>CM061540.1:131559012-132759012 GCA_030864215.1 Capsicum pubescens | reverse complement strand
ATACTTAGAGTTCCATTATTTGGGGTTCATATTTAGTGGCTTGAGCAGCTTTATCATAATTCAATGATTCCTTCCCTATAGCAAGGCAAGGTTGATTGTTTTTCTTTTTATTGGCTATGATAAATTTTCCTTATTGTTGGTTGTGTTAGATTGACTGTGGAGGCTATTGTAGCATTTAAGGTAAGTTGACCTTCTATGCTTTTATATGGTACTAGGGTTGGTAATTCAATTATATTGCCCATTCTTGAGATTGAAATTTTTAGACTTGCCTCTTGAGTTGCAAAGGTATTTGTAACGCCCCAAGTCTGTACCCCAAATGCTACACAGTGCTCACAATCCCGAATGACCACAAGCTAACCCATGACTGGTACCTGCTATAATAACTGAATAATAATATGGTATACATGCGAAAAGTAGGCAAAAAACAAGCCATAAGGTTCAATACTATAAATAATAATGGATATGGTATCACAATACGATAACTGAACATTAATACTGAAAATTGAACAATTTTCTGAAAATACTCTATTCTGGAAAGACTCTAAACTTTTTGAACTATGGGGTTGATGGTACAAGTCCCCAACTAACTCCGACTACTAAAAATAATACTGAAAACAACCATGTCCTCAAACTATAATGACTCACCACTACGCTGACTGCTGAAAATCTGAACTGCTAAGGGTACTCTGGAGCCTGTGCGTCTGAACCTATGATATAAGACATCATTGCGTAAAAGAAAAGCATGCAGCAGTACTTTGAATGTACTGGTATGCTTAGTGAGGTGGGATGAAATGCATGGGTTCATATGTATGAACAATAACAACCAAATAACGTAAGAATGACTTAATAAGAATACATGCATAAATACGTATACTGTAACTGAGATCATCATAATACTGAACACTGAATATGAATATTGATTAACTGTTATCTAAGTATGCTGATACTGAATTTCTAATAACTGAATGACTGTATCTGGCTATTTTGATTCTGTGGAACTCTACTGAGTTCCATATTGAGCGGAGTGACTAAATCTAATAGTCCTGAATCTGTAGAACTAAACTGAGTTCTATTCTGAGACTGAGAATGAAACTAAGACTGTGGGAGGTAATCATCTAACCGACATTCCCCTCTCTAAACTGATTGGGGTCCAACCTGTAACCCAAGTCGGAAGGGTGCCAATACCGTGCCATAGGTAAGGACAAACTGTGAGTTAACCCTCTCTAACAAGATGCTCTTTTCGCAACCCTCACTGGTAGGATAAATTGAGTTAGATATATCAACCCTTATAATATCTAGCAAAAAGATATCTCAACCTACGCTGTCTACGTAGTTCTATAATAAAGGGATTTCTACTATGGGTCAAACCCTCTGCTGGAAGGAATGCCCCCATCCCTGGGTTAACTCGGTGCTGAATCCTACTCCTAACTGAATAGACACTGAACTGATTTCTAGTTTGTACTAGGCTGGACTAAACTGGTACTGATATTACTGTTTAACTGAATTGAATTTAGTTCACTGAGTTTCGTAGACTGACGGGAAACTACTAAATTCTGTTAACTTACTGAGTACTACTGAGGTTTAAACTGAGTACTGAACTAGACTGGACTAGTACTGAGATTACTAAGTTTTCCTGAGTTCTGTAACTGACTGAGACTACTACTGATCGTGACATAATTGATACTGTTCTATGAATGACCATGGCTCTTGGTAAACAGCTAAATTATTGGGTATAAGTACCCCCAGGACTCGATAGCATAAATTAAGAGACATGGCACAAACTTGAAACATGTAAGCTAAGTACTTGATCACCATTCATTCATTGGGGAATTATAACAAACACTTACATGACATGAACTTGTACACATGCTAACATGATATAACTTCACTATTTAACTCACATTCTTAGTTCATCAATCACTTGAAAGTCATAGAACAGGAACTTAATACTAATCAATATGTAAGAACACAATTTCATATACCAAATTCATAATTTGAAAGATTTAACATGAATTCACATGATATCACATATAACTTAATTAACCCTACATGAAACTTATCATAAAGCATGGATTTGAAACCCAATTAATCAATATAAACATGGCTATTATCAAACCCAACATGGAATTCATGAAATCCATACAATTGAAGTTTAAAAATGGTTTCTTGGACTCAAAGGGTTAAAGGGATCCATGGATGAACACTTCACATACCCTAGTTGATGAATTTCTGGAAGTAAATGGTTGAATCTTTAGTTCTTGATTTGAAATTAGAGAACCTAGGGTTTTTTCTTGAGCAATTTTGAGGATTGATGAGTTTAATTGCTCCAAGGGTTTAATTTCGTGTTTTGGGGGCTGAAAGATGTGGGAAAAGGACCTAAATACCCCCAAGGACACGGTCTTTTAATGACTGAAAAACTAAATCATTGACGCATAGGCCGATGCACCGCGTCGTTGACATCGACTCGATAGCCAATGCGCCACGTTAAGTCCGTGTCGACTCACTGGAAATTGAACTAAAACTCGGGGAAAATATTCATCGATGCGACGCATCGAGATCGCGTCAACCCACTATTTTGGGCAATCAAACTGGTCTAAACGAGGTCTGAAAAATCCAAAACTTATTTGGGAATACTTATTGACCTTCCTGATTATCAATCAACCTATAGATCGATATTTGATGGAAATAAATGTCAAAAAATAAGATTTCCAACTTTCGAAGTCTAAAATGACACTAAGTATGGATACTTAGCTAAAATATTCTAAGTCTGGGACCCCTTATTAAGCTTATAGGATTGAATTAAGCTAGCAAATTTCATAGGGTCGTACATTATCTCCCCCTTAGGAACATTCATCCTCAAATGAGAATGACTATGTTGAGAATATTGGTAGACTGAATTTAGACACTGGACATGCATAACTGAAGCATAATTTCAAGATTGAGGTTACTGATATACTGAATTATCATACTGAACATGCATATCAGATACATGAGTACATATATGAACATGATTCATGAATATATGATTGGGATTACCGATAAGCTGAGTTTATATGTTGGACATGCATATCTGATGCATGGATACATGACTGAACTGACTTATGAACATATGACTCAATATGAAATGGTAACTGATACCAAGTTTGTAACTGAGATCTTAACTATGGAAAACTATTACCTTGGACCGAGTTTGAGTTTGCGGAGAAGAGGTAAGGATACTTGGTCCACATGTCTTCTTTTACTTCCCAAGTAGCTCCCTCAACGGACTGATTCCACCAAAGAACATTGACTAGAGGGACATTTTTATTCCTCAGTCTTCGAATCTAATAGTCAAGGATTTTAACTGGTATATCGTCATAAGAGAGGCTGCTCTGAATATCTATTACTCTGTACTGACTAAGACTATTGGGTCACCTATGAATTTATTTAACAAGGAGACGTGGAACACTAGATAAACTGAACATAAATCTGAAGGCAACTCAAGCTCGTAAGCTACCTTTCCAAAATAGTTGAGAATTTGGTAAGGATCGATATATCGGGGACTGAGTTTCCTTTTCTTTCCAAACCTCATCACTCCCTTCATAGGAGAGATTTTCAAATCCATGTAGTCACCAGTCTTGAACTCAAGATCCTTTCTGCGTACATCTGCGTATGATTTTTGTCGGCTTTGAGCGGTCTTAAGCCTCTTCCTGATTAACTGAACTTTCTCTCAGGTATCAAATACCAGGTCAGGACCTATCACTATGTCCTCGGATACTTCAAACCAACCAATGGGATATCTACACCTCCTCCCATAAAGTGCATCAAATGGAGCCATCTAAATGTTGGAATGATAGTTATTGTTGTATGTGAACTCTATCAAAGGTAACTGGTCATCCTAACTACCTTTAAAGTCAATCGAACACGCTTGCAGCATATCTTCTAAAGTTTGAATGGTATTTTTTGCTTGACTATCTATCTGAGGATGAAAGGTTGTATTGAGGTAAACTCATGTACCAATACCCTTTTGGAAAGCTTTCAGGACCTAAGAGGTAAACTGGGTACCTCTGTCTGAGATAATTAGAAATGAAGAACTGTGTAATCTGACCAACTCCTTGATATAGAGTTTGGCATAATCCTCGATTGAGAAAGAGGTATGGACTGGTAGAAAATGGGTTGATTTGGTCATTCGGTCTTTAATCACCCATACTGAATCATGCTGACGGCGAGTACGAGGTAAACCCATCACAAAGTCCATGTTTACTTCTTCCTATTTCCAGGTGGGAATATTGAACTCCTGCATAGACCAACTAGGCTTCTGATGTTCAACTTTAACCTGCAGACATATTGAGCATTTAGCTACAAACTCTGTAATATTCCTCTTCATCCCACCCCACCTATAGATCTCCCGCAAGTCACAGTACATCTTAGTGGCCCCTAGATGAATAGAGTAGCGTGCACCATGCGCTTCTGCAAGAATTCTCTACCTCAAGTCATCTATACCTGGCACACACAGATGGCCCTGACAACGCAAAACACCATCTCCCCCTTCGAATAAAACCTCTACTTTCTGATCTCTAATTGATTCCTTCATCTTGGCTAGACTAGGATCAATATCCTGTCTTTTCTTCACTTTGGAAACTAGGGATGATTCTGAGCTATTGTACACCCACACACTACCTTCTGCTGAATAAACTAAGTGAATACCTAGTCAGGCAAGTTGATGAATTTCTTGAGTTAACTTCTTATTACTGAGAGTGTCAGCCACTACATTGGCCTTGCCCAGATGATATAGGACTCTCATGTCATAGTCCTTTAACAACTCCAACCACCTTCTATGACTAAGGTTGAGGTCTTTCTGAGAGAACATATACTTCAGGATCTTATGACCCGTGAACACATCAACGAGCACCCTATACAAGTAGTGTCTCTAAATTTTTAAGGCAAAAACTACTACTGCTAACTCAAGATCATGAGTAAGATAGTTCTTCTCATGGGGATTAAGTTTTCTAGAGGCATAGCCTATGAACTTACCTCTCTGCATCAAAATACACCCCAAACCAACTCTGGAGGCATCACAATACACAACAAACATATCTGAACCATCTAGTAGGGTCAAAACTAGAGCTATAGTGAGTCGAGTCTTCAACTCATGAAAACTCTTCTCGCTGGAATCTGACCACTGGAATTTGACTTTCTTCTGAGTCAATCTGGTCATAGGGTATACAATAGATGAAAATCCCTCAATAAACCATCGGTAATAGCCAACCAAGCCCAAGAAACTCCTGATATCTGATGGAGAGATAGGTCTAGGCTAGTTTTTCACTTCTTCCATATTTTGGGGATCAACTCTAATTCCATCACCGAAAATGATATGGCTAAGGAAAGCTACTGACCTTAGCATAAATTCACACTTACTAAATTTTTGAATAACTGATGATTTTATAGAGACTTTAATACTATTCTAAGATAGTCTGCAAGATCGTTTTCACTGTGGAGTAAACAAGGATATCATCTATGAGGACTATAACGAACATGTCCAAGTACTTCTTAAACATACGGTTCATCAAGTCCATGAAATCTACTGGGGCATTGGTAAGATCAAAGGACATGACTATGAATTAGAAGTGACCATACTGAGTTCTGGAGGCTGTCTTTGGGATTTCACATTCATTGTCTCTAAGCTGATGATAGCCTGATCTGAGGTCTATCTTAGAGAAATAGTTGGCACCCTGAAGTTGGTTGAACAAGTCATCGATCCTGGGAAGTGGATACTTGTTCTTGATATGACTTTATTTAGCTGACGGTAGTCTATACTCATTCTTAGAGAACCTTCTTTCTTACACATGAATAACACCGGTACACCCCACGGGGACACACTGGGCCTGATGAATCCCTTAACTAGGAGATCCTTAAACTACTCTTTCAATTCTCTGAGTTCTGTTGGAGCCATTCTGTATGGCGAAATAGATATGGGCGGAGTATCTGGGAGAAGATTGATTCCAAAATCAATTTCCCTTTTAGGAGGAACTCCTGGAAGATCTTCGGGAAACACATCTAGGAATTCACATGCTACTAACACTGATTCAAGAGTAGGGGTTTCTAAGCTAAAGTCCTGGACCTGATCGAGATGGTAGACACATCCCTTAGATATCATTTTTCTAGACAGAAGGTAAGAAATAAGTTGACCCCTAAGTGCGAAAGTATTACCCATCCACTCTAGGACGGGTTCATTCGAAAACTAAAATTAGACAATTCTATTTCTGTAGTCGACTGAGGCATAGCAGTAATGAAGCCAATCCATGCCAAGAATGACATCAAAATCAGTCATCTCTAATTTTACTAAGTCTGTTGAAGTCACTCTCTGAGATATCATAATCGGACAGTTCATGTATACCTTCTTATCTATGATAGATTTACCCACTGGAGTAGAAACTAAGAAAGACTCTTCTAGAATTTTGAGACTAGCTCCGAAATCAACTATTATATATGGAGTAACAAAGGAAATGAAGATCCTGGATCTAGCAAAGCATAAACATGTAAATGGAAAAATTATAACGTACCAGTGACCATATCAAGAGAACTTTCCTGATCCTGCCAAGACTGAAGAGCATAGAGTCTGTTTGGGTGTTTCCCATTGGTGGCACTGGAAGAGGCACCCTGCTAATTCGGGTGATCGGACTGAGCTGGGGAATGATTATACAAACTCTGTGATCCCACCTGAGGTTATTTTCTAACTCTGTAACCTGGATTGCCACATCCTAAACATATATCACTACTATCTCTACAAATACCCTGGTGGTTTCTGTCATACTTCTGACAAAGGGGATTGGTTCGGGCACTGCTAACACTTCCTTGAGGCTTAGGGCCTGCTTCCCTATCCCTATTTCTATCTTTGAATTTTGGCACTGGAGCACTAGCTGAGGATGGAGTTGGAACTAAAGATTTTTGGTGAAACTGAGAACGATTCCTACCCTATGACTTAGGTTGAGAAAAATTAAAACTACTTGTTCTCGCTCTCTTTTTCTCCCTCTCCTTCTCTTTATTCTTGGCCTCCTTTATCTGCTAATCATGGACCATATGTATGGATATGTCCATATCTTTTATCAGCATTGCAATCCTACACTCCTTGACCACAATGCTAGAGACCTCTAACACAAACTTACTCATCTTAGAACTGTCATCTGCTACCACATGTGGGGCATATCTGGCTAATTGAGTAAACTTGAGAGAATACTCTTGTAGTTTCATATTGCCCTGCCTCAGGTTTATAAACTCAAAAACCTTAGCTTCTCTCAACTCTAGTGGGAAGAACCTATCCAGAAAAGCAACTGCAAACTCCTCTCATTCTATAGGCCCTGCATCTTTGGCCCTCTCTACTTTCTACTATTTGAACCATTAGTGTGCCATATCCTATAACTGATATATAGCCAACTTAGTACTCTTATTAGCAGTCATCCCCATAATATCGATAGCCTTCTGCACTTGATCAAAAAGTTCTTGAGGGACTTGGTCTAATTTAGCATGACAAACGATGGAGGGTTCATTCGAGTGAAATACCGAATCTTGGCAGCAACATTATTGGACAATAGGTTGTATGGAAAAACAACTCGACGTTCATCTGGGCTTCCATAGAATGAGCTAGGGTGGTGAAGGTTGCTCTAAACTCGACGTGGAATACATGTTCGTCAAAAGGATCTTACTGGACGGGTTGGGTTTCTGACTGGTCCCCCGTTCCTCTTCCCTTAGTCCTGTTTGGAGGCATAGTCCATAAATGGAAGAGAAACTTGTATTAGAAATAGAGTGTAGTTGAATCTCAAGCTCACTCACACGACATGAATACTGAAAGAAGGGAAATTATTCCTATACACCTCATAGCCTCCTGTCCATAAGTGTGGCACGCAACACACCTATGCACAAGTCTCTACTAGATATGGCTTTCAGGTTTCCTAGGACACTATTGAACCTTAGGCTCTGATAACAAGTTTGTAATACCCCGAGTCTATATCCCAGATGCTACACAGTGCTCATAATCCCAAAGGACCACAAGCTAACTCATGACTGGTACCTGCTGTAATAATTAATTAATAATATGGTATATATGTGGAAAGTAGGTGGAAAACTTTCTATAAGGTTCAATACTATAAATAATATTGGATATGGTATCACAATACCAAAACTAAACATCAATACTGAAAACTGAATAGTTGTCTAAAAATACTTTAGTCTAGAAAGTCTCTAAACTATATGAACGGTGTAGTTGATGGGACAAGTCCCCAAAACCTATATGAACTGTGTAGTTGATGGTATAAGTCCCCAACTAACTTCGACTTCTAAAAATAATACTGAAATACAGGAAACAACTATGTCCTTAAACTATGAGGACTCACCACTATGCTGACTGCTGAAAATCTGAACTGCCAAGGGTGCTCTGGAGCCCGTGCATCTGAACCTATGATATAAGACATCATAGAATGCGTCAGTAATTTTAATATAAAGGTATGCTTAGTGAGGTGGGCTGAAATGTATGGGTTCATATATATGAACAATAATAACTAAATAACATGAGTATGACTGAGTAAGAATACATGCATGAATACGTATACTATAACTGAGATCGTGATAATACCAAATAATGAATATGAATACTGATTAACTATTGTCTAAGTATAAAGATACTGAATTTCTAATAACTGAATGACTGTATCTGACAGTTCTGATTCTGTGAAACTATACTATGTTTCGTACTAGGCTGAGTGGCTATATCTAATAGTCTTAAATCTGTAGAACTGAACTGAGTTATATTCTGACACTGAGACTGAATCTAAGACTATGGGAGATAATTATCTAGATGACATACCCCTCTCTAAACTGATTGAGGTCCAACCAGTAACCCTAATTAGAAGGGTGTCAATGTGGTGCCACGGGTAAGGACAAACTGTAAGGTAACCCTATCTGATAGAAAGCGTTTTTGTCAACCCTCACTGGCAGGATAACTTATGTGAGACCTATCAACCCTCATAATATCTGGCAGGAATATATCTCAACCTACGCTGGCTACGTAGTTCTCTAATGCAGGGATTTCTACTAAGGGTCAAACCCTCTACTGGTAGGAATGCCCCCATCCCTGGGTTAACTTGGTGTTAAATCCTACTCCCAACTGAATAGACATTGAACTGATTTTTAGTTTGTACTAGGTTGGACTAAACTATTACTGATATTACTATTTAACTAAACTAAACTGAGTTCACTGAGCTCCATGGACTGACAAAAACTACTGAATTCTGTTAACTGACTGAGTACTACTGAGGTCTGAATAGAGTACTTAGCTAGACTAGACTAGTACTGAGTCTACTAAGTTTTCCTAAGCTCTATAATTGACTGAGAGTAGTATTGATCATGACGTGACTGATACTGCTTTGTGACTAGTCATGTCTCTAGGTAAACAACTAAATTTTTGGGTAGAAGTACCTCCACGACTCGATAGCATAAATTAAGAGACATTGCACAAACTTGAAACATGTAAGCTAAGTACTTGATCATCATTCATTTATTGGGGCATTTTAACAAAAACTTACATGACATGAACTTGTACACATGCTAACATGATATAACTTCACTATTTAACTTACATGCTTAGTTCATCAATTGGTTGAAATGCATAAAACATCACTTAATATTAATCAACATGTAAGCAAACAATTTCATATACCAAATTCACAATTTGAAAGCTTTAGCATGATTTCAATGATATCATAAATAACTCACTTAAACCCATGTGAAACTTATCATAAAGCATAGATTTGAAACCTATTTAATCACTATAAACATGGATATTATAAAACCCAATATGGAATTCATGAAATCCATACAATTGAAGTTTAAAAATGGTTTCTTGGACTCCAAGGGTGAAAGGGACCCTTGGATGAACACTTCACATACCTTAGTTGATGAATTTCTGAAAGTAAATGGTGGAATCTTTAGTTCTTTATTTGAAATTAGAGCACCTAGGGTTTTGTTCTTGAGAAATTTTGAGGAAAGATGAGTTTAATTGCTCTCCAAAGAGTTTAATTTCTTGTTTTGGGGGATGAAAGATGTGGAAAAAGATCCAAATACCCCTAAAGATGCGGTCTTTTAATAACTTTAAAACTGAATCATTGACATACAGGACGATGCGTCGCATCATTGGCATCGATGCTATTGCCAACGCACCGCATCGAGTCCGCTTCTACTCACTACAAAATGCACTAAAATAGAGGAAAGTATCCATCGACGTGATGGTCGACACGACGCATCGAGATCGCGTCGACCCACTATTTTAAGCACTCAAACATGGTTTAAACGAGGTCCAAAAAATTTGAAACTTATTCGGGAACACCTATTTACCTTCCTGATCATAAATCTACCTATAGATTGATATTTTATAGACGTAAAGGTTATGAAATAAGATTACCAACTTTCAAAGATTAAAATGACAGTATGTCTGGATACTTAGCTTAAATATTCTAAGTCTGGGACCCCTTATTAAGCTTATAGGACTGAGTTAAGCTAGAAAATTTTGCAGGGTCTTATAGTTTTTCTATTGTCTATCCCTCTCTATATATCCCATTTTTTATCTTGACTAGTTTTGGATCCATTCTTTGTTTGTGGCTCTTTCATCGCTTGATAGCAGTTTTGGTATTGATATCAAGATTTCTTGTATTTATCTCTTAGATTTTTTGGGTTCATCTCATTATGATGGTTTTCTCTTGTTACATTTATGGAGATTGGATGATTTTTTCTTATTATTATATGGTATTTGTCTAAAGTGGAGTTGGAGAATTAGAGAAAGATAGTCTTTTTTCTGTGATCGCTTCTTGAGTTGGCAAAATTGGAAGTTTTTCATCTTGATTTGCTTGGTTCATTTTCTGTTAGTGGTCTTGACCCTTGCACTGGTGTAAAGATTAGTATTTTATTCCTCGGTTAGCTGATTCTTATATTGATTGAGTTAAGATTGTCCTACTTGGGTGGATTAAGAAAATCCCAATTTCAAAGTTTGTTCAGCCTAATGAGTCTTGGTGGAGTGTCTCTAATTGCTTATATATGCCTATGGGTATTATTGATTGAGATGGAGTATTAGAACAAAGCTTTTGGATAAAGTTATGTGTCTTCGAGTTGCTGAACTTTCTATTATTACTAGTATAGTTTATGGTCTTGATGAGTGCTTGAGTATGTTTATATAGTTCATGCTCTCCAATAGATATGGAGTGGGTGAATTGTATTTCTCAACTAGTTATTTATCTTTTGGCATGATTTCCATTCTGTGGATATATTTCATTTCCTCTAGCTAGTATAGAGTTAGTTGTTTGCATTTTTTGTTGAGGGTTTATCCCTATGGTGATCTTGTTCTTTAGCTATGTTTTAATTTTTTCTAGGTATGATCTAGCTTGGATATATCATATTTGGATACTAAATTTGATTTGAGTAGTTGACATTAATGTAGACTTATTGGCTCAGTTTGGAGTTAACGCCTTAGAATGATGATTTAAATGTTATGATAGAGTTGGATTGTGAATGCCTACACGTATTTAGGTTTGATTTGGAAAGTTAAGATCGAGCGATTCATCCTTGGTGTTGATATTTCTTCTTGGGGTTGTAGAGCTTGAGTGTGGCCTTTGTTTTAGATTTGTGTCGGCTTGGATTTTATTTATAGGTTGGTTGAACCTACTCCGTGGTTACCTATTTGTTCTTCTTGACTTTTGTTCGATTATAGTTGATAATTTTTCAGATGATAGCCATGGACCTGATATTGGTTCCTTCATCTTTGACCATGGGTCTTTAATTTTCTTTAGTAATTTTGGATAATTTACTCAGTGGGAGTAATATAGTTGAATTTGATTCTGTAAGGTTTCATTTTCGATTGATCAGACATCCTGGAGATGATATTTCAATGATGAGTAGTTATTCCTTAATCTTTTGGATTTTAGTTTGATTACTATTCAGACCAGTTGTAGCACTGGCATAGATTGTATTTCCTTATTATCTGTGCAAAGAAGACTCAAGTGATTTTCTTCCTAATTGAGAGTAGTTAGCAGTGTGGAATGGTAAAGGATAGTTATAATTGGATTTGGAGTCGGTGGTATGACTTATATCTGGGGTTGGTTTGGTCTTAGATAAGCCTTTGTTAGACTGTACTTGTATCGAAATGGTATCAATGTACTATGGTTTAGATCTATGTGTATTAGCCTTTATTGGTTTAGTTTGAGGCCAATTGGTGGTTAAAGTTATGTTTTGGTTGTTTAGGAGTGAAATGAGTGAGTTGGTTAAAAAAGGGATACCTTTGGAAAAATCCCTCAAAAGTGTTCTCTCTTTGTGGAGGTTATCTGGGAAGTCATACTCAGAGCATGCGGGCTCGGTACCTCATCCTTTTGAGCATTTGAGATTTTTTTATCCATTGATTTTCAAGAATGAAAGTCATTTTAGTAGTGGATATTATATTAACCCTGCAGATTATTTTTAATATTTTTGCTTAATTTTACAATTAGAGATTTCGCTTAGCTGCCCCAAATTATTTAATACTTGTTGGACTTGAAATTTGGTTATCAAGCAGTTCATTTAATTTTTAGAGTCAATTTCTTTTTAGAAGTGTTCGCTAGTTCCAAATGGCCAATAGGTAAAAAAATTGGCAAAACAATCTCAGATGCAAATTCTGACTGTGACAGTAGCTCCAAAATATCGATTTTAGGCTAGTAGACTTTTGGTTTGAGTTTTGATGCAACCGAGCTCATTTCAACCTATTGATTGGAAAGTTGGAAAAGTAGAAATATGGGTGTGTGACCCATATTTGTTCTAAACGACCTCGGATGGGAAATCCAACTTTGCCATCGCATTTGGAAGATTGAATTTTAGTATGGTTACATAGTTCTTTTACGTATATCATATTTCAAATGAGTCCCAAGGACTTGGCGGAGACATGAAAAAATTTCCAAGTTTTAACTGATAACTGGTGCCTCTATAATCTCACCTCTTGGGTGGCGATCGCACGTGTGTCTTAAGAAAGAATACTGTGATAGAACTAAAGGATCTTCTTCTGATACCAGGGTGTGTGATTGCACACCTAAATGTGCAATTGTGTACCTGGATGTGCGATTGCAACACCTGATTACTTGGAAAGGGTATAAATTGACCCTTTAGATTGCGAATTAGCCCATTTCAAATACATACCTTAAGAGAAAAAACCCTAATGAGTGTGATAATTGAAAATTTTGTCTTGTTAGCGATTAGGAAGCTATTTTAACATCTATTTTCATCATTAGCATATGAATTAAGGTAAGATTCCACCCTTTCTTGGTGAAATATTAATGATTTCTAGACCAAAACCCCAATAACTTGAGGGCTTGATTTTATCCCCAATCTATCTTTGTTTTTACCCATTCTTGAGGGTTACGATTCCTTGGTCATGTATGAGCATTAGGTTGGCCTCGAAAGCATGATTTTTTAAAGTGGG
The DNA here is from genome assembly GCA_030864215.1 of Capsicum pubescens. Classification (NCBI taxonomy): domain Eukaryota; kingdom Viridiplantae; phylum Streptophyta; class Magnoliopsida; order Solanales; family Solanaceae; genus Capsicum; species Capsicum pubescens. The sequence goes on along the minus strand of CM061540.1, from coordinate 132,745,547 downwards.
GTCTATATAGGGTTATGATGTCATTTTTGGACATGAATAACAATGGTGCAATATGGGTATCGTTACTCTCGTATTGATGAGTAGATTACAATTTTATAGCATGATGGAATTTTGGGATCGTGAAATGAAGACAAAGTTTAGTGAACAATTTAAGCATTTGCAATTCGACTTTAAGGCAAGCTTTTATCTGCTCTTCTTCATAAGATTGACTATGGATAGAAAGACTTAGTCTTGATTATTGAAGTCTGGGGATTAGATAAAGGTTTTTGACCCGTAAGGTGAAATTCTTATTACACTTTTAGAATCTTATTGCTTTCTCCCTAGATTGAATCAATTCGTAGAGTGGATATGATATGATTCTAGAGTTAGGATGTGGTTTAAGTATTGGAAGCATGGTTAGTATGATTAACTATATTTTAACTATTTTAGTAATCTTAAGACCATAATTTAGGTGGAGATGAATTAATTACTCAAGTTCTAGGTGAGTTACCTATCTTAGAACTGATATAGCTTATGTACCATCGAGAAGTGAATTTAGATACCTTAGCCTAGTCCGGGGTATACATTGCCTAGATATGGAATTCAAGGATTAGAAGTGGGTTCTTCTGGTCCACCTTAGGCTAAGACTTATGTTATCCCATGTGGACTTAATTACAGATATTAGGCATAGTTGTGACTAGTGAGCCTTTAGTGTAAGTTTACTTAGTGACTTGGCGAATGATGATGGCATTTTTCCTGGAGAATTATTAATGGCTCAGTGCCATGATATAGTTATAGATATGATGTTTGCCTATAGAGATGATATTCCTCATAGATGTGGTAATTGGTCTATAGAGATAATACTCCTCATAGTTATGATAGATGACCTATGGATATGAGATGCCTTATAGGTGTAATATGTCTCGTAGTTATGATTTATGGTCTAGTGATATATTATGCCTCCAAAATATGAGATGTTTATTGATATTATACCTCCTAGATGTGAGATGTCTTCTAGAAGTGAGAAGTTTATTGATATTATGCCTCTTAGATGTGAGATATTTATTGATATTATGCCTCTTAGATATGAGATACCTCCTAGATATGAGATGTCTATTGATATTTTTGTATCTTATTTTGATGATGAGGTGATGACTATAACATACCAGGTCCCTTGATGTCCTAAGGTACAGTAAAGTTAGCATTCGTCTGCACAGTTTTTCTTCTAGTGTAACAAACTGTTCAGGTGTTGCCTGTACTATTTAGGACACTTGGTCCAATTATATTTCAACCCTAATTATTATTCATCTATAAAAGAAAAATGATACTTCTTCATTAAGCAATTTTTGCATATTCAAAATCATAGAGCAAAAGAGTAAAGGAGGGTAAAAACTCAACTTCTACACTGCTCAAGTTCTTATTTTCTTGTGTGCTAAAATAGTTAATGTTCTTGACTCCAGTTAGAGTCTGTGAATGAATTACACAGTCTATAAGAGTTGTGATCTTTTCTTGTTGCTTTGAAAGTGATTAAGTAGAGTTTCCTAAGTCCAAATCTGGTTAGTGTTAACCAGTGTTGAGAGATTCTTGATAGATTTGTCTAGTTGATATTGTAGTAAAGCTACTATAACATGGAGGAGCCTCGACTTAGTTTCTGTGGAGTCTGTAATCAAGAGTTTGATTATAGTATAGTTTTAATTGTTTTTAAGGGCTAGTCGTGGTGTTTCCTCCCTTGAGTAAGGGATTTTTAGTTTCTTATGAGGGCAAGCCATGGTTTTTCCTCCTTTGGGCCAGGGGGTTCCTGTTTAAATCTTGTATTATTTAAGTTTCCTACACTACTTTGTGTTCCTGGTTAATTTATTGCTTTATTGCCTATGATTGACTTTGAGGGACCTGGTCCCTCACTGTATGGTGCAACCCCCAGGGTTTTAATATTTGGTATCAGTTCCAGAACACAATAAAAGGTTCATACCTAGAGTGATTTGGTTAGCATGGCTGCTCCATCTAACCTAGAAAAAGAGCAATCTACCACTAGACCACCTAGATTTAGTGGGCAGTATTATGGGTGGTGGAAAACCAGGATGTTTGACTTTATTATGGCTGAGGATAGTGAACATTTGGACATAATTTTTTATGGTTATCATGTTTCTATTAAAGAAGTCAAAGAAGGAGAAACCATCCAAGAAATGCATACAAGACTCACTTTTATCATTAATGAGCTTCACTGCTTAGGAGAAGTGATTCACTTTTACAAGCAAGTGAGAAAGATTATTAGGGTTCTTCATAAGTCCTAGGAGAGAAAAGTGGATGCTATAACTGAAGCAATAAACCTTAAGACCCTCACTATGGATGAATTGATTGGAAACCTAAAGACTCTTAAGCTCAAGACGTTTCAAGAGCTAGAGAAGAATGAGGTTATAAGAGAAAAATCCCTGGTATTAAAGGCTTTAAAACATTATCCAAGTGAATATGATACTAATGTTTCCTATTTGGCAAATAGGATTTTTAGATCCATGAAGAAGAGTGATCAGTTCCAAAGAAAAGAAAGTAGTAGCAAAATGGGAAACATTTTTTAGGTGTGTCACAAATGTGGAGTCCTGAGCACTTTATCAAAGACTATCCAATGCACAAATTGTATTATCAAGAGTATTTCAAGAATGGAGGTGATAAGGAAAATAATAGGGATGAGGTCTTTGAAAAGTCAAGAAGGAAAACTACAGCTGAGTATGTAGTAAAGCAAGCTCTAGCAACATGGGTAGATTCTTTTAATGAATCTAATAAAATGAGAAGCCTGGAGATGTGTCTATGTTAGTAGTGGAAGATAGTTCAGTTATCTATGATTCCTTATTTTCTTTTATGGCCATCACAGAAGATGACAAATAAAAAGAGGTAACTCTTTCTGACATTAAGGATAACCTATATAACTACTCTGCTAGGAAGATAAAAACACTTGCTAGTGTATTGATCAAGTTTGTATGTTAACTAATTACTGAGAAGAATGTGTTAGAAGAGAAGGTAGAGAATCAAGTGCTTGATCTTATTGCATGAACTCTTTAGATATCTAAAACTGAACAAATGTTCTCTAAATTGAAATCTTAGAATTTGATTTGTATGAGTCAACTGAAGAAGGGAAATGATATAGATGGTAAAGGAAAGAAAGAAGCTTCAATGCTTCAGATTGATCTTGAGGAAAAACTGAGGGATTCTCAAAAACACCTTATGTCTGCACTGCACAAGAACGAAGAGTTAGAAAGGGACTTGGTCCATTATAGAGAAGAGCTCAATAAATCTCTCAAATGGACTATTTCTTCACATATCATTTCTAATTTGACTAAAAAAGGTGTTAATAATGGTAGAGTCCTGGTCTACAAGAAGAATTCCAACCTGTTGGATCTAAAGGAAAGGCTGCTCATAATGATAGAAGCAGAAAGCACAAACTCTTGTGCACTCACTGTGAAAGAGATGGACATTTGAAGAAAATATGTTAGCATTGGTTTAAGGATGAGAAGTACTCTATATGTTCAGAAGGAGAATGCACATCCTAATGAATTCAAGTTTCTGAAAAAGGTAAGGAAGAAATTTCTACCTAGATGGGCCAAGAAGGATTTGATCAAAACATTGTCCTCATACTGGGAACTCAAGGTCAAGTGGGTTCCCAAATACAACTTATGATCATGATTCCAGGTATGAGAAAGAAGATTGTAGTCAGGAATTGGTTATTGATAGTATGTGTTCTAAGGTTCAACTGAATTCTCTCTCTCAAGACACTTTAAGGTGGAAGTTTATCATTTTGAAAGAGAAGAATTCAAGGGAACTTTTCCTAAAGGAATTCATCATTAGAAGAAGACAATTGAGGAAGTATAAGTGAAGTAAAGTCGGGGACCTAGTCCTTAAACCTATTCTAAAGAGAAAATTGAGACTGAGCCTGATCAAAATACCATAACCTAACATTTAAGTCCGTATCACTCCTCATAATTTGATATGTCATGGAGAAAATCATCCAAGATAAAGTAGGTGCATGTTAATATAGATTAGTATCATAACTTTGTAGGTATACACCCAGGGGAACAACTTAGGAAATGGAAAAATATGGTAAGCACAAATTTGAAAATTCACTCAAAGAAGAGGGACCTGGTCCTATCTCAAGTTCGTACCCATACATGATGCTCTAATAATAATCATAAAATTTTATCTAAATAGGCCATGTGTATTTTCTCCTCTGCAAAAGAAGTCAGTTTCTTTTTACAAAATTAAGAATCATTCTTGGTAAGTTCAGACATGTCTTTTCAAAAATGACTTATTTTAATAACAATCTCACTTATCTAAACCACTAAATTAAACTCTCAGTCATTTTTCTTCAATAATTTTAACTCATCATCCTAAATTGACATTCCTCTCGAAACCCAACTGGTCCTACTCTATCTCTCCCACTCTCAAAATTAAATAGCCGATAATTCTACCTCCTCAAACCCAACTAAAAGTTTTGAAGTAAAATACATTCCATAAAATTAGGCTAAACATTCCAAACACTCTAATTGTTCAACAATAAAAGTCATAGAAAATATCATCTTGAGTCTCCGACACAAAATAGAGTCAACTTTGACCACTGAGTAATCTTTACAGGATCCAAAACCCTAAAATGAGTTAGTTTTCATTGAACATTTCTTAACCATAGAAATTTGAGTTCATCCTATCATGGTGGAGGATCCAAATCAAGGATTTGGGTTACTAGTAGAAAAAGAAATCTCTCAAAACAAAATTTCTCACTCCTCATAAAGTTCAAAAGGACTTAAAGATTCTCAGATCTCTAGGTTGTCTAAAGAACTCAAAAGGGTTGATACTTCTGAATATTTTAAAAAACCAAGCTCTCCTACTCCCTCAGATTTAAAACTTCTTTTTTCTTTGATATTTGCTGAACAAATACAAGTAAAAAGGGTAGATCTGTCCTGCAATTAGAACTGGATGGCTAAAAATCTTCTTTTTATTACGTATCATACAAAGGAAAACTCTGGTAGTGAAAAAGAACAGGAAGTAGGTTTTAAGGATAAAGTAAATAAGAGAAAAGATATATGTTTACCTCCAAATAAGGAGGATAAGGAAAATGAGGATAAAGTGCCTCTGAGATGGTCTATGAAAAAACTAAGGGGAAGTCGAGGTAGGAGAAAGTAGTGGACCCTGAGGTGAAAGTGACTAGATCCTATTCTATAAGAGTATCTGAGAATAAAATAATGGAAGATGCCTTGAAGGCTAAAAAAACCTCAACCATGAAAAGAAGAAGTCTCGTGAAAATTACTACAGTAGAGGGGATAAAAGATGTTGAAGTTGTAAAGGTTGAAGGAAGGGAGGACTTGAATTCTAGAATTATTACTGCTATTGAGAAAAGAAGAAAGGAAGTTCAGGTTGCTGAGAGAACTAGGTCCTCTAAGTCAATGTCTGGTACCCATATTGGAATGAGGTAGAAACACATAGCTGTCAAGAAAAGGAAAGACTCTGAAGGACCTGGTCCCAAGAAAAGAATAGTAGTAATTGAAAATTTAAGCAGTAGTCCTAAAAGAAGAAGAAAAAAAGAAGAGATGAAGGATATGGCTAGAGAACGAAGGAATAAAATACCAATGAAACAAAATGTTCTTTCTGGAAGAACATTTGATCCCAAGATTTATGAAAAGCTTGGAATGATAGAGCTAGTTGAGTATGTTAGACACCAAGGCTGGTTGTACTTATTTGAGGAATCAGCTCCCATAGTATTTTAAAATGAGGTCAGGGAATTCTATTACACCATGGAATTCTCAGAAGATGGGGCTAAGCTTGAATGCCCAAGTACAAGGAAAGGCTATCAAGCTGGATAAAGAGATATTTGGCAGAATCTTAGATGTACCTATTGTAGGTGTGAGAATTATGGAAAATCAATAGCCTACAAATGAGTTTATGATTAAAATATCAAAGGTGGGAGGGACCTCAACAGCTGCAGTGAAAAAGAAATTTTAATTAGTTAGTTTTAGCTAGTATTTGAGTTCATCAATAAGGTTCTGTTGCCTAGGCCTAAGAAAATAACATAGCATCAGTTGTTGATCTCTCTTTGATTGATTACTTCAACAAATTTAAATTATTAAGTCTGCCTTCTCTAATGATAGAGTATATGCACAAGGTGGTTTGACAAATGGAAGGAAGACATGGGATTCCATATAGTTATTTCTTAAATAAAGTGTTTGAGAATTTTGGTGTTGTTTGAACTAAGGGAACACCAAGAATAGTCAAGAAGATGTCCAATCTGATAACTCTAGTTGAGAATAAATGTGTTGAAGGCAAGGTTGGAATAGTGTCTCAAGTGTCTGAGTTGCTGGATGCTCATGAAAACTTGGGAAGAGAAATAGAATAATTAAAAATCAAGTTGAGTTCTAGATATGTTGAGATAATACAGTTAAAGATGAAAAATCAGTAGCTTTCTTCTAAAGGACCAGGTGTTTCTAAAGCACTTCAGGCAGAAAATACAGAGCTTAAAATAAAAGCGGTAGAACTAGATGGTGAAATTCAACGACTTCATGCTGAAGTGAAGGTCCTCAACAAAAAAAATTTGGATACCCATGCTGCTGAAAGAGAAAGATTGGAGATGTTGATTAAGTCCCTTTCCCGTAAGCCTTTCTCTACCTGAATCCTATTAGCTTTTTTCCCTCATTAACTTTATGTCAGTTTCATGCCCTGACTCTCATGTTGGATTTTAAAGAAAGTTGTTTTATGCTGATTATTTTAGCTTGTTGTAATGGCGCTAACAATGAATGAATTTCCGCTTGTGTTCATCATTTGTCTCCTTTATTTTAAAGTTGTTCTTCATGTTAGTGTTGCCCCCAATGGCCATGAGTTAACTAACTAGTGCTTACTATTACTTTTGGTTTACTATTTTCACTTTTCAATGATGCAAAAAAGGGGAATACTGACTTTATGTGTGAAAGACCAAGGACCAGGTACCAAGTGTTACATATGTGTGAAGATATAAAGGCATAGTGACAAAGGAAAGTAAGTAAATGCACTAAATAAATAATGGTGCATGATTATAGGGGGAAGAAATTAAAGATTGATAGCAATTGACAACAAGGGACCAGGTCCCTATGTTGTATGATGGTGGAAGCCTGGTGTACATGATATGGTGGACATTCATCTTTAGTACTGGTAATCACACTGATTAAATTTGATGGACGAGCATAAGGATTGATGCTAAAAAATCTATGGTTGGTTTGTTATAATCAAGAAAGGGAAAAATTATTATATCTTGTTTCGATAATAAGAAGATGACTATAAGGGACCAGCTCCCTGGATGTCCAAAGGTACAGTGCAGCTGGCACACATTTGTACAGTTTTTTCTTCTTGTATAACAAACTATGTTGCTTGAAATATTTAGGACAACTGGTACAATTATATTTCAACCCTAATCATCACTCGTCTATAAAAGGAAAAAGATGTTTCTTCATCAAGTAATTTTTACATATTCAAAATTGGAGAGCTAAAGAGTGAAAGAGAGGCCAAAACTCAATTTCTACACTGCTTAAGTTCTTATTTTCTTGTGTACTAAAATAGCCAATGTTATTGAGTCTAGTTTGAGTTTATAAAAGAATTACTCAGTCTATAAGAGTAATGTTCTTTTCTAATTTCTTTGAGAGTGCTTAGGTAGAGTTGCCTAAGTCAAAAACTAGTTAGAGTTAACCAGTGTTGAGAGAGTCTTGGCAGAGTTGTCAAGTTGAGATTGTAGTAGAGTTACTACAAGTTGGAGGATCCTAGAGTAAAGTTTTATGAAGCCTTTAATCAAGATTTTTATTATAGTGGAGTTTTGGTTTCTTGTGAGGGAAATCCAAGGTTTTTTCTCTCTTCATCAAGGGGGTTTCCATATTAAATCTTGTGTTATGTTAGTTTCCTGCACTGTTTTGTGTTCCTGATTGATTTACTACTTTATTTTCTCAGATTGACTTTGAGGCACCTTGTCCCTCACTGTGTGGTGCAACCCCTAGGGTTTCAACAGATATTATGCCTTCTAGATGTGAGATGCCTCCTAGATGTAAGATGCTTATTGATATTATGCCTCCTAGATGTGAGATGATTATTGATATTATGCCTCCTCAATGAGAGATGATTACACATATTCTTTATGGCTTATAGTTATGTTATACCTTCTAGTTATGCTATCGCTTATAGATATGAGATGGCTTACAAATATGATTATTGATGTGTGTTTCAAATACGTATGTGGTCCTAAGTCCTTAATTATTATGTTGTAATTAATCAAGACACATTATTAGGTCAAAGGTAGTTTTATAATATCGGTTGGACATTTGAGAAGTGTTTATCCTTGTAAAGGATCAGGTTTTATTTTATGAATATATATTGATTCTTATAGGTCCATTGTTTGAATACTGGTGATGGCATGCCTTGATTTGGTACATTCATGGTCATTAAGCCGGTAAATGATGCGATTCTAGCTAAAATATGTTTTATTACTATTTTTCCTAAATAAGGATTAAAGACCACTTTTCACCTTAAAAATAGATTTCTTCGTAACAATAACTGTCTGTGTTAATAAATTACTTATAATGTAAAAGAGGTTAATAATAATGTTTTAAAGATTTTACTGAGACCAATCCCAGTCTATGATTTGATACTAGTAATTACTCCAGCCGTGAGAGATTATGATACTTTCTGCACTTTTATAATGATTTAATCCTGAAGTTCATTCGAGGCAATGTATTTATGGATTTATAATGTTTTATCTATGGCTTGAGTCCGTGAACCTATTATATCTGTATACACATCTCATTGGTATAGGATGGAGGAAGTTGTTGTATTTATGATATAAATTCTGGGTTAAACCCGATGACAAATTTTATTATTGATGTTATATATATGTGTTTATGATTATGATGATACTGATTATATAAACGGCAAGGCCGAAGGATGACTATGATGATACATTTATATATCCGGCAAGGCCAAAAGACATGATGATGATAAATTGATACCAAAAAGGTCGAAGGAGATTATGATGATGATATTGATACCCGACAAGGTAGGAAGATGATTATATTCATGTGCCTATGTGTACATCTACCGATTCGAGATCGGCGATCCCTATGTATGAAAATTATATATTTACCAATCAAGGCTAGAGGATGATTATAATGATGATGGTTAGAATAATGATGGTTATGATGAAAATAGTTATCATGTTGATGGTTATGATAGTAGTATTATGATATTGATTTTATTCATCAGTTCGAGTCCAAATATACATTATAATACTTGGATCGATTATGTTATTGTGGATCCTATTGCATTCATTCTTGCATGCACATTGCCTATCACCAATATGCACCTATATCTATCATCCCATTAGAGAGATTGCATAGGTATGGGTGTTGATCTGAGGTTATTTTACACACTATGGAATCATAATTCTAGATTATTTCACCTTTTTTTGAGAGAAATTTGTGTGCTTAGTGTGTTAATATTGATACAAATAAGCATTTAAGTGTCAAAGTGCATGATTACAATGTTCAAAGTATTTTTCAAACAAGTTTGTACTTAATTGAGTCATTTAGAGTTCTACCCGAAATACTAGTTTTACTAACTTGAGCTAGCTGTGTGTCTAGTTTGTTTCGGTGGATTCTAATATGTTTAATTTGTTTCAGATGGTTTAAATGTGTAATTATGAGTGGAATAATTTTTTTATAATGTGCAAAGTGTAATTTGATTAAGTCAAAAGTCGAAATAATAAGTTGAAGATCATTGTGAATTTGCCATATCTTAGCTCTTATTTTTATTTGTCATTGAGAATATTGTGACTGGGGTGATTATAGATTATGTGACGCTGACACTTTTCCCCATTCACTATAGGGGAAGATAAAAGGTGGTTGAATATGGAGCTGGCCAATTCAATCACATCATGGGATGGCTTAGCCAAAAATTTCCTCATTAGATTTTTTCCATCTAGCAAGACTACGAGACTCTGCAGTGAGATAGTGAGCTTCAAGCAATAGCCTGATGAAAACCTCTATCATGCTTGGGAATGCTTTAAGGCTCTTCTTCGGAATTTTCCACATCACGAACAATCCAATGAGGTACTTGCTCATACTTTTGTAGAAGCACTTGATCCCAATATGAAATTTTTTATAGATTCAACCGCAGGTGGTCAAGCGCTGGAAATAACTTATGATGAGTTGTACACCTTATAAAACCGCATCACGCAAGGAAATTCAGAATGGCATTCAGATTCTAGAAGTGCCACAAAAAAAATTATTGTTGTATTGAAAGTGGACCAGTTCACAGCCTTATCAGCTCAGGTTGCAGCACTGTAAAATATGATAAACACTAAGTTCAGTATCCTGAAATTGGGAGCTCCACAACCTTCATCCATAGTGAATGCCATCCAACAAGCTGTAGGTTGGTGTGAAGAGTGTGGTAATAGTTGTCACTTAGCGGCTATGTGTGCTTCAAATTCGGAATCAGTAATGTATGTGTGCAATGCTCAAAGGCCAAATTTTGGTAACGCCTATGACATAAAGTGGCAAACTAAGCCTTGGAACGCACAACAACAACAAATTCTAAAGCCACAGGACCAAACTAATCAGTCAACTAACAATATGAAGGAGATATTGAAGCAGCTGCTAGCTAATCAAGCACAGTTGACTGCAGACATGAAAAATCAGCAAGCAGCCACAAGAAGTTTAGAGTTGCAGTTAGGGAAATTATAATAAGCAATGAATACTAGACCACAAGGTGGTTTGCCAGCAGATACAGAAAATACAAAGCCGTTTATGGCACTACCTTAAGGAGTGGTAAAGAGCTTCAAGAAGAACCTCTAAAGAAAACTAAGGAGGTAGATGCTGATGTGGTGACTGAACACGTAAATGAAGAAGTTACTGAAAAATCAAGGAAGTCTAAGTACTTGAAAACTAAAGTTGCTAAACCAGAAGTGAAGAAGATGTTGCCACTTTCTTTCCTTCAGAGAAAAATAAAAGCGAACGAGGATGCCATGTTTAAGAAGTTCTTTTACACGTTCAAAGATCTTCACATTAACTTGCCTTTGTTATATATTTTGTAGGGTAGCCCAAGTACGCTAAGTACTTGAGGGATGTGGTTTCGAATAAGGTAAAATTGCAGGATGTGGAGGTAATAATACTCACTGCGGAGTGTAGTTTGGTAGTTACTCAAAATATGCCGAAAAAGATTAAGGACCCAGGTAAGTTTACTCTTCCTATTCATATTAGCAACAATGAGGTGGTATAGGCACTTAGTGATTGAGGGAAAGTATAAACTTGATGCCCCTATCTTTGTTTAATACATTGGGTTTGGGGGAGCCTAGCCCAAGCTTGTACAACTGCTACTGGAAAACAGGACCATAGCCCATCCCGAAGGAGTGATTGAGGATGTGCGTATAAGGGTTGGTAAATTTATTATTCCTGCTGACTTTATTATTCTTGATTTTGAGGCAGACGAATAGGTACCAATCATCTTGGCACACGTCATCACAAATTATGATCTGAGGTGATTTTATACACTTTGGTATTATTATTCTTGTTTATTTTGCCTTTTTTTTAGAGAAATTCATGTGATTAATGTGTTAATATTGATATAAATAAGAATTTAAGTGTCCAAGTGTGTGATTACAATGTTCAAAGTATTTTTCAAACAAATTTGTACTTAATTGAGTCATTTAGAGTTCAACCCGGAAAACTAGTTTTACTAGCTTGAGCTAGGTGTGTGTCTAGTTGATTTCGGTGAATTGTAATGTGTTTAATTTCTTTCAAATGGTTTAAATGTGTAATTATGAGTTGAACAACTTGTTTGTAATGTGCAAAGTGCAATTTTATTAAGTCAAAACAAGAGCTAAAATAAGGAAAATTTGCAACAATGAGGTGGTATAGGCACTTAGTGATTGAGGGAAAGTATAAACTTGATACCCCTATCTTTGTTTAATACGTTGGGTTTGGGGGAGCCTAGCCCAAGCTTGTACAACTGCTACTGGAAAACAGGACCATAGCCCATCCCGAAGGAGTGATTGAGGATGTGCGTATAAGGGTTGGTAAATTTATTATTCCTGCTGACTTTATTATTCTTGATTTTGAGGCAGACGAATAGGTACCAATCATCTTGGCACACGTCATCACAAATTATGATCTGAGGTGATTTTATAAACTTTGGTATTATTATTCTTGTTTATTTTGCCTTTTTTAGAGCAATTCATGTGATTAATGTGTTAATATTGATATAAATAAGAATTTAAGTGTCCAAGTGTGTGATTACAATGTTCAAAGTATTTTTCAAACAAATTTGTACTTAATTGAGTCATTTAGAGTTCAACCCGGAAAACTAGTTTTACTAGCTTGAGCTAGGTGTGTGTCTAGTTGGTTTCGGTGAATTGTAATGTGTTTAATTTCTTTCAAATGGTTTAAATGTGTAATTATGAGTTGAACAACTTGTTTGTAATGTTCAAAGTGCAATTTTATTAAGTCAAAAGTCGAAATAATAAGTTGAAGATCATTGCAAATTTTCCTTATTTTAGCTCTTGTTTTGATTCGTCGTTGAGAATATTGTATTGGTTTTATCTCTAATATGTGGTGTGTGATAATGTAGGAGGCTTTGTGAGCTGAATACTGTGATATATTGATGATAAAAAGACTCGAAATTCATTGGAAATACACTACAAAAGGCATAGAAAAAAGGAGAGACGTTCAACACTTTACCAAAATTTTGAAAGCAAATTTTAGTGTGTCGGCGCGATGTCGACGCGTTGTGTTTATCTTGTTGACGCAATTTTTAACGCGTCACGATGGCTCGATCAGTGCAAAGCAAATACATTCTGCCGACATAGGACTTTGTCCTATTTTTAATTTAATAGACATCGCACGCATTTTAAGGAAAAGATGGAGGGAATATTATGGGAATATATGGGATCACGTGCTTCCCATTTGAGATTCCCACAAGGAATAGAATTATAATATTATATATATACTAATTAGTGAACAATTTTGGAGAATTAATTGGGTGGATACCTGGAAAATCTTCGATACCGAGGATACCTGGGAACAATATTAATTCAGTGGCTGCTACGTGTTAGGTTTTGTTTAATAATTTTTATTTAGTTGTTAATTAATTCATATCATGTATACAATAATTTGGATCATAATTATGAATATTATAGGCTAAAAATCCTCTTTTTGGGGTTAATACAAAGACCATAATTATTATTGTTTTGGATTAAATTCGTTTAATTTTACTTATTATTGTTGTTTTTTTTGTTTATTCTTGATTTAATTATTTTATGAATTTATCACTCGTAAAATACATATAGTGTCGATCTTTTGATCTCAGGAGAGGGAATAGGGAGATTAAACATGGGAATAAATAAAGTTTGAGTTTTTATTCTTTTATAAAATAAAGAATTAAACTTAGCGCCTAGGACATGGGATGTATTTAGATGTCTTTCTTGATTCAAATGTAGGATGATAGTTTTAATTAACTTAATTGGATTATTACATCCCCACTCAACGATGTAGTTGTAATGTCCATATTAGGTAAAAGATTAGAGGTTGGGAAACCATGATCATACAATTAACCCTACGAATAAACAACCAAGATAATCAAATTAACAAATGAAATTCAATAACATAGTATGATTGTTCGGAGTGCTTTAACCTTGGGTTTTACTCCATTGATTGTTCCAAGACTTTTATTAACGCATTATTACTTTAGTTTTAATTTACAATTTTCCGTACTCTCTTTTTGGTTAATCTTGCACTAAATTAATGTAAACTATGAACAAGAATTAAATCGTTGTTGAAGAAAGTCCCTGTGGGATCGATATTCGGCTTTCTTAAAGGCCATTTTACTACTTGATAAGACTATGTACACTTACGTGTTCGCTCAGGTGCTATCATGTGCTGACTATGCCTTGTGTTGTGTTGTGTTGATTGCATCTTCTGAGCCTGGGGTGGTGAGGGCACATGAAAGGCTCGTCTAGGTATTGGTTGTTTGGATTAGTTGGTTACTCGCGTTGTCATGGATATTGTTATTATTATTGTTATGATCATTCTTATGATTGATTTGTGAAAGATTGATTATTGATTCGGTGTCGAGATTTGAGGCATGATTCTTGTCTTTTCTACCTTAAGATTTTATTATTATGCATGATTAAGTTATGTAAGTCATATGAATTAGAAACCCTGAGTATGTTAGTATTAAATCCATCTAGGATTACTAGGTCTTAAAAATAAAGATATGATGATTTAGGCTGTACTTCGAGTTGACCTTGTATATATTTATAAATGTATCTAGCTAGATGTAGCTATGGCATTACCTTATATCCCTTCTTTCCTTCATTTATTTTAAATTGTACATTCATTCTTTGACCTTGTATATTGGTATGTGTCCTTCTTTTGCCCTTTATTCATATACAAACCATGGATATAGGTGTAGTGTTGAGATTCCTGAGTATAACTGGACTAATATAGTTCACCCTTGATAATTTTTTTACCCTTATTAGGCTAGTTTCGTGTCTATAAGTAGAATACTTTCCCTTACTATCTCACTATCTTTATTATATGATTGTGGGACACTTGGGTATAGCTTTCATTCTATTTATATGTTATCTATATCTACATTATCTTAGGAGCTTCGTTGGGAGTTTCCTACTGAGTACCACATGTTTGTCACTTATACTACACTTCTGTAGCCTACAGATCATAGTACCGGTTATCATCGTTGATGTGTGCATCATGCAAAGCAGCCATGGTTAAAAGACTTAGGGTGAGCTCCTGACGTTTGGAGCATTACTTACCTCCTTTTTATGTACTATATTAGTCTCAATGTTGTATTCGGAGATAAGTTGTATCAGCGTAATTCCCTTGGTGTTTTATTTTTGTACTATTATTTTATTAGAAGTTTTTAGACTGATACCACCAGGTTTTGGAACTATATTGTATATTTGATCTTTTATTACAGCTTTTTTGCATTCTTTCCTTTATCTCTTTTGGTAATCCGTTACTAACCATTTCGGACTACAGATTTGGCTTCCTTACTAGTGGGTTATGGAAGGCACCATCATGACCTAAGAAATTGGGTCATGACATTTAGCCAGGATTAAAATGCGTTAGAAAAATGAGTTCAAAAATAAAAGGGGTAAAACTAGAATTTTATTTTGGATACATATTTTCCAAGGTTATACGAGTCTAAAATTAAAAACCCATGCAAAAATAGGTTAAATGAGGTCTAAAATGAAGATAATTTTTTTTGAGATTTACCGGCACAATCCTTACAATTCATTTCAAAATCATGATAAAAAAGTTGTTCTCGAAAATATAATTAAAGAAAAATAAGGGGGATATGAGTTTAGAGGTTACCCATATGAAACACGATGAAAAAAACCTACAAAATTATCTATATCAGAGCTTGGAGATCTAAAAATAAAAAAGAATCACAAAAATAGGGTAGTTATAGTGTTTTGTGAATAGTACCTCGTGAACACAGCCAACCTTCACATTCACGAGGGTCGATGGATGAGCAGACCAAATGAAACACCTAGGCTTTGGACCCATAGAAGAAATCTCTTGATTGAGGCTTCTTGACTAGGAACGACTAAGGGTACTAGTCGTACCCTTGTATACAACTTTAATGACCCCTCTCATACCTTAGGAAGTGTGGAGAGAGTTACTCACTATCCTAGATAGGAATTAGCCTCCCCATGGTCGTATATTAGGGTATGAGTCATATCCTACCTTGTTGTATAGAGTATGGAACTTCACAAAGAGTTGACTATTTTTAGTACGGTTTAGCGTACCAATCGTACCCTTGTATATGAGTCTAGGGTGTGTAAATCATACCCCAGGTAGTGTATGGGTCCTTGGTGAAGCCTAGGGTATGAGTTAGGGTACCACTCGTACCCTAGGGTACGATTGACTTGAGAGAGTCATACCCTCCTGCGGGTTTATTTTTTAGCTTTTAGCTAAGGGCTCTATGGTCATATCCCACCCCAAAACCCTTAAGTCCCCTTACTATATAATGTTTTGTGGCCTCCTAAACCCTCATTGTCAAGACAAAAACATTCTAAATCCTCTCTAAACTTCTCAAAATAATATTGGATGCTAGGGTTTCAAGGGTGTTCATCTAGAGGCAAAAATGAGACAAGTTTCTTTGTGGACCATCTTATTTAAGGCATGTAACTCTTTCTCTTGCTAAATAAATCAAAAACCATGTATTTTACACATGGATTAACAATTGAAAATGGTGAATTTGAAATCAACTGATAAGGGTTTTGTTGCCTAATGATGAATAATGTTTGTTCACACTTAAATTTGTGTTTATACATGTTATTGGTGATTATTTCCATATGTGGGTTCTCTTTGTTTGTGGTTTAAAATGGTTCTTGACTAACACTAATATTGATGAATTCTACCATAAATTTTGCCTTGATAGAGGTATATACATAAGGTGTTTGAGAAAATAACTAGTCCCATGTTGGTTATGTTTTAAACTAGGGCAATGGCCCAATGAGTATGAATTATTGATAAATAATATGGTAAAGATATTGCTGGCCATGTAATGGGTTAAATTATATCCTTGTTGATTTGATGGTAAAACGGGGGTTAAATTACCTAACCATGAAATTAGATTATGCTTGAACTAAAATGTGGTATGAGAGTGCTAATGAGGAATGAATGGCTTTTAAAGGTCTTGATGACTAAAAATTGAATTGAATGATGAATCCAATCAAGGCATTGACCTATTGAATTGTTTGAATGACAAATGCTTCCATGAAGACCTTGTGGTCATGTATGGCGTGGAATTGGTTAAATGGGTCAAAGTCCCTAAGTGTTAAAGTTAATGAATATTGATGTGTGGAAAAAGAGTTAGAGTCCCAATGTTAACTAATGATAGTCGCAATGGCTTATTGCTAAAGTCCCTTGCCTAATAAAAATGCTTAAGGTTAAAGTTCCTTACTTAATCAAATTGCATGTGGTTAGATTCCCATGCCAAATGAGCTCACTTAGGGTTAGAGTCCCTTGCCTACTAAAGTGGCTTGAGGTTAGAGTCCCTTGCCTAATAAAAATGCATGAGGTTAGAGTGTCATGCCTAACGAAAGGGAATGAGGTTAGAGTCCCTTTCCCTATGAAGATGTGTGTGGCTGAAGTCCCTTGTCTTATGAGAATGCATGTATGGTTAAATTCCTTTGTCTAACGGGAACGTATGAGGTTAAAGTCCTGTGCCTAATAAGAAAAGTTTGAATCTATAAATGTGGAAGGTCGGAGTCCTCTTCCACATGACATGTGAATGAGTACATTGATTTTGTTGCTAAGTCTTATTTCCTTGTGACATATTATGAACATGTTATATATGTCTACATGTATGATTATTTATATAAATGCAGGTGGATACAATTTATTAACTTGGCCTTAAAAGGTAAATATTATTTTATCCTTCTCCTTGAGTTACATGCTAGTGTTCCAAACGCTAACCATCTCCGGAAGATATGTCCCTATGCAACATAGGGATTGAAGTTTATTCTTCTCTTCTTGATCAATAATATGTGTTCGAGTGGTTCGTGTTGTTGACATTGAAGTGGTGAACTTCCATACTCTGAAAGTCATATATTTCACAGTCTTTATCTTATGTCATCGACTTGTCTTTATTTTGGTTTTGCTTATTGTCTAGAGAATGTCCCTACATATACTTATATAGACTTCAAATTTATGTAGAGGCATTGCGGATGACTATGGGCTAGGGTATGTTGGTTAATAATATTGGCATTCATGGAATGTTGAGATATTGCTTATGTTATAACTACTACTTTTATTCGACATTTATGGTTTGATATGATGGTTAGGTTAGGTTAATGAGGCAATCTCCGATCCAAGTTGGGCTTGAGATGCCCATATGACATGCCCTAGTTTTGGGACGTATCAAGTTGGTATCAGAGTTTAGGTTTATGGACAATTGGGTGTCCACAATGCCATGTCAAGTAGAGTCTCTTTAATGAGTGTGAAACGTTCTACACTTATAAGAGAGGGTCTATTAGACATTTAGGAATATTTCCCTTTCTTGCATTTCAATCTCAAGCTATAAATTCTAAGGTCCATGATTCCTCTGATTTTTATATCCTTATCTTTTAGATCATGCCTCCAAGGAGATTTGATACTCAGGCAAACACCTCGGCCCCGACTAAGGGCCCTATGGATGGAGCTCGTCCAACTTTTGTGGTCTAAACCCAGTCTAGAGTTACGACATCCAACTATCTTTATGGGGTTCCACCTTTCCCCACCAACCTCGACTATGATAGTGTCACTCCCATTCAATCACCTCAAGAGGATGCTACTAATGCTAAGTTTTGTCGCTTCATCAACCTCATAATCCAATTAGTAGCCTCTCAATCAGAGCATGGTGCTCCAGCTACCATTTCTTCTGAGGACACATGAGTTAGCCAATTTATAAGGTTGAACCCTCCTATGTTCACAAGTATGAAGGTTGGGGAGGATCCCAAGGCTTCATTGATAAAATGGAGAAGATTTTCCTAATCATGCATGCTTCAGAGGTTGAGGTCATTGATTTTGCTTCCTACTAATTAAATGATGCATCGTACCAATGTTACGAAGGGTAGAAATTTTCTAGAGGTATGGATGCTAGTTCTGGAGTATGGAACGATTTCTCTGAGGCTTTCATAGATCGCTTCTCTCCCCAAGAGTTGAGGTAAGCAAAATTGGAAGATTTTGTGAACTTAAATCAAGGGAGGATATATATTCATGAGTATGCCTTGAGATTCCATCAGTTGTCTAGGAATGATCCTGAGATGGTTTCTAGCATGAGGGATAGAATGCGTAAGTTTGTCTCAGCATTATTCCGTGAGTTAGTACTTGAGAGCAAGGCGGCTTTGTTGATTGAAAATATAGACATGTCTAGGTTGATTGTGTATATGCAACAAGTGGAGAAAGAGAAAAAGAAATAGGCTAAGTTTAGTGACAGGCAAGGAAAGAAATCTAGGCCCTTCGAGCAAAGTGGTAGAGGCGGTGGCAAGTGGCCAAGAAAGATGTTGGGGAGTTCAAGTTATATCTTATCAGCTAGTGTTCCTTCCCTGAAGTAGTCGGGTGATTGCCGATCTCAATTTACAGGTTGGTTCTGAGCACTGAGTGCCTAATCTCATATTAGTGGGGCTTAGTCGGCTCCATCCCACTAACTTTGTAGATTATATGGTCAGCCTCATCGTGGTCAGTATGATAAGGGGCGGAACAGATATTTTAGATGCGGTCCGAATGGGCACTTGTAGTGAGAGTGTCCCTCTTTAGTGGCTTCTTGGGACAATAGGGCCCCCGTTGCTTCTTCTTCTAATCTTGCACCAAAGGGTGTTGTTCCTACTTCAGCTTATATTTCTAGCACCGGGGTTGGCCAAAATTGCTTGGATGTACTTGCTACTCGCCAGGATTCTGATGCATCTCCGAATATGGTCATTGGTATGTTGAAACTTTTCTCCCATGATGTGTACTGTTTCCTTAATCCAAGGTATACATTATATTAGGTGACCCCATTTATAGTTGTGTATCTTGGTTTTGATCCTGAGAGTCTGACAATTCTTTTTTCTATTTCTACCCCGGTAGGAGACTTAATGGTTGTTAAAAGGGTCTATAAGAGGTGTTTGGTATCTATTAGTGGTAGAGAAACTCTTGTGGACTTGATAGAGTTGGACATAGTTGATTTTGATATTATTTTGGGGATGGATTGATTGCATTTATGTTATGCTTCCTTCAATTATTGGACCTGTAGGGTTATGTTTAAATTCCCTAATGAGCCAGTCATTGTATGGGAAGGGGTTCTTTAGTGCCTAAGGGGAAGTTTATCTCTTATCTTAAGGCCCAAAAGTTGATCTCAAAGGGGTGTTTGTATTATTTGGTCCGAATTGAAGATTCTAACTCATAAGGTTCTTCTCTAGAATCCATTCCCATGGTTAATGAGTTTCCCGAGGTTTTCCCCAATGATCTCCCCGGTATTCCTGCCGATAGGAAAATTGATTTTAGGATTAATCTTGTTCCACACACTCTTCTGATTTCTATCGCTCCTTATAAAATGCCTCTGGCGAAGCTCAAAGATATTAAGGAGCAATTGAAAGACCTTTTAGATAAAGGTTTCATCCATCTTAGTATGTCTCTTTAGGGTTCTCCCACGTTGTTTGTGCGCAAAAAGGATGGTTCCCTTTGTATGTGCATTAATTTTCATCAGTTGAACAAAGTGATCATAAAGAATAAATATCCTCTTACTAGGATCGATGATTTATTTGATCAACGTCAAGGTGCAAAGTGTTTCTTTAAGATTGATCTTAGGTTGGATTATCATCAACTAAAGATTAGGGAAGTTGATATCCCTAAGACTACTTTTAGAACCCGGTATGGTCACTATGAGTTTCTAGTCATGTCCTTTGGGTTGACCAATCCCCTGGCGGCATTCATGGATTTGATGAATAGGGTCTTCTTCCCATTCTTTGACTTGTTCATTATTGTCTTCATCGATGATATTTTAGTCTATTCTAAGAGTGAGGTTGATCATTTCGATCACCCCCGTTACGTATTTCAAACTTTGAAGGATCATCGTTTGTATGCCAAGTTCTCTAAGTGTGAGTTTTGGTTGAGAGTTTTGACCTTTTTTTGTTATGTTATCTCTAGTGAGGGGATTATGGTAGATCCTCAAAAGGATGTGGCAGTTAAGAAGTGGCCTAGACTTGCGACTCCAATCGATATTCGGATCTTCTTGGGTCTAGCCGGTCACAATAGGAAATTTGTAGAGAGTTTTTTTACTATAGCTTCCCCATTGACTAAGTTGACCCAGAAGAAGGTCAAGTTCTTATGGTCAAATGCGTGTGAGGGTAGTTTCAAAAAGTTAAAAGGTAAGTTGACTTCGTCTCTGGTTTTGACCTTGCGTAAGGGTAATGATGCTTTCATAGTGTATTGTGATGCTTCTGGTATTAAGCATGGTTGTGTGTTTATGCAACATGGTAGGGTAGTGTCCTACACTTCTAGGCAATTGAAATTTCATGAAAAGAACTAACCTACTCATGACTTAGAGTTTTTAGCCGTGTTTTTTTCCTTGATAATTTGGTGACATTATCTCTATGTTGTTCATGTCGATATCTTTTCTGATCATTAGAGTCTTTGAGATGTCTTTACTCAAAAAGAGTTAAATCTCTAACAAAAGAGGTGGCCTATGTTGTTAAAAGAGTATGATATGAGTCTTTATTACCATATGAGTAAAGCGAATGTAGTCGCCGATTCTCTTAGCGGATTTTCTATGGGGAGTTTAGCTAATATGGATGAGGATAAGACGAAATTGGTAAAGGATATTGGCTAGTCTTAGAGTTTTTCTTATGGACTTCAAGGATGGTGGCATGTTTGTTCAACCGGTATCTCAATCGTTTCTTGTTGTTGAGATAAAGAAAAAACAGGTGTTGTATCCCAATTTGATGAATATCAAGGGTAATGTGGGTCAACAAAAAGTTTTTGACTTTATGATTGGTGGTTATGGTATCTTGAGGTATCAAGGTAGGTGATGTGTTCCCAACATTGATGGATTGAGGGAAAGAAATATGGACGAGGCTTAAGAATCTCGGTATGCTATACATCCCGGTTCTATGAACATGTATCATGATCTTAGAGAGTTCTATTGGTGGGGTAATATGAAGCGAGATGTGGCTAGTTATATGGCTATGTGGATGGTGTGTCAACAAGTGAAAGTTGAACACATAAGGCCCGGAGGCTTGTACCAAGAAATTTCATTGCCCGAATGGAAGTGGGAGGCAATTAATATCGATTTCATCACCGGTCTTCCCCGATCTCAGAATCAATGTGATTCTTTTTGGGTTATTGTGGATAGGATGACTATGTCTGCTCACTTCTTCCCCATGAGGACTAATTATTTGGCAGAGCATTATGCTAATTTCTATCTTGTGGAGATTGTAAAGTTGCATGGTGCTCCTATTTCTATTATCTCAGATTGTGCTACTCTATTTTCATCTCACTTTTAGCAGTCTTTCAAAAAGATTTGGGGACTAAGGTGTGCCTTTGTACTACTTTCCACCCGCAGACGGATGGACAAGTGGAGAGAACCATCTAAATGTTGGAGGATATGTTGCATTCTTGTGTGCTTGATTATGGCAGTAATTTGTACGCTCATAGTTACCACTCTAGCATTGGTATGGCGCCATTTGAGGCATTGTATGGTAGAAGATGTCGATCTCCAATTAGTGGTATGAAGGTAGTGATGGAAAGTAGCTTGGCCCCGATTTAGCTCACCAAGCCTTATAAAAGGTAAAGGTGATTCATGATAGGTTAAAAGCCTCTCAAAGTCACCAAAAGTCCTATGCGGATGTGAGGTGTAGGGATTTGGAGTTTAATGTTGGTAATTATGTATTCTTGAAGGTGTCTCCCATGAAAGGAGTGATGTGATACGGTAAGAAGGGGAAGCTTAGAACCCCGGTATGTTGGTCCCTACGTGATTTTGAAAAGCATGGCAATGTTTCCTCTAAGTTGGAGTTTCCTTCTAGTTTGAACTTCATTCACCCGGTTTTCCATGTCTCTATGTTGCGAAAATATGTATATGACTCTAGTGACCCTCTTGTATCCTAGGTAGTGTGGAGAGAGTTACTTACTATCCTAGATATGACTTAGTGTCCCCATGGTCGTACAATAAGGTACGAGTCGTATCATACCTAGTCATATAGAGTATGGAACTTGAGATAGAGTGGACTATTTTTGGTATGGGTTAGGGTATGGTTTAGGGTACCAATCATTCCTTTGGATGAGATTCTAAGGTGTGTAAGTCATACCTTAGGCAGTGTATGGGTCCTTAGTGAAGCCTAGGGTACGAGTTAGGGTACCACTTGCACCCAAGGGTACAATTAACTTAAGAGAGTCATACCCTCCTGCGGGTTCATTTTTCAGCTTTTAGATAAGGGCTCTATGGTTATTTCTCACCCCAAAACCCTTAAGTCCCCTTACCATATACTGAGTTTTGGCCTCCTAAACCCTCATTAGCAAAATAAAAACATTTCAGATCCTCTCTACACTTGTCAAAAAAAGATTGGAGGCTAGGGTTTTAAGGGTGTTCATCTAGAGGCAAAGAGAAGACAAGTTTCTTGGTGGACCATCTTATTTAAGGCATGTAACTCTTTACCTTGAAAAATAACTCAAAAACCATGTATTTTACACATGGATTAACAATTTAAAATAGTGAATTTGAAATCAAATAATAAGGGGTTTGTTGCCTAATGATGAATAATGTTTGTTCTTGCTTAAATTTGTGTTTATATATGTTATTGGTGATTATTTGCATATGTGCATGCTTGTTTTTTTTTTGGCTTAATGAAAAGGTATTGAGTAACCCTAATATTGTTGAATTCTACCATAAAGTTGGCCTTGATAAAGTTATTCAGACAAGGTATTTATGAAAATGTCTAAGTGAAATGACTAGTCCCATATTGGTGATGATTTGAACTATGGCAATGCCCTAATGAGTATGTATGATTTATAAATGGTATGGTAAAGATATTGTTAGCCATTTTATGGGTTAAATTATGACCTTTTTGGTTTGATGGCAAAGAGGGGGTAAAATTCTCTAAACACAAATTTGGATTATGCTTGAACTAAATTGTGGTGTGAGAGTGCTAATGAGGAATGAATGGCTTGTAAGGGTCTTGATGACCATAAATTGAATTGAATGATAAATCGAATCAAGGTATTAACCTATTGAATTGTTTGAAAGACAAATTCTTCCTTGAACACCTTGTGGTCATGTATAGCGTGGAATTGGTTAAATGGGTCAAATTCCCTAAGTGTTGAAATGAATGAATGTTGATGTATGGACAAAGGGTTAGAGTCCCAATGTCGACTAATGATAGTTGCGACGTCTTGTGGTTAGATTCCCTTTCCTACTAAAGTGGCTTTTGGTTAGATGTAATACCTCGTACTTCTACCTGGCTTAAAATCATCCAAAAATATTAAAGACTTGCTGTAAAAAATGAATCTACTTTTATGCATGTGGAATTTTCAAGATTTTGACTTTTTGTTTTGTGGGAAATTGAATAAGTTTTCCATCGATACCAAATTCGCCCAAATCCGACACACGGGCAAAGATTTAGAGTAATTTTGGAAAGATAGTGTGTCATCTGAGCCATCAATGCGTCGCGGAGCATGCCAAAATGAAAAACATCAAAATCCAGTGAGCCTCCGCGATTATGGCTCATCGCGCCAAGGCTCCATTTCAGAGTTTTCAATTTCCAGTGTACCAAAGTGATTCCACCATGTCACGGTGCACTTCCAATTGACAAACAAAGTAGCAATGCAATTCCATTGTGTCGCAGCGTCAGCCCAGTTCCCAGTTGGCGATTTCTAGTGACACGGCGCAATAGCACCACGTTATGCCAGCCTGCCAAATCGGGAAAATTTTGATGAAAAATAAATATTTCATCCAGGGATAAATTGGTCTTATCCCAATGTTGTACTCCTCAAGGTACGGGATTTAATCCCTAAAAATGTTTTAAACTATTCTTTACTCAATTTTTTCCCAAATCAAGAACATTTTCTCAAAACAAAACCATAGCTTTCAAGAAATAAAAACCAATTCTAAGAATCTCTCCAAGAACTTCAAGAAACTTACAATCAAGGTATGTCAAGTGTTGATTCATGGGTCCCTTCCGCCCATGAAACTCAAGAATCTCTTTTCAAAATCCAAAGATTGTGTATTTATGAATGTTCATGATTTAGTTGCATTGAGATTCATGTTGATGTTGTTGTTGGATTTTGATCCATGTTTTAAATTCCATGTTCCAATGATTGATCCTAGTATGTGATGTTTTGCATAATATTCATGATAAACCTTTCAAATCGCTAATTTACTTATGCAACCATGATAATTAGATGCATTGATGATGGTATAACCAAATCATGCTCCCCATGTGTTTGATTAAATGTCTAACTGAATGAAAAAGTACCATTATAGTATGTTAATATGAAATCCCCATTCATGTACAGGTTAATGCATGTCAAGTGTTTGATGAAATGTCTTAGTCCATGAATTATGGATATATATATATATACCCATTATTGTGATTTCGAACTTATGCCATGATTTACTATTATTCTATCGATTCCTGGGGGTGTTTTTACCCGAAAATTTAGTTGTGTGCCTAGAGACAGTGTCAGTTTCATGATAATCTCAGTCATTCCATGATTAGTAGAATTCAATCAGTCACATGACACAGGAAAACTCAGTAATCTCATGAACTCAGTCAGTTAACAGAATTCAGTAATAGTCCATCAGTCCACAAAACTCAGTGAACTCAGTCCAGTTCATCTCAGTATAATCAGTGCAGTGTCTATTCAGTTGAAAATAGGATTTAGCACCAAGGAGACCCAAGGGAGAGGGCATGCACTGACAGTAGAGGGTGTGACCCCTTAGAAGCAATCCTTGCATTCCAGAACTATGTAGCCAGCATGGATTGAGACATCAACACTGACAGTTGAGGGTTGATGAGGTAGAATAACACTACCAGATGAGGGTTCTACCATTCTTCTTTAGGGATACTTCCAGATGAGGGTCACTCACAACCTGTCTTTACCAGTGGCGCAGTATTTACACCCTTCCAATTGGGGTTACAGATTGGACCCCAACTTAGCTATAATAGTTTATTAGGGGCATGTCGGTTAGATGACTACTTCTTATATTCTTAGTCTCAGTATCAAAAATAGAACTCAGATAGTTCTACAGATTTTATGACTATCAGATACAGTCATTCAACTCAGTACGGAACTTAGCTAGTTCCATCAGAACCAAGATTGTCAGCAACGGTCACCCAGTATCAGTTATATCAGTCATCAGTAATCCATGTTATTAGTATGTTCAATATTCAGAATCCCCATATTTTAGTTCCAGTTATCTTTTCATACATGCATCCTCACGCAGTAATTTTCATGTTCATGCTATCAGTCAGTTATAGTTCATGCGTATGAACCCTATGCATTCAGCCTACCTCACTTGCATACCAGTACATTCTCACGTTCTGACGCATACTTTTCTTTTGTGCTATGGTGTTTTTTACCATAGGTTCGAATGCTCAGGTTCCCGATCACACTTAGCATCTCGAGTTTTAGTCAGTAGTAGTAGATTAGCAGTGAGTCCTCATCATTCAAAGAAGCTTTATCATTTTTAGTATTTCAGTACTTATTTATTTCAGCAGTTGGAGTTAGTTGGGGACATGTTCTATCAACTCCTTATTCAGACAGTTAGAGGCTTATTCAGACTATAGTATGTTCAGATAGTTATTTCAGTTTTGGTGTTGTTATACTGCATTTAAAGTTATGTTTTAGTTTTGAACCTTATGGAAAATTTTAGCCCATCTTCCTCATTACACAGTGTTATGTTACAGTTATTGCAGAAGGTACCAGTCATTGGTTAGCTTGTGGTCCTTCAAGGTCATGGGCACCGTGTGGAATTTTGGGTACCAGTTTGGGGCATTACAAACTTGGTATTAGAACCTAAGGTTCAATATAGTGCTAGGAAGTCTGAAAGCCGCATCTAGTAGAGTGTTGTGCATGGGTGTGTTGCACACCACATATATGTACATGAGGCTATAAGATGTTTTTGGAATAGTTTCCTGTCTTTCAGTACTCATGTCGTGCCAGTGAGCATGAGCTCAAATTAGAATCTCAGTCTAATCCATTTCTCCCTTTTCGATTACAGAACATGCCTCCCAAAAGAAGAAATAAGAATCAGTCAGCCCCTCTGCCCGTCCAAGCAGATCCCTTGGACAAACAAGTCTTTCATGCAGAGTTCAGATTTACATTCACTACTCTTGCAAATTCAGTTGCTTCTCAGAATAAACAGCCAGCTTTTGTTCCGGCCAACCCAGTGGCCAATACTGCTGCAGCTAGCATTTAGGATTTTGCCTGGATGAATCCTCCATCTTTTTTTGGGTCTAAGATAGACGAGGACCCTCAGGAATTCCTTAATCATGTTAAGAAGGTTAAAGATATCATGGGGTTACCGCTTGTGAGAGTGCTGAGCTAGCCGCATATCAGTTGCAGGATGTTTCTCACAGATGGTTTAAACAGTGAAAAGTAGAGAGGGCTATAGATATAGGTCTTGTTGAGTAGGAGGAGCTTTCCACTTCCTTCTTAGATAGATTCTTTCCCCTAGAGATGAGAGAAGATAAGGTGTTAGAGTTTATCAACCTCAGGCAGGGTAACATGAAAGTAAAAGAGTATTCTCTCAAGTTTACTCAACTAACTAGATACGCTCCTCATATAGTGGAAGACACCAGGTCTAAGATGAGTATGTTTGTTTCTGGGGTAAATGACAGTGTGGTCAAGGAGTGCAGGACAGCCATGTTGATTAGTGAGATAGACATAGACAGTCTTATGATCCATGCTCAACAGATGGAGGAGAAGAGGATTAAGGAGAGAGAGAAGCAGAATAATAGAGCTAGAATAGGTAGCTTCAATTTCAGTCAGCCTAAGTCAGAGGGTGGTAACCGTTCTCAATTCCGCCAAAAGTCATCCGTTCCAACTCCTTCCTCAGCCAGTTCTCCAATTCCTAAGTTCAGGAAGGGTAACAAAGATAAGGTGCCAGGATATAAATCTCAGGGCAGTATTAGCAGTGCCTGAACCAATCCTCTTTGTCAGACTTGTGGTAAGAACTACAAAGGTATTTGCAGAGTTGGCAGTGATGTGTGTTTCAGATATGGTAAGTCAAGACACAGAGTCAAAGATTGTCCCCAGTCAGGTTTTTAGGGTCAGCATAATCATTCATCAGCTCATTCCTGACGCCCAAACTAGCAGGGTTCCACTTCCAGTGCCACTAGTGGGCAGTGCCCAAACAGATTATATGTTCTTCAGTCTTGACAAGATCAGAAAAATTCTCCTAATGTGGTGTGTTACGGATCTTTCAATTTCATGTTTACGCTTTGCTATATCTAGGAGATTCTTTGTATTTTGTTACCCCTTACATAACAGTTGATTTAGAAGTCAGTCCTAAAATACTAGTAGAGCGTTTCTCAGTCTTTATCCCAATGGGTAAAAATATCATAGACCGATAGGTATACAGGAACTGTCTGGTTATGATATTTTAAAAAGTCACTTCAGCAGACTTAGTCAAATTAGAGATAAGTGATTTCGATGTCATTCTCGGCATAAATTGGGTTCATTCCTACTATGCCACAGTCGATTGCAGAAATAGAGTTGTCCAGTTTCAGTTTCTGAATGAACCTGTCCTAGAATGGAGGAGTAGTACTTCAGCCTTCAGGGGTCAGCTTATTTTCTACCTTCGGACAAGGAAAATAAAATCTAAGGAATATTCTTATCATATTGTTCGAGTTAACGATACTAGCTCCAAAACTCCCAGTCTTAAATCATTCCCAGTAGTGAATGAATATTCACATGTCTTTCCCGAAGATCTTCCAGAAATTCCTCCCAAAATGGAAATAGACTTCGGCATTGATTTTCTTCCAGATACTCAGCCTATATCTATTCCGCCATGCATAATAGCACCAGAAGAACTCAAAGAATTGAAAGAACAGTTGAAGGATCTCCTAGATAAGGGATTCATCAGACCTAGTGTGTCCCTGTAGGGCACACCAGTCTTATTCATGAGAAAGAAAGATGGTTTTCTCAGAATTTGAATTGATTACCGTCAACTCAATAAAGTCAAAATCAAGAACAAGTATCCACTCCCCAGAATAGATGATTTTTTTGACCAACTTTAGGGTGCCAACTATTTCTCTAAGATAAACCTCAGATCAAGCTATCATCATGTCAGATTCAGAGACTGTGACATTCTGAAAATAGCTTTCTGAACTCAGTAAGGTCACTTTGAATTCTTAGTCATGTCTGTTGGTCTTACCAATGCCCCAACCTCTTTCATGGGCTTGATGTACCATGTGTTCAAGCAGTACTTGGACATGTTCGTTATAGTTTTCATAGATGACATTCTTGTCTATTCCCACAGTGAGCGTGAGCGTGCAGGCCATCTCAAAATAGTATTGCAGACTCTTAAAAATCATTAGTTGTTCACCAAATTTAGTAAGTGGGAATTTCTACTAAGGTCATTAGAATTCCTTGGTCATATCATTTTCGGTGATGGCATTAGAGTTGATCCTCAAAAGACTGAAGTAGTAAGAAACTGGCCTCACTCTGTCTCTCCATCAGATATCAGGAGTTTCTTAGGTCTGGATGGCTATTACAGATTTTTTGTTGAGGGATTTTTGTCTATTACATCCCCTATGTCCAGATTGACTCAGAAAAAAGTCAAGTTTTAGTAGTTAGATCCCTGCAAGAAGAGTTTTTAGGAGTTGAAGACTCAACTCACCTAAACCCCTGTTTTAGCTCTTCCAAATATTTAGATGGATTCGTAGTGTATTGTGATGCATCCAAAGTAGGCTTGGGTTGTGTCCTCATGCAGCATGGTAAGGTCATATCCTACGTCTCCAGACAGCTTAAACTCCATGCGAAGAATTATCTGACTCATGATCTTGAGTTAGCAGTCATAGTTTTGCCTTATAGATTTCAAGGCATTACTTGTATGGGGTACATGTAGATGTGTTCACATATTATAAAAGCATTCAATACGTATTCTCTTAGAAATATCTTAACCTCCGCCAGAGCTCTTGAAAGATTATGACATGAGTGTCTTTTACCATTCGGGCAGGGCCAACGTAGTGGCCGACGCTCTTAGTAGGTTGTCTATGGGCAGTTTTACTCATGTTGAGGACAGTAAGAATAACCTAGCTCAGGAAGTTCATCAGCTTGCCCCACTAGGTGTCCGCCTAGTTGATTCAGCAGAGGGTAACATATGGGTTCAGAGTAGTTCAAAATCATTTCTAGTTTTCGAGGTAAAGGAAAAGTAGGATAGAGATCCCAGTCTAGTCAAATTAAAGGAACCATTCAAGGATCATAGGGTTGAGGTTTTCTCCTAAGGGGGATATGGTGTGTTGCTTTGTTAGGGTCATCTCTGTGTGCCAGGTGTAGATGACTTGAGGCAGTAAATTCTTGCAGAAGCACATAGCGCGCATTACTCGATTCATCCAGGGGCCACTAAGATGTACCGTGATTTAAGGTAGACCTATTGGTGGAGTGAGATGAAATGAGATATTGAAGATTTTGTGGCTAAGTGCTCAACATGTCACCAAGTTAAGATTGAGCATCTGAAGCCTAGTGGGTCCATGTAGAAGTTAAATATTTTCTCTTGGAAGTAGGGAGAAGTGAACATGGACTTTGTGATGGGTTTGCCTCATACTCATCATCAGCATAATTTAGTTTGGTTCATTGTAGACAGGATGACCAAATTAACTTATTTTCTTCCAGTCCATACTTTTTATTCAACTGATAACTATGCCAAACTCTATATCAGGGAGTTGGTCAGATTTCACGGTGTTTCATTATCTATTATATTATATAGAGGTACCCAGTTCACCTTTTATTTCTGGAAATCATTCAAAAGGGGTCTTGGTACCCAACTTTATCTAAGTACCGCCTTTCATCCTCAGATAAATAGTCAAGCAGAAAGGACCATTCATACCTTGGAAGATATGCTTAGGGTGTGTGCAATTGATTTCAAGAGTAATTAGGATGACGATGTGCCTTTGATTGAGTTTGCATCTAACAACAGCTATAATTCCAGAATTCGGATGGCTCCATTCAAAACTCTCTATGGTAGGAGATACAAAACACCGATTGATTGGTTCAAAGTCGGTGAGGCTGCATTAGTAGGTCCTGACTTAGTATTTGACACCTTAGAGAAAGTCCAGTTGATTAGAGAAAGGCTCAAGCTAGCTCAGAGCCAATAGAAATCGTAAGCAGATGTGCGTAGAAAGGATCTCAATTTTGAGATTGGTGATTATATTTACTTTAAAATCTCTCCCATGAAGGGAGTGAAGAGGTTCATCAAGAAAGGAAAGCTCAGTCCCCGATATATCAGTCCATTCAAAATTTTCAGTTGCTTCAGCAAAGTAGCTTATGAACTCGAGTTGCCTTCAGATCTAGCTTCAGTGTACCCCGTGTTCCATGTCTGCTTGTTTAAGAAGTGCATATGTGACCCAGCAGTTGTAGTCCTTGTTGAGGGTTTAGATATTCAGAACAACCTCTCTTTCGAAGAGATCCCAGTCGGAATCCTTGACTATCAAATTCGCTGACTGAGGAACAAAAAAGTCCTTCTAGTAAAAGCTCTTTGGCGGAATCAGACTGTTGAGGGAGCCACTTTGGATGCAGAATCATACATGTATACCAAGTATCCTCACCTCTTCTATGCTAATTCAGACTCATCCCAAGGTAATAGCTTTCCTTAAGTTCATTCAACTTATGGTTCAAATTTCAGTTACAAACTATGCTCAGTTTTCATTTCAAACTTGGTATCTTTACCCTTACATGTTTAGTCGTATGTTCATGAGTTAGTTTAGTCATATATTCATGCATCAGATATGCGTAATCAACTTATCAGTACTCTCAATCGTGCATTCATATATCAGCTCAGTCATAAAATCATGCATCAGATATGTATGCTCAGTATAAATCTCAGTAATGTCATTCAGGTAGTCATATTTCAGTTGTTAATGTTCAGCATGTACTTCAGCTTACTGTTTCTCCCATCTCAATCGGTCTTATTGGAGGACGAATGTTCCTAAGGGAGAGATACTGTAATACCCCATACTTCTACCTAGCTTAAAATCGTCCAAAAATATTAAAGACTTGCTGTAAAAGATGAATCACTTTCATACATGTGTAATTTTCAATATTTTGACTTTTTGTTGTGTGGAAAATTTAATAAGTCTTCCATCGATACCAAATTCTCCCAAATCCAACACCCGGGCGATGAGTTAGAGTCATTTCGGTATGACAGTGTACCATCGGAGCCATCAATGTGTCGCGGAGCATGACAAAATGGAAATCATCAAAATCCAGTGAGCCTATGTGATTATGGTGCGTCGCTCCAAGGCTTCATTTCAGAGTTGTCAAATTTCAGTGTACCAACGCGATTCCACCGCGCTGCAGTGCACTTCCAGTTCATAAACAATGTAGCAACGCGATTCCACCACATCATGCCATCATCCCAGTTCCCAGTTAGCGATTTCCATGTGTCACGCTAGCCTGCCAAATTGGGAAAATTTTGACGAAAAATAAATATTTTGTCAAGGGATAAATTGGACTTTTTCCAAGGTTTTAACACGTCCAGGTGCAGGATTTAATTCCTAAAAATATTTTAAATTATTATTTACTCACTGTTTCCCCAAATAAAGAACATTCTCTCCTAAGAAACAAAACCCTAGCTTTCAAGAAATCAAAGATAATACCAAGAATCTCTTCAAGAACTTCAAAAAACGTACAATCAAGGTATGTCAAGTGTTGATTCATGGGTCACTTCCACCCATGAAGCTCAAGAATCTCTTTTCCAAATTCAAAGATTGTGTATTTATGAATGTTCATGATTTAGTTGAATTGACATTCATGTTGATGTTGTTGTTGGATTTTAATCCATGTTTTAATTTCCATGTTCCAATGATTGATCCTAGTATGTGATGTTTTGCATAATATTCATGATAAAACCTTCAAATTGCTAATTTACTTATGCAACCATGATTATTAGATGAATTGATGATGGTAGAATCAAAGCATGCTCCCCGTGTGTTTGATTAAATGCCTAGGTGAAGGAAAAAGTGTCATTATAGTATGTTAATATGATATCCCCATTCATGTACAGGTTAATGCATGTCAAGTGTTTGATGAAATGTCTTAGTCCATGAATTATGGATATATATATATATAGCCATTGTTGTGCTTTCGAACTTATGCCATGATTTACTATTATGCTATCGAGTCCTGGGGTATTTATTCCCGAAAATTTAGCTAATTGCCTAGAGCCAGTGTCAGTTTCATGATAATCTCAGTCACGCCATGATTAGTAGAATTCAGTCAGTTACATGACTCAGGAAAACTTAGTAATCTCATGAACTCAGTCAGTAAACTAAATTCAGTAATATTTTGTGAGCCCACGAAACTCAGTGAACTCAGTTTAGTTCATTTCAGTATAATTAGTTCAGTGTCTATTCAGTTGGGAGTAGGATTTAGCATTGACCGAACCCAAGGATGAAGGCACACACTAACGGTAGAGGTGTGATCCCTTATAAGCAATCCTTGCATTCCAGAACTATGTAGACATCATGGGTTGAAACATCAACACTGATAGTACAGGGTTGATGAGGTGGATTAACAATGCCAGATGAGGATTCCATCGTTCTCCTTTGAGGACACTTCAAGATGAGGGTCACTCACAGCTTTTCTTTACTAGTGGCGCAGTATTGACACCCTTATTAAAAATTGGACCCCAACTCAACTATAATATCTTATTAGGGGCAGGTTGGTTAGATGAATACTTCCCACAGTCTTAGTCTCAGTCTCAAAAATAGAACTCAGATAGTTCTACAGATTTCATGACTATCAGATACAGTCACTCAGCTTAGTACGGAACTCAGCAAGTTCCATCAGAACTAATACTATCAGTAACTGTCACCCAGTATCAGTTATATCAGTCATTAGTAATCCATATTATCAGTATGATCAGTATTTAGAATCCCCATGTTTCAGTTGCAGTTATGTTTTCATGAATATATCTTCACACAGTCGTATTCATGTTATCAGTCAGTTATAGTTCATGTGTATGAACCCCATGCATTTACCTCACTTGCATACCAGTACATTCTCACATACTGACGCATACTTTTCCTTTGCGCTATGGTGTTTTATACCATAGGTTCGGACGCTCAGGTTCCCGATCGCACTTAGCAGCTCAAGTTTCAGTCATCAACAATAGATTAGCAGTGGGTCCTCATAATTCGAGGATGCTTTATCATTTCAGAATTTCAATACTTAGTTATTTCTACAGTTGGAGTTAGTTGGAGACATGTCCCATCAACTCCTTATTCAAACAGTTAGAGGCTTATTCAGACTATAGAATGTTTAGACAGTTATTTCAATTTTGGTATTGTTATACCAAATTTATAGTTATGTTTCAGTTTTAAACTTTAAGGAAAATTTCACCCCATCTTTCACATTACACAGTGTTATGTTATAGTTATTGCAGCAGGTATCAGTCATGGGTTAGCTTGTGTTTCTTCGGGGTTATGAGCACCGTGTGGTATTTCGAGTACCAGATTTGGGGCGTTACATTAGATTCCCTTGCCTAATTAAAATGCTTGAGGTTAAAGTCCCTTGCATAATTAAATTGTGTATGGTTAAATTCCCACGTCGAAAGAGCTCACTTTAGGTTAGAGTCCCTTGCCTACTAAAATGGCATGAGGTTAAAATCTCTTTCCTAATAAAAATGCATAAGGTTAGAGTCCCATGCCTAATGAAAGGGCATGAGGTTAGAGTCCCTTTGCCAATGAAGATATGTATGGTTGAATTCTATTGTCTAATGAGAATGTGTGTGTGGTTAAATTCACTTGTCTTACGGGAATGTATAAGATTAAAGTCCTTTGCCTTACAAAAAATGTTTGAATCTATAAATGTGGAACGTCGGAGTCCTCCACCACATGACATGTGATTGAGTACATTGATCGTGTTGCTAAGTCTTGTTTCCTTGTGAAACATTATGAACATGTTATATATATCTACATATATTATTATGTATATAAATATAGGTGAATACGATGTATTGACTTGGCCTTAAATGATAATGCTATTTTCTCCTTATCCTTGAGTTACATATTGGCGCTCTAATCGCTAACCATCTCATAACGATATGTCCCCACGCCACATAGGGGTTGAGGCTTCTTCTTCTCTTCCTGTGCACTGATAGGTGTTCAAGCAGTTTGTGTGGTTGACATTGAAGTGGTGAGCTTCCATACTCCGGAAGTCATAAATTTCATAATCTTTAGCTTATGTCATGGACTTGTCTTAAGTTTTGTTTTGGATATTGTCGGGTGCATGTCCTGACTTATACATATATAGACTTTAGATTTTTGTAAAGGCATTGCGGATGACTGTGGACTTGGGTATGTTGGTTACAAATATTGGAATTAATGGAATGTTTAGATATTGCTTATGTTATGACTATTTGTCTTATTTTTTCACTACTTTGATATATGATCAGAGTTTATCTGACACTTGTGGTTTGATGTGATGGTTAGGTTGGGTTCACGGGGTGATATCCAGTCCAAGTTGGGTTGAGATGCCTATACAACATGGCCCAGTTTCGGGACGTGTCACCAAAAAGTCCTTCGCATTCGTAGCCAAGGCTTTGCGTTTGTGAAAATGCCTAGACCCAAACTCAATTTCTCTACACGATCACGGTCACTACCTTGCGATCGCAATAAAGAAAACATTTCCTTCTCCACCTTCGCAAAGAAAGTTTCATGCACCAGATATCTGCTATGCACCAGCTAAATTTGCATGTTATAAAATCTCTGAATAGATCCACAAAATTTATTTAGGACCCCTCAAAATAAATTATATATGCTGCCAGACTATTTTCGATGTTCCAGACACAATGCCGTCGTTGAATTTAAAAAAAAAACTATTTTCACTCAATTAACCCCCAGGAACCCTTATTGGCAAGTTTCCGAACGAAGGGTGGAAATGCAAAATAAAGATTTAAAATCCAAACTAACCTCGCTATTAAATCAAATTTAATATTCTGGACCTAAAGGAACTGTTCAAAGTGTCATTCAATACTTAGAACAACAAATATAGACCATAGCCAATTATATGACTTTTTAAATCCTCTATAAACCACAAACTCTTCCAAAATATTTTCGATCACATCAAAAATCGTGTCATCCATCACCATACCCCAAAATCAACATATAGCAACTACGGAGAATGAAAAAATTATCAAATCATATGAAAAGTAAAATTTCACAAATCAGTTCATTACATTTATAGTGTAATTTGTTTTTCATTTTTTTATAGTTTGCAATCTTTATCTACATCTATATCTATCTATACTATATTAAAAGTATGAAGAGTCTTAAAAATATTGTTTGACATTTTTGTCCTTCTTTAAAAAACTCCACAATAGACAAAATCATTTTTCTACTTTTTTTTCAAATTATTATAATATTAAATATTTATTATAATAAATATATAAGAAGTAAAATTCTTCAATAAATTGGAAAGGTATACTGTCAAGGTTTTCTATTATTATTACTATTCGACTTCTTGATTTCTATAATAAGCAAAAAAATTATTCCTTCTTAGAAGTTAGGATCTTCGGTCATCTTCAACTTAACTATGTGTTTTTCTAATATTTAAATGTATAATCCAAAAAAGGAAAATGAAAATATAATAACATTGTTATAAATATATTTGACGTATTATAATGAATATATATTTTGTTTTATTAAAGAAAAGTTAGAATTAGTTATCCTAGGACCATGTTAGTTTTCACTTATAATAAATAGACGGCTGTTCATGGTAGAATAGTCATCGGGTTCAATTCTTATGTTGGTCAAATCTAATTGATGAGTCCGTCTCTATTTGGGAGGTCGGTGGCAAAGGGAAGAAAGCTCCTATGCTAAAGGTATTAGAATTTAGAGGAAAAGAAATTAATGGCTACTTTAAAAAGGTTGGAATACATTCTAAAACATCTGAACAAACATTTTCCTCTTTCAGAAACCATAATTTCCCCTTCCTTTCATAATAGACTAAAGTTTGAAATCTTTATTGGTTTGACTATCAACTATATATGCCATATATGCCTGATGAAGAAGCACTATATCCCAAGTTACTATTGTTTGGTTGTCATTTTTTGTTGCATATATTTGGGAGTAAATTTTATGCTACAAACAAAAGAAAAGAGTCCCTCCTTGTCTTTATTCCTGTCACTTTCTCCTTTTTAATGATATTTTTCTTTTCCTCCCTGTTTTGTTGTTCTCCGTCTCTCTTTAAAAGTTATAGGCCATGATTTCAAATCACCAATGTATGTTCTTAGTAGTTATTGTTTATTGCGTCTTATAATAAAGTTTATCATCATGTCTCAAATTGATATTTACTTAGTAATATATCCAAGAGTTGTTTGCCTATTATTTTTTGAGCTCTTATAGTTTTCTAGAGGAAATTCTCTCTCGGATGTTTAAGCTCTTCTGAATTACACTCTTGCATGTGCCACACTTTAATTATGATTGTCATAAGACTTTAATCTTGAAGATAATTGAGATGATTTTGACTTGGAGAAAGTTTTATATCTTTGAATCCACTTATTTATAACTGTGCATGTGTATTAAGTTTTCTTTCTCTTTGTGTATGAAAAAAAAAAAGAGTCCTAAAATATATAATAAAAAAAGAACAATTCAACTTTCAATCATAATATATCTATTTATTTTATTATTTTATTTTTGTAATTTCTATCTTCCACGAGCAACCAGTTTGTACCTGACCTTGTGGGAAAACTTTGCACAAGAAAAAGATAACTTTGCACAAGAAAAAGAAAACCACATGGTCATCCATCATTAATCCAATTTTCACTTGCATAAAAGGGGAATATTCATATCATGATAAATGTAAATTTTAAAAGAACAACTATTGTATGCAAAATTTGGCCAATATAACTAGAATTACCAAATATCAGCTAGGAGAAGAAGGACGAGAGGGATTACATATGGAATTTGTTGGTTTATATGTTAGTTTATGGCCTAAAATTAATGAAGGGATGAATCTTATCATTTTTAGAATAAATGAAAGATTATTGTTTACTTTGATAATAAAAAGATGTAGTTTGAGGTTAGTTAAGAAATAATTTTGGCCAAATATTCAATTATAATGTCCTAACTATTTTTTTTTTATTGGATATAATTATAACTAGACTATCTAATATTCTATTATAAAAATATCTAACCAAAGATAATTTAAATAAACTAATATTAATTAAACACTCTAAAGGAATGAAGGAATATTATTTTATACAAATTGGACGAGCTGGTATTAAAAAATTGAAATCATGTAAATTTTTCACTCTTGAGAGTTGCATGATTATTTAATTAACTAATGAAAAAAAATCCAATTTAATTTCTTTTCAAATTCAGTATATAAATAAAAGATATTTTCTTAACCTGAGAGAAGCGAAATATCGTTCACTTTTTTAACCCTTCATAGTAGAGTATGCACCGAACAAAATATTTAACACGACCTAAACTCGTCGCGTGTGGTATCCACATTACTCACCTGATGGAAAAACCATCTATCTCGAACACCATTTCAAAATCAACACTTAAAGAGATAATAAAACTAATGCATCAATAAAGAGATCCAATTCTAAGTCAAAACATAAGTAGAACTAAAATATGAAAAATTGTACTTAACTAAACCACTCCTAGGAGTCGAAAGTTGTCTATACCGAAACTACTAAGGATTGTCAAGAAAGGATGCAACCCCAAAAACTAAACAAAAAGCATAGTCCAGAAATAGAGACTTTCTTACCCAAGAAGGATTTATGATAGCCCGAAACATGCAGTTCACCCTTGGATCCAAAGTCAACCGTTGACATTACAAGTGAGGTTTTGTAGAAGTCGCTAGAATATGTGTTGAACTCACAAAATTATGAGCAGGTATAGTACCAGTACACAAGAAAAGATCAGTGTACTAGTAGGGTCATTTGACCAACCCAAAATGAGAATATGAATGCATAACCAAATTATAGTACAAGAAGTTAAATCATGCTCAAAACAATCATACACTTAGCATATTAATTACGAAATAATTAGTTTAGGATTTCAAACAATAAGTCAACATATTATCACCAAGTTAAGTCCATTCAAGACAATTCAAACAGGACAAAAAGTTAAACCATTATCAATCATATAAATATAATCCTCGATTAACTTATGAAATTTTCAAATTCACCTATCTTATGTACTTACATGCAATGGGTTGAATATCAACCTCTAGCCATGACCCGCAGAGGATAATTTTGTCCAAGTAATAAAATTTCAGACACAAGTGTCTGCTAATCTTGTTTCACTAATAATTCGTAAGAATATTTTAAATACTGAAATACCCCGCATTTAGTAATGAGGTAAGTCAAAATCATACAACAATATAAAATTATTTACATTGACCACACCAAATGACATGCACTAACAAGTCATAGTACAAAATAGGTAACATGCACATATGGTACAAATTGGTAATTAATATGGTACAAAATAGGTAACATACGCATATGGTTCAAGATTTTCAACGAAAGACTTTTATATATATATATATATATTGATAGAAATTGTCATTACAACAAATACCAATTTATCCATCATTATTTTCTGAATGATCAAATGTGAAAAATAGGCTAGAAAGGAGAGAAGAGAGTACATGTATCCTCAAATAATTAAGAGTACTAAAAGAGGAGAGAAGAGAGTACTTGTATCCTCAAACAATTAAGGGTACTTTTCTTGTATGTTCTTTTTAGTTTTACAAGTGGCTTCCTCAACCGAACAATACTTCCATTGAACATTAACCAAACAAATTACCTCTGTCCTCAATTTTCGAACATTTTAATCTAGAATCGCTACTAGTTCCTTCTCATAAGCCAAGTATTTATATAAAAGAACTAAGTCCCACTTAATAATGTTTCCCCATCCCATTGATACCTCTTGAGAATAGAAAAATAAAATACAAAATGGACTCCTCACAACCCCGATGTTAAATCCAACTTGTATGCGACTAAACCCACATCTTCAAGAACCTCGAAGGGATCAATATACCGAGGGATAATCTTTCCATTCTTACCAAACCTCATGAGTACCTTCATGGGAGATACCTTAAGAAAAACTTTCTCCCTAACCTTGAAGTCCATGTCTCTTACCTTATGGTCTGCATACTCTTTCTGCCTGCTTTGAGCAAGCAACAACTTGGTTTCACTGAATCTTATTTTCTCCTAAGCCTCCTTTACTAAGTAAGTTCCTAAATGTTTGACATCACCAATCTCAAACCACCCAACAGTTAACCTACACTTTTTTCTATAAAGTGCCTTGAGTGGTGTCATATCAATGTTGAAGCGATAGCTGTTGTTATATGAAAAATCATACAATGGAAGAAATTGCTGCCAATGATCACCAAAAACAATCACGTGGTCCCTCAACATGTCCTCTAAAACCAAAATCATCCTCTTTACTTCCCATCAATTTGAGGATAAGAATTTATGTTAAATATAAACCTGGTACCCAAGTCTTCATGCAATTTATCCTAAAATTTGGAAGTGTACTTTGCATCTCTATTATAAATGATGGTAAGTGACACCCCGTGAAGTCTCACAATTTTCTTCAAAAAGATTTTAGCTAATTGCAGAGAATTATAGTCTACCCGAACCTACAAGAAGTGAGCTAATTTTGTCAGCCTATCTACTATTATCCAAATAGACTTGTACCTCCAAAAATTATTGGTAAGACCAACTACAAAATCCATGGCAATGTGCTCCCATTTACCTATGAGTACAGGTATTTTTTGAAGCCACCCTATAATCTTTTGGAGTACATACTTCAGCTATTGACATTTCTAACACTTGGACACATAATCCACTATGTACCTTTTTATCTCGGGCCACCAATAAAGTTGTCTCTAATCATGAAACATCTTGGTCATACCCTAATAAACAAAATAATGCAAACTATGGGCCTTTGAAAGTATATCATGAATCAAACCACCAACTCGGGGAGCATGTGATCTTCTCTTGAACCATAACACCTGAAACACCTAGGCTTTGGACCCTTATAAAATTTTATTAGTTGAATCTTCTAGATTAGGTACTAATCATACCCTTGGATATGAATTAGTGACCCCCTCTCATATGCTTAGCAGTGTGGTGGGGGTTACATACTATCCAAGATATGACTTAGCCTACCCATGGTCATATGTTAGGGTACGAGTGATACACTACTAAGTTTTATGGAGTGTTGAGATGGCCTAGTGAAACTGTTTTGGGTATAGTTTAGATTACCATTTGTACCCTTGGGTAAAAATCATATGTGAGTGGTCATACCTT
This sequence comes from Capsicum pubescens, assembly GCA_030864215.1. Taxonomy (NCBI): domain Eukaryota; kingdom Viridiplantae; phylum Streptophyta; class Magnoliopsida; order Solanales; family Solanaceae; genus Capsicum; species Capsicum pubescens. The sequence continues at coordinate 132,704,546 of CM061540.1, read as the reverse complement.
CATCACTTTAAGGGTCCTTGGTGAGGCCTAGGGTATGAGTTATTGTACCACTAGTAAACTAGGGTACGGTAGAGCTAAGAGAGTCGTACCCACCTGGGTAGTCACTTTTCTGTATTTAAGTCAGGGGCTCTATGGACATTTCCAACCCTAAAACCCTTAATTTTCCTTACTATGTAATGTATTATATCCTCCTAAACACTCATTTTTAAGACAAAAACGTTCCAAATACTCTCTTAAAACCCATTCAATAAGATTCGGAGGCTAGAGTTTCAAGAGTGATCACCTAGAGACTTGAAAACCAAAACCTCTTCCATGGATCATCTTGTTTGAGGCATGTGACTCTTTCTCTATCTTTATTTATTAAATACCACAATTATTTAAACATTTTTTATGAAACTTTAATGATGGATTTTGAAAAAAATGATGAGGGTTTTTATGTAAAGTTATGGGTAGTGTATACTTTTGTCTAAACTTGTGATTTTACATATTTTGGTGATGGTTTGCACCTGTAGGTTCTTTTTGAGTGTGGTTTAATAAATGGGTCTTGAGTAACCCTAATATTGAAGGTTTTCACTTGAATTTTTGTCATGGTTAAGATATGCCTTCAAGGTGTTTTTGAAAATATTTAAGAAAAATGACTAGTTGCATGATAATATAGTTTTGAACTAAGGCAATGGCTTGATTAGTAAGAATTCTTGGTAAATAATCTTTTAAAGTCCTTGTTGGCCATGTAATGAGATAAACTATTCCCTTGGTGATTTGATTGGTTAAATAAAAGAGGGTTAGAGTCCCTAGTATGAAATTGGATTATATTTGAACTAAAGCTTGGTGCAAGAGTGCTAATGAATAATTTGACAAAGGTTTTGATGACCATAATGTGGCTTGAATTATATTTTAAAATAATGCATTCACTTGTTAAAATGATTTATTGATATATAGTTCATGAAGACCATATGGTTATGTATTATGTTGAATTATGGCCTTGATATCTTGAAGTGGTTATGTGGGTTGAAGTCCCCAAATGTAAATGGTGTGATGTGAATGCATAGACAATGGGTTAGAGTCCCAATGTCGACTAGTAATGGATGTGATGGCTTATGGTTAGAGTCCAAATGCATAATGGAATGACTTGTGGTTAGAGCCCACTTGCCTAATAAAAGGGCCCGTGGTTAAAGTCCACATACACAATGAAATGGCTTGTGATTAGTGTTTGCTTGACTAATGTAATGGGCTTGTGATTAGTGTCAACTTTCTTAATAACATGACTTGAGGTTAGAGTTCTCTTGCTAGATATAACCTAAGAGACGGAAGGTTAGAGTCCTCCACTTCATGGTTCATGTTTGAATGCTTTGAGATGTATGCTATGGTTTTGTTATCATTTGACACTCGGTGAATCAATATGTATGTACATGTCTATGTGTATGAATGTGGAGGATAATAATAGTTTGACTTGGTATTGAATAATTACATTATTTTATCCTTATCCCGGAGTGACATGCTAGCGCTCCAACTTCTAGCCGCATTTGGATGCTATTTCTTGATGCGACAAAAGGGTTGGAGATTCTTTTTCTCTTTCTACATAGTGATAGGTGTCCGGGCTATTCATGTAGTGATGTTGATGTGGTGAGTTTCAATCCTTCATAAGGTATCCATTTCATAGTCTCTTTATTTATGTTATAGACTTGTTTTAGACTTGGTATTTGGCTATTATTGGGGGCTTGTACCAACACATTAATAGACATCATATTTGTAGAGGTTTTGTGAATTTCTGTGTACATGGGTAAATTAAATCTGGAATGTTGATATGAATGGAATGGCTAGACTTTATTAATTTATAAATGTTATTTTTGTTTCCTCTATATTACTATATTTTAAGAGTTTATTTGATGCTTATGGATTTATGTTAATGGTCATATAGGGTTAACAGGGCGATCTCCGGTCTTTTTTGGGCTTAAGATACCCATACGACATGGCCCAATTTTGAGTCATGTTATGTTGGTATCAGATCCTAGGTTCATGTTTAGTTGGGTGTCGACAAAGTCATGTCAAGTAGAGTCTCTTTTATGGGTATGTAGCGCGCCACACTTATAAGAGAGAGGCTATAAGGCATTTAGGAATGTTTCACTTTCTTGTAGTGTTATCTCGAGCTATATAGTTTAAGGTCTTTGATCCTTTTGATTTCCATCTACTTGTGTATCAAATCATGCCTCCAAGAAGATCTAAAGTTCCTACAAACCCTTTTGTCCCAACTAGGGACGATGTTGATGGGACTCTATCTACTTTTGGAGTCTATACTCAGTCTAGGGTTTCGGTACCTGATGGTCTGTGAGTTACACTAGTTTCCTCTAATCCTTCTCTGGTTCCGCAGGTTGACGTATTAAATACTGAGTTTTGTCAGTCGATTCATATGATTGCTGAGTTGGTAGCTTCTTAGGCTGACCGTAGTGCATGTTCTACTCCTTCATCTAAGGCCACAAGGGTTGGCTAGTTTATGAGGTTGAGTCCTATTACATTCACTGGTGTTAAGGTAGAGAAAGATCCTCAAGATTTTTTGGATGAGCTGGAAAAGATTTTTAGTCATGCACGCCACTAATGTAGAGGGGGTGGAGTTTGCATCTTATCAGTTAAAGGATGTGGCGTACCAATGGTAAAAGGAGTGGAAGTAGATTAATGGTGATGTTGATGAGTCATCTTTGTGGGAAGACTTCATTAATGCTTTTCTAGACCGTTTCTTTCCTCTAGAGTTGAGGGAAGCAATAGCGGAGGAGTTTGTTAGTCTTAAGCAAGAAAAAATATTCATCAAGGAGTATTCCATGAAGTTTCACCAATTGTCTAGGTATGATCCAGGGATGGTGTCAAATATAAGGGCTCAGATGAGGAATATTTTCTTAGGATTATCTCGTGAGTTGGTCCTTGAGAGAAGGGTAGCTTTGTTAATCAAAGATATGGATATCTCTAGATTGGTCGTGTATATGTAACAAGTGGAAAAAAAGAAAAAATAGGTTGAGTTTAGTGAAAGGCAAGGTGGGAGATTTAGGACTTCTAAGCAAAGTAGTACAGATGGTGGAAAGTGGCTAAGAAATAAGTTGGACAATTTCATTTCTTTCTCCTTGACTAGTGCTCCTTAACCGAGGCCATCGGGTGATCATCAATAGCAGTTTTGTGGTAGGTTCTGAGCATAGAGTGACCAATCTCAGACTAGTGGGTCTCAGTTGGTTCCATCCTATCCTCTTTGTAGGTTCTATAGTCATCATCACCATGGCTAGTGTGAGAAGGGAAGGAACAAATCTTTTAGATGTGGTCAGATTGGGCATATGAAGCGAGAGTGCCCCTCTTTAATGGCTTCTTGGGACAAAAGGGCCCTTATTTCTACTTCATCTGATCTTACGCTGAGGGTGCTTCTCCTGCTTCTTTTTTTATTTCTAGTACTAGCACTGGTTGAAATTGATTATATTTACTTGCTACTCACCGAGATTTTGAGGCATCTCCAGATATTGTTACGGGTATGTTGAGACTTTTCTCCTGTGATACATATTGTTTTATTGATTTAGGGGGTCCACTCTTTCTTATGTAACCTCATTTGTGTCTATATATTTTTACTTTTGTCCTCGTTGCTATCAATCCTTTTCTCTATTTCTACCCTTGGTAGAAGACTCGGTGATTGTAGAAAGAGTCTATAAGGGGTGCGTCATAGCTTTTGGCAGTAAAGAAACCATTGTAGATTTGATAGAATTAGACATGGTTGATTTTGATGTTATTCTGCAAATAGATTGGTTGCATTCGTGCTATGATTTCTTAGATTGTCGGACCCGTAGGGTCACAAAAAAATTCCCTAATGAGTCGATCATTGAATGGGAAGGGGTTCTTTAGTGCCTGAGGGGAGGTTTATCTCATATCTTAGAGCCCGAAAATTGATTTCTAAGTGTGTTTGTATCATGTGGTCCGAGTTAAAGATTCTAACTCGGAAGGTCATTCTCTAGAATTCGCTTCTGTGGTTAATGAGTTTCCTGAGGTCTTTCTCGATGACCTTCCCGATATTCTTCCAGATAGGGAAATTGATTTTGGGATTGATCTTGTTCCGAAAACTCTTGCTATTTCTATCCCTCCTTATAGAATGGCTCCGGTGGAGCTAAAAGTTCTTAAGGAAAAATTTAAGGACCTCTTAAATAAAGGTTTCATCCATCCTAGTGTATCTCCTTAGGGTGATCCCATGTCGTTTGTGCATAAGAAGAATGGTTCCTTTCGAATGTACATTGATTATCATCGGTTGAATAAAGTTACCATAAAGAATAAGTATCCTCTTCTTAGGATCGATGATTTGTTTGATCATCTTCAAGGTGCAAAGTGTTTCTCTATGATTGATATTAGGTCAGGTTATCATTAGCTTAAGATCAGGGAAGTACATATCCCTATGACCGCCTTCAGGACCCGGTATGGTCACTATGAGTTCCTTGGTATGTCTTTGGGGTTGATCAATTTCCCGATGATATTCATGGATTTGATTAATAGGGTCTTCTATCCATTTTTGGATTTGTTTCTCATTATCTTCATTGATGATATATTAGTTTACTCTAAGAGTGAGCTGGATCATGTCGATCACCTTCGTGTCGTGTTGCAAACCTTTCAAGATCATTGTTTATATGCCAAGTCCTTTAAGTGTGAGTTTTCGTTGAAGGCTGTGACTTTTCTTAGTTATGTCATCTCAAGTGATGGGATTATGGTGGATCCATAAAAGGTTGTCGTGGTTATTAAATGTCCTAGACCTGTGACTCCAACCGATATTCAAAGCTTCTTGGATGTAGCCAGTTACTATAGTAGATTTGTGAAGAGTTTCTCGATGATAGTTTCCCCATTGACTAAGTTGACCAAGAAGAAGGTCAAGTTGTTATAGTCGGATGTGTGTGAGGGTAGTTATGAAAGGTTGAAGGATAAATTGACTTTGGCTTCAGTTTTGACCTTGCCCAAGGGTAATAATGGGTTTGTAGTGTATTGTGATGCTTCTCGTATTGGGCTTGGTTATATGTTAATGCAATATGGTTGGGTGGTGGCCTACTCTTCTAGACACTTTAATGTTCATGAGAAGAACTACCCTACTCATGATTTGGAGTTATTGGATGTGGTTTTTGCTTTGAAGATTTGGCATCACTATCTCTATGGGGTTCATATTGACATCTTTTTTTATCATAAGAGCCTTCAGTAAGTGTTTACTTAGAAAGAGGTGGATCTTAGGCAAAAGAGATGGCTTGAGTTGTTAAAGGACTACGATATGAGTCTTCATTACAATCCAGGTAAAGCTAACATTGTTGTTGATGCTCTTAGTAAGTTATCTATGGGGATTTTAGCTTATGTCGATAAGGATAAGCAGAGTTGGTGAAGGACATTCACCGATTAGCTAGTCTTGGAGTTTGCCACTCAAACTTGGGGGACGGGGTTGTATTCATGCATCCGGTATCGCAATCATATCTTGTGGTTGAGGTAAAATAAAAGCAAAGGTTGGATCCCAACTTGATGAAAATTAAGAGTAATATGGGTCAATAAAAGGATGTTGATTTTGTAATTGGTGGTGATAGTGTCTTAAGGTGCCAAGGTAGGCTATGTGTCCCCGATCTCGATGGGTTAAGGGAAAGGATTATGGTTGAGGATCATAGGTCTTGGGATTCTATTCATCCCGATTCCACGAAAATATATCATGATCTTAAGAAATTTTATTTGTGGAATAATATGAAATGAGATGTGTCTAAGTGTATAGTGTGTAAACAAGTGAAAGTTGAGCACTTGAGGCCCGGTGGTTTGTATCAAGATATAGAATTGCTCGAATGGAAGTGGGAAGTGATTAATGTGAATTTTGTCACTGGTCTTCCCCGGTCTCGGAATCAATGTGATTCTATTTGGGTTATTATGGATAGAATGACCAAGTTTTCTCATTTCTTGTCGGTAAGAACTAGTTATTCCGCAGAGGATTATGCTAAGTTGTACCTTGCGGAGATTGTGAAATTTCTTGGTGATTCAGTTTATATTATTTTGTATCGTGGTCCTCCGTTCTCGTTGCATTTTTGGAATTTATTTCAGAAAGGTTTGGGCACTAAGGTGTGCCTTAGTACCTCTTTCCACCAGCAAATGGATGGACAAATGGACAGGACTATCCAAACATTAGAAGATTGTTCTGTCCTTGTGTGAATAATTATGATCACAGTTGGTACAACCACTTGACCTTGGTCAAGTTTGCTTATAATAATAGTTACTACTCTAGCATTGGTATGGCTCCTTTTGAGGCACTGTATGGTAGGAGATGTCGATCTCTTATCGGATTGTATGAGGTTGGAAAGGGTAAGTTGTTTGGCCCCGATTTGATTCACCAAGCCTTGAAAATGGTGAATGTGATTTGTGATAGGTTAAAAGCCGCTCAAAGTTGCCAAAAGTTCTATGCAGATGTAAGGAATAGGGATTTGGAGTTTAATGTGGGTGATTGGGTATTCTTTAATGTATCTCCCATGAACGAAGAAATGTGGTTTGGTAAGAAGGGAAAATTGAGTCCCCGGTATGTTGATCCATATTTAATTTCAAAGAGGTTTGGTAATATTGCCTACGATTTGGAGTTTCCCTCTAGTTTGAGCTCCATCCATCCAGTATTCCATGTGTTCATGTTGCAAAAGTGTATGGGTGATCCTTCGTTATAAATTCCCTTAGAGGATGTTGGTATTTCAGGCTCTTGATACTATGAGGAGGTCCTTATGAGGATCTTAGATCATTAAGTTCATCGGCTACGAATGAAAGAGGTGGCTTCGGTGAAGGTTCTATGGAGGAACCAAAAGTCCGAGGAAGCTACTTGGGAAATGGAAGAGGACATAATGTCTAAATATCCGCATTTATTTCCCATTCTGGAAACTCATGATTGAGGTGTGTGTTAATCTTTTGAACTTTATTAATGTATTTGATAGGCCATGGGTCCAAGTCCCTCAATTGTGAAATGAGCAAGTGTTTTGATAGACAATAGGTTAGAGTCCCAAGGGAAATTGAAGGAATAGTTAATTGATAATGGTTATGGTATGTGTTTCATCATCGTTGTGTGTCTTTATGTTCTAACTTGGTTAATGGTTAGTTTTATGTGTAATAATGTGTTTATCACATTCTTGTGCATGCTTTACCCATCTTGCGAGGATGAATGATCTAAGTGGGGGATAATTGAAACACTTAGGCTTTGGAGACTTAGAAAATTTCCTTAGTTGAAGCTTCTGAACTAGGTATGAATCTAGGGTACTTGTCATATCCTTGGATACAACTTAGTGACCCTCTCTTGTATGTTAGGCTGTGTATAGGGGGTTACACACTATCCAAGATATGACTTAGCCTCCCTATGGTCGTATATTAGGGTATGAGTTGTATACTGCTTAGTCGTATGGAGTGTTGAGTTAGCCTAGTGAAACTTTTTTAGGTACGGTTTGAGGGTCTGGTTTAGGGTACCATTCGTACCCCTGGGTATGAATCATGTGTGTGTGGCGTACGTTTGTCAGTGTAAAGGTCCTTGGTGAGTCCTTGGGTACGAGTTAGGGTACCACTGTACCCTAGGGTACGATTGAGCTAAGTGAGTCATACCAACTTGGGCAGTCACTTTTCAACTTATAAGTAAGGGGCTCTATGGACATTTCCCACCCCAAAATCCTTAAGTAACCTCACTATATAATGCATTTTTGCCTCTTAAACACTCATCTACAAGACCAAAACATTCTAAATACTCTCTTAAAACTCATTCAACAAGATTTGGAGGCTAGGGTTTCAAGAGTGATCACCTAGAGACTTGAAGACCAAGAACCCTTCTTGGATCATCTTGTTTTAGGCATGTGACTCTTCCCCTATCTTTTTTTCTTAAAAACCATGATTATTTAAACATTGTTTATGAATCTTTAATGGTGCATTTTGAAACAAATGGTGCGGGTTTTATTGTAAAGTGATGGGTAATGTTTACTCTTGTCTAAACTTGTGATTATACATGTTTTGGTGATGGTTTGCACTTGTGGGTACTTGTTGATCGTGGTTTAACAAATGGGTCTTTAGTAACCATAATATTGAAGGTTTTCACTTGAATTTTGGTCATGATTAATATATGCCTTCAAGGTGTTTGTGAAAATGTCTAAGAGAAATGACTAGTTGCATGGTAATATAGTTTTGAACTAAGACAATGACTTGATGATTAAATATGATTGGTAAAAGATCTTGTAAAGGACTTGTTGGCCATGTAATGAGTTAAATAATGCCCTTGGTGATTTGATTGGTTAAAGAAAATGGGGTTAGAGTCCCTAGTACGAAATTGGATTGTATCCGAACTAAAGCTTGGTGAAAGAATGCTAATGAATGATTTGTTAAAGGTTTTGATGACCACAATTTGGCTTGAATGATATTTGAAACAAATTCATTGTCTTGTTTAAGTGATTGATTGATATATGGTTCATGAAGACCTTGTGGTCATGTATGATGTTGAATTGTGGACTTGATGGCTTGAAGTGGTTAAGTGGGTTAAAGTCCCCAAATGTAAATGGTGTGATGTGAATGCATGGACAATGTGTTAGAGTCCCAAAGTCGACTAGTAATAGATGTGATAGCTTGTGGTTAGAGTCCACATGCATAATGGAATGACTTGTGTTTAGATTCCACTTGCATAATAAATGGGCCTGCGGTTAGAGTCCTCACACGTAATGAAATAGTTGGTGGTTAGAGTCCACTTGACTAATGCAATGGGCTTGTGGTTAAAGACCATTTTTTTAATAAGATAACTTGAGGTTAGAATCCTCTTGTTCGATATAAACTAAGTAGTGGAAGTTTTGAGTCCTCCACTTCATTGTTCATGTTTGAATGCTTTGAGATGCATGCTATGGTTTTGTTATCATTTAATTCTCGAGGAATCCATATGTATGTACATGTCTATGCTTATGAATGTAGAGGATTACGATGGTTTGAATTGGTATTGAGTAATGACGTTATTTTATCTTTACCCTAGAGTTACATGCAAGTTCTCCAACCGCTAACTGTCTCCGTACACCATGTTCCTACACAACATAGGGGTCGGAGCTTCTTGTTCTCTTCCCATGCAATGACAGGTGTTCGGGCCTTAGTGTGGTGACGTTGAAGTAGTGAGCTTTCATCCTTCGGAAGGCATCTATTTCATAGTATCTTTATTTATGTTATATAGACTTGTTTTAGACATAGTATTTGGCTATTGTAAGAGGCTTGTCCCGACACATTAATAGATATCGGATTTATAGAGGTTTTGTGGATGACTGTGGACTTGGGTAGATTGAATGTTGATATGAATGGAATGGCTAGACTTTCTTAAGTTATAAATGTTAGTTTTGCTTCTGCTATCTTATTATATGTTCGGAGTTTATCCGACACTTGTGGATTGATGTGAATGGTCTGGTGGGGTTAATGAGACAATCTCTGGTCCTTATTGGTCTTGAGATGCCGATACAACAAGGACCAGTTTAGGGTCGTGTCAACACCCCACTTGCATCAAGGGTGGCATACACCACCTCCCCATGTGCCACTTTATTTCAGAGTGCATTTAATCTTTTAACCCCAAATTTCTTGGCCTTAATATGCTCTATAAATGTTGGCTTCACATCAACACCATCCAACACTCCTCCCCAATTTAAGACCCCAAATTTCTTGGCCTTAATATGCTCTATAAATGTTGGCTTCACATCAACACCATCCAACACTCCTCCCCAATTTAAGACCCCAAACAGCATGCCTTTAGATGCTAGTATTTGAAACTATCTGGTTAAAGACCTCTTGGTTACCCTCAAGTTACAAACTACCCATACTTATAGCTTTAATCATAATACATATACCACTATATTGTCCATACCAGGATGGTACCGAATAGTTATATAATAATCCTTAAATAACTCCATCCATCGTCGATGCCTTAGATTCAAATAACTTTGGATAAGCTCATGTTGCAAGCTACGATGGTCTGTGAATACCTTACATCTGACATCACAAAGATAGTGTTTCTAAATCTTTAATCCAAATACAACCACTGCCAAATCTAAGTCATGTGTCAAGTAGTTCTTTTAATGAGGCCTCGACTACCACAAAGTATAAGAAATGACATTCTTATCCTGTATCAACACAACACCCAATCCCAAAAGTTAACCATCAACAAATACTATAAAGAGATTACCTTCAACAGATAGTAAAAGTATAGGTGTTGTATTCAAGAGTGTCTTGAGCTTTTAAAAGCTCACCACACATTGATCCAACCAAATTAGTGGCACTTTCTTCTAAGTCAACCTTATAAAGTGCATTACAATGGATGCAAAATTCTTAACAAACCCATGGTAATAACTAGCAAGAGCCACAAAGCTCCTTAGCTCAGTCACTAAGCTAGCTCGAGTCCAATTTTTAACTGCCTCAATCTTTTGGGATCCACTATCCCAAGAAGAAAACCACTAAACACAACCAAAAATCAGACTTTGAAAAATTAGAAAATAGTTACGTCTTCCTTAGAATCCCTAAAACTATGCGAAGGTGACCTAAATGCTCCTCCTTACTGTTGGAGTAGACTAGAATATCATCAATAAACACAATCAAAAAAAATCCAGGAATGATTTAAAGATACCATTCATCAAGATCATACAGGTTGCAGGTGAATTCATAAGACGAAAAGACATCACTAGAAAGTCATAATAGTCGTACCGAGTTCTAAAAGGCGTCTTTGGTAAATATTTTGATATTATTTTCAATTGATGATAACCCGATTGTAGATTAATCTTTGAAAACACTAATGCACCTTGTAACTTGTCAAACAAATCCTTAATGTGAAGGAAGGGATATTTATTTCAAATATTAACCTTATTCATCCATTTTTAATCAATGCACATTCTCAAACTACCATCCCTCTTCTTAATAAAAAAGATTGGTTCACCCTAAGGTGAAACACTAGGATGAATAAAATCCTTTTCAATACTAAGTATATATAGTAGGGGATAAGGTATCAGGTGTTCTATGTAAATGTGAATGTGAATGCTGATAAGGGAAGAAAGGGAGTGAGGTGCTTAATAGATGAATTAAGGGAGTCATGTTCACAAGGGGAAGTATGACAATACACTAAAAGTAGGTGCATAATAAAAGAGGAAAGTTTTTGTTGCAAGTGATAACAAGGGACCTGGTCACTATGATGGTGAATGAGAAAGCACGATGATAGGGGGAACATTCATCTTCGGGTGGTAATCATATTGATTTAATGTGATGAATATGCACTGATTCTTAGATTGTATGTCTTGGTTTGTCATCATCAAAAAGGGGAAATTTCTATATATAGTTATTATGATGAGAAGCTAAACTACAAGGGACCAGGTCCCTGGAGGTAAAACTTACAATATATCTAGCACTCGGTATTTGTCCTCTTATGTACCAAACATGCAGGTGCTATTTTGTACTGACTTTGATAGCTATGTCCAATGATATTTCATCCCTAATCACCACTTATTTGTAAAATGTAAGATAAGCCTATTTATCACATGATTGTTGTATGTTTTAAAAATGAAATGAGAGACAGCAAAACCCCATTTCTACACTACTCAAGTTTCCTTCTTTATGTGAGCTTAAATTGAACTTGTTCTTGAGTTAGTGCTGAATTGTAACCAAACTACTCATGCTATAGGAGTAGTGTTTTCTTATGTGGAGAGATATGCTTAGGTAGATTTATAAGCATTATTGCTGATTAGAGTTAATCAGTAGAGAGAGTCGTTGGTAGAGTTACCAAGATGAGCTTATAGGGGAGTTGCTATAAGCAAAAGGAGTCTAGAGGTAGACCAAAATGTAGACTCTAATGAGAAAGTTGATTATAGTAGATTTCTTTGATACTTGTGAGGGAAAGCCATGGTTTTTCTCATGTTGGGTTTCCACGTTAAAAATCTGTGTTTTTACTCTTTCTGTATTGTCTTTTGTTTTCCTACATGATTAGAGATTATTTACCTGTGATTGATTCTTAGAGACCTAGTCCCTTACTGTGTAGAGAAACCCCAAGGGTTTCACCAATTTGTATTAGAGCCATGTCACTCTAAAAGGTTCACACCTAGAGTGTTTTGGTTATCATGGCTGCTCCGTCAAACCTAGAAGAAAGGCAATCTACCACTAGACTACCTAGATTCAATTAACAGTACTATGGGTGGTGGAAAACAAAGATGTTTGACTTTATCATGGACAAGGAAAGTGAGCTTATGGACATTATTCTTGATTATCCTCATGTAACTAGAAGAGAAATCAAAGAATGAGAGGTCACAAGAATGGTTATCAAAAGCATGAGGGAATTCAATTATGAAGACAGAAAAAGAATTGAGAAAAAATACAAAAAGAAAATTGATTGTCTGTGGCATATGACTAGATGAATACAATTGGATTTGAACTTGCGAAATAGCTTAGGAAATCTTGGACTTCTTAAAGATAGCTCATGAGGGAACCACTGATGTGAAGGATTCAAAGGTTGATCTATTGACAAGTCAGTATGAAACCTTCACAATGAAAGAAGCAGAAACTATTCAAGAGATACATACCAGGCTTACTTCTATCAATAATGAGTTACACTTCTTACGTGAAGTAATTCCCCCGTACAAGTAGAAGAGAAAAATTCTTGGAGTTATTCTTAAATCTTGAGAAAGCAAAGTGGATGTTATCACTGAGGCTAGGAACTTAAAAACTCTCACCATGGATGAACTCATTGGGAACATGAAAAATCATGAACTTAAAAAGAAATAAGGGCATGAGAAGATGGAGGCAAAAAGGGACAAATCTCTGGCTTTAAAAGCTTCAAGATCAGGGCCAAAGTAAGATGATACTGATATTGCCTACCTCGTAAAAATAATTTTTAAAGCCATGAGGAAAAGTGGTCAGTTCCAGAGAAGTAAACTAAGTAGCAGAAAAGGCACCACTATGGAAGTTTTTCACAAATGTGGAAGTCTTGAACACTTTATTAAGGATTTTCCAATGCACAAAATAGACCATCAACATTATCACAATACTAGAGATAACAAAACAGGTTGCAGCTGATCTTGTAGTTAAACAAGCCTTAACTAGTTGGGGTGATTCCTTCAGTGAATCTGATGAAGCCGAGAAGCCTGCAGATATCTCCATGCTAGCAGTGGAAAATCAAAAGTGACCTTCAACTCCATGTTTTCCTTCATAGTAGACACTAAAAATAAAGAAGAAAATGAGGCAACTATCTCCGACATTAAGAAGAAGCTTGAGAACTATTCTGATAGGAAGTTAAAAAAAGTTTAAAAATGTATTGATTGATACAGTGTGCAAGCTAAGTGCTAAGAAAAATGGTCTGGAATAAAATATAGAGAATCAGGAGCTTGAATTAATTGCCTTAACTCACCAGATCTCTGAAACAAATGAACAGTGTGTTAAGTTAAAATTTAACAATCATAGTTTGGTGAGTCAATTGAAGAAAGTAGACATTTCAAATAGAAGAGGGGAGAAAGAGGCCTCATAGCTTAAAATTAAGCTTGAAGAAGAGCTGAAGAAGTCTCAATACTATCTCATGATTATGTTCCAAAAGAATAAGGAGTTAGAGAGATACCTGGCCTATTTGAAAGAAGAACTCAAAAAATATCTTTAATGGATCTTATAATCATAAATCCTCTCTAATTTCACTAGTCAGGGAGTCTATAATGGTAAGGTGCCTGGGTATCAGTACAAAGCTAAATCTTGTAGGTCACAAGACAAGGATGCTCAAGATGTCAAAAACAAGGTCCATAAACCCTTGTGCACTCACCATGTAAGAGATGGACATATGAAAGAACACTGTCAAAGTTGGAATAGAGTAAGAATGTTCAATGATAGATACATCCAGCAAGATCCAAAGAATTTCATTTCCTTGGAAAATATGAAGAAAAGGTCAAAAAGGAAGCTAACACTACCTAGATGGATAAAAAAAGACTTAATCACTCCTCTGTCCTCCAATTGGAACTCAATCTCAAATGGGTTCCTAAGTCTAACAAATGATCATGAATACCGGAGGGAGAAAGGGTTTGTAATCAGAAAAATCTTCTTGTTATATAATTTATCAAGGCTATGAATGGAAGGTCTGATTGTATTCTCTTCCTTAAGACACTTCAAGGTGAAAGTGTCTTATGTGATTATTATTTCTATCTCAAGGATGAGCTCAAAGATGTGAAAAAGCTGGCAAAGTTTAGAGAAATACTTAAGGAACTATGGATATTTGATGAATGTGAAGTCTAGGACCTGGTCTTCAGACATATTCCTTGACAAGTCGCGGTATCATATGGTGTAATAAATCTATCAAGCTGATGTTGGGATTGATCAGACTAACCTGGCCTACTATCACGTGAATCAGTGTCTCCTTACAAAATTGGCTATGTCAAGGAGGCTAGTATCCTTTGTACATTAGTATATGTTGGTCTAACTCTTCCAAAGCTTAACTCCTTCATCACTTAAATTGTAAATGGAGAATCTTTCCTAAATCTTCAAAACTATTATGATGATATTATGGTGGATGAAACCTAGGTATCTAAAAACCTCATTTTGTCATAAAAAATCCCATGAAAGAGCATAGCTTATCAGAAGAAAAATAATATTAGTGAAATAACAAGAATCTCTAGAAAAATAATCTGGAAGTTTTACTAAGAAGTAGCTGACTCTTGAGGGACCTGTTCCCAAGAAGAGAAAAGTAGCTGAAAGGGAATCTGTGATCACGGTACTATAAGAAAGAATGTGGAGAAAAGTGAGGTTGTATTCAAGAAAGTTAGAAATAGGTTTTAGAAGAATCAAATGGTGTTAACTGGAAGTATTTTTTATTCAAATATGCAAAAAGAACCTGGTACGGTGGAACTTGTTGAGCTGGTTAAACATCAAGGTTGGATGCATCTTATAGAAGGACCTATTCCCACTATTTTTGATGAGATAGCCAGGGAATTCTATTTTAGTTTGGAATTCTCAGAAGATGGGATAAGTTTGACTACAGATGTCCAAAGGAAGGAAATAAAGCTGAATGAGAAAACACTGGGAAGAATTTTAGATGTTCCTATATATGGGGTGAGAACTATCTCCAAGAAGATGCCTTCAATAGAAATCTTAGCAAATACATCCAAGGTCAAAGGGAAATCTGTGGCTGTAGTGAATAGGAATTCACTCAAGAGTGAGTTTTAATTGATTTTTGACTTTGTAAACTAGGTATTCTTTCCTAGGTCACAAAAGAGAAGCATTGCCTGAGTAACTGACTTATATGTGATAGAATGCCTTAGTAAATTTGAATTCATTAATATACCTGCATTAATGATAGAACACATTCATAAAATAGTTCTTGGTAGGAATGCAAAGCATTGTATGCCGTATGGATTTTGGCTGAACAAATTACTTAATCATTATATCATTGTATGTGATTCTAGAACCCAAAGATTTGTGGTTCAACAGCTTAATATGAAAACACTAGTCAAGACTGAATGTGTCAAACTAGGTATCATATATCAGAGAGAGGTCAGCAAGTAAATAAAAGGACTAAAGTTCAACCTAGCTGCAAAGGAGGAAAAAATCAATAAGCTTCAAGAGACAATTCATCATCTTTCCAAACAAAAGCCCATGTGACAAAGAAATTCTTAGAACAGAGGGTGTTGATCTAAAGAAGAGGGTGTCAATCTAAACTGACAAGGTTCTTAGGTCAAATGCAGATATAAGTAATCTCAACAATAGCATGACCCTACTCCTTCAAACATTTTCTCCTAGTCCTTCACTTGTTAATCATTCTTTATTCCAATGGTTTTTTCCCTAAGAAAATTTAATGTATGCACTTCAATGATACTTATCCTACCTATGAATGAATATTTGTTTTGTGTGTTGCATTTTTTCTCTTTAAATTGCAAAGTTATTCTTTATGTTAGTGCTGCCATAGTGGCCATGAGTTAACTAATTTATGTTTAATTTACTCATGGTTTACTGTTCTCACTTTTCAAATATTCCATAAGGGGAAATATTTACTGAGTAAATATAGTTGGGGACCAGAGTACATATAGTAGGGAACCAGGTATCAGGTGTTCTAGGTTAATCTGAATGTGAATGCTGATAAGGGAAGAAAGAGAGTGCAGTGCTAAACAGATGAATAAATAAGGTCATCTCGATAGGGGGAAGTATGACAATGAACTAAAAGTAGGTGCATAATAGCAAGGGGAATTTTTTATTTCAAATGAAAATAAGGGATTAGGTCCTTGTGATGGTGAATAAGGAAGCATTATGATAGGGGGAATATTCATCTTCAGGTGATAATCACTCTAATTAAATGTTGATGAATCTGCACTTATGCTCAAATTATATGGTTTGGTTTGTCACCATCAAAAAGGGGAAAATTGCTATATGTAGTTTTTATGATGAGCAGCTAAACTACAAAGGACCAGGTCCCTGAAGGTGCAACATACAGTACAACTGGCACACGATATTTGCTTATATTTGTCCTCTTGTGTAACAAACTTGCAGGTTCTATTTTGTACAGAGTTGGATAGCTGGTACAATGATATTTCATCTATAATAACCACTCATTTATAAAAGGAAAGATAAGCCTCTTTATCAAATAGTTTTTGCACATTCTAAAGAGTTAAAAGAGAGGCAGCAAAACCCCATTTCTACACTACTCAAGTTTGTTATTTTATGTGAGCTTAAATTGAACTTGTTCTTAAGTGAGTGCTGAATTATAACCGAACTACTCATGCTATAAGAGTAGTGTTTTCCTATATGGAGAGTTCTGCTTAGGTAGAGTTATCTAAGCATTATTGCTGATTAGAGTTAATCAGTAAAGAGAGTCCTTGGTAGAGTTAACAAGATCAGCTTGCAGTGGAGTTGCTACAAGAGAAAGGAGCCTAGATGTAGGCTAATATCTAGATTGTAATCAAGAAGTTAATTATAGTGGATTTCTTTGATGCTTGTGAGGGTAAGTCATTGTTTTTCCCAAGTTAGGTTTCCACATTAAAAATTGGTGTTTTTTACTCTTCCTGCAATGTCTTTTGGTTTCCTGCATGATTAGTTATTGCTTATTTGTGATTAATTCTGGGGGAACTGGTCCGTTACTGTGTGGTACAACCCCAAGATTTTTAACAAGTAGTTACTTCAATTGAGTTTTTAATGACATCAACTCTGTTGGAGCCATTCGATTAGGAGGAATTCATATAGGGTGAGTGTCTAGCTCTAAATATCAGGAGGCATCCCTAATAGGTTTGAAGGAAACACATCTTGGAATTTAGAAACTATCAAAACTAACTCTATAGAAGGGTACCCTACACTCTCATCCTAGAGATTAGCTAAAAATACTAGACACCTCTTCCCTACTAAACGTTTGGACTGGACAAATTATATAATTCTCACCGTCTTATTCTTATACACTTCGTCCCACTCCATTTTATTCATTCCCTAAATAGCTATAGTCACCGTCTTAGCATTGTAGTTTAAAACTCTGTGATATAGAGATAACCAGGCCATAACCCAGATTACATTAAAGTCCAATATATCTAGAATAATTAGCTCTACCCAATTTTGAAAACTCAACACATGGCAAGAATGATAAATATGGGTTACTACCACAGACTTACCAACTGAAGTAGAAAAATCAATAGGGTAATCAAGTACATTACAAACTAGATTCAAACTCACTACAACATGGACAGATACATAATAATAAGTAGACCTCAAATGAAATAAAACAAAAGTCATATGGTCACAAATAGAAATAGTACTTGCAATGATCGCATCAGAAGCCACTACATTAGTCTTACTCTAAAATACATAATAGTGAGCCCAATCATCAATCTTTGATAACTTTTTCCCTGGATGTTCTCCTTCTCCTATACCACCATTTACTCGACCATCCTAACCACCTATACAATTTCCCAATCCACCTTGTGGATTACCCCTACCATTACCCCTTCTTTTTTACTCGCTAAAACCATAGCCTGGGTCTACTGCTGTGCCTGAGCATTTACCTATCTGATCGGGCACCCCCTTTTAAAGTGACCAATAACATCATAGTGGTAATATCCTCTCTTAAGAGAAGTTCATTTGTTAGAAGAGTAAGAATCACCTTAGACCCTAATAGTATTCTATTGAGAAGAAACCTTAGCTGGAACCAGAGTAAAAGCTAGCAAGGACGATTGGATAGGACGG
Organism: Capsicum pubescens; assembly: GCA_030864215.1. Taxonomy (NCBI): domain Eukaryota; kingdom Viridiplantae; phylum Streptophyta; class Magnoliopsida; order Solanales; family Solanaceae; genus Capsicum; species Capsicum pubescens. The sequence goes on along the minus strand of CM061540.1, from coordinate 132,686,381 downwards.
TACAAATAGTCCTACTAATCATTGCCCTTAAAATAGGACCCACTGATATACCCAACATTGTGGAACTTTTTGGCTAACATCTTATACCGACCTTCTTGCATTACCCTCTCCTATTTCTTCGCCTAGTTAGAAACTGCATTGAGCCCCTTTTCTACAAAATTTATATAAAAAGATAAAACCTAAAGATCATAATTAAAGCCCATAAGAAAAAAGAGAATCCTCCCATCCTCAATAGTAAATAGCTGAGTGTCATAGCGAGACAAGACATGGAAATTAGCCTTATAGGCTGAAACTGGCATATCACCTTGATATAATGCTAAGAATGCATCCTTCTTACGATACCGTAGAGAATGAGGCACATAATTCTCTAAGAACAAGGGATGAAACTGGTCCCAAGTCCACAAAGTCAAGACCGGTGATCGACATTGTACGAATGTCTTCCACCATTGCTTAGCATCCTTTTCCAATAGAAAGTCACAAACTTAACTCCATGTTGCTTTACAATACCCATCTTATGTAACCTCTCAGAATAACCAATAATAAACTCAGTACCCTAGAAGGTAGGTAGTTTCAACTTTACAAATTTTTTCAGCAACTCATGTTTTGTACCATCCATAATGGAACCCAAAATTGAATGAGGAAAAGTACTAATCCCTGAAAATGTATCCATTTTGATAGCCATGGAAATAATAGGATGAACAGTCGGAGCTTGAAAATCCATTATTGTGGATGTGGCTCCAATCCTAACTAACTCACTCAGAAAAGGTAACACTTTTTGAACAACCTCAGCAAACATAAGGGGGTAGTGTGGCAACCCCGATCGGCGCCGCCACCTCGAGCTCCACTCTATACTCCTCTACTACTTCCATTTCCTCAACATGATCCTGGGGTTGGGGAGGTGATATTGACTTTTCAAAATTCTGCCAGCTGTTGCTTGAGATCCACCACTAGAGGGTGTGGCTCGTCCCCTCCTTTCTTTACCTCTCAACCTCTTTCTCTTGCGGTTCATCTAGAGGTTGTTAATATGATTCCATTTGATATAGTGTTCATCACATATGGAAAAAAGAGAGAGGAAGATTAGGTACCAATTTGGATCACTAGATTCTAATTGAAATTAAGTTATAGAATAAAAGAATAAAGAATGACATATTTTCTAAGCCCTATGGACTCTTGAAGAAAAGTATAGACGTCTTTGTACCATTCTGAGTGTCTCTACTAGACTAATTTTGACATGATGATATCAACAAACCTAGGTTCTGATACTAACTTTTTCACGACTCAAACCCATCATAAGTGGAACTAATACTATTCACTGATAGGAGGACTATATATCCTAGACACCATCTCAAAATCAACACTAAAGGTGATAATAAAAATAATCCATCAATAAAGATATCCATTTGTAAATCAAAACATAAGTGCAACTATACTGCAGAACATTATGCTTAATTAAACTATCCCTAGACTCGAAAGTCGTCTGTATCAAAACTACTAAAGATTTTCAAGAAGGGGATGCAACCCCAAAACCCAAATGAAAAAGAAAAGTCCATAAATAAATACTTTGTCACCTAAGAAGAATTCATGATAGCCCGAAAAATGATGCTCACTCGTAAATCAGGAATCAACCACGAAAATCAAAATTCAGGTCTTGTAGGAGTTCCAGGTATGTGCCCTGCACTTACAAAAATAAGAGCAATTGTAGTATCAGTCCACAAGAAAAAAATATTGTACTAGTTAGGTCATTTGGGAAACCCAAGATGAGAATATGAGCATATAACCAAATTATAGTACAAAAAGTTAATCCATGCCCCAAACCATCATACACTTAGTGTACTAATCACCAAATAAATAGTTTAAGATTTCAACTAATAAGTCAATATGTTATCACCAAGTTAAGTCCAGGCAAGACAAGTCTAACATGTCAAAATGTTAAACCATTATCAACTGCATAAATTATTTCTTGAATCACTTATTGAATCGTCAAACTTACCTGACCCTTGTACATAAATGTTATGGGCTAAACATCCATGTTCTAAAGTTCTTGAAATAAGTGTTTCCAACTATGTTTTATCAATAACCCATGAGAATATTTTTGATACTGAAAACTCCATATTTAGCAATGAGATAGGTCAAAATCATACAATAACATAAAATTATTTGCATTGACTACCCGATAAAAACTTGCACTAATGAGACACACTACAAAGTAGTTAACAAGAACATATGATAAAAATTTGACTAAAATACAATATCATCGCCTACCTTAAACCAAGCTTGTACAACTCCTCTAAGTTGGAGCTTTGCCCTTGCGTGTAATTTCTGATTGCTCTTAGTCTAAAACATGCATATAAATGCATAATTAATGAAATGATCTATCATATTGGGAATTATAACTTAAACCCAATCCTTAAGGTCAAATCATGGTCGTTTTCTTCCCGTTCTAAGGTTGTTCTACCCCAATTCACCTAAAACTACCAATTCCATAAATAAATTAGTGAATTAATAATGTGCAAGGACAAATTAACCATTAATAGTAAAATCTATTAACTTATTAACTAATTTATCCCTTGTACTAGAAAATAATCAAAATCATCCCTAAAACTCTCCCAAACTCCGAAAATTAGAAATTCTAATGCCTAATTCATCAATAACTAGTCAATGGGAAAGAAATCCTTACCTTAACGATGTCAAACTATTAGAAATTGTCCCTCCTTTGCCTTAAAATATGTTTTAGAAAAATAAACTATTTTGAAGAAATAATTTATTAAAACTGGAATTTTTATTACTATAACGGCATATCTACCTCTATAAGGGGTGTTGACTAAGTCTAACCATCACTATAGCAAAAATTTCTCTACTATAGCGACACCCCATTATAGCACATCGATGGAACAAAATGTCCTGTTTCACCCAAAAATCTCAATTTTGCAACATATCTGAAACCAGGGACATTTCAAATAATGCCTTTTATGCTAAGATCAATTGAAGGAGCTCTACTCATCCAATTCAATTTCGTAAATTTCTACGAGTTTCTTATCATCTTAGCTAACTAAAAATCAAATAAAATAGCACTCAACTTTCCGATATCATTCTTGAATTATTCTAGATCATACCTCATTCCTAATTATACTCGAAACTCGCCTAACCTGAAATTTATAACTTTAAAATCGAGAAGAATTTTAACATGGCTTTGAACAAAAGGTTTACACATAATGAAAGAAATGATTGTAACAACATTCATAAAATTATTTCTAATATTTAAAAACAAACATTTGACTAATTCTATAATATTTTAACGTAATTACTTTTTAATATATTTTTCACTTTAATTTTTAATTTTTTTAGTTCAGAGTTCCACCACTTTCCAATGATCCACAAAGACTATCTTTCAACTCTGTTAGAAATATTAAGGACCCATCTAGCCATGAAAACTAAAAACATATTCATTTTATTAGGTATTTTCTAAGTTAAAAATAGAGTGAGAGTTGTATTTGACCATAGTATTTTAGAAATGTGGTATTTAGAATTTTAAAAAATATAAAAAGTGAAAATATATGTAAAAATTTAGACTTTTGTGAAAATTGATGGATTTATTTTTTAAATGGAAATTAAAAAGTACAAAAAAGTGAATTCAAAAATAGTGAAAGCACCTCTTGAGGTGTTTTTTAAAAAATCAAATATTGTGCAAGTGTATTCCAAAATAGTTATGGCCAAATGAGTAGTCCTGAATAAATTAAAAGTGTATTCTAGAAAATTGTAAATAAAATTCATGGCCAAACACCTACTAAAAGCATAAGGTGAAGGGCAAGCTTTTGTCTTTTGGTGATAAAAATGTGTTAAGTAATACTGTTTTGCAAAGCATTCCCATCTACTTACTATTAGCTATTGCTCCTCTTAAGTGTGTAATTCATGATTTGCATAGAGTATTTGCAAGGTTCTTATGGAATCTTAAGAATGGATGGAGGAATAAACATTGGGTAGCTTGGTCTGAGGTCTGCTTTCCTAAAGCTAAAGGTAGTTTAGGATTAAGATCCTTGTTTGATATTTCTAAGGCCTTTTTGCTAAGTTATGGTGGAAATTTAGGACCAAAATTCTCTTTGGGATAATTTTATGTGGATTAAATATTGTAAGATACAGAGACTACAAATCGTTGAGTGGAGTGGAGGGTCACAAAGATAGAAGTTTATGCTTGAAGTAAGTGATTTTTTTAATTAAGAAATCTGGTGGAAACCAAGGTATGGAAGTGATAGCACATGGTATGATAACTTGACACAACCTGGGCTTTGCATCATGTGCCTATTATTCATGAATTACATGTTGGAATTAAAGAGGTTAGATGTTTAAGAATAAATGGAATATACCACTATTATATCAAGTTCTGACTGATGAGATTTATTCTCAATAACTGGAAAATTAAATGTAGAGGAGGACCATGGAGAGTGGGATAAAAACTGATGGTGTTTGACAACTAACGGAAAATTTATTGTAGCTATTGCAAGAAAATTGATGAAAAATAAAAGAGAAGAAGTATTATTTCCCTAGCCTTTGGAGTAAAGGATTACCATAGAAGATATTTTTTTTGTAGAGAGTGTGTAAAAAGAATCCCTACTGGAGAGGTGTTAACAAAAATAAACTTGGTTGAAAGTGTAATATGTTGTTGCGGCAATTCACAAGTTGAAACTTTTGTACATTTATCTTGTTCTTGTCCAGATACCAAGGAGATTTGGAAAATATTAGAAAAGGCACCTAGAATCAGTGGTTCATTTTCAAAATTGAAAAACACCATCTATAAATGGTGCAGGCTGATTGTGCCCCAAAATTAAAGCCAATTTTCAGAATTACACCAATAATGGTGATTTGGTATGTATGAAAAAAAAGGAATGTGATTTATCATGGTGAAAAGATCTTTTTTAATTCTTGGTGAATGAACTTAATTGGAATATTCACATGTATGCTAAAGATATATACCCTTGATTAAGAGAAATTCCTAACAATTGGCCCATGATGGTGCATTATTTTGAGGAATACACTCCCATTCTAGTGACTAAAGTGATAAGGGTGAATATGCTTGATTTAGGGACTTTCAAATGTAATTTTAATAGCTCTTGCAAGTGAAATCCTAGATCAATATCTAGTTACTTTTTTGTCAAGAATGATATGGGGGACTTAGTGTAAGTATAAACAAGGCTGATGGGTGAAAGTACAATTTTAAAAGTAGAGACTCTAGATTTATGAAGAGGTTTAAAATACAGTGTTGCTCACAATTTTCATCCTATTATTATGGAAACTAATGTTATTAGTCTATAAAAGGTATTGGATAATGTCTAGGAGGTACCTTGGAATATTTCTATAAAGGTGAAAAGAATAAATGCTATCCAAAGGAGTTGCCCAGGAAAGGTGAAAGATGTTCATCTACTGAGAAAAGGGAATAAACAAGATAATTTTCTTCTAACCAAATATTTTTCTTTGTAGGTACATATTATGTTACTTATCATAATTTTCAATTGGTTCCATGGTCTTAGGCGTATTTAAGCACCTAAGAGTCATTATCTACATGTGTTAAGCCAACTTTTAAGGACTTTTCATGTATTTAATGAGTTTTTAATGATATAATTGTGTATCTATGTGTTAAAATACCTTTTTATGATGTTTAAGGTGTGTTTAAAACAAGTTTGGTTTCAATTTAGTCACCTAGAGTTTTGACGAAAAAAGTGTACTAGCTTGAGCTATGCGTACTTCTAGTGTATCTTGATGGATTCCATTGTGTTAGGTGTGCTAATTCGTGGTGTATTATGATATAAAAATCAATTGAGATGTTACAAGAAATGTTTCGGTTAATAACAAGGTATAATGATGTTTTAAAGGCACCCACAAAGTTAGGAATGCAAAGGCTAAAGGGAGGAGTAAATGATGGAAAATTTTGGAATTTTTGAGGTCAAGGGCATGCCATGCCCTCTAGCCTCCGAGATAAAGGTGTGTTATACCCCAAGAACAAATAATAATTCCAAAATAGTGGCATCTTCATTAAGGGTGTTCCACTTCCCTAAACTAGGAGCAACACGAGTGTGACTTGTCCAAGAGCCAAAAATAGGCTACTTGCTTCCTAGCATAAATAGAACACTTGTCTCTTGTTGTAAACACTCTAGACACTTTTGGGACTGGAAATATAGTTGAGGAGGCATAAATTAGGTTTATTTATATTTCCTTTAGCTTACAATTAGTTTTCATCCTTGTGATTCGGTGTAAGACGATGAGTGGCTAAACACCCTCGTCTAGGGTTAAGGCCAAGAACATGATTTCTTATGCTTTCTATTGAGTTAGTTTAAGTTGATTATCATTATTTATTGTTAATATACCTTTTTATTAATATTATATGGAATCTCGACTCTTAGGATAAATATAAATTTCAATTGTGATCCTAGAAGAAGGAACAATATATTAGATTATAGGGTATATGGAGTGGGATCCAATATGTTCAAGGGATTAAAGTTAGGATTTTCATTTAGGATTAGAATATACCTAATTATCCCTATTTGGTTCATATACGGGAGGATATATAAATGTGTTTAACTTAGTTCTTCAATCCACACTCAATGATATTGTTGTGGCGCTAAGTTAGATAGACAATTAGAGGATAGAAAGACCATAATCATGCTACCAGTCCCCTGAATCAACAACAAAGATAATTAACTAAAACAATGAGATCATATGGCAAGGCAGGATTGTTCCTAGTGATTTGACCCAGGATTTCTCCCTATTTTTTCTCCAATACTTTATAATTTTGAATTGCTTACGGTTACTTTTAAGTTCTCAAATCTCAAATGTTATTAGATACACTTGCACTTATTTAATCTCATTAGTGGAATTAAAATTGGATTACTATTAAACCAAGTCCCTTTGGGTTTGAAATCTACCTCAAAAGGGCTACTTTATTACTTGCATGACCTCTTACACCTACGTATATGGTAGCATCTTAACAAGTGTTTGGCATTGCTGTCGGGGACTTTAAAATTGACAATTATCTTATTTTTAGTTTTGCAATATTATTTTATAAGTGCTTACAACTTAATCGTAGATTCTACCTTAAAATTGATCTTTGCTTCATAAATTGCAGGTTCAGATTTAAAACATAGGCAAGATGGCAAGGGGAAAGGGATTTATTTGATCCATATCCTAATCCTGAGTGATGCTTACACAATTTAAGAACAGAAAAAGTACATCTCTATTGCAGACTACAAGTTCCATTGGAAGAATCTATTATTTCACCAATGGATGAATATCAACCATCCCGCAGGATAGTATGCAAAGTGGTAATCCCACACGCAGCCAATGTTAACATCGTTATCCTTAGACTAGAACCTAGAGGTAGATTCAAGCTCAAACAAAATATGATGAAGTTGTTGCACAACAATGGGAAATTCATAGGCCTATAACACAAGGATCTATAGTTCCATTTGTAAAATATTTTAGAGATCAGTGACACCTTTATACCCACTAGAGTCTCCATAGAATATGTGAGACTCACCATCTTCCCCTTCTTAATTTTGGGGGAAGCAGAGAAATTGGTGAAGGTAGAACCTTCAAACTCTATCACTATATGGGATGATCTGGAAAAGAAATTACTCAATTGGTTCTTCCCATCTAGCAAGATTGCAAGGTTAAAAAATAAGATTTTTATTTTTAAGCAAAATCCAAATGAGAACTTATATCATGCATAAGGTATTATCGCACACTTTTGTTGAAGCTCTTGACCAAACCACTAAAATATTATTAGATTCAGTTGCAGGTGGCCATGCTTTGTAGAACACTTATGATGAGTAGTACACTTTATTAAATTGAATTGCACAAGTTAATCCCAAATGGCAAGGTGATATGTCTAAGAATTCAGTAAAGAAACTTGTTGGGATGATTGAGGTGGATAGTGTCATAGTTTTGGCCCCTCAAATGCCATCCTTGAAAATCAAATAATGATACAGTTCAGTAAGTTAGGTGTGAACCAACCTTAGGAATAAGTAAATACAGTCCAGCAGACCCTGGTTTGGTGTGAGATTCGTTAAAGTTGTGGGCATTGCAAAAAAGGGTATTATGAATTATGCTAATGCCTATAACAATAAGTGGCAGAGTCAGCTCAACTACTCATGGGAAAAAAATTAGGCTCAATCACAGCAGTTTCAATAACAGCAGAATATGCAGGCCAGAAATATCAAAGAAACCTTGAAGAAGATCTTGGCCAATCAGGAACAAATGGTTGTGCAGATTAAAAAATCAAAAACTTTCTCAAAAAAACTTGGAAACACAGTTGGGGCAGTTAGCTGAAGCCTAGAATACAAGACCTCAAGAGGGTTTTCCAAGTGACCCAGAGAATCCTAAGAAGGTAATGACAGTCACCTTGAGGAGTGATAAAGACCTCATTGACAGACCTCCTAAGAAAATTAAGAGGTATAGGTAGAGTTAGTTCTACTGGAGGCAAAGGAGAAGCAAGTTGCGGCTAAAGATGCTGAAAATTTTTAAAAGTATGAGTACTCAAAAAATAAGGAAGTTGAGCGGGTACAAGAATCCCACCACCACTATTCCCCCAAAGTCTTAAAAAGGCTAAGGAAAATGAATATTTAAGAAGTTCTTTGACACGTTCAGAGAACTTCATAGTAAGATTCCATTGTTAGATATTTTGTAGGGTATGCATAAGTACGCTAAGTACTTATAGGATATGGTGACCAATAATAAAAATCTATGCAATATTGAGATGGTGGAACTTACTATGGAGTGAAATTGTATGGTAATGAAAAAGATGTCAAAAAAGCTTAGGGATCCAGGAAGTTTCACCTGTCCCATACAAATTAGTGAAAGTGATATGGTCCATGCTTTGATTTACTGGGGGAAATCATGAACTTGATGCCCCTATCTATTTTTAATACTCTTGGATTGGGAAAGATGAGGCCATATTTTGTGGTGCTTCAACTGGCAGATAGAACTAGAGTGCAACCCAGAGTAATCATTAAGGACTTGCTCATTAAGGTTGGTAAGTTCAGAGGAATCATTGAGGACATGCTCATTAAGATTGGTAAGTTCATTATTCCTAATGATTTTATTATTCTTGATTATGATATAGATGACAGGGTACCAATCATACTGGGATATCATTCTTGGCAACCGGAGAAGCACTAATTAATGTTAGAGAATGCACTCTAATAATGAGACTAGATAATGAAGAGGTCATCTTTAAAGTTTACAAACCACTCAATCCACCTTTACACTATAAGATTTGTGAATGAGTATGGGGTGGAGGAGTGTGGGCCTTTAATGACCTCTTCAAACTATCTCATAGAGTATCCTTGGCCATAAATTGATCATTATGTTCAAAAATTTGAGAAGAGACCTAAAAAGGCTAGCATTGAGAAAGATATAGACCTTAAGAGTACGCACTCAAGAGGTCAGAAAAGACTAAGAAGATGGCCTCTGAGTTGGAATAAAAGGTTGAAGAAATATGATTGAAAGTAGTGATGTGAGTTATGACACGACACTAAATTAGGCGCTACTTGGAGAGGCAACCCAAGTTAATGTAGGTATTTTATTTTCTTATTTCTTTAGTATAAGTTTTTTTTAGTGACAGATTGATGGAAAGTCTAAGTACCAGAGATCTAAGATAAAGATCATGGCAAAGACTAGTTGTGGGGTCCACCAAACCTTGTTGATGATTAAGATGCTTCTAGATAGGCATAGAGGTCACACAGAGTATTTCTATCCTTGCTTTTGAGTTATAACTTGGGAACAAAGTGTAATTTTAAGTGTGGGGTAGAGAATCTTCCCATGGTTTAGGGTGAAGTGCTGCTGTGAATTTTTTTTAGCTTTTTCTAGGTTTTTATTTAATTTAAAAAAATTACAAATACATGTTGTTTTTAGGGGTTTGTTAGTTGTTTTTTGTGCCAATCTAATAGGGACATACTTCACTCGCCCTTTGATTTTTATTTTAGGTTATTTTCTGAAGGGGAGGCCCTTTGAACCCAGTATCCCTTTTTTCATTTTTAGGAGTAAATTTTAAAAATTTTGTATTAATAATAAGTGAGAAGTTTTTACTAGTTACAATGTGTGATTATATGATGGAACAGGGGTGGACTGTAAAAGCATGTTGATAGTGTTAAATGACTTTTTTTTAGACACCTAGGCTTATTTTTATGACTCTTGTGCAATGTTGTCTTAATTCTAAATTTGTTTTATTGCCAAGTTTAGAGTTTATCATGACCATACTTTATTTGAACATGTGCATATATAGAAGACCTCACTTACATATTTTTATGTGTTTAATGAGTTGTTAATGATATAATTGAGAATCTAGGTGTTAAACAAGTTTTTATGATGTTTAAGGTGTGTTTTAAACAAGTTTTGAATAAATTTGGTCACAAAGAGTTTAGACGAGAAAACTGTTGTACTAGCTTAAGCTATGTGTTGTCCTAGTGTATCTTGATGGATTCTATTGTATTAGGTGAGCTAATTTATGGTATTTGATAATATAATGAACCATGTGAGATGTTAGGCTCAATTTTAGGTAGCATAGAAAGTTCTAATTATGTTGGAAAGTAACCAATAAAGTGAGGAATTCAAAGGCAAAAGGGAGGCCTTTTAGGCCAAGGGCGTACCACGCCCTCTAGACTTCGAGATAAGGGTGTGCCATGCTCCAAAACTCAAAATAACGACTCCAAACCAGTTTTAATCCACATTACGGTCATTCCATGCCCCTAAACATGGAGAAACATGAGCATGACATGCCTTTAGGCCCAAAATAGGCTACTTGCTTCCTAGTATAAATTAAACACTTGTCTCTTGTTGTAAACACCTTGGATGACTTTTAGGGATTGAAATAAACTTGAGGAGTCTGAAATTAGGGTTATTTATATTTCCTATAGTTTAATTTTTGTTTTTATACATGAATTTCGTCCTTGTGATTCGTTCTAAGACCATGGGAGGCTAAACATCCTTGTCTAGGGTTGAGTCCTAGAACATGATTACTTTTTCTTTCAATTAAGTTTGTTTACATTTATTATAATTATTTGTTGTTAATATACCATTTTTATTGATATTCTATAGATTCGTGACACTTAGGATAAACATATATTTCTACTGTGAGCCCGATAGGAGGAACAATAGATTAGATCGTGGGGTATATGGAATGGAATCCTATATGTTCAAGGGATTGAAGTTTGAATATGCATTTAGAATAGGAATATACCTAATTTCCCCAATATGGTTCCTATAGGGAAAGATATATAATTGTGTTTAACTAAGTTCTTGCATTCCCGCTAAATAATGTAGTTGTGAGGCTAAGTTAGATAGATGATTAGAGGCTCGCAAAACCAGAAACTTGCTATCAACTCCGTGAATCAACAACTAAGATAATTAACCAAAATGAAAAGATTTTATGGCTAAGTAGGATTGTTCCTAGTGCCTTGATCTTGGATTTATCCCTGTTAATATGTCCAACAGTTTATAATTTTGAATTGTTTATGGTTACTTTTAAAATCTCAAATCTCAAACATTATTGGGTACACTTGCACTTGTTTAATCTCAGTAGTGAAATTAAAATTTTATTGTATTTAAACCAAGTCCTTGTGGGTTTCATATCTGGCTCAAAAGATCTACTTTATTATTTGCAAGACCACGTACACTTGCGTGTGCTAGAATCGCAACATTCCAACAGAAGAAAAAGTCATTATTAACATAGACAAAAGTCAAATTCCAAAATTGTGCATAGGAAATTTCAAAATAAAGACTTTAATTTTAGGAAAACAACAACATGATGGAAACAATCAATAAGAAGGTTACTGAACACAAGTTAACAAGCAACCAAAAGAGTGCTGAACAAAAGAAAAATAATATGTGATAAGTAACATACCACCAGATTGTAGCACCCAATAGTCAAAATTTTATGAATCTCATCCCTAAAAAGGGTTATTAACTTCCATGGAAGCTCAATATATAAAGCGATGATATTTGTTAGGTTATGTGACCTTCCCGGTGGAATTTTAAGTACTTGAAATATTGAGCTTACTAATGACTGTGAATGTTATGTTTGATAGCAAATTGCAGAAGAAATCTTCGATGATCAAGATCTATGGCACTTACGAGAATTTAAGTTCCCCATATGACATCTGCTAGAGATCGCTTTATTTCAATCATGAATGAACAATCGAAGGTGGATTGACCATTTTAGCCTTCCTTCGTTGATTTACTTCTTCGTCGCTCGCTTCATTGCTGATTTTCATTGCAATTCAGTTGATTGAAGATGAGGTGCAGAGAAGTGTCTTTATCTTTACCTTTACCTTTCCCCTTCCCTTTACTTTCCTTTTTTTCTTTTTCAAGATTTTCTTTTCTAAACTTAGGCTGATTTTGTTGCTTTTGATTTTTGGGTTGGGCTGTCATGGGCCTAAACTCTTTGTTGTACATAGCCTTTTGTTTAATAAATGTCTATTTCTTTACCCTTTTAATTAATAAAAATATACTAAGAATTTTAATAAGTTTGAATTTATGGTAGGAAAGTTTCAACCAATTTTATTGTCCTTTTATGTTCATACGAGAGTTATATTTTTGTTACTAAAATTTTTTCTTATTAATTTATACAATTATATATAAAAGTACAAATTTCTCACAAAATATTGAAAAATGTCATTCATTTTTTCGCAATATTTAACTTAGTAACTTAATGCCTACGAACGATGCATTAACTATAAGATATTGACGGACTTAAGAAAACAAATAAGAAGTAAAAAGCAATTAGGTTTTTGCAAATACAAAAATTTCAAAGTTATATGTACGATTAATTTTTACCTTTTAGAAATAGAAAGAGAGAGAAAGGATTGTGATTAAAACTAATAAAAATATCAATATCTTTATTTCAAACTCCTAAAAGTTCAAAATCTCTCTATAACTAACAACCATCCCTTATAACAATACTTTACTATAATGATTAATTAATCTCTTCTTAAATATATTTTTAATGTTATATTATATTATTTGTTCTGTAACAATATTTTTACAACAACAAAAGAAAGCCTTGATACTCTTATAAATATTTACCTTGCTTGGTTCCCTCGCTACTTGTAACAACTTGACATGTGTAAATTTTCTTTTTATGTGATTTGAGCGTTATTTTCTTCTATAGTTATTAGATGTTGATTATAGGATATGGGAATGGTTGACACAGTGCTCAATACCTTTGGGAATGATTTGGGAGAGGTTGAGGATCTTAGAGGCATTAAAAAGCCACTAGTTTGAGTCTGATCAATATTTTATGTTTTAAGTTGTGGATGCTGATCTGGAAAGTTTCTCTAGATCCGAAATGTCAAACTTGGGTTTTTAGTAGGTCTGGTTCGAGTTTAGAACCTTTATTTTTTAGTTTGATCCTCCATCTAAAAGCTAGTGAAATTGGTAAAAAGTGTATGGGGGTTAATTTATTAGACACGGTACTTTTCAAAAATATGATGTTGCCATTGAGTCCAAGACATCAAACATAGCTGAGTATCTTAGTTCATTTGTATTCATGGGATTCTTAATAAATCTTTAGGGGTCGATCGTCATCTTTGCAACTTAGCAAAGCTATTGATGGAGTTGAATCTAGTGTAACCAATTTAGCGGCCAAAGATCGTTTTAGCGCATGGCACCGCTTTTGCGGTCAGAAGTTATTTCCTAATTGGTAAATAAAACACTTTACTACTTTAGCATATATGGCTTTAGCTGCAGTGGACTGATATAGCGAAGCCTAGCCACGGAGACAAGGCCGATTAAGCGATCACTCCCCGCTTTACCGGTTATTTGGCTGCTAAAGAGACTGTTATTGGTACATATACCCAAAATGTCCAATTTATTTCATCCAAATATTTTTAAGACGTAAATCTTGGAATGGGATAATTTTTAAGGTTTTATTCACCATTTGAGATTGGGCTAGCTCCAAACTCTTATTTTCAGTGATTCCTATTTATTATATCATCAAAAACACTCTTTAATCTTGATTTCAAAATGGATTTTTGGGATCTTTGCAGGTAAAGATTAGAAATAAATTTTCTTTAATTTGAGCTTCATTTTTACTTGGATTTTTTACTCTAGACTCCTAATCTTTGGGAACATATTTCCAAAATAAAATTCTTATTTTACCCCTTTCATTTTTTACCTTATTTTTCAAACCTGACTCAAATATAGTTGATATGGATATATTTAGGTTTCTTCTAATTCATAGATGTTATATTTGAATGTTTTATCTAATTTTGATACTATTCAAAAAGGAAAAGTCTCTATATTGAAGGCTTTAAGCTTGAATTTTGATATTTTGAGGTAGGTTATGACTTAACTTTTTTAGATTGAACTGGATAGTTAATAAATAAGTAAAGCATACTAACCTTGAAAATTATATTTTGGGATTATTATTATTTTTGTGTGCCCATGTGGGGGCTTATATACTTAGTGTTATTGGCTTGAGTTATTATATACTGTATGTTGCCTCTGTGGGGCTTTATTTGAGATTATTTTCCTTATCTATACATTGAATGATATTATTCTTATTGTGATTCCCGTGTAGGATCTTGATATATAATATAATCCTTATTAATCATTGTTTGCCTTTATCATGATAGAAATGACCGAGTCAGGGATTGATATGATATTAATGTTTTACATGAGTATATATTCCAATGGTGACAAACGAGAAATGATATCATGAATTAAAGATTTAATATGTTGATTTCTGGCACCCTTATATAGATATTGAATGGGTTGTTATCTTCATACTAATTTTATTGAGAGCATTATATCCTCATTGCATACAAACATATTCATGAGTTATTGGTACGATTAAGGAACACTATTTTTTAAAGAAAATGAGATATTTTATGAAAACTTGATTCGTGAACTCAAGATAGAGAAGTGAGTTGAGGTTGGAGATAGTATAAAGGTTGTGAACCACCATGGGTCCTATTTAGGGGGTACCAAAGTTTGAAAGGTGTATATAAAAAGTCACGTAGTGACTTTTAACCATTCTTTGTACCATCACTGCATTTCATTTGCATATGCATCCTCCATGTTATTCTATTCTTCCTTGATGTGAATTTAGTTTCTATATGTATTTTGTGTGTATCTCTTTCTGTCTCATTTCCATATATATTAGAACTATTTGTGGAGATGATGTGAGCTATTATTTGGGAAATTTTCTACTTGTAGATGATGTATAGTATCTCTTTACTTGCATTATTTTCTACTTTGCTTAGTTTATCTATGATACCTAGTTAGTACAAGTGGACCATACTCACCCCTAAATTGTTTTTCATGTGCAAATCCTAGTTTGGGTACAAGACATGATAGCTTATCATACTATTTGGTGGTTGACTAAAGGTACAGGAACCCGATAGAGTTCAGAGATGATTTTGAACCACCTCGTATATTTATTATGTCTTTATTTATGTTTTATATATTATGTGTTTCCTTTAGAGTTTAGACTTATTTTAGATTCTGCACTTATGATACTAGATTTTGAGAGATTTTATGATAGTTTATTTCAGACTTCCACTTATTTATGTATTGTATCGATCTGACTTTATTATTGAAGTCTCATTTTCTTACTTTATATAATTTCACATCTCTCTTTTTTGGGTAATTGGCTTACCTACATAAGATGGGTCTTAGTAGTTGTCATTGTAAACTCAAATTTTGGACCATGACAATTTGGTATAAGAGCACTAGGTTCACCAATATTATAAGTGTAAGATCAGGATGTCTAGTAGAGTCTCATGGATCAGTATACTGAAACTCATATCTATCTTCGAGAGGCTATAATATGTCTTTAGGAAAAACTTCTCTAATGTGATTCCTTATCGTATAGGTTGTTCATACCCAACATTTTAAACTTGTATTTTATTTTCTTACACATATAGTAAGGACTATATCAAGGATGCTAGGGATATTGATCCAACATTTAATATAGAAGCCCCAATTCGAGGGTAAGAAAGGGGTTGTGGTCTACCTAGAGGTAGAGAATGTGCATAAGGATCTACCTCGGTAGACGATGTCTAAGGAGCCTCTCCTGATCCTGAGGTTGGGTTTGCTAAGGATGACTATCAAACTGGGGATGTAGGACAAGATTAGGTCTCACAGGGTTCAGTTAACACTGCAGTACTACAAGGTCTATAGATTTATCTCCTGAGTTATTTGGAAGGTGTTCCTTTGAGTGTACCTAGTATTTAATCAAACTTTGAATGGTGTTCCATCGTTAGTATCAGCTTTTGCTTATGCTATTCCTACTTTAGGGTTATAATCATCATCTGTGGGACACCGTGTGTGGATTTATTACCTACCAGGATGACTCTTCTTCTAGTTACTTTGGGTACTATGATGTATTCTGATGATCAAAAGATATTTGAGAGGTTTATTCATGTGGCTCCTCCTAAGTTTAGAGGTGAGATTGGCAAGGATGCCTATAAGTTTTTGATTGACTACCTAACGAAGTTACATAATCTTGGATCTCTTAAGTCACACAAAGTTTCTTATACTACCTATTAGCTGGTGGATATGGCCAACTATTAGTGGAGTCACTATCTAGTTGTAGGCCTTTGGGTTTGCCTACTATGACTTAGGCCCAATTTTCTGAGGCCTTTTTAGAGAGATTTGTTTCGTAAAATTTGAGAGATCAGATGACGGATGAGTTTGATCACTTGGAGTTGGCTTTTATATCTATTATAAAGTATGGGGAATGCTTCAACTCTCTATCTAGATATTCATCCTCTAGTATCTCCGCCAAGTATAAGAGGATTCAAAAGTTTGTTAAGGGGTTAGAGGGTCCTTGTCAATTGGAAACAACATAGATAGTAGTATCAAGGGATTTATTTATGAGTATTATAGAGAATACCAAGTTGACTGAGTGTATTACCCATGCTACTCAGGGACCAAGAAGGTACACCGACAAGGCAGTTTAATAGCCATGCCTCACGAGGTAGTGATTTCTCTAGTAAGGGTTCCTATAGTTATCATGTTAGCTGAGTCCAGGCTTCTTTGTAGGTATCAGGTGGTAGACCTTCAGTCTCTATTACTCCAAGTTGGGAAAGTTAGCTCAACACTAGAATACAAGACCTCAAGGGAGTATTCCAAGTGACACAGAGATTCCTAAGAAGGTAATAAAAATCATCTTGAGGAGTGATAAGGACCTCATTGACAGACCTCTTAAGAAATTTGGAGGTATAGGTAGATTTAGTCCCACAGGAGGTAGAAGAGAAGCAAGTTGCGGCTAAAGATGCTGAAAATTTTTAAAAGTATGAGTATTCAAAAACTAAGTAAGTTGAGAGGGTACTAGAAGACCATCACCACCATTCCCCCAAAGGCTTAAAAAGGCTAAGAAAAATGCACATTTAAGAAGTTCTTTGACACGTTCAGAGAACTTCATAGTAAGATCCCATTGTTAGATATTTTGCAGGGTGTGCATAAGTACACCAAGTACTTATAGGATATGTTGACCAATAAGAAGAATCTATGCAATATTGAGATGGTGGAACTCATTATGGAGTGAAATTTTATGGTAAAGAATAAAATGTCAAAAAAGATTAAGGATACAAATTGGTAAAAGTGATATGGTCCATGCATTGAGTTACTGGGGGAAAGCATAAACTTGATGCCCCTATCTATTTTTAATACTCTTGGATTGGGAAAGCTGAGGCCATGTTTTGTGGTACTCTAACTGGCAGATAGAAATAGAGTGCAGCCTAGAGGAAACATTGAGGACATGCTCATTAAGGTTGGTAAGTTCAGAGGAATCATTGAGGACATGCTCATTAAGGTTGGTAAGTTCATTATTCCTAATGATTTTATTATTCTTGATTATGCTATAGATGACAGGGTACCAATCATACTGGGATATCATTCTTGGCAATCGGAGAAGCACTAATTGATGCTAGAGAATGCACTCTAATAATGAGACTAGATGATGAAGAGTTCATCTTTAAAGTATACAAACCACTCAATCCACCTTTACACTATAAGATTTGTGAATGAGTGTGGGGTGGAAGAGCGCAAGCCTTTAATGACCTCTTCAGACTATCTCTTAGAGTATCCTTTGTCATAAATTGATCATTATGTTCAAAAATTTGAGAAGAGACCTGAAAAGGCTAGCATTGAGAAAGATATAGACCTTGAGAGTACGCACTCAAGAGGTCAGAAAAGACTAAGAAGATGGCCTCTAAATTGGAATAAAAGGTTGAAGAAATATGATTGAAAGTAGTGATGTGAGTTATGACACGACACTAAATCAGGCGCTACTTGGAGAGGCAACCCAAGTTAATGTAAGTATTTTATTTTCTTATTTCTTTAGTATAATTTTTTTTAGTGACAGATTGATGGAAAGTCTAAGTACCACAGATCTAAGATAAAGATCATGGCAAAGACTAGTTGTGGGGTCCACCAGACCTTGTTGATGATTAAGATGCTGCTAGCTAGGCCTAGAGGTCACACAGAGTATTTCTATCCTTGCTTTTGAGTTATAACTTGGGAACAAAGTGTAATTTTAAGTGTGGGATAGAGAATCTTCCCATGGTTTAGGGTGAAGTGCTGCTATGAATTTTTTTTAGCTTTTTCTAATTTTTTTAATTAAATTTAAAAAAAAATACAAATACATATTCTTTTTAGGGGTTCGTTAGTTGTTTTTTGTGCCAATCTAATAGGGGCATACTTCACTCTCCCTTTGATTTTTATTTTCAGTTATTTTCTGAGGGGGAGCCCTTTAAACCCAGTATCTCTTTTTAATTTTTAGGAGTAAATTTTAAATTTTTTGTATTAAGAATAAGTGAGATGTTCTTTCTAGTTGCAATGTGTGATTTTTTGATGGAACAGGGGTTGACTGTAAAAGCGTGTTAATAGTATTAAATGACTATTTTTGACACACCTAGGCTTATTTTTATGACTCTTGTGCAATGTTGTCTTAATTCTAAATTTATTTTATTGCCTAGTTTAGAGTTTATCATGACCCTACTTGATTTGAACATATCCATATGTGAGTGAGGTCTTCTGTATATTTCTTATTGCATAGTGATGTCTAGAACTTGTCAGGGGGTGTGTATAAATCAAAATAATGAATGTTGGGTTTAGTAGATGATACAAGCATTTCTTTGATAACATGTTTCATACCCTTTTTGTATACCATTGATGCATGATCTTAGTTAGCATTTTTGTAGCCTTGTATGTAGCCTACCCCCTTTCTTTAATTGACCATTATTTAATCCAAAGCTCCTAATCTCTTTAGTTGAAAACTAAGAGGTTAAGTGGTGTAAGACTTAAGAAGGAAAAAGTAAAAGTGAATCTCAAAGTAAATATTAGCTATTGGTGTTAAAAGGTTTATGTGTGTGGTTGGGAGTAATGTAATGAAAAGAAAAAAGAAAAATTGATTCATGTGTTGATAGAGAATACTCCCCCTGACTATATTTGAACTAGCTTAAAAAGATGGGCTAAAATAAAAGTGAAGTAGGAAGATAGATGTAGGGTGAAATTTTGGTTGTTTAGAAAATAGTTCAATGTATAATGTGATGTATTGAAGCTCTTAAGGAATATAGTAACTATTATTGTCAAGAATAGTTCCTACACATCCCTTAGCCAACATTAAACCCTCCAAGTCTTATTTGATATTGATCTTTCATGTTATGATATTAGTGGAGTGATACACTAAGGTCAAGTTTATGGTTCATATTATGTGGCACGTGAATTCTTTGTGAGAGTGAGTGAACTTTGATTCTTATACCCGTTCTTGTAAAGAATTGCATATCTGTGAGTAAATACAGGTAACTCTCTTGTGTAAGAGTTCATGTTTGATGATACTTAGGTGACTTTTATGTTCTCTTTTATTGAGTAATACGAATGATTTTTTCAACTTGGTGGAGTCAACTTTGAGGTTAGAATGTTTTAAAGTAGTGTTAATTAGTTTTAAAATGTATATGACATGCTTAATGTGGAACTTGATATTTCTGTAGTCATTATAGTGCTAGTTTGAGTGTCTTTCTTATAGTAGTAATACTTTAGTATACTTTGGATGGTGCTTAATATAAATAGTTGTTCATGGATGAACAAGGCTCTAAGTGTGGGGTGGTGATCTTAGGTGTATTTATGCACATAAGAGACATTATCTATATGTGTTTATGCTAGTTTTGAGGACTTTTATGTATTTAATGAGTTGTTAATGATATAATTGAGAATATACGTGTTAAACAAGTTTTATGATGATTAAGGTTGTTTTAAACAATTTTTGAATAAATTTGGTCACAAAGAGTTTAGACGAGAAAACTGGTGTACTAGCTTGAGCTATGTGTTGTCCTAGTGTATCCCGATGGATTCTATTGTGTTAGGTGAGATAATTTATAGTATTTGATAATATAATGAACTATGTGAGATGTTAGGCTCAATTTCAAGTAGCATAGAAAGTTCTAATTATGATGGAAAGTCACCCACAAAGTGAGGAATGCAAAGGCAAAAGGGAGGCCTTTTAGGCCAAGTGCGTACCACACCCTCTAGACTCCGAGATAAGGGTGTGCCACGCCCCAAAACATAAAATAACAATTCCAAACCAGTTTTAATCCGCATTAAGGTCATTCCATTCCCCTAAACATGGAATAACATGAGCATGACACGCCTTTAGGCCCAAAATGGGCAACTTGCTTCCTAGTATAAATTAAACACTTGTCTCTTGTTGTAAACACCTTGGATGACTTTTGGGGCTTGAAATAAACTTGAGTAGTCTGAAATTAGGGTTATTTATTTGTCCTATATTTTAATTTTGGTTTTTATACATGAATTTCATCCTTATGATTCGTTTTAAGACCATGAGTGGCTAAATATCCTCGTCAAGGGTTGAGTCCAAGAACATGATTACTTTTTTTTTCAATTGAGTTTATTTACATTGATTATCATTATTGGTTGTTAATATAGCATTTATATTGATATTCTATAGATTCATGACACTTAGGATAAACATATATTTCTACTGTGAGCCCGAAAGGAGGAACAATAGATTAGATCATGGGGTATATGGAATGGGATCCTATATGTTCAAGGGATTGAATTTAGAATAGGAATATACCTAATTTTCCCCATATGGTTCTTATAGGGAAAGATATATAATTTTGTTTAACTAAGTTCTTGCATCCCCGCTAAATAATGTAGTTGTGGGGCTAAGTTAGATAGATGATTCGACGCTCACAAAACCAGAAAGATGCTATCAACTCCGTGAATCAACAACCAAGATAATTAATCAAACCAACAAGATCTTATGGCTAAGTAGGATTGTTCCTAGTGCGTTGATCTTGGATTTCTCCCTGTTATTATCTCCAACACTTTATAATTTTTAATTTTTTATGGTTACTTTTAATTTCTCAAATCTCAAACATTATTGGATACACTTGCACTTGTTTAATCTCAGTAGTGAAATTAAAATTTTATTATAGTTAAACCAAGTCCTTGTGGGTTCCACATCTAGCTCAAAAGATCTACTTTATTACTAGCACGACAAACGTACACTTGCGTTTGCTAGGATCGCAACATTCCAATAAAAGAAAAAGTCATTATTAACATGGACAAGAGTCAAATTCCAAAATTGCGCATAGGAAATGTCAAAATAAAGACATTAATTTAAGTACAACAGCAACATGATGGAAATAATCAATAAGAAGGGTACTGAACACAAGCAAACAAGCAACCAAAAGAGTACTGAAAATAAGATAAATAATATGTGATAAGTAACATACCACCAGATTGCAGCACCCAATAGTTAAAATTTTATAAACCTCATCCCTGAAAATGGTTATTAGCTTCCATGGAAGCTCAATCTATAAAGCGATGATATTTGTTAGGTTATGTGACCTTTCCGGTGGAATTTTAAGGACTTGAAATATTGAACTTACTAATGACTGTGAATGTTATGTTTGATAGCAAATTGCAGAAGAAATCTTCGATGAGCAAGATCCATGGAACTTACGATAATTTAAGTGCCCCATATGACATCTACTAGAGCTCGCTTTATTTCAATCATGAATGAGCAATCAAAGGTGGATTGACCATTCAAGCCTTCCTTCGTTGATTAACTTCTTCGTCGCTTGCTTCATTGCTGATTTTCATTGAAACTCAGTTGATTGAAGATGAGGTGCAGACAAATGTCTTTCGCTTTACCTTTTCCTTTCCCCTTCCCTTTACTTTCTTTTTTTGCTTTTTTAAGATTTTCATTTCTAGATTTAGGCTGATTTTGTTGCTTTTGATTTTCGGGTTGGGTTGTCATAGGCTTAAACTCTTTGTTGTACATAACCTTTTGTTTAATAAATGGCTATTTCTGTTCCCTTTTAATTAATAAAAACATACTAATAATTTTAATAAGTTTGAATTTACGGTAGGAAAGTTTTAACCAATTTTATTGTCCTTTTATGTTCATACGAGAGTTATATTTTTGTTACTAAAATTTTGTCTTATTAATTTATACAATTATATATAAAAGTACAAATTTCTCACAAATTATTGAAAAATGTCATTCGTTTTTTCGCAATATTTAACTTAGTAACTTAATGCCTACGAACGATGCATTAACTATAAGATATTGACGGACTTAAGAAAACAAATAAGAAGTAAAAAGCAAATAGTTTTTTGCAATAGAAAGAGAGAGAAAGGATTGTGATTAAGACTAATAAAAATAACAATATCTTTATTTGGAACTCTCAAAAGTTCAAAATCTTTCTATAACTAACAACCATCCCTTATAACAATACTTTACTATAATGAATAATCTTAAATATATTTTTAATGTTATATTATATTATTTGATTTGTAATAATATCTTTACAACAACAACAAAAATCTTTATACTCTTATAAATATTTACCTTGCTTGGTTCCCTCGCGACTTGTAACAACTTGACATGGGTAAATTTTCTTTTTATATGATTTGAGCATTATTTTCTTCTGTAGTTGTTAGATGTTGACTATAGGATATGGGAATGGTTGACACAGTGCTCAATGCCTTTGGGAATGATTTGGGAGAGGTTGAGGCTCTTAGAGGTCTTATTTAGGGGGTACCAAGGTTCGAAAGGTGTATATAAAAAGTCACATGGTGACTTTTAACCATTCATTGTACCATCACTACATTTCATTTGCATATGCATCCTCCATGTTATTCTATTCTTCCTTGATGTGAATTTAGTTTCTATATGCATTTTGTATGTATCTCTTTCTGTCTCATTTCCATATATATTAGAACTATTCGTGGAGACGATGTGAGCTATTATTTGGGAAATTTTCTACTTGTAGATGATGTATATTATCTCTTTACTTGTATTATTTTCTATTTTTCTTAGTTGATCTATGATACCTACTCAGTAGAAGTGGACTATACTCACCCCTAAATTGTTTTTCTTGTGCAAATCCTAGTTTGGGTACAAGACACGGCAGCTTATCATACTATTTGGTGGTTGACTCAAGGTACAGGAACCCGATAGAGTTCAGATCTAATTTTGATCCTCCTCGTATCTTTATCATGTCTTTATTTATGTTTTATATATTATGTGTTTCCTTAAAATTGTAGACTTATTTTAGATTCTCTTATACTTATGATACTAGATTTTGAGAGATTTTTTGATAGTTTATTTCAGACTTCCACTTATTTATGGATTGTATCGATCTGACTTTATTTTTGAAGTCTCATTGTCTTACTTTTTATAATTTCACATCTCTCTTTTTTGGGTAATTGGCTTACCTACATAAGATGGGTCTTAGTAGTTACCATTATAAACTCAAATTTTGGACCAGGACGATTTAGTATAAGAGCACTAAGTTCACCAGTCTCATAAGTGTAAGATCAAGATGTCTAGTAGAGTCTCGTGGATCAGTACACTAAAACTCATATCTATCTTCAAGAGGATGTATTATGTCTTTAGGAAAAACTTCTCTAATTTGATTCCTTATCGTACAGGTTGTTCATACCCAACATTTTAAACTTGTATACTATTTTCTTGCACAGATAGTAAGGACTACATCAAAAGATGCTAGGGATATTGATCCAACATCCAATATAGAAGGCTCAGTTCAAGGGTAAGGCAGGGGTTGTGGTCTACCTAGAGGTAGAGAATGAGCAAAAGGATCTACCCCGGTAGACGATGTCTAAGGAGCCTCTCCTGATCCTGAGGTTGGGTTTTCTAAGGATTATTATCAAACTGGGGATGTAGGACATGCTTAGGTCTTGCAGGATTCAGTTAATACCACAGTACTACAGGGTCTATAGATTCATCTCCTGAGTTATTTGGAAGGTGTTCCTTTGAGTGTACCAGGTATTTTCTCAAACTTTGTATGGTATTCCATCATTAGTATCAACTTTTTCTTATGGTAGTCCTACTTTAGGGGTACAATCATCATCTGTGGGACACCGTGTGTAAATTTAATGCCTACCAGAATGACTCTTCCTATAGTTACTTTGGGTACTATGATGTATTCTGATGATCAAAAGATATTTGAGAGGTTTATTCTCGTGGCTCCCACTAAATTTAGAGGTGATATTGGCAAGGATGCCTATAAGTTTCCGATTGACTACCTAACGAAGTTACATAATCTTGGATCCCTTAAGTCACACAAAGTTTCTTATACTACGTATTAGCTGGTGGATATGGCTAACTATTAGTGGAGTCACTATCTAGTTGTCGGCCTTTGGATTTGCCTACTATGACTTAGGCCCAATTTTCTGAGGCCTTTTTAGAGAGATTTGTACCATAAAATTTGAGAGATCAGATGAAGGATGATTTTGATCACTTGGAGTTGGCTTTTATATATATTATCAAGTATGAGGAATGCTTTAACTCTCTATCTAGATATTCAGCCTCTAGTATCTTCGCCAAGTATAAGAGGATTCAAAATTTTATTAAGGGGTTAGAGGGTCCTTGTCAATTGGTAACAACATAGATAGTAGTCTCAAGGGATTCAATTATGAGTATTGTAGAGCATACCAAGTTGACTGAGTGTATTACCCATGCTACTCAGGGACCAAGAAGGTACACCGACAAGGCAATTTTAATGTCCATGCCTCACGAGGTAGAGATTTCTCTAGTAAGGGTTCCTATAGTTATCATGTTAGGCGAGTCCAGGCTTCTTTGTAGGTATCAGGTGGTGGACCTTCAGTCTCTAGTACTCCAAATAGATAGGAATCACGTTGTGCGAATGAGGGTTCTAGATTTAGTTTTTTGGATTAGTGTGGTCATTATAGTTCATTTATGCCTCCTCGAATTGAGTCAGGCCATAGGGAATGTTATGTTTGTGAGGATGTTGGTCATTTAGAAAAATATTGTCTTCGACCTGTGTATAGACCTACCTAGCAAAGTTCTTAACTTTAGGTTTGCCCTACCACTATATCTACAATGAGAGGTGGTTCACAATGTAGCTGGGGTGTTGTTAGATATACTCTAGGTAGAGCTAGGGAATCTTCTAATGGCTCATATAGTCTTTATCAGTCTAGAAGTAGAGGTGGATAATGTTATGCTATACCCAAGAGACTCTATGTAGAAGCCTCCAATGAAGTTATTATAATTATCATTCTAGTTTGCTACAGATTCACTTTCATGTTATTTGACCTTGGGTCTATATTTTCCTATGAGAATACATATTTGGCTTCTATCTTTGATTCTACCTAAGCGCCCCTTGTTATTCCTCTTCATATTTCTACCTCCATAGAAGATTCCTCAGTAGTGGATAGGGTGTACCAATCTTTTGTAGTGATCTTTGCGGGATGTGAGACTTGGGTAGATTTGATTATCCTAGATATGGTTGATTTTGATGTTATCTTGGGTATGGATTGGTTCAATATCTATCAAGATATTTTGGACTGGTATTCCAAGATTGTGACCTTAGCTACGTCCCAAGGATAGCTTGGAAGGTTATGCTTAATTTGGGTTCAAAGAGAGTTATATCTTTTCTACGTGTTTGCTACATATTAGAAAGGGGTGTTTGTGTTATTTAGCTTATGTTCGTGTTACTAGTATTTCATCACTACCTTCTTTAGATTCTATTTGGGTTGTTTGTAAGTTCATAGAGATGTTTCCAACAGATTTTCTTGGTATGCCTCCGGATCATGATATTGATTTCGCTATTAAGGTTGAGTCAAGAACCAAGACCCTTTTTGTTCCTCCTTATTGAATAGACCTAGATAAGTTAAAGGAATTAAAAAAGCAGTTATAGGATAGTTGAGTAAGGGGTTCATTAGACCTAGTGTATCTTCCTGAGGTGCTCCTATCTTGTTTGTGCAGAAGGAGGTAGTTCTATGTGTATGTGTATCGACTATCAACAATTGAACAAAGTGATGTTTAAGAACAAGCATCCTCTTCTTCGCATTCATGATCCTTTTGACAAGCTTCAGGGTGCTTCCATTTTTCCAAGATTAACTTGAGATTCAAGTATCACCAGTTGAAGAGTAGAGCGTTGGATGTTCCAAATATTGATTTTGGGACTCAATACTATCATTATGAGTTTTGGTTCATGCCGTTTGGATTGACCAATGCCCCAGTAATATTCATGAAGTTGATGAACCGAGTATTTTGATAGAATATCATCTCCTTTGTTATTGTATTTTTAGATTATATAATGGTTTACTCTAAGAATGATGCCAATCATGTGAGGCACTTGAGGACTATACTTCAGAAATTGCAAGATGAGAAGTTGTATGTAAAGTTCAACAAGTGTAAGCTTTAGTTAGATTCTACTTCACCTACTGAGCTTTGGAGTTTCATAGATTGAGGGGTTATTAATGGCATTTTGTAGAGGGTTTCTTGGATATTATGGATCCTTTGACCAAGTTGACACAGAAGAAGATTACCTTTCAGTGGTCAAATACTTTTGAGGCAAGCTTTTAAAAACTCAAGGAGTGTTGACTTTGGCTCCTATCTCGACCTTACCCAAAAACACCATGGATTTAACCACGTTCTATGATGCTTGTGGTGTTGGTTTAGGTGCAGTATTGATGTAGAAGGGTAAGGTGATTGCTTATGCTTCACTCCAGTTGAATCTTCATGACAAGAATTACCCTACTCATGATTTAGAGTTGATCATAGTTGTGTTTGTGTTGAAGTTGTGGCAACGTTACTTGTATGGAGTCCAATATGAGATTTTCTTCAATCATTGTAGCCTTCAATATTTCTTCACCCAGTAAAGTCTTAATATGAGATAGTGTCATTGACTTGAGTTGCTTAAGGATTATGATCTCACTATTTTTTATCATTCGGGTTAGGATAACATGGTTGTGGATAACTTGAGATGGAAAATGACTCATATGGGAAGGTTAGCTAATATCTTGATGTAGGAGAGACCTTTGGGCTTGGAGCTAAAGTATATACCTAACCAGTTGGTTAGGCTTGACATTTTCACACTCAAGTGCATACTAGCCTTTGTTAAAGCTAGATATTCTTTGATAGAAAAAATCTAAGCTTACCAGTTTAATGATGATAGATTTGGTGTTTTGAGAGAAGGTGTTAAGTGCTGAGTCTAAGGTGACATCTCTTATTTAAATGGATTTTTAAGGATTAGTGGTCGAGTTTGTGTCGAGATTTGGTGGATGGGTGAGATTGATTTTTATGAAGGCTCATTGTTCTAGATATTTCATCCACCTAAGGATGACCAAGATGTACTAAGATTTAAAGCAGTATTACTATTTGGGTGGTATGAGGAAGGATGTAGCAGACTTCATAACTTATTGCTTATGTTGTTAGTAGGTAAAGACCGAGAACCTAAGACCCAATGGTTTGCTTCAGAGATTACTCATACCTGAGTGGCAATGAGAGTATACTAGTATAGACTTTGTGAGTTTGTTGCCTTATACTTCTCATGGTTCTGCTAGCATTTGGTTCATCATAAATTGATTGACCAAATCGGCTTATTTCATCCCTATTCAAATTTCATTCAGTGCCAAAGGGTTTGCTCGTATATATATTTTAGAGGTGGTTCATCTTCATGGGCTACCTGTGTTTATTATTTCAAACAGAGATTAAGTGTCCACTTCTAGCTTTTGGAGGACATTTTAAGAGGAGTTGGGTACTCAGGTTGACCTTACTACAACTTTTTACCCCTAAAATGACGGTCAGTCGGAGAGAACTATTTAGGATTTTCTAACACCCCAGGTTCTAAACTATGAAATTCTCTTGGTGTTGTGCTCACTTTTTATGCTACAACTCAGTTAATGAGTTGTGAATATTTCTCATGAGTTGTAAGGCGCTAATCATAACCTGACTAGTAAGTTTGTCCATGGTTTCTGTTGAAGTTACGACTTGGACCTCATGAGTCATACGATGAGGTCACGAGTGGTGATGAAGGATTCATGAACAAACCAGTCAGGTGACAGTGAGTCATTTCCCAGACTACGAGTTATGGTGATAACTTGTGGCCAGTGACACAAGTCGTTATGAGACCCATAATGACAGGACGACAATATTCCTATTTTTTAATTGGATGCACTTTTGTCATTTCCTTTCATTGTGAATTATAACCCATTACATAAAACACCCTAATGGATCCCATAACTCTTTATTACTCAATCAAATACACTACTCTTCTCACTCAAATTCCCAAGTCATGAACAAAGCTAGAGTTCCCAAAGGTTGGTCATCTAGGGCTTCAAGTGTGGTTTCTTCTTTAAATTCTTTGTATTTTCAGACATGTATCTCTTTCTCAATCTTCTAGTTTATTATGGTATGCAATGGTTTGATATTCCCGTAATTTTAATGTGTAGTTTTAGAATTTGGGTTGAAGATTTTCGAAGGTGATTGATTAAATGGTATTCTCATGGTTTGTATGCATTTGTTTATGCTTTAATAATGAATTTTGGAACTTATTGGGTGGATGGGCATGGTAAAGGGAATGCATGTTGTGGATTTCCTTAAATTTTATGGTTAATGGAATGGGGGGTCGTGGCATTCCCCTAATTCTAAGGATTTTAGTATAAAATTGATAATAACCTCAACCCACTCGCATAATTGGTTTCAAAATATGTGTATTCACATAGTTTCCCATACTCTTCTAGTCTATTGCATTGCACAAATGGCTAAACAGATAAAATAAGTTTTGGAAAGGTCTTGGTGGCCATGTTTTGGTTTAAAATTGGGACTTGGGGGTCATGGAATTTCCCCAAGATGATGGATAATTGGAATGGTATAATTATATGTGCTTTCAAGCATAATTTGTATGACGATACCAACAGTATATGCCTTGATGGATGATTTCTTAGTTTAATTGTTGGGTTAAGTTCAAATATTTTAATTTGGGCTAAAAAGGGGTTTATGTAGCTTCTAATAAAGGTAAGGTCTCGGGGAGACCAATATTGGAAGCCACATTTGTCGGTGTGGAGGTCTAGATGACTGTGTGTATAGTTCATACTTTATATATATACATATATCCTAGAATAGCGTGGGGCCGGGGAATTCCCTAGACTTCCTTGGATATCTCTAATTCATGCGGCTAACATGCACTGAGGCACTTTCGGTAGGGGGAGTCAGACCCATATATCTTATGGGTGTTGGATGGACAGAGCTACATAGTACAGGTTAATAATTTTATATCTCATGATTAATCTTGTTCATTATCCCAGCATTATGTATATATATATTTGTATGTATATGAACATGTACATTGAGTTTGTTTGATTTTGAAATGGCATTATTTTATCCCTACCCCGAGTTACATGCTAGAGCTCACCCCTCTACCTATCCCAAGATTTTACATCCTTTCATAATATGGAGTCCTAGGGGTTTCTTCTGTTGGTTTGTGCAGTGTTAGGTGGTACGATTGTCTATCAGACTTGTGATGAAGTAGTGAGCTTCCATCTTTCGGCGAGCTTGGTCATTTCATCTATTTCTTTTCATAATTTAGAATTGAAGTTTTTATATTAACATTATCATTGTCATTGTAACCGTCACGGTCGGGGGCATATTACAACCTAGTTTTTTATTTAGATTGGTTTAGAGTCTTATATGGACATATGTGGGTATAATGGTTGTTATTGACTCTTAGAGCTTACTCTGAGTACATTGACTATCTTATCTATTGCTTGGTTTCCTTCCATTATTATTTTGGATTATGTTTTGGGACAGGTTGTGGGGGTGGTCTCTGACTCTCGTTGGGCTTCAAATACCTATCAAAACTAGTACTAAGTTTGGGTCCTGACAAACTTGGCATTAGAGTATAGTTTCAGGGTCGTTGGATTTCCCCAAAGTCATGTCGAGTAGAGCTCTTTTTATGGGTGTGTAGCATGCCATACTTATAAGAAGTAGGCTACAAGGCATTAAGGAATGTTTTCCTTTCTTGTGTTCTACTTTGGCCTATAAAGTCTATTGTCATAAAATAGCCTAACTCCTGGTTTTCTCATATTTTAGATTATTCCTACTCAAAGAAATGATGTTCGTAGGAACTCTGTCGGGCCCTTTGTCCTACCTGAGGATAATATAGATAGAACTCGACCTGCTTATAAAGTGCATCCCCGATCTAGGGTCCCTGCTCCTGATTGTACTACCCTACATGGATTTCCTATGGTCCCCATTAGTCCTTCCCAAGCTAGTGATACTCATGCTCAGTCACTATATAGGGATATTTCTAATGTGGAGTTATGTTGTTCCATTTATCTGCTTATTCAATTAGTGAAATCTCAGTCTTATCAGTACGGTCCTACTGGTCCTACTGTGATTTCTTCTTAGGATACTCGAGTTAGGCTGTTTATAAGTTTGAATCTCGTAAAATTTATTGGAAATGAGGTTGAGGTGGATCTTTAAGGGTTTATTGATGAGATTGAGAAGTTCTTTAGGGTGGTGCATGCTAGTGATGCAAATGGTGTGGAGTTTTTTATGTGTCAGCTAAAAGATATGGCATACCAATGGTATAAAGAGTGGGAGAAGTCAAAGGGTGATGATGCTGAGCAGGCTATGTTAGAGGAGTTCTTTAGTGCCTTCCTTGATTATTTATTTCCTCATGATTTTAGGGATGCTAGGGAAAAGGAGTTTGTTAATCTAAAGTATGGTAAGATGAGTATGAAGGAGTATGCTTCGAAATTCCATCAGTTGCCTCACTTTGCTCTGGAGTTGGTATCTATCATGAGAGCTATGATGATGAAGTTTGTTATGGGCTTGTCCCGTGTCTTGGTTTTAAAGTGTAAGGCTGCTATGTTGAATAATGACATAGATATTTCCATACTTGTGGTTTATATGCAACAAATAGAAAATGAAAAGAAGAAATAGGCAGAGATGGGAGAGACACAAAATAAGAAGTTTAGGAAATCAAAGCTAGGTGTGAATCAGTAAGGTACTAGGAGAGATGGTAGACAGTGGTCTAAGAAGAAGAATTGGGGGAGTTCAAATTCTTATTCATAGGCTAGTATTCAGTATCCTACGTCATTTAGTGATCATTACTTTCAGACTAGTAGTGGTCCCAACGTATAGGGTTCCCAGTCTCAAGCTAGTGGAGCTCGTTAACCCCACCCTATTCTTCTTATCTATTTTATGGTCAGCTTCACCATGGTTATTGTGATGAGGAGAGGAATCTGTATTTCAATTAAGGTCAGCCTATTCATATTCAGGGGAATTATCCTTCATCAAAGATAGATACTGGAGCTAATAAAGTTTTGATCACTACTTCATCAGTTCCTGCACCAAAGGGTGTTATTTCTTATACAGGCACTAGCCGAAATAGCCTCTTTGATTTTGCCACCTGTTAGGAATATAAGGCATCTCCTGATGTAGTCACTGGTACACTACAACTTTTATCTTGTGATGTGTATTGTTTTCTTGATATGGGGTGTACTCTTTCTTATGTGACCCCTTATATGGTTGTGCATTTTGATTTTGGTCCTAAAACCATTTTTGAGCCTTTCCCTATTTCTAGTTCGATGGGTGAGTTTGTTGTGGTTAAAAATATCTTTAAGGGTCTTATGATGTCCATCTTTCATAAGAAGACCTTGGTGGATTTGAAAGAATTAGATATGGTGGATTTTGATGTGATCATGGAGATGGATTGGCTTTACTTATGCTATATTCTCTGGTTTGTAGGACTCGAAGGTCAGTTTTCATTTCCCTAATGAATCAATATTAGAATGGGATGAGAATTCTTATGTACCTAAGGGGAGGTTAACTTCTTATCTTAGATGCCAAAAATTGATTTCCAAGAGGTGTCTATATTATTTGGTTTGGGTTAAAGATTCTAGTTCTGAGGTTCCCTCTTTATAATCTGTCCTGGTGGTTAGTGAGTTTCTCGCGGCATTTTTTGAGGATCTTCCTGGTATTCCCCCAATAGGGAAATAGACTTTGGGATTGATCTTCTACCGGATACCCTTCCTATTTCCATTCCTCCTTTTAAAATAGCTCCGACTGAGTTAAAGGAGGTAAAGATGTTGTAAAAAAATCTTTTGGATAAGGGCATTATTTGTCCTAGTGTTTCTCCATGGGGTGCTCCTATACCTTTCGTGTGTAAGAAGGATGGGTCTCTTGGAATATGTATAGATTATCGGCGGTTGAATAAGGTTACTATGAAGAATAATTACCCTCTTCCAAGGATTGATGACCTTTTTGATCAGCTTTAAGGTGCTACATTCTTTCCTAAGATTGATCTTTCTTAGGATTTTCATCAATTGAAAATTTGGGAAGTTGATATTCCCAAAACTACTTTCTAAATCTGGTATGGTCCTTATGAATTCCTGGTTATGTCATTTGGGTTGACTAATGCTCCGGCTACTTTATGCATCTTAAAACTAGGTGTTTAGATAATTTTTGGATCTATTTGTGAGTGTTCATTGATGATATCTTGGTGTATTCTAAGAGCAAGAGGGATCATCATAGTTATCACCAAATTGCATTGCAAATGCTTAAGGATCAAAGGTTGTATGCTAAATTTTCTAAGTGTGAGCTTTGGTTGAATATTTTTACCTTTTAAGGGCATGTTATTTCTAGTGAAGAGATCAAGGTTGATCTACAGAAGGTTGAGGCGGCTAAGAGGTGGCCTAGACCCACTACTCCAACCAACATTCAGAGATTCTTAGGCTTGGACGGGTATTATAGGATGTTTGTAGAGAGCTTTTCTTCTGTCGCTGCTCCATTGATAAAGTTTACTAAGAAAAAGGTTAAGTTCTTATAGTCTGATGCTTGTAAGGGTAGTTTTGAGAAATTGAAGGATAAGCAGACTTTTGTGCCAGTTGTGACCTTGCCCGAGGGTACTGATGGTTTAGTTATTTATTGTGATGCATCCCATATGGGACTAGGTTGTGTGTTGATGCAGCATAGTAAGGTTGTGGCCTATGCTTCTATGTATCTTAAGGTTCATGAAAAGAATCATCCGACGCATGACTTGGAATTGTTTGATGTGGTTTTTTCTATAAATATTTGGCGCCATTATCTATATGGGGTTCATGTGGACATCTATTTCGATCATACGAACTTGGAATATGTATTTACTTTGACAGAGTTGAATCTTCAACAAAGGTAATGGCTCAAATTATTTAAGGATTATGATATGAGTCTTCACTACCAACCAGGTAAGGCAAATGCGATTGCTGATGCTCTTAGTGGGTTATCTATGGGGAGCTTATCTCACATGGATATGGAGAAGAGGGGATTAGTGAAGGCTATTCAATTATTGTCTAACTTGGGAGTTTGTCTTTTAGAGGTTGAGGATGGAGGAGTAATTGTGCAACAGATGGTTAAGTCATCTCTTGGGGCTAAAGTAAAGGAGAAATAGGATTTAGACCCTATTCTTAGGCAGATTAAGGATGATGTGGGTCAGTAAAAGGTTTTGTTTTTTGAGATTGGTGGTGATGGTATCTTACGGTATCAAGATAGACTATATTTTCCTAATGTTGATGGGATGCAGCAAAGGATTTTAGCTGAGGCTCATGAGTCGATGTACACTGTTTATCTAGGTTCGAAAAAGATGTACCATGACTTAAAGAAAATCTATTGGTGGAACAATATGAAGAGAGATGTGGCAAACTTCATGGCTAAGTGTATGGTTTGTCAGAAAGTGAAGTTTGAGAACTTGAGACCTAGTGGCATGTCTAAAGATATTGAGTTTCCCATATGAAAGTAGAAGATAATCAATATGGATTTAATTATGGGTTCTCCATGTTTCGTAATTAGTATGATTCAACTTGGGTCATTATGGATAGAATGACTAAGTCTGCCCATTTCATGCCTGTGAGGGCTACCTACTTGGGAGAGGATTATGCTAAGTTTTTCATTAATGATATATTTAGACTGCATAGAGAACCGGTGTCAATCATTGCAGACCTAGGTACGCAATTCTCTTCTTATTTTTGGCGTTCATTTCAAAAAGGTTTAGGTACTAAGATAAATGTTAGCACCGGTTTCCACCCTTAAATGAATGGACAAGAAGAGAGATCTATTTAGACTTCGGACGATATGTTAAGGGCCTGTGTGATTGATTTTTGAGGTAGTTGGAAAGATCACTTACCTCTTATTGAGTCTGCATATAATAATAGTTATTATTGGAGTATTCATATGGCTTCTTTTGAGGCTCTTTATGGTAGGAGGTGTAGGTCTCCTATTGGGTGGTTTGAGGTTTACAAGGCTAGGTTGTTTATTCCTAAATTGGTTCACCAATCCATGGAGAAGGTGCAAGTGATTAGAGAAAAACTTATGACTGCCCAAAGTCACCAAAAGTCTTATAAGGATGTGAGTTAAAGGGAGTTGGAGTTTGTTGTTAAAGACTGGGTGTTCTTGAAAATTTATCCTATGAATGGAGTGATGAGGTTTAGGAAGAAGGGGAATCTCAGTCCCCGTCATATCGGTCCATACTGTATTTTGAGGAGAGTTGGAAATATTGCATATGACTTGGAGTTGCTTACGATCTTTGGTTCTATTTATCCCGTGTTCCATGTGACGATGTTGAGGAAGTGTGTGGGTGATCCTTCTTTGATTGGGACTATTGATGATGTTGGTATTTTTATTTTTTTGTCTTACAAGGATGTCCTGGTTGAGATATTAGATAGGCAAGTCTGTAGGTTGGGGAAAAAGGATGTGTCTACGATAATAGTCTTTTGGAGGAATCAAAAGGTAGTAAAAGCTACGTGCGAAGCCAACGATGACATGAAGACCAAATATACATTCTTTTTCCCCGTGTTGGATGGAAGTGTCTGAGGTATGGGTTTCTTTTTCAATATTACCGCTTTTTGGATTTTGTTATGGTTTGTGATTGCTTTTTATTTTATATTCATGTGAAGGGTTGCCTTAACTCCTCATTTGGGGACGAATAATTATGAAGGGAGGGTAATGTAATACCTCATATTCTGAACTCTAAAATTCTCTTGGTATTGGGCTCACTGCTCAGGCTACGACTCAGTTGATGAGTCAGGAAGACTTCTCATGAGTCGTAAGGAGCTAATCATAGCCTGACCAATAAGTTTGTCCATGGATTCTATTGAGGTCATGACTTAGACCTCACGAGTCGTGATGCGAGACTCGTGACCAAACTAGTGTGGTGGACCTAAGTCACTACCCAAACTACGAGTCGTGGTGATGACTCATGGCCAGTGACTACGAGTCATTACGAGAACCGTAGCAATAGGGTAGCAGTATTCCTGTATTTTAGTTGGGGGAACTTTGGTCATTTTATCTCATACCCAATTATAACCCTCAACATAAAGCACCCTAAGGGACCCCATAACTCTTCATTACATAGTTAAATACACTACTCTTCTGTCATGACCCGAACTAGGGCCTGACCATAATGGATATCCAAAACCATGAAGGCCTAGACATCCTACTCTATTTGATCTAGAAATGATGCACAATATTCATATCATAAAAGAAAATGCGGAAATATAATCTGATATGGAAAACATGGTCATTAACTATGAGTTTTAAGACATGAGAATGAAAGTTACAATTCAAAACATCTGAATAAGATCTGACTCAGTCTGCGAAATCTCTACTACATCTCAAAACTGTTCTGAAAACTGGGACAAGGCCCTCAGTAGACCAAAACCATATCTAATAATAGTTGTCTGAAATTAAATAGGCCTTCTGGAATAAAGAAGGCTCACCAACTGGACACTGCAACTCTGTCTGATAAAATTTATTGCTTTTCTATACCTTTAGACTAAGCCTCAGAACCTGGAGGGAAAAAGGGGGGTCAATACAGATGTACTGGTATGCAAAGTAATCCAAAATAAAACTTTTATATAAGTAAAATAGTGGAGAGTAATTTGTTAAAACATCATGCATAAACAGTTCTCAAAACACATAGGCACTTTCTGAAAATCATAAGTCATTCTTGTGAATTCACTGTTTGTTCTTTGTATTACTTTTGAGTTAGGTGGCACTCCCCTACAACTCTGATTTTCCACGGGCTATATGGAATCCGCCATTGACTCAGTGGGGAAGGCCCCAACCCAAGTAGCAATGGTTGGAGTCTCTGATTCAGATACGCCACACGGCACTAGGCCAGCGTAATATAATATATCCGGATCGGCAAATCACGGTTTTTGAGCAAAGAGTTATCTAAACTCGTGCCCTCTACAGGAAATCACCTAACTTCTCTTTATGCCCTATTTTAGCCTTTTTTGAACATGCATCATTCTGAAATTTTAAAACATGAAAGTCTGATTTCTGTATTAGTCTATCTCTGTTATGGCATTGTCTAAGTTGGTATCGTCATACCAAGACTTGCAAGTCGTTATTCTGAGCCATATATGATTATTTCATTCTAAAACAATGTTCAGGCCACTTGATCATGCATATAGTGTAAGAAGAGTCATATCTCAAATCATAAGTCAAAAATCATGCAAAGGCTTTCCATTCATTCAACAATTTCAATAAGTAGTGGCCAACTTCTCAAAAACATTCCTGAAGTTTCTTTGTTTATCAATCTCAACACTTAAAACCATTAAAGCATTCCTCTCTCCCATTCTTAATCATCATGAATTACAACTAAGGGATGTTGTCACACCTTCTAAAGACTTAAAAAAGAAATATATGGAGTTTTGTTCCCTAAAATGACAATTAGGGAATGCCATACACTATAAAGACTTAAAGAAGAAAAATAGTAGAGGTTCTTTCCTAAAATGACAACTAGCGGATGTCGTACTCTATGAAGACTTAAAGAAGAAATATAGGGAGTTTTATTCCCTAAAATGAAAACTAGGGAATGTCATACCCTATAAAGATGTAAAAAAATAGCAGATTTTTTTTTCAAAAATGACAACTAGGAAATGTCGTACCCTATGAAGACATAAAGAAGAAAATACAAAATTTTGCTCCCTAAAATGGAAACTAGAGAATGATGTACCCTATGAAGACATAAAGAAGGAGATTTTATTCCATAAATAATAACTAGGGATGTCTCACCCTATAAAGACTTAAGGAAGAAAAAAAGAAGAGATTTTGTTTCCTAAAATGTCAACTAGGGAATGTCGTACCCTATGAAGTCTTAAAGGAGAAAATAGGAAATTTTATTTTCTAAAATGGTAACTAGAGAATATCTTACCTTATAAAGAATTAAAGGAGAAAATAGAAAATTTCATTTCCAATAATGAAAACTAGGATGTCATGACCCAAACCAAGGCCTAGTCGGGATGGGTATCTCAAGCCCAGCGTGAGCCAAAGACCATCCCTTTAGCCTAACATCAAAAAAATAGTAAAATAATACAACGGAAGACAAAAAAAAATGATGATAAGAAGAATAGATTATTAAATGTAAACTCTATGAATAAAATCCAAAACCCAACCCACACTTGTCCACAAAAGCCTCTAAAAATAGAATATAAACTAAGTAGGGACATGCTCTCGACTATGACCAAAAGAATAAAAAATAGACTATTAAACAATATTGAAAACAATAGCACTGGCATGTAACTCAGGAAAAGTGATAAATAATGCCAATGCCAAAAACAGACAAAACCATATGCACAACAACTAGATTCATATATAGGAAGCTGAGATAGGGACAAGGGTCATGAAAATAAGAGTTGAATCAATTAACCTAAACTATGTTGCTCGTTCCATCCTAAAGTGTAATGACCCTTCAAGTCAGTTCTCATATTTCCTCTTATCTTTGTTGTTAGGGATTCTCCATAGCTCCCCAAGTCATTTATGACTTGCTGGGACTTACGGTTGGGTTATCGGGCAGTTTGTTTGGTTTTTAAAACTAATTCCCAAAGTATTCTCTGATTCCAAATGTCCACCAAGTGAAATATTCAGTAAAATGATCTAAGATACAAATTTTTACTACGCCAGCAGCTCCAAAATGTTGATTTTAGGCTAGGTAGACCTTTTTATCATGTCCTAATGCACCTGAGCTCATTTTGACCTGTAGGCCAAAAAATTAAAAATTAGGAAATATAGGTATGGGACCCACATTAAAAGGAAAAACCTTTGAATTGAAATTTGACTTTTACAATGGTTTTGAAATGCCGAATATGGTGGGGTTACATAGTTCTTTTGCTAAAATTGGATTCCAAGAAAATCCCGAGTCTTGGCCAAAACTTGGAAAAATTCCAAGTTTCAAATATGATCTAT
Source organism: Capsicum pubescens (assembly GCA_030864215.1). Classification (NCBI taxonomy): domain Eukaryota; kingdom Viridiplantae; phylum Streptophyta; class Magnoliopsida; order Solanales; family Solanaceae; genus Capsicum; species Capsicum pubescens. The sequence continues at coordinate 132,647,860 of CM061540.1, read as the reverse complement.
GATGGAAAAGGATAGTGCGATCGCGGTGCGCACCCTATGGAAATCGCCCTTGCGCGATCGCAGCCTATTGAGGGCAATATCTGTATCTCTTTGCCTGGGAGTCTATAAAAGGACCCTATGGTCGTGATTTAGGTTATTTTTCCTTCATCTTTGAGAGCCAAAAAACCTAAATATGTATGATAACTCAGAATTGAGTTGTGGCTTAGGAGCTTGATTATCATCTTTTATCGCAGATATCTTCGAATTTAAGGTGAGAATCCTTTGAATTCATGCTTGAATTTCATAGTTTGCACCCAAAACCCTATTTTTGCTTAGGGCTTGATCTTAGCCCCAAATTAGATTTTTTTCATCCATTCTTGATGGTTATGAATCGTTGTTCATGTATGAACGTTGGTTTGACCTCAAAAGTGTGATTTTCCAATAAGTGGAACCCACTTGGGTTTTTTGGTATCGTTTTGGGGCCTGAAGCATAATGGTGCAATATGGGTATTGTTATTCCTGTACTAATGAGTAGATTATGATTATTATAGTGTAATGGCATTTTGGGCTTGAGTAATGAAGATGAGCTCTTGATGAGTGATTTGAGGATTTGCGGTTGGGCTTTGAGGTAGGTTTCTACCTACTCTTCTTCAAAGATGATATATTTTATATATATGGAATGTAAATATGAATATTAGGATTTATTATGAGTTGAATCACTTATTATTAATTATTGATGTAGGGGAATTAGATGAGGGTTTTTGACCCATAAGGTGGTATGTTTGTGAATCTTAGAATCCTATTGTCTTCTCCCTAGATTGGACTAATTTGTTGCATTTATATGCTATAATTCTTGGTTTAATATGTGGTTTAAGTGTTGGAATCATGGTTAGAATGATTAACCTTGGTTGGGCTAGTCTAGTGATTGTTAAATCAAAATTTGGGTAGAGTTGACTTGAATGCCCATGTTTTTAGACAAAATTCCTATCTTAGGATTGGTTATGGCTTACTTGACATCTAGAAGTTGAAATAGATACCTTAGCCTAGTTGGAGCATAGTTTACCTAAATGTGGTAATTGAGGATTAGAAGTGGGTTCATCTGACCCACTTAGGCCAAGACTTATGTTAGCCATTGTGGACTTAGTTGCGGATGTTAGTCATAGTTGAGACTAATGAGCCTTATCTATGGGATTGTCTTGGTGATTTTATGGATAATGATGTACTCTCCCCCGGTTAAAGGATAATGGCTTGTGTCCATGATGTTGGGCCTATAGGAATGTATTTCCTCTTAGATATATAAATTGGGCCTTTAGAGATGATATTCCTCCTAGATATGCTAATTGGCCCATAGAGATGCTATTTCTTCTTAGAATTGATATTTGGCCCATAGATATGCTAATTCCTCTTATATATGAAAAATGGCTTTTGGAGATGATATTCCTCATTGTCATGATATATGACCTATAGAGGCAAGATGTTAACTGATATTATGCCTCCTAGATGTGAGATGTCTCCTGTAGATGAGATGGTTATAAATATGCTAAATAGCTTATAGAGATGCCATGCCTCGAGAATTTTTTTGGCTTATAAATATGAGATGACTTATAGTTATGATTATTTATATGAGTTTCAAATATGTATGTAGGGCTAAGGTCATGATATTGATATTATGATTATTCTGGACACATTATTGGGACAAAGGTCGTGTTATGATTTTTTTTTGGATATTCGGGAAGTAATTACCCTTGTAAATGATACAATTGCAGTTTATGAGTATATAAAAGTTTATATACACATTTCTCCAGGATAGGACAAACAAAGATGTGGTATGATATTTATGATTCCAATGGTTGGATACTGGTGATGGCATGCATAGATTCGGTACATTCATGATTGTTGCCAAAATGATTGATACAATTCCAATTAGATTATAATCTTATTATTGTTGTCACTAACTAAGTGCTAAAGCACACTTTCTACCTTAAAGTTGATTTCCTCACAATAATAATCGCCTAATTTAATTAGTAAATTTTAGGTGTAAAAGAGGTTAATAATGATGTTTTATGAATTTGATCGAGATATATTCTGGTCCATGATTTGACAATACTAACTACTTCGGTTATGAGATATCCTAACCCTTTCCACACTTTTATAGAGATTTAGTCCCAAAGTTCAGTCTAGGCAACAAACTTGCATATTTACACTCTTTAGCCATGGCTTGTATCACGATCCAATTTACGAGTGATAATGGCACCTACCAATTCCCACCAAAAGGAAAGTCAATACCATTACCTAGAGCTAATGCAATAGGTTAATTAGTCCAGAAAGTCCCAACATAGGCTAAATCTAAGGACATCAATTGTAAACATAAGGGTTCTAGATAGAATAAATAGTCATATAAAATACCAATCCCAAAACCTGGTAGAGCTAGTACAAAAGCAACTAATGGTATTAATACAATTCCAAATATAGAATAGTTAATACATCTGTCTCAAATGCTAAAAACTGATTACAAGAAATGGAAGGAAATCGGGTGACTCAAACTCCAAGAGATCATCCTATCGCCAAAAATCAATCACTAAACGAATCATGATCAATGACAATAGCTAATACTCAAATCTACACCAAAAAGTTACAGAAGTGTAGTATAAGTAACAAAACAATGGGTACTCAGTAGGCATCATCAACCGAATGGGATAAATCATGATATAAGAGTGATAAAGTGCAAGATAATCATAACTAAGTTAAGTTACAGAATCAAACCTAAATCATCTCCTTCATCACTGTATATAACAAGTAAATAATTCAAAATAACAGTATAAAATAAGGCATCAACACATGCCAATATCATCGTACATAATAGCATGAAATATCAAAATAACAATATAACATAAGGTATCAACGCATTCCAATATCGTCCAGCATAAGGAATAAATGATTTGAAATCAGAAAGCAACACAAGTACAATCACAAGCAAACACAAGCAAAAAGTTCGCGCCCATACACCAACTAGTTCATAAAGTAAAGAACTCATCATGTCGTCCCATACCACCGGAGAGTACATCCAAGAGAGCATAAAGTAAAGAACCCATCAAGGAATCCCATACCACCAGAGAACACATCCAAGAGAGTATAAAAGAATCAATTTATCAATATAAATTTAACCAACTTTCTCATTATCCATAATTTTTCACAATTTTCATCAAACAGCAATTTGGCAACATTCATAATCATCACCAATAATCATAATTGAATAACATATACTGTTATACTTATAATCGTAACCCTACCACTAAGTAGGCATCTATGTCTTCAATACACTCTATTCACTCATTATTTGCTAGACAACGCTTATTACTAAACCAACTACTCATTAGTCATCATGTAACCCTTAATTATTTTAAATCCATTAATCATCACATAATAACTATTCAAGGGTCAACGACTAACCATTATTCACTAACTAGCCAATATCAAGCACCTAGTCAAGGTTCATCACTAGATCATATTCGACAATTAACCAATATTCATTTCTAGCCAACATAATGCCACTAGTCACCATCTAACAGAAGACCACTAAGCACCCTTTATACACTTATTTATCTTTCAACTAATATCTTTTATTAACTAGCATCATTAGTCCACAAATCCTCATTAAAAAATTAATCAACACCATAAACTTAGCCATCAATAGCTACTAATTATCACTATTGCTAAGTCCATTATCACTAACCACCATAATAAGTTAATCATTCCTATTAATATCCATCAATTCCACTAGTCCTCTTTATAACTAAGGTTCATGAATCCACTAGTAACTATTAGCCACATAAGTAATATCCACCACTAAGCACCTTTTATCCTTAAATCAAAAACTATACAACTTTATACCTTAACTCATTAGAAGACTATAATCGACACCTCTAAAATCAATATTATAGCCAACTACATAAGAACATAAATAAACATATAATTTTCATACATAGGGCTAGCCTAACTCGAATCAGTAGGTGCACACGTAGGAACATCAATAATCATATCCTACGGCCTTACTGGGCATCATTATATCATCATCATATCCTTTGAACTTAAATCGAGTATCAATATCATAATCATATCTTTCGGACTCAAAACGGGTATTGATATCATAATCATATCCTCTAGACTCAAACTGAGTATCAATATTATAATCATATCCTCTGGACTCAAACCGGATAACAATATCATAATCATATCCTCCATCTTAAATAGGGTATCGATATCATAATCATATTCTCCAAACTCAAACCAAGTATCAATATCCTAATCATATCCTCTAGACTCAAACCGGGTATCCATATCATAATCATAACCTTCAGACTCGAATCAAGTATAAACATCATATTTATATCCTACAGACTCTAATCGGGTATCAATATCATAATCATATTCTTCAAACTCAAAACACGTATCAATATATCATTATAATATCATACAGCCTTGTTGGGTATCAATATATCATCATAACATCATCTTTTCTTGCCGAGCATCATCATAACATCCATATATATTTATATATATATATATATATATCAATAATAAAGAACAAGACCCTCAAGGGCTAAAGTAAATGACAAGTAAGTAAATGATAATCACCACAAGGGCTTAAGTAAATGACTGATCTTGGGAGAATTTATATGTCCAAGCTCCAATATTTACCCATAATAGGACTTGTTATTTGAGCTAAAATATGTTATTATTATTATATTTGAGTTGTAATTTCATGATTTAGCTAACGGACATAATTGGTTGATGTAGGGTTGATTTTGGATGAAATTGGACGTAATTGGATGTATTAAGGGAAATGAATGATGATTGAAGCTTTGGGAATGATTTTTTGGGCATCAGGATACTTGTATTAAGCTTGGAAAGCATGAATTTGAAGTTGGGAACAAGGAAAGAAGCAATGAGCTAAGAAATAAAAGAATAGTGAGTTGTGTGGCGCGAAAGCTATTCTCCTTATTGAGCTCTATATTTCCCTATATGATTTTGGTAGCAATGGCAAATTCTAGTGATCTTCCATGATAGTCCATGATGTGGAGGATAAATTAATTCCTAAGACAAATTCTAGTGAGGGTCTGTAATAGCCTCATGATGTGGACCCTCGTCCCCTGCTATGACTGCCGCAGCACAGACTCTATTCCCCAAATTGAGCTTCGCAATGCAGTAGTGGATATTTATTGGGACAAACTTGTCCTACTATAAAATAAACACTTGAAAACAATTGAGGGGACTTTTGGTATACATACAGTAGAGGCTAAAAACACTTAGAGACTCTTTTTACGATTCTTGGAACTTCATTCTTTCAACATTAATTTTTGGTATTATTAGTTATTTGTTTTTTATGTTGAATTCGAACATGAGTGCATAAACACCCTTGTTATAGGGTTGAGTCTGAAAACATGATTACACTTCGATATTCTTAGAGTGATTTTAAGTCGAATTATCAGATGGGTTATTCTTATTTTCTTGTGCTTATAATTTTGATGAATGTCCACCATTGAAATACACCTATAATACTTTGTGAATCCGAGAGGAGAATCAATAGGATAGATCGGATAGTTTAAGGAGCAAGATTCGTATTCTTTTGTAAAATAAAGGATTTGAATTAACGTCTAGGATAAAGATATACCTAGAAGCCTTGTTTGGTTCACCTGCAGGATGATATCTTAATGAATTTAAATGGATTATTGTATCCCCGCTCAATAATGTAGTTGTAATGTCCATTTAGGTAGAATATTAGAGGATTGAGAGACCATGATCATACTCTAAACCCTACGAATCAATAACCTGATAATCAATGAAACCACGATAAGAATAGAGATTTGTAAGATTCTTAAATGTGTCTCAACCCTAGAATTCTAATATTTCTATGTTAGTTAGATTATTCACTAAATCTTCACTATCATCTTGAATATGTAAAACACTTAATACATTCTAATCAAAACTAAAAGTTAGTATAACTACTAGTTAATTAATCCTCAAGGGTATAATATTTTATTCTCTAAGTCACTATATTACCTGTACGATTGTGTGCACTTTCTTTTGAAAAAGACCGCAACAAGTTTTGGCGTCGTTGCCAAGGACTCAAGCAATTAGTAATAGTCTAAATTTTTAGTTTTCGATAATTATTTTAAGTGTTAACGACTTGATCTTAGCAGCTAACTTTTCCAAAAGTAGAAAAGTATCGGACTAGCAAGAGAAAAAGAATTGGTAGAGCCTTATTCAAAACAAAAATAGGCATTTCATCAGAGGCTAAGAGCAACAGAACTCACTATCCAATTTAGCAAGTTCAAATGGGTGATTAATGAGATCTCAATCTTAATGATCCAATTGATCCTAATGCTCAACGTGTTCCAGCTCTGCCGATTCCAGTTGTTCTTGCTCAAGCAGAAGCTAGAACAATGAGTGAAGTCCCAATCCTACTCACAGACTATGCGACAAATTACATCTGTAATCCAGAGGCAAGTGGTCAGTTTGAATTGAAGCAAAATATGGTGCAGTTGTTGTGTCCAAGTGGGCAATTTTCAGGGTTATCACATGAAGACCCACAGAAGCACATACAAAACTTCTTGGAAATTAGTGATACCTATATTCCTACTAGTGTATCTACTAATTATATCAAAGTGACTCTATTCCCCTTTTCTCTAATTGGAGAAGCAAAGAGGTGGTTATATGTTGAACCACAAAACTCCATCACTTTCTAGGACGATATATCTCAGAATGTTCTTATTTGATTCTTTCCATATGGGAAGATAGCATATTTGAGAAGTGAGATTCAGAGTTTTAGGTAGAAAGAAAGATAAAAAGTTTACCAAGCTAGGAAAGATTTAAGGGTATGCTTAGAAATTTCCCTCACCATTATCAGTCTAATGATGTACTTATTCATACTTTCATAGAGGGTCTTAATCCTAACACCAAGATACTATTGGATTCAGTAGCAGGTGGGAAAGCTCTTGAGAAGACATTTGATGAATTATATACACTACTGAATTAAATTTCACAAGGGAATCCTGAGTGGTATGTTGACTCAAGAAGTGCTTTAAAAAAGGTTGTTAGAGTGTTAAAAGTGGACCAGTTTACTTCAATATCATCTTAGATTGCTACACTATAAAACCAGTTAACTACTTAACTCAGCAATATTAAATTAGGTGTTAGATACCTTGCAGCAATAGCTAATGCAATTCATCAGGCTAATACTTGGTGTGAGATTTGTGGAAGCAGTGAGCATGTAGCAGATGCATGATTGGCTAATATAGAGTCTATTAATTATACGGGTAATGTTAATTATCAAGGACAATAGAACTTTGGTAACAGTTATAATTCGAACTAGCAAAATCATCCTAATTTTTCTTAGGGTGGAAATCAGGCACAAAATGCAAATCAATACCGTGGGCCAGTGATTCAAAACCAAAAACTACAAGTTTGAGGGAATCGGACCACATCTTAGAGTAGCAATATTGAATTGATGTTGAAGAATATTATGGCTACTCAAGCACAGTTGATAGTAGATGTAAAGAGCCAGCAACTTATTACAAAAACTTAGAGATGCAGATGGGTCAGCTGGCAGAAGCACAGAACACTAGACCTTAGGGAGGTCTACCAAGTGACACTGAGCAAAATACAAAATAGGTAAATACATTCACTACTAGGAGTGGTCTAAGCTAAAGGAGTTAGGACCTGAGTAGGTAAATCACAAGGCTACTGATGGTGATACTGTGAAGAATAGAAAGAGTAGTTGAAGAAAAAGCTGAAAGTAAGAAAATAAAAGTGGCGAAGGCGATGAAACTTCCACCTTTCCCCCAAAGGCTTCAGAGGCACAAAAAGGAGACTAGTTAAAAAAAGTTTTTAAAGCTTTTGAAACAGGTTCATATCAATCTCTCTCTTATTGATATTTTGTAGAGTTTTTCAAAGTATAGGAAGTATATGATAGACATTATGGAAAACAAGAACCGTTTGAATGAATATTCTACAGTAGCATTTAATGTGGAGTGCACATCAATAATTTAGAATAAATTGCCCACAAAGATGAAAGATCTAGGAAGTTTCACTTTGTAGATTACAATCGAACAATCCATCAGAGCTCGGGGTTTATGTGCTTTAGGGGAAAGCATAAATATCATGCCTACATATTTGTTCAGAAAGATGGGTCTAGGGAGTCCCAAGCCCACTACAATTATTTTGTAGTTAGCTGATTGGTCCCTTGCTAGGACTGACAGATTATTGAAGATGTATTGGTTCATGTGGGATCACTTATTTTCCTAGTGTATTTTGTTATTCATGATTTTGATGTTGATCCGTCTATTCCATTTATTTTGGGACGTCCATTCTTAGCAACTAGGTAATCACTTATTGTTGTATCTGCAGAGAAGATGACCATGATAGAACATGTCAAGGTCAAGGTTTTTGATGTGTATAAGACAATGAAGTTGCTTTCTATATATGAAGAAATGTCTGCTATTATAGTCGTAGACCTTGAGTCTGATCTCCACCTTATTTTGTCTAATTACCTACTTGAGTGAGCATTAATGGGGTATGATTTTTATGGTGATGTTGAGGCACTGGAAATGGTGCAAATTATGGATTTGGTATGGACTGACAGAAGCGTTACTAAATTTGAGTCGTTGAATAGATTGATTGGACTGTCTCCAATGACATCTGTTGATGAAACACCAAAACTAGATTTTAAGGCTCTTCCTTCTTATTTAAAATATACTTTCCTTGGTGATGATGATACTTTGCCTGTTATTTTGTCTGTAGGTTTATCTAATGTATGGGTGAGAGAGGCATTGACAGTGTTGCAAAAAAGGAAAAAGGCAATCAGATGGTAGAGGTCGAACATCACAGTAATTAATCCTGCTTTATGCATACACAAAATAATATGGAAGAGGGATACAAAGAGAGTGTGCAACACCAGTGAAGACTGAACCTCGTGATAAAAGAAGTGGTCTGAAAATAAGTCATTAAGTGGCTTGATGCTGGGATAGTTTATCCCATATCTGATAGAAAATGAGTAAGCCTTGTACACTATATCTCGAAGAAAGAAGGGATGATTACAGTAACTAATAAAGATAATAAGCTAATTCCAACCCACAGGGTAACTGAATGGAGGATTTACATAGATCAAATGAAATTGAATAATGCCACAAAGAAAGATCATTATCCTATTTCATTCATTGATCAAATGTTCGACAAGTTGGTAAGGCAAGAATACTATTTCTTTTTGGATGGGTATTTAGGGTATAATCAAATCACAATAGCACCAGAATATCAGGAGAAGACCACATTTACCAGTTCATACGACACGTATGCATTCAGATGCATTCCCTTTGGCCTTTGCAATGCACTAGCAACATTCCAGAGATGTTTGATGTCTATCTTCTATGACATGGTGAAATAATTTTTTGAGGTATTTATGGATAACTTTTTTGTCTATGGTAACTCACTTGATATGTGCTTGCCGAATCTGGATCGATTCTTAGCTCGTTGTAAAGAGACCAACCTTGTACTAAACTGGAGAAGTGCCACTTTTTGGTTAAGAAAGGAATTTTCCTTGGTCCTAAAGTTTCACATAGAGTACATGAATTATCAGAGCAAAAGTTGAAGTTATTGTAAAGCTACCTTATCCTATGATAGTAAAGAGAGTGAGAAGCTTTCTTGGGCATGTAAGATTTTATAGGCGATATATCAAAGATTTTTCAAAGAGAGCAAGTCCAATGTGCAAGTTGTTGGAAAAAGAGTCTAAGTTTGATTTTTAGGTTGAGTATCAGAAAGCATTTTAGGGTTTGAAGAGAAGATTGAAAGAGGCACATATCCTAATTTCACCTGATTGGGCATTACCATTTGAGTTGATGTATGATGTGAGTGATATGGATGTTGGAACTGTATTGTGGAAGAAAAAATACAAGGAATTTCACTCTCTTTACTATGCAAGTAAAGTCTTAGATATAGTCCAAATAAATTACACAGTCATAGAGAAGGAGATGTTAGCACTCATATATATATTCAATAAATTCAAATCATACTTGGTGGGTACAAAGGTAATTGTTCATACTAACCATGTTGTCATCCGATATTTGTTCAATAAGAAATATGTGAAGCCAAGGTTTAATAGGTGGATTCTCTTACGCAAAGAATTTGATCTAGAAGTTCATGACAGAAAGGGAGCTAAAAATCAAATAGAGGACATCTTTCGAGACTTGAGAGTCATGATCTCTTAGCTGATGATTTGGGTCGTATTAGATAGGAGTTTCTAAATAATCAGTTATTAGCACTAGGTATAGCTGAAGTTCCACGGTTGCTGACATAGTAAATTACTAGTAGATGGTATCTATCCCCAAGAGGCCACTAGTCAACTGAAGAAGAAGTTGTTTCGTGATTCTCGTTCCTATGTCTGGGATGAGTCATTTCTCTTTAAGAAGGGTGAAGATAGAATAATGAGGAGATGTGTTGTAGAAACTAAATCTAAAAAGATACTAGAATTTTTCATTCAGAACCTTATGAAGTCCATCATAGCGGAGAGAGAACAGCTCAAAAGGTATTGCTGACTGGTTTTTTCTAGCCCACACTATTTAAAGATGTTGTGAATTATGTTAAAAATTGTGACCAGTTCTAGAGAATGGGGACCATATCAACGCATCATGAAATTCCCTGGAATAATATTATGGAAGTGGAAATCTTTGATGTGTGAGGTATATACTTTATGGGGCCATTTCCACCATCTCATGAAAATTTGTACATTCTGGTGGTTGTTTACCACATATCTAAATGGGTAGAAGATGTTTCTCTCCCCATAAATGATGCAAGAGTAGTGATAAAGTTTGTCAAGAAGTAGATTTTCTCTTATTTTGGAACACCAAGAGTGATTATCAATGATTGAGGTACGTACTTTGTGAACACTTAGTTTAAAAAGTTGTTGGTAAAAGATGGAGTTAGACACAAGGTGGACACATCTTATCACCCACAAACAATTGGCTATGTGGAGGTTTCAAGTCATGAGATTAAGAAAATATTAAAGAAAATAGTTAATGGACAACGTAAGGATTGGCCGAAAAATCTGGATGATGTATTATGGGCGTATAGGATAGACTATAAGATGCCTATTGGGACCTCTCCTTATCACTTGGTATATAGAAAAGATTTCCAATTTCCTATGGAGATTAAGCATCAGGCTAATTGGGCAGTGAGGAAATTAAATTTTGATATAAAGACTGCTGGAGAAAAGGGATTGCTACAACTGAATGAACTTGAAAAGTTTCGCTTACATGCCTATGAAAATGCAAAATTGTATAAAGAAAAGACCAAATGATGGCATGATAATCATATTATGAGTTGATCTTTTGAGTCGGGGCAACTTGTGTTGTTATTCAATTCTAGATTGAAGTTGTTTCCAGGTAAGCTAAGGTCCAAGTGGTCTAGACCATTTGAAGTTGCGAGAAAGACTTGTCCTGGAGATATTGAATTATGGAGTAAGAAAAAGAGAAAAAAATTCATGGTGAATGTTTAGAGAGTTAAGCATTATTTGGAAAATCATGGGGATCGACACAAGATATCCATTACCTTACTATATGAATGAAGCTGAGTTAGGTCGTGCCATGACGTAAACTAAGGTACTGTGTGGGAGGCAACCCACGAATGTAATGTAATAGTATGTAGTTTATTTCTTAGTGTTTGAAGAAAAAAATAAGAGAAAATAAACCCAAATTACAAAAGAATGTGTCGTTCCATGACCAAAACTAAGAAACTTGGTAGGAGGCAACCCACTTTTGCTTACGTAATTTTGTTATTTTTGTTGAGTGTGTAGGAATGAGAAACTCCAAGGCATGATGTCGAACTAGAACTAAGTTAGCTTGTGCTTTTTTTGGAAGCTCTAGGGTACGTAAACTATCCACTAAAGTGATTCCCAAGGACGGTAAGATAAGGGGGATAAAATATCCCCCAGAAGTGTAAATTCCAGTAGGAGTGCGTGATAATCCCACGATGTAGAGTCTAACATGTGAGCTCAGCCTCGTGATGTGGAGGCTTTTACGGTGGTAGTGTACATTATGACAAGTCCCGCGATATGGACGCTTTCATGTGCGTTAATCTACGCACCGCATATCTCACTTTGTCTTAGGATTTAACCCAATTTGGTACCCCTTTTTACCCTCTCTCTTTAAATACTCACTTATTTCCCACTTTCCTTCTCCATTCTAAACACTAGCTACACCACTCCCCATTCCCAATGCTCCCAACACTCTTCCATTTTTTAGTTTCACACACACAAAGGAAAGCTTTTCTCTCCTCTTCTCAACGAAAATTAAGGTAAGTACACATGTTACTATTCTTTTACGTATTTGGGTGCAAGAAGTGAAATTATGTTTATGCAAGAATAAGGTAGAAAATTGAATTGCTTGATATCTAGTGTGATGATTTTGACTTTATTGTGAATTTTTTTATATAAAAGAATGTTGTTATGCTTTATGTTCTTTGATTGATCCATCATTGTTGAAATAGCCTAATGATATGTGTTTTTAGTGAATTTTGCACATTTGGGTAACATAAATGATTGAAACGCTTGTAGAGAAGTTTTGGGTTGCGTATTTGCACTGAAATTAGCATTTGGGGTGTAAGTTGAATAAAGGGAAGTTTGAGTATCTTGGGTTGTTAAGTTACACTTCCATGATAGCAAGTAAGTGTGGGGTGGTTTGTAAATCCGCATACACTTAGTGTTTGCTCAAATTTTGATATACATGGGCCAATTGTTTGAAATAAAGCTAAATTGTGCATGCACTTACATAAAATTGTTAAGCTGGAATATGTATGAGTACATGTTGGTTTGGTCATGTTGAAACAAAGAAATATATGCACCTGAAGTTGTTTTTGATTAAGTGAATTGGAGTATAAATGTTATATGTTGAACGAAGGTCTGAATTGATATTTGCCTACAATCTGAGAAGTTGTGCATATGCAAAAGTATATATTGAATAGGGGAAATCTGAGCACCCTAGTTTTCATACCTATACACTTTTCCTAGCAATTAAGTGTGGGGTTTCCACAACAATTTTTCGCACTTAGTGTTTTCTAGTCAAAAATAGGTGCTATGTTTGACATATTTGCTGAATGTTGTGACTAACAGGTACTATGTCGAGCCATCAGCAAAGGTTTAAGGTCGTGTATGAACTTCTAAGTTGTCACAAAAAATAGACCAACTGGACGTGTGCCTTAACCTCCAACAATCCTACAAGAGCAGACTAGGAGGTACAAAACTAGGTAGGTTGTAGAGGCAGGAAAGAAGTGGTACGCCAAACATAATGAGACTAAATATATGGCCAATCAATTGTTTAAACGAACAATCTTGTTGAGAGAGTTTCCAAGCATGGTTCAAATAATAGAAGAGCTACACATGAATTTCTTATTTGAGAAACCCCATGAGTGTAACCTGCACCTTGTCATGGAGTTCTATACGAACTGGGACCCAAGGAGTGAGACTCGAATGTAAATATATAAGGTCAGGTGGTCACTTTTAATGCTTATGAATTGAATGTTCTTCTAGATACATTGAAGGTGGACGCCAAACTATGGAAGTAGATGAACATCATACCACCTTATGCAGACATTCACCATTTGTTATACAAGAACAATTCTATAGACAGACGGACATATCACAAGAACAACATTCTCCATATAACATTCCCTTATTCTCAAACTAATAGGGAGGACTACATGTGGGCAAAGATAATCTACCACTGTCTCATACATGGAACACACATGACTGATGTAACGAGCGATAGGGTATGCCTCATTTATTCTTTAATGCGTGATGATGTTGATGTTAATTTAGGTGTCGTGATATTTTTGGTGATGAGGAAGGGGAACTTTTATTAGTGGCACAGGTATGGCTTTTGTGGTTTGCTAATGAGGTTTCTGAGGGATCATGGTGTAGAGGAGAAAGCACTTGACTATATGCCGGTGATGGGAAGTGGCCCTGTGGATGGGTCCTGTTCTAAGGGGATTACTATTACTCATTGGCAAGTATCGACTATTCCTAAGCATCAGGCTCAAAATTATGGGATCACATCTCAAATTTATGGGCTACAACTACTTCAATTGCAGATACGGGGATGCCCAGCTACACAAGAGGAGATTTGAGCTGTAGAGATGAATTATTCTCTTGGTCATCATTCTAGGACCATGTTATGGATTGGCCTGATATTATAGAGCCTGTAGAGGATGATCTTCCCACTGATTAAGACTTTCGAATGCGAGATTTGAATGTGGTGTCAGATAAGAAGGAAGACTCAGATGATCTAGACTTGGGAATAGAGGCCTATGGTCCGAAAATTAATGATGATATGGATGAATGTTTGACTAGGGAGTTGTTCCCCACCTTATACTTGGTTTAATTTGATGAACTGGGTTAGTTCTCACTCTTAATAAAGAATTCATACATGATATATAATGAACCATAAGTTTGCCCTTACTGTACTACTCCACTAATAGTCAAATGTTGGGATTAAGGATCAACAAGGTCTTTCATGGTTGTAATGTAAACTAAGGGACAGGTAGGAACTTTTTGGAAAAAGTGGCTAATCTCCCTAAGTGATTTAATACCTCACTTAAACATTCAAAACATCCTTAACAACCAAATTCCTTCCTCACTACCTTCCCTTCAACGCAACCACGATAAGAATAGAGATTTGTAAGATTGTTAAATGTGTATCGACCCTAGAATTATCACTCATATTGTTTACAACTTTGCTTATGTTGCTATTGTCACACATTGTTATTTCTTTATTAGTTATATTATTCACTAAATCTTCTCAATCATCTTGATACTCTGAAACACTTAATACATTCTTATCAAAACTAAAAGTTAGTAGAATTACTAGTTAAGTAGTCCTCGTGGGTACGGTATCCGATTCTCTCATTCACTATATTACTTGTACAATCACGTGCACTTGCGTGTGTGATATACCGCAACAATAACAAGCCCCATGAGGGCTAAAGTAAATGAGAAGCTCCATGATAGCTAAAGCAAAAGAGAAGAAAGGAGAAGCATACCTTTATATCTCATCATTCGTTGTCAAGGACAAAATATCCATAAATATATGAATATATATAGTATGAATATTACAAAGAATTAACGGGTTCAACATGTTTATTAGCGTAGCTTCTTATGTAGACAATAAATATACCTTCTTAGAACTCGTAGTATCATGACTCATACTATTAGCACAAGGGAGGATTCTAGCATAATCACCAGTTTGGTTGCTAGAAAAAAAGCATAACATGAGTCCAAACATAATTCATATAGCATTCTTGTATATAAGAGTGCCTTCTATTACCATTTACATAACTATTTTTACTATTAATAATAAGGAAGATAATATGATTTATTAGAATAATTATTAAGCATGATCATAACTTAGGAAATAGTATAGTTAACGGTATGAACACTATCCTAAATAATGCCTTAATCAAATGTATAATCAATAACTCATCATTATGTAATCCATAATATGGTCGTTTAGACCTTAGGAATAACCATAAGCGATATTATAAAAAATGGCTTAGTAGTAGCGTATTAAAGATAATTTATCATGAGTATGAACAATAATTAAAGCATGACATAATCCATGGCCTATTCATAGTGTGGTCACACATCAGTTATGGCTTAGTCCATATTATAGTCAAGGGCTCATTTAATAGCACGTTTATTATCCCAAATAATAGTTACTCACAATAACATAATTAATAGCTTGACATAAGCTTTAGCGGCATATTCACTTGGGCATTATTCTCAATTTCATTCCACAAAAACAACAAGTACCAACAATCATCAATATTGCCTTAAAAGGGCATTCTCTAGTCAAGTACTAAGTATAAGGGTTCAAGGGCACATCCTCAATCTTGCCTTAAGGTGGGTCAACAAGACCACATCTAAATCCCTAAAATGCATTCTAAGTCAATTTCTACTTGGGACTAAGCTAAGGTATGTGAACCCATTCTTACATATATACCAAGCCACCATAAGCCCTAAGGTAGGTATTCTACTTAAAAACTTTTACCAAGTCCAATGGAACTAAGGCAACCTTCACTAGTGTTAGAAACTAATGCCATCTTATTCTAAGTATGAGAAATTAGAGCAATTTACCTAATATTGAATATTCTAAGGCATTCTTATGCTAACCAGGAGTAATGAAGTCTATTCCACCTAAGTCAAGGGTAAACAATTCAAGCTTTTGAACCTCTAATATCCATATAGCTTAATTGTTTCAACTAACCCAAGTCTTGCATTTCATCAAACCAATACTTAAAAGCCATCCCAATCTAACAAAATATCACGATTATATCAAAACATAGCTTAATCTAATAAGGAGTAATCCTAGACTACCTTTAATCTAAAGAATGCTCAACAATCTGCTAATTCTTTGCTTTTCCTTTATGAAAAACTTCTTTAAGGTGCTAAGATATAAAAAACATATTTTACACATCATTATGAGAACATCGATACCCATATTGAACCATAGTGCTTCGGGTTAAAAAATTACACCAAAAACTCCCAAGTGGGGGCCACATATAGGAAACACATTTTTGAGATCAACCTAATGTTCATACACCATTAGGGAATCATAGCCCTCAAGAATCAAGTAAAAACTAAGCTTATTTGGGCTAAAATCAAGACCTCAAGCAAATTGGGATTTTGGTCAAAAATTCAAAAACTTAAAGCTTGAAAATAAAGAATTCATACCTTAAATCCATTGTTAATAATGAATATATATATATATATATATGTTAATCAAGCTTCTAACTCACCCCCAAGAATTAATTTGAGGTTATCTTGCCATTCAAGGGTTTCTAGAGCTCAAAAGAAGGTGGAAAATGGTCAAATCTCAACCAAGAGGGCTATTTATAACGCCTTTAGGTAAAGAGGTACAATGTTTGCACTACATAGGGCTATTATTGCGCTCATACAATTTCCATAACACTGGACACGATCTCCATGCCCTTGTTTAGCAAGTTCAAAACTTATTTTTGTCCTTCAAAACTCATTCGGACTCCAATTTTCGCAAATGAACTATGTAACCCCACTAAATTTGACATTGAATGTATTGGTGAAGTAAGTTTTTTAATACAAGGTCTTTTATACCAATTATGAGACCTACACCTATATCTTTTGATATTTTAACTTTTCGACCAATGGGTCGAAATGGGCTTGGGTGCAATTGGACCAGAATCAAAGATCTACCTATTCTAAAATCAATATTATAGGGATGTTGGTCCAGTCAGAATTCACATCCAAGATTTTTTTACTTAGGTATTTGCTTGGTGACCATTTTGGAACCAGCGAAGACTTCTAAATATGGTATTCGTTCTAAACGCCAAACGAGCTTCTCTTAATTGAACTGTCCGTTCCAAAAAGTCATAATTGACTTGAGACAACTATGAAAAAGATCCAATGATAAAAATAAGCGGGATTATAGAAAATGACCTAAAGGGTCATTAGAGCTTGAGTTTGTGCACCTATTTTTTATATACTTATTAAGGATGTGTTATTGATGATGAATAATGAATTATGGAAATATAATCTACCTTTATCCTCTTTCCATGATCATTTACTTTAGCCATTGTGGGATTTTTTATTTAATTTATCCCTTGTGAGTTTGTCTTTTACTTAAGCCCTCGTGGGGCTTGCACTTTACTTTGTCCTTGTGGGGATTGCTCTCTATTATGTGACATTGATTTTGATATTATGATGATGATATTGATACCTGGAAAGGTTGGAGAATATTATGATGATGTGATGATAACCGATAAGGCCGGAGGATATTATGATAATGATATTGATATGCGGTAGGGTCAGAGGATATTATAATGATATGATGATACCCGATTAGGACAGAGGATATTGTAATGATGATACTGATAACCAAAAAGGCCAAAGAATATTGTGATGATTATATACTCGAGAAGGCCAGAGGTTTATTATGAGGATGACAATTATGATTTTAATGATGATGGTATTGTGGATTCTGTTGCATTCATTCTTACATGTGTATATCCTCTCACCAGTATGTACCTATGTCTATCAGCTGGCATGGGATGGTCGCACAGATATAGGTGATGACTATGCCTTGTGTTGTTGTATATTGATTGAACCTTCTAAGCTTGGGGCGGTGGGGGCACCCATAGGCTCGGTTAGGTAGTTTGTTGTCTATAATAGCCAGTTATTTATGTTGTTGTTGATATTGTTATTATCATTGTTATGATTATTATTATGGCTAGTTTATGGTAGATTGGCCATTAATTCAATATCAAGATTTGACGTATGTTTCCGGCCTCTTATATCTTATGATTGCATTGCTATGCATGAATATTTCAAGTCCATCCATGTGGATTAGAAACTCTGAGTATCATAGTAGTAAATCCTAATTGGATAATAATGAGGTCTTAAAATTATAAAATGATTATTTAGGTGATACTTTTAGATGACCTCATAGTTACATGTATGAATATATATATACCTATCTATATGTAGCTAAGGTACTATCGTATATCTCTTCTTTTATTTATTCATACTGTATATTCATTCTTTGGCCTTGTATATTGCTATGTATCCTTCTTTCACCCATTATTCGTGTATTGTCCTGGGATATATGGTATAGTGTTTAGATTCATGAATTGGGTTGGAATAGGATAGTTTACCCTTATTACTTACTTAGCCTTAGTATTTTATACTCTTGGACATGAATAGGATAATTATTCTTTATTAGGTCGTTGGCTTTTTATATGATTTCTGGACTCTTGGGTGTAGTTCTATTATGTTTATATGTTTTATATATCTTCCTTATTTTAGGAGCTCAGTTGGTAGTTTCCTACTGAGTACTATTTGTTTGGTACTCATACTATACTTCTGCAGCTTCCAGATCATAGTGTGATTATCGCTGTTGATGTGTACGTTGTGTAGAGCAGCCATGGTACATAGACAAAGAGTGAACTCCTGACTTTTAGAGTATCACTTACCTCTCTCTTTTGTATTAGACTAGTCTCTACATATTGTATTCAGAGATAAGTTAAATTAGTGTAATTTATTTCATCAATTCCACTTTTGTACTCTTATTATGTTAGAGGTTATTGTACTAGTACCACTTGGTTTTAGGGTTCATTTATGTATTAATCTTTATTTCAGATATTTTGTATTCTTTTTATTATCTATATTGAATAGTTCATTACTAGTCAATCCAGACTACGGGTTTGGCTTGCCTACTGGTGGGTTATCGTAGGCACCATCCTAACCTAAGTAAATTGGGTTTTGAAAAATTAGTATCAGAGCCTAGGTTTTACCGATGTATTAGTAAAAGATCTTAGTGTTTAGTAGAGTCCTACAGATCGGGGTGGATATATTTGTAGCCTATTTTTGGAAGGCTATAGGGATATTTTAGGAAATTCACTTCTTGACTACTTATTGTGTGTCTGCATTGCAATGAACCTCAAACATATTCTTTGACTCTATTATATCCTTAATGAATGATGCAAGATAGGCGACATGGTGGATAGATACATATAAGACTTCAACACGTATTTCTAGATTTTTAGCACAGCATCGTACTAGAGAGTGAGAGATGGATATCAAAGACCTTCGATGTCAGCGCAAAGGAATTGAGGCTATCTTAGGCTCTAGTTAAGCTTGTAGCTACTTTAGCCCTTTGAGGTTTAGCGTTGAGGATACCGAGTCTATTATAAATCCCTCATATCCATAGATGACATTTGATTGATCGAGCAATTCTCAGACCAGAGTTGGGTCTATTAGTGTTCATCAGGGTTCTTTACCAGTTTCTAAGTACAAGATTGGGTTCCTTATGTGTTCCAAGCATTTTCCTATGCTATATTTCTTTGAGCAGTGTATGGATATATAAAAGACTACCATTGTCACTCTGTCTAGCGTCAGAGCATTTGATAGCAGCTAGGTCTCCCTTTACTCAAGTTGTTGATTCACAGAGGACCATAGAGAGAACGTGTATTGAGACTTATGAAAGTTGTAAAGTTGTAGCAAAAGGCCCTACCATTAGAATAGTGCTATTGGTATTTTACCCGGGAGTGAGGATCCTTCTACATATGTAGTATTTTAGACCATGAGTGGTTCTCAAATTAGAAATGATGATCATAGTAGGAAGAGTTTCCATTAGACCTTGCAGAGTCTGGTATAGGTCTTTAGGCTAGGTGGCCCTTCTGTATATTAAGGAGTAGTATCTCAAAGTATTCTAGGATCTTGTTTTAGTTTCTTCATAATGGGAAACTAGCTCAGAGAATACCCTAAATATGAGATAGCTGATCAGACAAAGTTAGCATGTATTCCTCGCTAGACTAAAGTTCTCGAGAAAGGTTATGATTGCAGATAAATGGATATAATTCTAGAGTTTACTTTTAGTGTCAGTTGGACTGCTATTTAGACTTAGTTTGCATTCTCACCATGTTAATGCTTTAGGAGTTGCTACGATTGTAGAGAGATCGGCTACTAGACTAGAGAGTGTCCCCGATAAGGGATTCTAGTTATTTAGCTCATTCGGATTAGTCCCATGATATTGTGGCATATTTAGTTAGAGATAGTATGCTTGACACCTCAGTTGATGATTTAGTCAGTCAATTAGAGTGGGACCCATCCAGATTTTACTTGATGTGATTGATCCTTACTGGATAGCAATATAGATTAGTGTTATCTAGTTAAAATTCCATTTTCTTTTGATTCTTATTTGGTGGCTTGAGTAGATACAACCTGAATTGTTGATTTCTCCCTTAGAGCGAGGCAAGGTTGATTGTTTCCCTCTTGGTTAGATGTGTTAGATTAATTCGGGAATGTATTGTTGTATCGAAGGTAATTTGACATTCTATGGGTATGTTATGATTCTAGAGTTGGTGAATTAGTTATATCTCTCAATTTTCGAGCTTGGGATCATTATACTTGCCTTATGGGGTTGCATAGGCTTTTGTTTTGGCTATATTTTCCTATATAGCCCGTTTGTTAGATTTTCGCCAATTTGAGGTCTATCCTTTTGTTGTGACCATTTCTTCGCCAGACAGTGGTTGTGATATTGGGATGGAGATGTCATGGATTTAGCTCATAGTTTTGTTTGATTCATTCCCTTATGATGGGTTGCCCTTTTTATTAGTGTGGAGATTGGATGCTTTTTTCTTACTGTGTTATAGTTTTGTCTAGTAGAGTTGGAAAGTTAAAGACAGGTGGCCTTTCCTATGATCATTTCTTGAGTAGGCAATGTGTAAATTCTTTATCTTGAGTTGTTGATTTTCTGGTGGCAGTCTTGACTTTGACAATGGTTTGAGATTGGTTTATTTCTTCTTTGATGATGTGATTCTTAGATGGATTTGGGAAATCCCCATTACATGGTTTGTTTGGCCTAGTGAGACTTGGGAGAGTGATTCTTCTCGATGATATGTGCCTATGGATATTCTTTTCCTAGATGGAGTATTGGATTGATTAGTTCTAGCTTAAGTAACATTCTCTGAGTTGCTAGAGTTTTCACCTTTACTGGTGTGTTTTGCAGCCTGAGGGAGTTTCTGAGTTTGCTTTGATAGTTCATGCCCTCCAACGGATATAATGTGGGTTATTTGTACTTTCAGCTGGTGATTTATCCTTCGGCATGATTTTTTTCTTTGGATATACTTTGTGACCTCTAACTGATATAGAGTTAGTTGTTTGGTTTTTTAGTCGATAGTTATCATTGTGGTGATTTTTGTTCTTCAGCTGTGTTTTGATTTGGCTTGGTATGATTTAGCTCAGATATGTTATATTTGAATGCTAAAGTTTATTTGAATAGTTGGCAGTGATATAGACTTATTTGATCAGTTTTGATTTGACACCATGGGATAGAGAATTAGAAGTTATAATAGATTTGGATTATTAATGCCTACTCATTTTTAGGCTTAGTTTGAGTAGTTGAGACCGAGCAGTTCATGCCTGAATGTTGCTATTTCAGCTTAGAGTTGTGGAGCTTAGTGCAGCCTTTGTTTTCAGATTTACCTCAGTTAGGATTTAGTTTATAGGATGGTTGAGCCTACTATGTGGTTTCCTATTCGGTCTTCTCGACTTCATATGGATTATAGTCTATAAGTGTTCAGATGGTAGTCCATGGACCTGGTATTGGTTCTTTTAGCTTTAACCTCAAGTTTGCAATTTTCTTTGGGAATTTTGGATGATACTCAGTGGGTGTAATATACTCGAGTTGAATTCAGTGTGGTTTTATTCTTGGTTGATAAGACATCCTGGAGCAGATAGTTCAGTGATGAGAGGTTATGCCTTGATCTATTGGATTTCAATTTGATTACCATACGAACTGGTTATAGTATCGGAATGGATTACATTCCTTGATTTTCTCTATTTGGGTGCCCAGATAGATCCTTATGGTCTTAGTCTCATGTTTTCCTTGTGGACTTTCAGTGTATCAGCTTTGGTTCTTCGAGTCCTCGGTGATGAGATTGTGTGGATAGAACTCATGTGATTTTTATCCTGGTTTGGAGAGTATAATAGGTGTGTAACGTTAAAGGAAGGTTATAATTAAATTTTAGAGTTAGTGGTATGAATCATGTCTTGGTTTGTTTTTGGCTTCGATGAACCTTTGTTGATTTGTGCAAGTATAGCAATGGTAGTAGTGTGTTATGGTTCAAATTTATGTGCATCATCCTTTTCGATTCAGTTAGAGGCCAGCTAGTGGTTAAAGTTTAGTTTTGGTTGTTTGAAAGTGAAGTGAGAGTGTTGTTTGAAAAAGGGATACCTGTGGAAAAATCCCTTAAAAGTGTTACTCTCCATTGGGGTAATCTGGGAAGTCATACTTAGAGCATGCGAGCCCAATACCTTATCCCTTAGAGCTTTTGAGATTCTTTCTGTCTGTTGACTCTCGAGGAAGAAAGTCCTTTTTGCAGTAGATATTGTAATGACCCTTCAGTTCATTTCTCATATTTTCTCTTATCTTCACTGTTAGGGCTTCTCCATAGCTTTCCCAAGTCATTTATGCTTGCTGGGACTGATGGTTCGGTTATCGGGCAGTTTGTTTGGTTTTTAAAACCAATTCCCTATTTGGAAGTCTTCGCTAGTTCCAAATGGTCGCTGGGGAAAAAATTCAACAAAATAATCTCGAATGCAAATTTTCACTATGCCAATTGCTCCAGAATATCAGTTTAGTCTAGGTAGACCTTTGTTCGGGTACCAATGCACCCGAGCTCATTTTGACTTTTGGTTTGAAAATTGGAAATTTAGAAATATGGGTGTGGGACTCACATTTGGTCAAAATGACCTCGGATTGAATATCCAACTTTTCCAATACGTCCAAAACGTCGAATTTAGTGGGGTTACAAAGTTTATTTATGAAAATCATATTCCAAGCAAGTCCCAAGGGACTAGCCGAAACTTGAAGAAATTCCAAGTTTAAGTTGTAATGTGATAGTAAAGGATAGCGTGATCACAGTGCGAGCCCTATGGCGATCACCCTTGAGCAATCGCAGACCATTGAGGCAGATCTCTCATCTCCTTGCTAGGGGTCGTAAAAAGCCCCCATGGTCGCGATTTGGGTCATTTTTCCTTCACCCTTGAGAGCCATAAATCTTAAATGGGTATGATAACTCAAAATTAAGATGTGTGGGTAACATAGGAGCTTGATTATCATATATTATCACAGATATCTTTGAATTTAAGGTGAGAATCCTTCGAATTCATGCTTAAATTTCTTAGTTTGAACCCCAAACCCCTATTTAGATTAGGGCTTGATTTTATCCCTAAATTAGCTTTGTTTACACCCATTCTTGAGGGATATAATTCCTTGTTCATGTAGGAAAGTTGGATTTACCTCAAAAATATGATTTTTGTAATTGTGACCCACTTAGGGTTTTTATTGTCATTTTTAGACCTGAAGCACAATGGTGCAATATGAGTATCGTAATTCTCATCTTAATGAGTAGATTATGATTTTGATCATGTAATGGCATTTTGTGCTTGTGAAATGAAGACAAGTTTTCGATAAGCAATCTGAGGATTTACGGCTAGTCTTTGAGGTAGATTTCTACCTACTCTTCTTCGAAGATGATGTGTGTTATATATATTGCATGTGAAAGTGATCATTAGGATTTCTTATGAGTCAAATAACTTAGTCTTGATTATTGATGTTAGGGGATTAGATGAGGATTTTGGACCCGTAAGGTGGTTTATTTGTGACTCTTTTAGACTCCTATTACCTTCTCCCTAGATTGGACTAATATGTAGCATTGATATGATATAATACTTGGTTTGAGATGTGTTTTAAGTGTTGGAATCATGGTTAGTATGATTAACCTTGGTTGGGCTAGTCTACTGATCGTGAAATCATAATTTGGGTAGAGTTGACTTGAATGCCCACGTTTTTTATGAGATTCCCATCTTAGAATTGGTTATTGCTTACTTGACATCTAGAAGTTGAACTAGATACCTTATCCTAGTTGGGGCATAGTTTGCCTAAATATGGGAACTGAGGATTAAAAGTGGGCTCACCTGACCCAATTAGGCCAAAACTTATGTTAGCCATTGTGGACTTAGTTGCGGATATTAGGCCAAGTTGATACTAATGAGACTTATCTATGGGATTGGCTTGGTGATTTGATGGATAATGATGTACCCTCCCTCGGTTAGAGGCTATGGCTTATGGCTATGATGTTGGGCCTATGGGGATGTATTTCCTCTGATATTTGTTATTTGGGCCTTTAGAGATGATACTTTGTCTAGATATGTTATTTGGCCCATAAAGATGCTATTTCTTCTTAGACTTGATATTTTGCCCATATAGATATTAATTCCTCTTAGATATGAAAAATAGCCTTTGGAGATGATATTCCTCATAGTCATAATACATGACCTATAGAGGCAAGATTCATGATTGCTACATCGATGATTGATATGATTCCAATTAGATTATAATCTTATTATTGTTGTCACTAACTAAGAGATAAAGCCCACTTTGTACCTTAAAATAAATTTCCTCATAATAATATTTGCCTAATTTAATGAGTAAATTATAGGTGTAAAAGAGGTTAATAATGATGCTTTGCGGATTTAACTGAGATATATTCCAATCCATGATTTGACACTACTATTTACTATGATCGTGAGATATCTGAACCCTTTCCACACTTTTATAGAGATTTAGTCTCGAAGTTCACTCCGGCAACAAACTCAAAGATTTACACTCTTTAGCTACGGCTTGAGTCCATGCACCTATTTTTTATATACTTATTAAGGATGTGCTATTGATGATGAATAGTGAATTATGAAAATATACGCCACCTTGATCCTCTTTTCATTATCATTTACTTTAGCCCTTGTGGTGCTTGTCATTTACTTTAGTCCTTATGGGTCTTGCACTACACTTTAGCCCTTGTGGGGCTTGCTCTCTATTATGTGACATTGATTTGGATATTATGATGATTATATTGATACCCGGCAAATTTGGAGGATATTATGATGATGTGATGATTCCCGATAAGACCGTAGGATATTGTCATGATGATAGTGATACCCGACAGGGCCGTGGATATTATGATGATGTCATGATACCCGGAAAAGCTAGAGAAAATTGTGATTATGATACTGATACCCGACATAGTCGGGGGGTGTTGTGATAATTATATACCTGAAAAGGCCAGAGGTTGATTATGATGATGACGGTTATAAAGCTGATGATTATTGTATTATGGATTCTATTTCATTCATTCTTTCATACCCATCGCCTATCACCAGTATGCACCTATGTCTATTAACTATTATGGGATGGTTGCATAGATATAGGTGATGACTGTGCCTTGTGTTGTTGTATATTGATTGAACATTCCAAGGTTGGGGCGGCGGGGGCACACATAGGCTTATCTAAATAGTTGGTTGTCTGGAATAGTTGGTTATTCGCGTTGTTATTGATATTGTTATTATCATTGTTATGATTATTAGTATGGATAGTTTATGGTAGATTAACCATTGATTCAGTATCGAGATTTGAGGTATGTTTTCAGCCTCTTCTATCTTATGATTGCACTATTACGCAAGATTATTTGAGGTCCACCATGTGGATTAGAAACATTGAGTATGATAGTATTAAATTCTGATTGGATTATATTGAGGTCTTAAAATGATGACATGATGATCTAGGTGATACTTTCAGTTGACCTTATTGTTACATGTATGAATATATATATATATATAGACACACACATACACCCAGCTATATATAGCTAAGGTACTATCATATATCCCTTCCTTCATTTACTCATATTATATATTCATTTTTTGGCCTTGTATATTTTTATATATCTTGCTTTCTCCCTTTATTCGTGTGTTGGACTAGGATATACAATAGAGTGTTGAGATTCATGAATAAGGTTGGAATAGGATAGTTCACCCTTATTACTTAATTAGCCTTATTAAGTTAGACTCTAGGACATAAATAGGATAGTGGTTCCTTATTATCTCATTTGCTTGTTATATGATTCCTGGACTCTTGGGCATTGTTCCATTCAATTTATATGTTGTATATATTTGCCTTATCTTTGGAGCTTAGTTGGTTGTTTCCTATTGAGTACTATTCGCTTGGTACTCATACTACACTTTTGTAGCCTGCAGATCATAGTATAGGTTATCGTTGTTGATCTGTATGTCGTGCGGAGCTGCCATGATTCAAAGAATGAGAGTGAACTCCTGACATTTGGAGTATTACTTACTCCCTATTATGTATTAGACTAATCTCTAAATTGTGTTCAGAGATAAGTTATATCAGTGTAATTTATTTCATCTATTCCCTTTTTATATTCTTGTTATATTATAGGTTCTTGTACTGATACCACCAGGTTTCAGGGTTCATTGATGTATTGATATTTATTTCAGATATTCCAAATTCTTTCATTAATCTATATTGAGTAGTCTATTACTAACCGTTCTGGACTACGGGTTTGGCTTGCCTACTGGTGGGTTATGGTAGGCGCCATCATGACAAGTAAATTGGGTTGTGACATAAAGACACCCACAGGCTATATGGGTTTAGTCCCCCTGCTGAAAGAGCCCTAGTGCGTGTTAGCCGCACGAAACAAGGAATCCAAAGGAAGTGCTAAAGACACCAAGGTTCTAGCCATTCTAAAATATAATATATGAACCAAACACACAATTATATAGACCCCTTCACGGTAATCTACACAACTCCCTTTAAGCCCAATTTAAAATAATGTGCATATAAACCCATCCAATAACCCAGGAGTCATTTAATAAGGCATTTACCACTTGATATTATCATACCATTATGCTTGCAAGCTAATATATTCATGCCAAACCAATCCACAAGACAAAATTGACTCCCAAGTTACATTTAAAAATTCAAACCATGGTCACCAAGGGCCTTTCAAATTCATTTTAACCGTTTATCCATTAATATCATGCAATGGGTTCATAAATAAGTTGAATTGTGTCATTATCCATGTTCAAAAACCAAATTTTTACAAAGAGGGTAGGAGTTCATGCCATTACCCAGCCAAAAGTTCATCAATTTGGGGAAACCCATGTTCCCCATTCCAATTCTCATAACAATGCACCCATTCAATCCAAAAACCATAAATTTAAAACGTAAATCATCAATTTAAAATATGGAAAAAATAATTCAAGTGATACCAATAAAAACCCCTCAACTCAATTTCAAACCCATCAATTTGAACCACATGAATAATGAGTAAATAAATGTAATAATGTAAAATTAAAGGTGGGGAATGAGACACATGCCTAAAATACACAAGGAATTGAAGACAATTTGAAGTTTGGATCTCGGACGAAGAATTCACTGTAAAAACCTTTGAATGTTCTTGGGTTTTGAGTTTGAGAAAGAAAGAGAATGTTTTAATCTTTGAAAACTGAAGAGAATGGGGTTATTTTATGTTTAAAGGTCATACAAGGGGTAAAAAGACAAAAATACACTCACCCTAAGTGAAAAAAATAAAAATTAGATGAAATTAAAACATCAGCATGGCACGTCACTATCGCAGAGGGTAGCCTCAATGCCACACCAATATCGGAGGCTAACCTCCATGCCACGCCAATATTATGGATCCTTACTTCCTAAGAGTCTCAAAATGACCCCGAACCCCTTCCAAAAATTTCAATACTTTCCAAAATTTCCCTTTTAATACCCCTAAACATAATTCAAGTCAAGAATTCTTATTAAGAATGCGGGAGGATCGAAAATAAAATCGTTGAAATTTTGAGGGGTCATACATTACCTCCCCCCCCCCCTCCTTAGTATTATTCATCCTTGAATGAGGAGTTAGGTTATTTTTAGCACGATTATAGAAAGAATACATCAAAACCAAATGGAAAAATCAGAAAGGGAACAAAATTCATACATCAAAAAATTTCAGGGAACAAGAATGGGTACTTGTTCTAACCATTTTATTCCTAATATTATGTCTGTTTTTTGTATTTCTTCCTTTATTTCAAATTCTATTTTTATTTTTCTGACTCCTATTATTATTTCTTTTTCTGTCGTATCTTTAATGTTTATTAGACTCCTTGGTAGATCTGGGCATATATCACTATTATATTTTATTTCTTCACTTTTTACTTGATATTTTGCTATATAATTTTCTTCTTGTACTGTGTTTAAGAGTATTAAATATTCTTTTTCATTTATTATTCCTGTTATGTAATATTGATTTAAATTAACTGTTGAAGTTGTTTCACTTAAACTTATTCCCGATTTTTCTATTATATCTGTAAATTGTTCTAATAATTTTAAATGTTCCTCTTTAGTTTTTGTATGTAGTAGTATATCATATATGTATACTATACAATTAGGTAATTGTTTAAAATAATTATCCATAAAATGTTGATATCTACCTGGTGCATTTTTATATCCAAATGGTAATACGTTCCATTCATAAAATCCGCATGGTACCGTAAATGCGGTTAATTCCTTAGATTCTTCTTCTAACTTTAAGTGGTAAAATCCTGATTTACAGTCAAATTTACTAAAATAGTTAAATCCTTGTATTTGTCTTATTTTTAATATCTTATTTGGTTTTGGATAATTATATGTCATAGTTTTTGCATTTAAATTTCTATAATCAATAATCATTCTACTATTACCTCTTTTTTGTTCACTATGTTTATTTACTATAAATGTTGGACTATTGTGTTTACTATTACTTTTTTGTATATACTGTTTTTCTAATAATTCATCTATATGCATTTTAAATTCTTTTAAATTGTCAAAATTATATGTTAATGGTTTTTGAGTTATTAAGCTATTTTTATCTATTAATTCAATTATTATAGTAGTTTTATGTTTTTCCCATCCTTTTAATGGATCTTCACTATATAATTGTCTTAATTTTTTCTTTATTATTTCTACCTTATCTATTGAAAATATAGTTATTTCTTTTTTATTTATCGAAAATACAACTAGTTGTACTGTGTCTTTTGTATTTTTTATATTTTCTAACTTTTGTATAATTTTTTCACTTCCTTCTATCCAATCAGTTTTCTTTCTTATTTTATTAATAACTCTTTTTGCTCTTACTTTTTGTTTACATGGTGTTGTAAACCACCAATCTGTTTTAGTTATTATATGTGAGTATAATTTATCTAAAAATGGCATTCCTAAAAGCATATCTTTTGATGTTAGTTCATAATTATAGATTTCTTCTATTGTTATTATTTTATCCCATATCTGTATTTTTACATTTTTGGCTTTATATGTAATTAAGCTTCCTTCATTATTAAATCCTTTGACTACTATTGGTGTTTTTAATTTATCTCATTTACTTTCTGGTAAACAGTTGTATCTACATAAGTTTGTTTCTGCTCCTGTATCTATCATAGGTGTATAATACCTATTATAATATCCTTCTACTATTATTTTTACAAGTACATATATTTTCATAACATGTTAAAGTTCTTTTTATGAATAATCTTTCTTTATTATATGTTATAGATAATTGTGTATGTTCTATATTGTATGGTTTTACTTGTTCTAACCATTTTATTCCTAATATTATGTCTACTTTTTGCATTTCTTCCTTTATTTCAAATTCTATTTTTATTTTTATGACTCCTATTACTATTTCTTTTTTTGCCGTATCTTTAATGTTTATTAGACTCCTTGGTAGATCTGGGCATATATCACTATTAGATTTTATTTCTTCACTTTTTACTAGATATTTTTCTATATAATTTTCTTCTTGTCCTATGTTTAAGAGTATTAAATATTCTTTTTCATTTATTGTTCCTTTTATGTAATATTAATTTAAATTAACTGTTGAAGTTGTTTCATAACTTGTTCTTTTTATGAGCTTGATGATTCTGGTTTTTCATGAGCTATTCTTTTTGTTGTGCTTATTCTATCATTTATTATTTCTAAATCTTCTTCCATATCTATGTCTTTGTAACTATAATCATTATTATCAATTGTTTTTACAAATTATTCAAAAGGACTTTCTATTTGTATTTTATTAATTTTATTTTTCCCATTATTTTATGTTTTGTTGTTAATACATATAGATTTTTACATCTTGCTGTAAATATTTTACTTCCTGGGGTTAGTTCTATTCTTATATTTTCCAATATAATACTAATGATTTATCTATATTTTTATCTGTTATTGCTACTGAATAATTCACACTTATTATAAATTTAAATTTTTGATATATTAAATTTCCTTTTATAGCGGTTATTATACTTTTTTCTATAGCTTTTATAATTCTATCATCTGCTAAATATAATTCTATTGGTGTATCTATTCCTTCTCTAAAACATGTTTTTATTAATATCTTTGTTTCTCCAAGGTGTACATATTTTATTGGGTCTTTACTTTTTATATCGTTTATTTCTTTATTAACTATTCTTTTTGTTACTAGTGGTATACTAGCTCTTCCTTTTGCATATCTATAATCTATTACATGTTCTTTTTGACTTACTACGTAGTATTCTTCCTTTTTCTACTAAATATATTTTTTATTTTTGGTATTTTAAATATTTTTTCTACACTTAAGTCAAACTCTTTTCCTTTTATTTCATTAAATATATTACTGTCAAATATTATTTTTTGATCTGTTCCATCTTCATTTAAATATTCTTCCTTTGTTATTATTTTTATATCTTCTTCAGTTATTTGATTCATTTTTATATCTTCTTCAGTCATTTGATTCATCTAATTCACTATCTATTTCATTATCTGTTTCATCCTCCGAAATTTCATATATACTATCTTCACTTTCTAATTCATAATTTATATAATCTATATGCATATATTCTGTATTTTCTATTTTTATTTCTAATATTTGTTTATTTTTTGGGTTTTTTGGTAATTTCAATCTCTAGCTAAATGTCCTAGTTTTCCACAATAGATGCTGAAAAACAGATAATTATGATTCGGAAGATAGTGAAACATATACAGAAATTCTAGAAAACATAGGAAAACTAGAAATTAATGAAAAACAAGAAGTAATTAATCAAGAAATCTAGAACTAATAAATACAGAAGTAAATACTCTAGATAAAAATATAATACCTAGTACATCAGAAATAAGAAAACAACCTATAATTACAAAAATAAGTTCAAAAGATATAATCCAAAGGATGAATATAATAAATGGACACCAAAACAAATAATTAATTACAACTTTTTAGATTTAGACTGTGTAATAGACATAAATAAAACAATACAACTATGGGTAGGATACATGTCAAAATAATTATTAGATAATAAAATAGATACAACAAATACACCAGAATATATAGAAAAGACATTAATAGGAATAGTAAAATTATGGTTTTTAAACCTAGCCAAAGAAAGTAAAAAAGTACTAAGATCTGATAATAAAACAGAAGGAACTTCAATACCTACTAAAATACTACCAACAGAAATATTGAAAAAATGTGAAATAGCTATAAGATAAGAATTTAGTAGTATAACAACAGAAGAAGAAGAAGAAGAAGAGCAAAATAAAGAGAAAGATACGAATAGGAATTTAATGTTAAAATTAGCAATATGTAATATGTGCTATATAGATGAGTATACGTGCGCATTTAAAGAATATTATTATAAAGGAACATATAATATAGAAGAAAGTAAAGAAATAAGAATCTTATAGTTTAGTAAATTACCTGAACCATTTAGTTCAAAAATAATAAAAAGTTGGCATGAAGCAAAAATAGTAGATACCCTAGGAGCAAGAATAAAATTTTTACAACAATGGTATAGAAATCTATGTGAAAATATAGAGAAGAAATAAAAATGGAAAAAACATTAATAAGAAATTTAGCATGTTGCAAAGATAAAATAGCACCTCAATTTGGATGTGAAGAAAGATATTATAAGAAAAGAAAAAGACATAAGAAATATAAGAAATACAAAAAATTAAAATATAAATATAAGAAACCAAGAAAAAGATATTATGTAAAAAATTATAAACATAAAAGACCATATATAAAAAAGAAATCTATAAAAGAATGTACTTGTTATAATTGTAGAAAACTAGGACATTTAGCTAGAGATTGTAAATTACCAAAAAACCCAAAAAATAAACAAATATCAGAAATAAAAATAGAAAATACAGAATATATGCAGATAGATTATATAGATTATGAATTAGAAAGTGGAGATAGTATATATGAAATTTCGGAGGATGAAACAGATAATGTAATAGATAGTGAATTAGATGAATCAAACGACTGAAGAAGATACAAAAATGAACCAAATAACTGAAGAAGATATAAAAATAATAACAAGGGAAGAATATTTAAATTAAGAAAGAACAGATCAAAAAATAATATTTGATAGTAATATATTTGACGAAATAAAAGGAAAAGAGTTAGACTTAAGTGTAGAAAAAATATTTAAAATACCAACAATAAAAAATATATTTAGTAGAAAAAGGGAAGAATACTATGTAGTAAGTCAAAAAGAACATGTAATAGATTGTAGATATGCAAAAGGAAGAGTTAGTATACCACTAGTAACAAAAAGAATAGTTAATAAAGAAATAAACGATATAAAAAGTAAAGACCCAATTAAATATGTACACCTTGGAGGAACAAAGATATTAATAAAAGCATGTTTTAGAGAAGGAATAGATACACCAATAAAATTTTATTTAGCAGATGATAGAATTATAAAACCTATAGAAAAAAGTATAATAACCGCTATAAAAGGAAATTTAATATACCAAAAATTTTAATTTATAATAAGTGCGAATTATTCAGTAGCAATAACAAATAAAAATATAGATAAATCATTAGTATTATATTGGGAAATATCAGGAATAGAACTAACCCCAAAAGTAAAATATTTACAGCAAGATGTAAAAAAACTATATGTATTAACAACAAAACATAAAATAACGGGAAAAAATAAAATTAATAAAATACAAATAGAAAGTCCTTTGGAACAATTTGTAAAAACAATTGATAATAATGATTATAGTTACAAAGACATAGATATAGAAGCAGATTTAGAAATAATAAATGATAGAATAAGCACAACAAAAAGAATAGCTCATGAAAAACCAGAATCATCAAGCTCATAAAAAAGAACAAGTTATGAAACAACTTCAACAGTTAATTTAAATCAATATTACATAACAGGAACAATAAATGAAAAATAATATTTAATACTCTTAAACACAGGACAAGAAGAAAATTATATAGCAAAATATCTAGTAAAAAGTGAAGAAATAAAATCTAATAGTGATATATGTCCAGATCTACCAAGGAGCCTAATAAACATTAAAGATACGGCAGCAAAGGAAATAATAATAGGAGTCAGAAAAATAAAAATAGAATTTGAAATAAAGACAGAAATGCAAAAAGCAGACATAATATTAGGAATAAAATGGTTAGAACAAGTAAAATCATACAATATAGAACATACATAATTATCTATAACATCTAATAAAAAAAGATTATTCATAAAAAAAACTTTAACATGATATGAAAATATATGTACTTGTAAAAATAATAGTAGAAGGATATTATAATAGGTATTATAAACCTATGATAGATACAGGAGCAGAAACAAACTTATGTAGATACAATTGTTTACCAGAAAGTAAATGGGATAAATTAAAAACACCAATAGTAGTCAAAGTATTTAATAATGAAGGAAGCTTAATTACATATAAAGCTAAAAATGTAAAAATACAGATATGGGATAAAATAACAATAATAGAAGAAATCTATAATTATGAACTAACATCAAAAGATATGCTTTTAGGAATGTCATTTTAGATAAATTATACCCACATATAATAACTAAAATAGATTGGTAGTTTACAACACCATGTATACAAAAAGTAAGAGCAAAAAGAGTTATTAATAAAATAAGAAAGAAAACTGATTGGATAGA
The DNA here is from genome assembly GCA_030864215.1 of Capsicum pubescens. Lineage (NCBI taxonomy): Eukaryota > Viridiplantae > Streptophyta > Magnoliopsida > Solanales > Solanaceae > Capsicum > Capsicum pubescens. The sequence goes on along the minus strand of CM061540.1, from coordinate 132,613,455 downwards.
AGGAAGTGAAAAAATTACACAAAAGTTAGAAAATATAAAAAATACAGAAGACACTGTAGAACTAGTTGTATTTTTTATAAATATAAAAGAAATAACTATATTTTCAATAGATAAGGTAGAAATAATAAAGAAAAAATTAAGACAATTATATAGTGAAGATCCATTAAAAGGATGGGAAAAACATAAAACTACTATAATAATTGAATTAATAGATAAAAATAGCTTAATAACTCAAAAACCATTAACATATAATTTTGACGATTTAAAAGAATTTAAAATGCATATAGATGAATTATTAGAAAAACAGTATATACAAAAAAGTAATAGTAAACACAATAGTCCAACATTTATAGTAAATAAACATAGTGAACAAAAAAGAGGTAACAGTAGAATGATTATTGATTATAGAAATTTACATGCAAAAACTATGACATATAATTATCCAAAACCAAATAAGATATTAAAAATAAGACAAATACAAGGATATAACTATTTTAGTAAATTTGACTGTAAATCAGGATTTTACCACAGATACTACTCAGGTACGTTTAATGAAACAGAAATAAAATGGGAAATAAATAGAAAAGAATTATGTTCGTTATATAAATGTTTATTAGCATTTGAACCATATATTGTATATAACAAATTTATTATGTGAACAGATAATACCCAGGTTCGGTGGTGGCTAACAAAGAAAATACGAAATTCAGTTACAACAAAAGAGATTCAGAGACTAGTATTGAATATATTAAATTTTACATTTACAATTGAAGTAATTAGGACTAACAAAAATGTTATTGCAGATTACATATCAAGACAAAGTCACACAGACTGATATAATATAAGATGATGCTTTAGAAAAGATACTCAAAATCCTAACTACGCTTTCAATGAAAGTGGACAGTATAGGTAATGAAATAGAAAAGCTAAAGACTAATGTAGTTCAACTGAAGTCTGAAGCTACAAATCAGCTAACTCAGCAGTGTGCAGAGCTATATCGATCGGAAGACATTAAAATTCCAGAGCTAAAAGGAGACGTTGGGACACTCAATAAAACCCATAACGTTTATCAATCTACAATTACAGGTCTAAGCAAAGGAGTTAGTAAACAAAGATACTAGAACATGAACATGAATAAGATATTTGAGAAGCCATTTATACCAAAAATACAAAAAGACCCCTTGTACATATCCCCACAAATTACCACATATCGAGATAGTTTGAACCAAGATAAAAAAACTCATAACCATCTAGCCCGAGGATACATAGAAAATATCTACAAAGTACAAACTTTTCTAAACCTTAACCCAGAGCTACAGATATCCAAGAACCAAACACAAACTATATAACCCAAAGATTGCAAGGTCATACATAACAAGCTAATCGCACTACCCAAAACTAACCCAAGCTTAATAAAAACTTGTTTCGACTATGGATTATTAAATACCATATATACCCAAGATGGAGAAGAACTATCAGCTATGAAAGAATTACATAAAATATTCACCACTTATAAAAGAGTAACCAAAGGAAATCTATTTTATATAAAGTTTTATACTGCACTAGCAGAGATATTATATGACGAGATCAAACCAGTTATACAAGTTGTAAAAATAGGATTAACCAGAGATATGATTATACCGAAAGATATTGTACAGCAGCCAGAGATACCCAGAATTGAGATACCTAATTTCTACGCAAATAAACGACTTATTGGACTAGCTACAATTATTCAAGAATTAGCAAATAATTATTTCAATGGAAACCCAATATGGAGCTATTATTCAAGAGACCATAAAATAATTTATTCAAATTCAAGAGAACTACGACAAAAAGATATGGAAGATGTCAGACAATGGGTAATGATGTTACTTAACCCAGAAAAATAATCTACTGCAAGAGCAATTAAGAAAAGATTTATTTCAGATGAATTATTAATAAGATATTGCAAGATAATTGTATACAAATATCTAGACCATCAATGTTTGAGATGTAAAGAAGAAGATAAAGTTGTACCAGACGTACAGCTAGAATAAAGATAAGCATGTCAGCTGGAAAGAAGATAGAAAAGCAGCAAATACGATAAGAAGAAGATAACAACAGAGCAATAATAGAGAGACAAGTTAATTATAGTTGAAAGTGACATATGGAAGAATAGATACTTTTTCTTGAAAACTTTACATAAATTATTTATTAGATACTATTTACTTTAAAACTTTTTGGCAAACATGTGCCATTATAAGTTGTAAAGCTATTCATAGCTTAGTCTTAAATTGTATAGACATTTATAGGATTTAATTAGTTTTTGTCTTTTTAGAAGACTTTTTGAAGTTGGTAGGTTACGCGTAAAGTTATAGGTGTAAAGATGTAAAAAGTTTACGCATTTTTTTAACATTATAAATAAAAGGCATCGAAGGTAGAATGAAGGAAAGCCTTCATGCGTTGGAGCAAACACTCTTCTTTCACAACAAACTTTTGAATATTTATTAAAAACAGGTATATTTCAATGGAAAAAGCTATGGATGAACAAATCTTAGAATTATCAAACCTACCAGAACAGGTATATTTATTTATGATTATGAATAGCTAAATTCATAAATTCCTAACAATCATAATATGATAAAATAAGTTCATGTTAGTTGTTTTATAGTAGAATTATTTGAAAAATAGCATGTTAAGAAGTTTATTAGCAAAGTGGAAAAGGAGAAAAATTCCTAAGAACTATGTCATCCTAAAGGTGAAATCGGTGAGGCAAGAAAGCCGTGATAGGGGAGTAGCCAGAGTAGAGGCGTTGTTTAAGGGAAAAGTATCCAGATTACCATGCTAATAGTGACCGAAGAACATGTTATTTAAGAATAATCTAGTATATAGTAATCTAAAATGATCATATTTTGTTATGTGTATGATTGAAGGGAATATTTGGAAAAAGCATTATATGAAAAATGAATACTTATTTATCTGACGAAATGGTAGATAAATTTAAAATACTTGTTTTGTATGTACTTAAGGATATAGAAATAGTAGATATAAGAAAAATCATATTGGAAAAAATATTTGATAAATATTTTATGACTAGAATAAATTACATACCTCACCTACCTAACTACTCTTATAAATACTTACATACCAAACCTACACATCAACCATGATAAATTACGTATATTTAGAATATTGGAAAATGAATATGAAAAATATACAATTAATAGAAAAACTAATGAAAACAAATTTAGAAAAATATATGAGAACCAAAGATATAAAATATATAGAATACCTTGATAAAAATATAGAAGAATTAATAAGATTAAAACAAACAACTAAAGAAAATTATGAAAAAGCATTTAATTAACCCACCTAAATGACAGATAATTTTGAAGTACTAGTTTTATACATACTTAGAGATATAGAAATTATAGACGTAAAGAAAATAATATGGGAAAAAATATTTAACATTGAAGATAAAGAGTTAGATATAAATCAGATAGAAGACGAGTTAGGAGAAATATACTTAAGTGATGACAATCACTATTACTACTTAGATAATTATTCAGATGGATATTATACAGATTAAGAAATGCTAGAATATATTCAAAGAGTTAGAGAAAAACAAAGTTGGCTATACGAAGAAATTAATTATAGAAACCATCTTAGAAAAGGAAGAGAACAATTAAAAGAAAGATTAATTTGGGTAAATAAAACCATGAAACAACTAGAATCAAAAGACAGTTTAGAATACGATTTAGATATAGAATTATTCATAGACGAAAAAGACAGGATAATTAACGAAATAGATAACCTAGAATTTAATATCATATATAGTACAATTATAATAAATTATTACAAAGAAATTTGCAGTATCACAACTACTTTAGGATAAAATGATAGACTATGAGTATTTAAAATATTGGAGACAAGATATGGAAGAAATAAGAGCAACAAAGATACTTATGAAAGAAAAATTTAATTAAATATTTTAGAACAAAAGATATAGAATATTTAGAATACCTCCAAAATAATATAGAAGAATTACAAAGACTAAGAGAAAAAAATAAAGAATACTACAGTAAAGCTTTTAATCAATTACCACATAATCACCCTCCAAGATATGAACATTAATAAAATAAAAATGTTTAGAGAAGTTAAGATATATCCACGCACAAATAAAAATAGATCCATTAGAACTATAATTGATCTATTTATTACCCAAGTTATTCGTACCCCCTACAATTGGTATCAGAACCTATGCCAATTAAAGTTACAGAAGTAGTATATAATTGGATTTATTTGATTAATTTATTAATTAGATTTAGATATCCACCAAAATATTATAAATATTGGTAATATGAATAACGTACAAAAACCACAACAATATAAGGAATTAAAACAATTAATATCTGAAAAACGTAAAGAATTAAAAATAAGAATAGAAAGACTACAATATAACATAATTGTCGGAGTTAGTAAAAACTTAATAAATGCACAAAAATAAGAAATATCAAATTTAGAATAAACAATAGATAGTCTAGAATGTATATATCAACATAACCTATATACATTAAAATAAAATGAACAAAGAAGAATTTATAATAGATGAAAAAACATATGAAAATCACGAAGGATTAAAAATAAAAATAGTATTCTCTAATTTAGGAAGGAGATATAAGAAAATAGGTGAACATATATATTTAATGTTAGAAAAAGAAGAATTAAAATTAGAAAATAAGTTGACAGCCATGGTAAGAATAGAAAGAGAAAATGAAGAGATAGACAGAAGAAAAAAAATAGATAAAATAAAACAACAAACCACAAAAGAAATACGAAAAATAGAAGAAACTAAAAATAGTAGGATTGCTGAATTAGAAAAAGAACTACAAATGCTAAAAAAACTTGTATGAAAAAAGACATAAAGAAAAAGAAGAAAAAGATAAAGCACAAAAATTATTAATTAAGATAAATCAATTTAAAGAAAAATTAGAAATAAAAAATAAAGAACCAAAAACCAGTGAATTAGAAATAAATTCAATAGATGTTGAAGAAACAGATAATTATGATTCGAAAGATAGTGAAACATATACAGGAATTCTAGAAAACATAGGAAAACTAGAAATTAATGAAAAACAAGAAGTAATTAATCAAGAAATCTAGAACTAATAAATACAGAAGTAAATACTCTAGATAAAAATATAATACCTAGTACATCAGAAATAAGAAAACCAACCTATAATTACAAAAATAAGTTTAAAAGATATAATCTAAAGGATGAATATAATAAATGGACACCAAAACAAATAATTAATTACAACTTTTTAGATTTAGACTGTGTAATAGAAACAAATAAAATAATACAACTATGGGTAGGATACATGTCAAAACAATTATTAGATAATAAAATAGATACAAAAAATACACCAGAATATATAGAAAAGACATTAATAGGAACAGTAAAAAAGGATTTAATAATGAAGGAAGCTTAATTACATATAAAGCTAAAAATGTAAAAATACAGAGATGGGATAAAATAATAACAATAGAAAAAATCTATAATTATGAACTAACATCAAAAGATATGCTTTTAGGAATGCCATTTTTAGATAAATTATACCCACATATAATAACTAAAACAGATTGGTGGTTTTCAACACCATGTAAACAAAAAGTAAGAGCAAAAAGAGTTATTAATAAAATAAGAAAGAAAACTGATTGGATAGAAGGAAGTGAAAAAATTACACAAAAGTTAGAAAATATAAAAAATATCGAAGACACAGTAGAACTAGTTGTATTTTTGATAAATAAAAAAGAAATAACTATATTTTCAATAGATAAGGTAGAAATAATAAAGAAAAAATTAAGACAATTATACAGTGAAGATCCATTAAAAGGATGGGAAAAACATAAAACTACTATAAAAATTGAATTAATAGATAAAAATAGCATAATAACTCAAAAACCATTAACATATAATTTTGATGATTTAAAAGAATTTAAAATGCATATAGATGAATTATTAGAAAAACAGTATATACAAAAAAGTAATAGTAAACACAATAGTCCAACATTTATAGTAAATAAACATAGTGAACAAAAAAGAGGTAAAAGTAGAATGGTTATTGATTATAGAAATTTAAATGCAAAAACTATGACATATAATTATCCAATACCAAATAAGATATTAAAAATAAGACAAATACAAGGATATAACTATTTTAGTAAATTTGACTGTAAATCAGGATTTTACCACTTAAAGTTAGAAGAAGAATCTAAGGAATTAACCGCGGAAGAAATAAAGGATCTTTTTTAGAAGGGTTACATTCGTCGTAGTATTTCTCTGTGTGGTGCTCTTGTACTTTTCATGCGAAAGAAGGATGGGTCTCTTCAGATGTGTATAGACTATCGTCATCTGAATAAGGTGATGGTGGAAAATAAGTACCCTCTTCCTTGGATTGATGATCTTTTTGATCAACTTCAAGGTTCTAGGTGTTTCTCTAAGATTGATCTATGTTTGGGCTATCATTAGTTGAAAATGTAGGAGGCTAATATTTTTAAGACTACTTTTTAAACCAGGTGTGTCATTATGAGTTCCTGGTTATGTCATTTGGTTTGACTAATGCTCTAGCTATTTTCATAGACCTTATGAATCGGGTGCTCAGGTAGTTTTTAGACTTATTTGTGATAGTTTTTATTGATGGATTCTTAGAGTACACTAAGAGTGAGGAAGATCATTCCAATCACCTCCGAATTATGTTTTAGACTCTTAAGGACCATAAATTGTATGCAAAGTTTTCTAAGTGTGAGTTTTGGCTGAATGTTGTGACTTTTCTGAGGCATGTTGTTTCTAGTGAGGGATTAAGATGGATCCACAGAAAGTTGAGGCAGTTAAAAAGTAGCCTAGACCCATGACTCCAATCAACATTAGGAGCTTCTTGGGCTTGGCTGGGTATTATAAGAGGTTTATGGAGAGTTTCTCATCTATTGCTGCTTCGTTGACAAAGCTAACTCAGAAAAAGATTAAGTTTTTATGGTCCAATGCTTGTTAGAGATATTTTGAGACGTTGAAAGATAAATTAACTTTTGCACCTTTTTTGACCCTGCTCGTAGTTACTAATGAATTTGTTGTGTATATTGTGATACATCCCGTATGGGATTGGGTTGTGTTTTGATGCAGCATGGTAAGGTAGTAGCCAATGATTTCAAGCAACTTAAAGTTAATGAGAGGAATTACCCAACTTATGATCTAGAGTTGGTGGTGGTGGTCTATAATTTGAAGATTTAGTGCCATTATTTGTATGGGGTGCATGTGAATATCTATTCAGATCATAAGAGCTTGCAGTATGTGTTCACTCAGAAGGAGTTGAATCTCAGACAGAGGTGGTGACTTGAGCTGCTTAAGGATTACTTTATGAGTTTGCACTTCCATCTAGGTAAAGTTAATATGGTTGCTGATTCTCTTAGCATGTTGTCTATGAGAAATTTATCCCATGTTGATGTGGATAAAAGGGGGTTGGTGAAGGATATCCATCGGTTGGCTAACTTGGGAGTTCATCTCTTAGACTCTGAGAATGAGGGAGTGATTGTTCAAAAAGTTGTTAAATCATGTCTTGGTGCTGAGGTGAAGGAGAAGAAGGCTTTGGATCCCCTGCATATGAAGATTAAGGATGATGTAGGACAACAAAATGTTATGACTTTCTAGATTAGGAGAGATGTCATATAGATAATTGTGTATGCTCTATATTGTATGGTTTTACTTGTTCTAACCATTTTATTCCTAATATTATATCTGTTTTTTGCATTTCTTCCTTTATTTCAAATTCTATTTTTATTTTTCTGACTCCTATTATTATTATTTTTTCTGTCGTATCTTTAATGTTTATTAGACTCCTTGGTAGATCTGGGCATATATCACTATTAGATTTTATTTCTTCACTTTTTACTAGATATTTTGCTATATAATTTTCTTCTTGTCCTGTGTTTAAGAGTATTAAATATTCTTTTTTATTTATTATTCCTGTTATATAATATTGATTTAAATTAACTGTTGAAGTTGTTTCTTAACTTGTTCTTTTTGATGAGCTTGATGATTCTGGTTTTTCATGAGCTATTCTTTTTGTTGTGCTTATTCTATCATTCATTATTTCTAAATCTTCTTCTATATCTATGTCTTTGTAACTATAATCATTATTATCAATTGTTTTTACAAATTATTCAAAAGGACTTTCTATTTGTATTTTATTAATTTTATTTTTTCCCGTTATTTTATGTTTTGTTGTTAATACATATAGATTTTTACATCTTGCTGTAAATATTTTACTTCCTGGGGTTAGTTCTATTCCTGATATTTTCCAATATAATACTAATGATTTATCTATATTTTTATCTGTTATTTCTACTGAATAATTCACACTTATTATAAATTTAAATTTTTGGTATATTAAATTTCCTTTTATAGAGGTTATTATACTTTTTTCTATAGCTTTTATAAATCTATCATCTGCTAAATATAATTCTATTGGTGTATCTATTCCTTCTCTAAAACGTGCTTTTATTAATATCTTTGTTTCTCCAAGGTGTACATATTTTATTGGGTCTTTACTTTTTATATCGTTTATTTTTTTATTAACTATTCTTTTTATTACTAGTGGTATACTAGCTCTTCCTTTTGCATAGCTACAATCTATTGCATGTTCTTTTTGACTTACTACGTAATATTCTTCCTTTTTTCTACTAAATATATTTTTTATTGTTGGTATTTCAAATATTTTTTCTACACTTAAGTCTAACTCTTTTCCTTTTATTTCGTCAAATATATTACTGCCAAATATTATTTTTTGATCTGTTCCTTCTTTATTTAAATATTCTTCCTTTGTTATTATTTTTATATCTTCTTCAGTCATTTGATTCATCTAATTCACCATCTATTTCATTATCTGTTTCATCCTCCGAAATTTCATATATACTATCTTCACTTTCTAATTCATAATCTATATAATATATCTGCATATATTCTGTATTTTCAATTTTTATTTCTGATATTTGTTTATTTTTTGGATTTTTTGGTAATTTACAATCTCTAGCTAAATGTCCTAGTTTTCCACAATTATAACAAGTACATTCTTTTATAGATTTCTTTTTTATATATGGTCTTTTATATTTATAATTTTTTACATAATATCTTTTTCTTGGTTTCTTATATTTATATTTTGATTTTTTGTATTTCTTATATTTCTTATGTCTTTTTCTTTTCTTATAATACTTCATATCCAAGTTGAGGTGTTATTTTATCTTTGCAACATGCTAAATTTCTTATTAATGGTTTTTTCATTTTTATTTCTTCTCTATATTTTTCACATAGATTTCTATACCATTATTGTAAAAATTTTATTCTTGCTCCTAGGATATCTACTATTTTTGCTTCATCCCAACTTTTTATTATTTTCGAACTAAATGGTTCAGGTAATTTACTAAAATTAATCTTTTATTTCTTTACTTTCTTCTATATTATATGTTCCTTTATAATAATATTCTTTAAATGCACACGTATACTCATCTATATAGCACATATTACATATTGCTAATTTTAACATTAAATTCTTATTTGTATCTTTCTCTTTATTTTGCTCTTCTCTTCTGTTGTTATACTACTAAATTCTTCTTTTATAGCTATTTTATATTTTTTCAATATTTCTGTTGGTAGTATTTTAGTAGGTATTGATGTTCCTTCTATTTTATTATCAGATCTTAGTACTTTTTTACTTTCTTCGGCTAGGTTTAAAAACCATAATTTTACTGTTCTTATTAATGTCTTTTCTATATATTCTGGTGTATTTTTTGTATATATTTTATTATCTTATAATTGTTTTGACATGTATCCTACCCATAGTTGTATTATTTTATTTGTGTCTATTATACAGTCTAAATTTAAAAAGTTGTAATTAATTATTTGTTTTGGTGTCCATTTATTATATTCATCCTTTGAATTATATCTTTTAAACTTATTTTTGTAATTATAGGTTGATTTTTTTATTTCTGATGTACCAGGTATTATATTTTTATGTAGAGTATTTACTTCTGTATTTATTAGTTCTAGATTTTCTTGATTAATTACTTCCTGTTTTTCATTAATTTCTAGTTTTTCTATGTTTTCTAGAATTTTTGTATATGTTTCACTATCTTCCGAATCATAATTATCTGTTTCTTCAGCATCTATTGTATTTATTTCTAATTCACTGGTTTCTGGTTCTTTATTTTTTATTTTTAATTTTTCTTTAAATTGATTTATCTCAATTAATAATTTTTGTGCTTTATTTTTTTCTTTTTTTTCTTTATTTCTTTTTTCATACAAGTCTTTTAGCATTTGTAGTTCTTTTTCTAATTCAGCAATCCTACTATTTTTAGTTTCCTCTATTTTTCGTATTTCTTCTGTGGTTTGTTGTTTTATTTTATCTATTTCCTTTCTTATGTCTATTTCTTCATTTTCTCTTTCTATTCTTACCATGCCTATCAACTTATCTTCTAATTTTAATTCTTCTTTTTCTAACATTAAATATAAATGTTCACCTATTCTCTTATATCTCCTTCCTAAATTAGAGAATACTATTTTTATTTTTAATCCTTCGTGATTTTCATATGTTTTTTCATCTATTACAAATTCTTCTTTGTTCATTTTATTTTAATGTGTATAGGTTATGTTGATATATATATTCTAGACTATCTATTGTTGATTCTAAATTTGATATTTCTTCTTTTGTGCATTTATTGAGTATTTACTAACTCCGGCAATTATGTTATACTGTAGTCTTTCTATCCTTATTTTTAATTCTTTACGTTTTTTCAAATATTATTTGTTTTAATTCTTTATATTGGTGTGGGTTTTGTACGTTATTCATCTTACCAATATTTATAATTTTTTGGTGGATATCTAAATCTAATTAATAAATTAATCAAATAAATCCAATTATATACTACTTCCATAGCTTTAATTAGCATAGACTCTGATACCAATTGTAGAGGGGTGCGGATAACTTGGATAATAAATAGATCTATTATAGTTCTAATGGATCTATTTTTATTTGTGCGTGGATATTTCTTAACTTCTCTAAACATTTTTATTTTATTAATGTTCATATCTTTGAGGATGATTATGTGGTAATTGATTAAAAACTTTACTGTAGAATTATTTAGTTTTTTCTCTTAGCCTTTGTAATTCTTCTATATTATTTTGGAGGTATTCTAAATATTCTATATCAATTAAATTTTCTTTTATGAATATTTTAATTGAATATAGAAGAATTACAAAGGCTAAGAGAAAAAACTAAATAATTCTACAGTAAAGTTTTTAATCAATTACCACATAATCATCCTCAAAGATATGAACATTAATAAAATAAAAATGTTTAGAGAAGTTAAGAAATATCCACGCACAAATAAAAATAGATCCATTAGAACTATAATAGATCTATTTATTATCCAAGTTATCCGCACCCCTCTACAATTGGTATCAGAGTCTATGCTAATTAAAGCTATGGAAGTAGTATATAATTGGATTTATTTGATTAATTTATTAATTAGATTTAGATATCCACCAAAAAATTATAAATATTGGTAAGATGAATAACGTACAAAACCCACACCAATATAAAGAATTAAAACAAATAATATTTGAAAAAACGTAAAGAATTAAAAATAAGGATAGAAAGACTACAGTATAACATAATTGCCGGAGTTAGTAAAAACTCAATAAATGCACAAAAGAAGAAATATCAAATTTAGAATCAACAATAGATAGTCTAGAATATATATATCAACATAACCTATATACATTAAAATAAAATGAACAAAGAAGAATTTATAATAGATAAAAAAACATATGAAAATCATGAAGGATTAAAAATAAAAATAGTATGCTCTAATTTATGAAGAAGATATAAGAAAATAGGTGAACATTTATATTTAATGTTAGAAAAAGAAGAATTAAAATTAGAAGATAAGTTGACAGTCATGGTAAGAATAGAAAGAGAAAACGAAGAGATAGACAGAAGAAAGGAAATAGATAAAATAAAACAACAAACCACATAAGAAATACGAAAAATAGAGGAAACTAAAAATAGTAGGATTGCTGAATTAGAATAAGAACTAAAAATGCTAAAAGACTTGTATGAAAAAAGACATAAAGAAAAAAAAGAAAAAAAATAAAGAACAAAAATTATTAATTGAGATAAATCAATTTAAAGAAAAATTAGAAATAAAAAATAAAGAACCAGAAACTAGTGAATTAGAAATAAATACAATAGATGCTGAAGAAACAGATAATTATGATTCGGAAGATAGTGAAACATATACAGAAATTCTAGAAAACATAGGAAAACTAGATATTAATGAAAAACAAGAAGTAATTAATCAAGAAAATCTAGAACTAATAAATACAGAAGTAAATACTCTAGATAAAAATATAATACCTAGTACATCAGAAATAAGAAAACCAACCTATAATTACAAAAATAAGCTTAAAAGATATAATCCAAAGGATGAATATAATAAATGGACACCAAAACAAATAATTAATTATAACTTTTTAGATTTAGACTGTGTAATAGACACAAATAAAATAATACAACTATGGGTAGGATACATGTCAAAATAATTATTAGATAATAAAATATATACAAAAAATACACCAGAATATATAGAAAAGACATTAATAAGAACAGTAAAATTATGGTTTTAAACCTAGCCGAAGAAAGTAAAAATGTACTAAGATTTGATAATAAAACAGAAGGAACATCAATACCTACTAAAATACTACCAACAGAAATATTGAAAAAATATGAAATAGCTATAAAAGAAAAATTTAGTAGTATAACAACAGAAGAGGAGCAAAATAAAGAGAAAGTTACGAATAAGAATTTAATGTTAAAATTAGCAATATGTAATATGTGCTATATAGATGAGTATACGTGCGCATTTAAAGAATATTATTATAAAGGAACATATAATATAGAAGAAAGTAAAGAAATAAGAAGATTATATTTTAGTAAATTACCTGAACCACTTAGTTCAAAAATAATAAAAAGTTGGGATGAAGCAAACATAGTAGATATCCTAGGAGCAAGAATATAATTTTTACAACAATGGTATAGAAATCTATGTGAAAAATATAGAGAAGAAATAAAAATAAAAAAAACATTAATAAGAAATTTAGCATGTTGCAAAGATAAAATAGCACTTCAATTTGGATGTGAAGAAAGATATTATAAGAAAAGAAAAAGACATAAGAAATACAAGAAATACAAAAAATCAAAATATAAATATAAGAAACCAAGAAAAAGATATTATGTAAAAAATTATAAACATAAAAGTCCATATAGAAAAAAGAAATCTATAAAAGAATGTACTTATTATAAATGTGGAAAACTAGGACATTTAGCTAGAGATTGTAAATTACCAAAAAACCCAAAAAATAAATAAATATCAGAAATAAAAATAGAAAATCCAGAATATATGCAGATAGATTATATAGATTATGAATTAGAAAGTGAAGATAGTATATATGAAATTTCGGAGGATGAAACAGATAATGAAATAGATAGTGAATTAGATGAATTAAATGAATCAAATGACTGAAGAAGATATAAAAATGAACCAAATAACTGAAGAAGATATAAAAATAATAACAAAGGAAAGAATATTTAAATGAAGAAGCAACAGATCAAAAAATAATATTTGACAGTAATATATTTGACGAAATAAAAGAAAAAGAGTTAGACTTAAGTGTAGAAAAAATATTTAAAATACCAACAATAAAAAATATATTTAGTAGAAAAAAGAAAGAATACTACGTAGTAAGTCAAAAAGAACATGCAATAGATTGTAGATATGCAAAAGGAAGAGCTAGTATACCACTAGTAACAAAAAGAATAGTTAATAAAGAAATAAACGATATAAAAAAGTAAAGACCCAATAAAATATGTACACCTTGGAGGAACAGAGATATTAATAAAAGCATGTTTTAGAGAAGGAATAGATACACCCATAGAATTATATTTAGCAGATGATAGAATTATAAAACCTATAGAAAAAAGTATAATAACCACTATAAAAGGAAATTTAATATACCAAAAATTTAAATTTATAATAATTGCGAATTATTCAGTAGCAATAACAGATAAAAATATAGATAAATAATTAGTATTATATTGGAAAATATCAGGAATAGAACTAACCCCAGGAAGTAAAATATTTACAGCAAGATGTAAAAATCTATATGTATTAACAACAAAACATAAAATAACGGGAAAAAATAAAATTAATAAAATACAAATAGAAAGTCCTTTTGAACAATTTGTAAAAAAAATTGATAATAATGATTATAGTTACAAAGACATAGATATAGAAGAAGATTTAGAAATAATAAATGATAGAATAAGCACAACAAAAAGAATAACTCATGAAAAAACAGAATCATCAAGCTCATAAAAAATTACAAGTTACAAAACAACTTCAACAGTTAATTTAAATCAATATTATATAACAGGAACAATAAGTGAAAAAGACTATTTATTACTCTTAAACACAGGACAAGAAGAAAATTATATAGCAAAATATCTAGTAAAAAGTGAAGAAATAAAATCTAATAGTGATATATGCCCAGATCTACCAAGGAGTCTAATAAACATTAAAGATATGGCAGAAAAAGAAATAATAATAGGAGCCAAAAAAATAAATTTAGTCGGAGCCATCTTATAAGGAGGAATGGAAATGGGATGGTTATTCGCTAAAAGATGAATCCCAAAATCTATTTTTCTATTGGGAGGAATTATAGAAAGGTCATTGGAAAAAACTTTAGAAAATTCATCAACCATAGGGACATATTTCAAAGAGGGACACTTAGAGTCAGAATCCTTAACTTAAACTGGATGATACAGACACCCTTTGAAAATCAACTTTCGGTCTATAAGATAGGAAATAAACCTCCCTTTGAGTACTAAGGAACTCCCCGCTCTCTTAATCACCAGTTCATTTGGGAATTGAAAACTGACCTTTCAAGTTCTACAATCCAGAGAAGCATAGCACGAATGAAGTTAATTAATCCCAAAGATTACATAAAATCCACCATATCAAGCTCTACCAAATCCACCAATGTCTCCCTGTGAAAGAGGGACACCACACAACCCCTATACATTATAGCAATAATGGAATCACCTACCGAGGTAAACATTAAAAAGGGGTCAAAAAAATCCAGGACCAAAAGCAAAGTGCACAGCAACATAAAGGGTCACATAAGATAGGGTAGAACCCGAATCATGTAAACAATAAATATCACAAGAGAAGAGTTGTAGCATACTAGTGACAACATTGGTATATACCTCGGACTTCTAATGAGTAGCAAGTGCATAGAGATAATTTCAGCAAGTGCACGTACCCTAAGTGGCACCCTTAGGTGTTGTAGTTGAAGAAGTAGCAATTGGAACCTTATTAGCACCAGTGGAAACTTTGGATATAGGAAAATTTCTCTGTAGATAACTACGTTGAATACAATTGAAACACAAGTTCCTTCCCTCCACACAATAACAATCATAAAGTTGTCTATAAAATCAACAAGAAGGATAAGGTGGGGCTGATTTAGCTCCACTAACCTGATATTGGGCACTCTGTTCCTTAGGACCACTGCTATTCTGAAAGCGACGATCATCAGAAGGCTTAAGATAAGGAAAACTAGTTGTCGAATAATGTCCCTAATTCTTCTTCTTACTCTACTATCTATAATCTCTCCCACTATTCTGCTGACCCCCACCCTGCTATGAATATCTAAACTTCTTGTTCTGCCTCTCTACCATCTCTATTTGCTTTTTATTTTCATCTTCTACCTGCTGCATAGAAACCACAAGCCTGGAGACGTCTATATCATTGTTCAATATTGCAACCTTACACTCCAATATCAAATCATGGGAAAATCCAGAAGCAAACTTCCTCAGTTTAGCTCTTATGTTAGCCACTAAATCCTAAGAATAACGGGATAACTACTGAAATTTTAGAACATACTCTTTCACTCTCATCTTCTCTTTCTTCAAGTTTACAAATTCCTTGGCCTTAGCTTCCCTCAACTCCTGAGGAAAGAAGTGATCAAGAAAGGCACCCAAAAACTCATCCTATAATATTGGATTAGCATAATCACCTCTCAGTTGTTCCCACTCCTCATACGACTGATAAGCTACATCTTTCAATTGATACACAACAATCTCTACACCTTTAAAATTAGTAGCATGCATCACCCTAAAAATTTTCTCTATCTCATTAATAAACTCTTGAGGATCCTCCTCAACCTTAGAGTCTATAAAGATTGGGGAATTCAACCCCATAAACTGGTCAACCCAAGTGACCTCAGATGAATAAGAAATAGAACCAACATAATTAGAATGACGAGATTGTGATGCCACCAACTGAGTAAGCATATAAATAGATAGATAGAACTCTACTTTAGATATATCTCCATAAAATGGATAACCATAAGTATCACTAGCCCGAAAAGTTTGAGAAGGACTGGTAGGGATCAGTGGTACTCCACATGGAGCAGTAAAATTAGGAGTAAAAACCCTAGATTGGGTCTACACTAAATATATAGGATGTGTTCCCTCCATATTTTCCTTAGGTAGGGAAGAGTTTCCAACAAATTTTCTACGAATGTCAGATCTTTGGAGAGGCATGATCTAAAACACAAGTAAGCTAGGAGTTAGAGATGTTTCATAGCACTAGACTCTATAGCCCGAAATAGAACACAAGAAAGGAAATATTCCTAAATACATCATAGCCTCTCCCTTATAAGTGTGGTTCCTTACACACCCATAATCGGAACTCTACTCACCATAGCTTTATGGACACCTAACGACCTTAAACCATGCTCTGATACCAAGCTTTTCATAATCTGAACTAGGGCCTAGTTGTGGAAAGTATCTCAAACCCACCATGAGCTGGAAACCAACCCCTTAGCCTAACATCTAGAACATGATAAAATAATATAGTGGAAGCCAACCAGACATAATGAAAAAAAGAATAGATAATCAAATATAAACTTTATGAATCAAAACCAACATCCAACCCATATTTGTCCATAAAAGTCTCTAAAATCAAAACATCAACTAAGTTGGGACATGCCCCCAACTATGACCAAAAGAATCTAAAATAGAATACTAAAAAATCCCAAAAATAGTAAAAAAAAACTAGGGAAATGACAGGATTTTCCAAAAGAATGGAGGCTCACCGCTTCACAGCAGACCCACAGGAATACTGAGTCACCTAACGCTTCATTGGAGCAACATAAAACCCTTTGGACCCTACATCATGAAACCATGTAGCATTCAGGGACAGTCAGTAGGATAAGCACTGATATGTAACTTAGGAAAAGTGATAAAATAATGTCAATACCAAAAACCAGTCAAAACTACATACACAATAATTATATATATATATAGGATGTCGGGATGGGATAAGGGTCATGAATATGAGAGTTTAAAATGTTAACCTAAACTATGTCGATCGCTCCATCCTAAAGGCACCCACGGGCTATATGAGTTCAACTCCTTTTACTGAAAGGGCCTTAGTGTGTGTTAGCCGTGCACGAACCAAGAAATCCAAAGAAAGGGCTAAATACACCAAGGCTCTAGCCATTCCAAAATATAATGTGTGAATAAAGCACACGGTCATATAGAACCCCACACCGGCAAATGTGGTTTTCGGTGTTAGTTCCCCCGAGACTACCCCATCACAATGAGCTACACAATTTTATTTAATCCAAATTTAATATAATTTTTATATAAGCCCATTCATTAACCTAAGAGTTACTTAATAAGGCATTTACCACTTGGTATCGCCATACCATTATGCTTTCAAGCTAATATTATTCCTGTCAAATCAATCCACAAGACCAAATTGACTCCCAGATACATTTAAAAATTCTAACCATGGACACCAAGGGCCTTTCAAATCCATGTTAACCACTTATCCATTAATTTCATGCAATGGGTTCATAAATAAGTTGAATTATACTATTATCAATATTCAAAAAATAAATTTTTACAAAGTGGGTTGGGGTTCATGCCATTAGCAAACCAAAAGTTCATCAATTTGGAGAAACCCAAGTTCCTCATTCCAAGTCCCATAACAATGAACCCATTAAGTCCAAAAACCATAAAGTTAAAACATAAATCATCAATTTAAATCAGGGTAAGTAATTCAAGTAATAACAATAAAAATCCCTCAATCCAATTTCAAACCCATAAATTTAAACCACATGGATAATGAGTAAATAAATGTCATAATGTAAAATTAAAGTTAGAGAATGAGATACATGCCTGAAATTGCAGACAATTTGAATTTTAGAGCTCGAATGAAGAATTCACTGTAAACCATTGAATGTTCTTGGATTTTGGGTTTGAGAGAAGAATGATTGATCTTTGAAAACTGAAGAAAAAAGGGAATGGGGTTATTTCATGCTTAAATGTCGTACAATAGGTAAGCACCAAAACTGGACGAATTTAAAATCATCAGCGTGGCATGCCGCTATTACAGAGGGTAGCCTCAATGCCATGCCAATATCACGGAGGCTAACCTCTATGCCATACCACAATCGCAGACCCTCACTGCCTATGGGGTCCCAAAATGACCCCGAACCCCTTTAAAAAATTCTTAAACTTTTTCAAATTACCCTTTTAACATCCCTAAATAAAATTTTAGTCAAAATTGACATTATGAATGCGGGAGTGCCAAAAATAAATATGTTAAAATTTATGAGGGGTCTTACATAGGGAATGTCGTACCTTTTGAAGGCTTAAAAGAGAAAATAGAAAATTTTGTTTCCTAAAATGGCAACTAGGGAATGCTTTACCCTATGAAGACTTAAAGGAGAAAATAGAAAATTTTATTTCCTAAAATGGAAACTAGGGAATTTCATACTCTATGAAGACCTAAAGGTTAAAATAGAAAATTTTGTTTCCTACATTGGTGTAATGATCCTTCAGTTCATTTTCCAAATTTACCATTATTTTCATCATTAGAGATTTTCCATAGCTTTCCTAAGTCATTTATGACTTGTTTGGATTGAAAGTACGATTACCAGTCAGTTTGTTTGATTTTTTGAGAAATTTTCCTGTTTTGTTGTCTGTACTGGTTCCAAATGGCCACTAAGCAAAGACGTTGATAAAACAATCTCGTATTTTTTACTGTTCCAGAAGCTCTAAAATATCAATATTAGGCTAGGTGAACCTTTTTTTGGGTCCCAACACACTCGGGCTCATTTCGACCTATTGGTCAGAAAGTTAAGAAAATAAAATATTAGTATGAGACCTACATTTGGTCGAAATGATCTTTGATAGAAAATACAAGAGTGTCATCATGTTTGGAATATCAAATTTGGTATGGTTACATAGTTTATTTGTGTATATGGATTTCAAATAAATCTTGAACACAGATCAAACCCGTTTTGAACTTGGAAAATCTAGTGCCATCGCGATCATGGTATCTATGTCGTGATCGTGACAAGTCTAATAAGTCCAACCTGTTGCGATCGTGATGCTCTGGCCATGATTTTGGTTCACATATGCAAGCCCAATATGGTGCGATCGCGACAGCTCAGTCGCGACGACTCCTAAGTACCTAGACTTGGTATAAAAGGACTTTTTTATCTACAATTTTGGCCATTCTTCATCACTTTTTTGAGACAAAAAAAACTCAAAATAGTGTGAGAGCTCAAAATTAAAGTTTGTTGGTGATTGGAAAGATAGAGTAACATTTATTTTCATGATTATCTTCCGGTTTGAGGTAAGAATTCATTCTTTTCTTGGTGAAATTTCTTGATTTTTTGCTCAAAACTCCAAAATCATTAGGTTTTGATTTAATCCCTATTTATCTTGATTTTTCTCATTTTTAGGGTAATTCTTCCTTGAGTATGAAATAATGTTGGGTTGGTTTTGAAAATTCAATTTTCGTAAGTGGGACCTATGTGGGGTTTTGATGTGATTTTTGGTTCCAAAGAACAATGGTGCAATATGGATGTCATTATTATTGTATTGATGAGTAGAATGTGTTTATGATAGCTTGGCATCTTGAGGAGGCTTCTCAAAAGGAAAAAGTGGTAGTTTAGTGGTTGTTGAGCGTTCTTCAGCGTCGAGGTAGTCTAGGTTTATCCCTTGTTAGATTAAGCTATTTCATAGTATTCTTATGATATTGTATTAGATTTGGGATGGATTTTAGGTGTTGAATTGATGAAATGCAAGACTTTGGTTAGTTGGACCATCTAGGCAAATTTGAAATCGTAGAGTTGAAACACTTTACTTGTTTCCTTATGCCTCAGGTAAATTGGACTTTATTACATATGTTTAGCATGATAATGACTTAGATTAATCAAGATTAAGTAAAATTATCTAGTTACTCATTCTCAGGGTAAGTTATCCTTAGTTCTTACACAAATGAAGGTTTCCTTAGTTTCCAATTGACTTAGTTAAAGTGCTTGAGAAGAATCTCTACCTTAGGGAAAATTGTGGCTTGCTATACATCTAAGAGTGGATTTAGATACCTTAGCCTAGTCCGGGGTAGAATTTGACTTAGAATATATTTTGGAAATTTAGAAGTGGGCTCTTTGACCCATCTTAAGCCAAGATTGATGATTAGTTCTCTTGAAATTCTTATACACTTGTTGATTACCTAGAGAATGTTCTTGAGGTAATATTAAGGAATCTTGGTAATTATTTATGGTGATAATGACATTAGAAGTAATGATCATGAACTAATTGATTAGATTGTAGTTATCCTATAATGATCTACGGATCATGTTATGGTAAGTTAGTAAAAATGCTATGGATTTCTCTATGAATGTGCTATAGATCATACTTGGATAACTATCGATGATTCAAATGATAAACTATATTTTATGCTAATGATAAGCCATTTAATATACTATTGATAAGTCATTGTTCACGATATTACTTATGATTATGATCATGCTATGAAATTATTATAGTAATCATGCTAGAAAACATCCCTATTGATTATAGTAGTAAGTATTCCAATAATTATGTTAGAAGTCATACTTATTGATTATATGAGAATTTATGCTATTAATTATACTTGAAATCATGATGTTTGATTATATGATCACTTATGGTATTTATTTTTGCCATTAATTATGATGATATGTCTATCAGTTCGAGTTCAGATATTATGATTATGATGATATAATGATACCCTGACAAGGCCGGAGAATGATTATGATGATATATTAATACCCAGAAAGTCTGAAGGATGATTATGATGATATATTGATACCTGGCAAGGCCAGAGGATGATTATGATGATATATTGATACCCATCAAGGTCGAAGGATGATTATGATGATATATTGATACCTGGCAAGGACGAAGGATGATTATGATGATATATTGATATCCAAAAAGGTTGGAGAAAGTTTATGATGATGCGTTGATACCCGACAAGACAGGAGGATTATTAGTTTGGTGTGCCTATGTGTACATCTACCGGTACGAGTCCGGGTATGCCTTATGTATGGTCGTTATATATATACTTATATGTAGTTATGTATAATGCCGATATTAGAGAGGTCAAATATAGCCCGAAAGTGGTAGAATGTGAATTAGTGGACTTGTGAGGACTAGTGATAATTATTGGTTAGTGATAGATGATTACAAAATGGTATAGTTGATGATTAGTGATAAATAAGGATTAATGATGGATATTGGTTGAGTGACTAATCATGACTAGTTGATAACCAAGTTTTCTTTGGTAAAGAATGATTAGTTAATAAATGATGCTAGTTGGTAAATGATTGACTATAGGTTACAGGATAACAAGTAATCAAATGAGTTAGTTAACAAGAGATGGTTAGCTATAAATAGTGACTAGTGAGTAATGATGATAAGGTTGTTAAATGATGACAATATTATGGAATGTGGGTACTTTGTCAAACGTTGGTAAATGATCGATTGTTGATAAATAGTGAAATGATAGTTAAATAATGAGTTGGTTATTTCTAAGTGATGAATGATTGCTTTAAACTATCTTTGAGTGTACTCTAAAGGCGTATGGGAGTATGTGATAGTTATTTACTTTACGTACCAATTGGCGTATAGGAAATTTTTTTGTAGTTTGTGATTGCTTATGTGATGCCTTCTTATGCATTATTATTTTGATTTGTTTACCTATATTGTATGGTATGTCAGACACTATGTTGGCCTTACCCGGATGATGGAGCACATTCATATCATAATCTTTCAACAACTCCAATCCCCTTCTCTGACAAAGATTCATATTCTTTTGTGAAAATACGTACTGAAGACTCTTATGGTCAGTGAAAACATCAACATGCATACTTATGGTCAGTGAAAACATCAACATGCACTCTTATGGTCAGTGAAAACATCAACAGGCACCATAAAGGTAGTGCCTCCAAATTTTCAAAGAAAAAACCATAAAAGCTAGATCTAAATCATGAGTTGGGTAATTCTTTTCGTGATCCTTAAGTTGCCTAGATTCATAGACTATTACTCTCCCATTCTGTATCAACACACAACCTAACCCAACTCTGGAAGTATCATAATACACTACGAATTTGTCTAACCCTTTTGGTAAAACTTACACTGGTGCTGAAGTCAATATATTTTTCAACCCTAGGAGACTCTTCTCACACTTATCTGACCATATAAAATTAACTTTCTTCAAAGTCATCTTAGTCAATGGTTCGTTTATAGAGAAGAATCCTTATACAAATATTTGGTAATACCCATCCAAGACCAAAAATCTCTGGATATTAGATGGGGTGATGGTTCTAGGGTAGTGCTTCAGTACATTAGTTTTATGTGGATCTACAGGAATACCATCCCCTGAAATGACATGCCCCAAAAAGTTAACGAATTATAACCAAAACTCACATTTACCAAACATCGTATACAACGGTCCTTGAGGGTTTGCAGTTCTATTCTCAAATGGTCTGCAAGCTCTTCCTTGATTCTGGACTATACCAGTATGTCATCAATAAAGACAATGACAAACATATCTAAGTACTGCTTGAAGACCCTGTTCATCAAATCCATAAAGGTTGCTGGAGCATTTGTCAATCCAAATGATATAACCACAAACTCAAAATAGCCATACCTCATTCGGAAAGCTATTTTTGAAATGTCCTTCTCCTAGACTTTCAACTAATGATATATCGATCTAAGGTCAATCTTGGAGAACTACTTGGCACCCTAAAGCTGGTCAAACAAATCGTCGATTCAAGAAATGGGATACTTGTTCACGATGGTAACATTGTTTAACTATCTGTACTCTATACTCATTCTAAGAGTACCATTTTTCTTGCGCATGAACAGGACTTGAGCACCCCACAAAGAAATACTGGGTCTTATGAAAACTTTATCTAAGAGGTATTTAAGCTGCTCTTTTAACTCCTTACGCTTTCTCGGGGCCATACGATATAGAGAGATAGAGATGAGCTAAGTGTTAGGAAAAAAATCAATACCGAATTCTATCTCTCTATCTTGAGGTACCCCTGGAAAATCATCAGGGAAACCCTCGAGAAACACATTGACTACTCAAACTTACTAAACTGTTAGAGATTCAGACTTAGTATCTTTGAATCGAACTAAATAATAGATGCACCATTTTAATATTAACTTTCTAGTCTTTAGATAAGAGATGAAACAACCTTTGGGAGACACAAAACCACCCTACCACTCAAAAACTACTTCATCAGGAAACTAGAACTTCGCCACATAAATGCGACAATCTATTAAAGCATACCATGAATGGTGCCAATCCATGCCTAAAATAATATCAAAATCTATCATCTTTAACTCTATTAGGTCCGCTAGTATGATCTTATGGAGGAAACTGATAGGACACTTCTTATAGACTCGTCTTACAATAACTGAATCACCCACTGGGGTGGATACTGAGAAGGGATTAGAGAGACTTTCAGGGCTCACCCTAAAATTCACAACAACTAAGGGAGTTACATAAGAGAAATTTGATCTCGGGTATGATAACACATATACATCAAGGTGAAAGGACTGAAGCATACCTGTGATAACATCTGGTGAACTTTCCTGCTCCTGACAGTATTGTAAAGCATAGAATCTATTCTAGCGTTGACCACCATGGGTACTGAATGATGTGTCCTGTGGAGGAACTAGGTGACTTGGTTGAGCTGGTGCATTAGTAACCTAAGTCTGAGGACGAACATTACTACTTTCCTTCTTAGCATACGGATACTCTTTGACCCTGTGACCCAACTTACCACAACCATAGAAACCCTATTTTCCCATCAAACACTTGCCATGATGGGTCCTACACACTTTGCACATGTCGGGTAACTAGGCCTCCCAACTACACTATTCTGAGACATGGAATTTGATGTCACTCCCCAATGTTCCTACCTCGTGCTGGGTGTAGGGGAACTGTCTGAATATGGCGTTGGCACTGATGAAAGACACTGAAACTATGAACGGCATCCTCCTCCAGACCTTGTCTGACTATATTCAAACTATCCAGTCCTAGCCCTCTTGTTTCTCTTTTTTCTTTCCTTCAACTTTTCCACCTCAATCTATTGAGCATGAGTCAACAACCAAGAAATATCCATATCCCCAATCAGCATGGTAGTACTACACTTCTTAACTACCAAATCAGGCAACCTAGTAACAAACTTGCTCATACGAGCTCTAGCGTCTGATAACAACTCGGGAGCATACTTAGAAAACTAAGTGAACTTGAGGTAATACTCATTACTGTAATAGAGCCCTGCCACAGGTTCATAAACTCTTCCACCTTATCCCCCCTCATCTCATATGGGAAGAACTTATTCAAAAAAGCATTCTAAAATGCCTGCCAACTCATAGGAGCTACATTCTCACACCTACCTTCCTTCCACATAAGAACCCAATCATAAGAAACATCTTTCATCCTATAGGATGCCAAATCTACACCCTCCTCTTCAGTAACATGCATAAGCTGAGTAATATTTTTTACCTCATTAATAAAGAGTTGGGGATCCTCATCTACCTTTGACCCATGGAACTCAGGTGGATATATCCTCAAATAATCCTGAATCTTGGATACAACTAAATTGCAATTTTTCTACAGTGGAACCATTGTTTGTTAATTACCCTAAACATTGGAATTCACAGCTTGGGCCGACGCTTGAAAGGCAGTCCAAAATTCAGCATGAGACACATTTTTATTTAGAGGGACGACATGTAGGGGTGGTTGATAATCGTTACTTCGTGCATCATCTTGGTAAGGAGGCATATATTGTCATGTGAAAGCATGAGTTAAGGTAGATAGAGACAACAGTAAGTATGATAGTTCATGAAGGAAATGATGATTCCTAACTAATTCAGTAACCACTTGATTATAAATATGGCGAGCTTCACATCCATTATCAAGACTCTACGTAATGTGGCTTGTCTAACTCCCTAAGACTCTTCAAAACCTTAGGCTCTGATACCAAGTTTTGTAATACCTCAGAAGTACCCCCTGGATGTCACATGATGCTCAAGACTATAAATAGTCCCAAGCTAACCCATTCAGCCTACATAACTTGAGACTCGTAAGAAAAGTGAACAAACATAAATAGAACTTAAAGGTAAGCAAAGACATATCTTAATGAAAGTCTTTAAATTGGGAATCTTTAGACAACTCTTTGAACTTAAAACTTAAATAGTCTGACAAGCCTATATTACTGACTAGAGAGTAACTGGGATAGACCATAGCTTAGTCGAACATAAATAGAAATAATATAACTTAAACACTTCAATCCACGAACAAAATTCTGACAAACTAGGTCCTCGGATTATGAGGACTCACCCAAAATCAAGATAGAGGTGATAATGACTATGGTCAATCGTGCTGCTAGAAATGAGCATGAGAACCTGCATTATAAGACAATGTAGCACATAGACGTACATGTAGGTCAGTACCTCTAGAATGTACTAAGTATGTGGGGGTGAATACATAAGTAAAACAATAGTTGAGTAGACATATAAATATTCAAATGATGTATGCTAAGTGTAAGTGACTTACCTTAAGCTTGAATAAAACAAAGACTGAAAAATCATAAACATGAGTAATAAAGCATAAGGATAAACTTTGTGAGCCATAACACTTAGTTCTGAAGCTTACTTTTATTCCTTTCTTATGGGAGTTTCTTCTAATTGACATAAACCATGTGAGCTACCATGGAGTCCAACGTCTTACCCACGTTGGGGAGAGTTGTTCTACCCTTGACAATAGAATAGAACCTTAATCTTAGTGATTATTTTACTTCATCCATATTGGGAAAAACTTAACCTACGGTGGATCGTAGTTTCTAGATATTTAGGATACGCTCATCTGCATTCCCTTTTTGGTGTTACATACTACTCCCAGAATACTTATATGCTCATACTTTAGGAAATCCACCTTAAATTAGCATAAGGATTTATAGAATGAAAACCATGTATGCTTCTCTTTACTTTAAATCATAATCAAGATGAACAAATTTGGATTCTATATCTTATCTTAAGATCAAAATATCAATGTTTGATTTGAATCATAGTATAAACTTATCAATGGAGCTTAAGAGCATAATCTTCTTGTAAACTCATTACTTATGCTTAAGACTTATAATATATATACTTAAATTCTTAGAAATTTATGACAAAATTTTATGTTCAATAATCATCTTGAAATACTTCAACCATTCCAGTCAAGATAATGAAATTTAAATCACAATATGAATTTTATAAATCAAAGGGTGAATATATGCAAATCTTGATGCACTTAAACCTTTTAATCTTATGGTAACATCATAGTTCAAGAATATAACTATTTGGGTATGAATCCTAATTCAAAATAAGAAAATTCAATCTTAAAAACGATGTGTTTTGGGCACAAGGATGAAAGACTAACCTTGTTCACATACTCTACATACCTGAAGTTTCTTGACTTATGAAGAAAGCTTGAATCTTGGGACTTGAAGAATGAACTTGTGAGAGAAGCTACAATCTTATTTTTCTTGAAGATGGAAGGATATAAGTGTTGTTATTTGATAGGAGAGAGTAGGAAAATAACACTTCTTTGAGGTTTATAGTTCAAGGATGGAAAGTTATAAGAGAGGAAAAGGCCAAAAATCCCTTAGCTAAACTTTATAGAAAATACTCGCCAGTTTTTACTAGTCTATCATACGACTCATATGATAGAGTATGACTTAGCTCCCCAACTCATAAGCTTAGATGACTCAAGAGGATACACACTGGTCAACATACGAGTTCCACTTACGACTAGTATCATCTTTATATTACTTCTAACCCTCTACTTGTACCTTAAACAGAAATTTAGAAAGACTACACTGATGAAATTATGACTTAACATCATACCACTCGTATCCTACCTGACGAATTCTAGGGGTCAAGTCGTATCCACAATATAAAGTTCACCCTACCATGCTATCTTGCATATGACTACCACATACTACTCATATGGTGTAGGTACGACTCAAGAGAGAAGTCGTAGGATGCAAGAAACTCCTAGACATAGGGTATTACATTATCTCCCCTTAGAAATCATTCGTCCTCAAATGTGATTCATCTAGGATTTGGGATTTGAACAACAATCAACACCTCCACACTGAAACATACAATTAATATTTACCACAATCACAAGGATTCAATCTCTCATAAAATGACATACGACATAGGTTTACTTAAACGAACTTAAGGAGAAAGAATTTACTGGAAATCACGCTTTACCTTAGGTAGGAACGGAATTGGATGAAAAGAGATAAGGATACTTTGTCTTCATGTCTACTTCAGCTTCCCATGTAGATCCTTCAGCCTATTGGTTTCTCCAAAGAACTTTTACTGATGCTACTATTTTATTCCTTAGTCAACAGAGTTGTCTATCAAGTATCTCAACAGGAATCTCCTCACATGACAAGTTATCTTTGACCCCAATACTCTCTAGGGTAACTATAATGGATATATTTCCAATAAAATTCTTAATCATTGAAACATGGAACATAAGATGAACTGTTGTTAACTCTGACGGAAGATTCAATTCGTAAGCAACCTCTTCTACACGATTCACTATCTCATAAGGGCAAATAAATCACGTACTCTACTTCCTTTTCTTTAAAAATCTCATTATCACATTCATAGGTGACATATTCAAGAATACCCAATCGTCTAATTCAAACTTGAACTCTTTCCTCCTTGCATCAACATATGATTTCTGACGGCTTTGAGAAGCTTTAAATTTCTCATAAATTGACTAAACCTTTTACATAGCTTCAATAATAGAATCTGGACCAATCAAAGTCTCTTCAACAACCTCAAACCAACCTATAGGTGACCTTCACCTATGCCCATACAATACTTCAAAGGGAGCCATCTGAATGCTAGCGTGATAACTATTATTGTAAGTGAACTCAATCAAGGGTAGGTGGTCATCTCAACTCCCTTTAAAGTCTAAAACACATGCTCTCAACATATCTTCTAATGTCTAGATTATGTGCTTAGCCTAACCATCAGTCTGCGGATGAAATGCAGTACTAATTTTAACCTTTGTACTAAGGCCCTTCTGAAAAGACTGCCAAAACTGTAAAGTAAACTACGTGCCTCTGTCTAATAATATGGATAAAGGTATCCCATAAAGCCTTACTAACTCCTACATATACATTCTGGCATAATACTTCGCAGTATCTGAAGTCTTGACCGGTAGGAAATGGGCTGACTTAGTCATTCGATCTACTATGACCCAAATTGAGTCATGTTGACGTCATGTACGAGGCAGACCTATGATGAAATCCATATTCACTACTTTCCACTTCAAACTAGGGATACTAATCTCTTGAAACGTACCACCCGATCTTTGGTGTTCAACTTTAACTTGCTGACAATTGGGACACTTTGCTGAGAACTCGGCTATGTCTTGGTTAATACCATTGCACCAATAAACTTCTCATAAGTCGCGATACTTCTTAGTAGCACCAGGATGAATGGAATACTTCAAACCATGAGCCTTTTTTAGTATCCTTTCCCTCAACCCGACAACATTCAGAACATAAAGTCTACCTTGATAGAAAAGTACACCATCTCCCCCTTGGAAGAAAACCTCAACATCTATTCCAGAACTTTCTCCAACATATGTCTAAGTATGGGATCACTACATTGTTTATCCTTTACCTCTACTACTAAAGATGATCCTGAACTATTCTAAACTACTACTCTCCTATCATTAGCATTGAGTAAACATACTCCCAAACAAGCCAACCTATGCACTTCCTTAGCCAACTCTCGCTCATCCTACTTCACATGAGACACACTACCCATAGACAACCAACTTAGTGCATTTGTCACTAAGTTGGCCTTACTCGGATGATAGAGAACATTCATATCATAATCATTCAACAACTCCAACCATCTTCCCTAACGAAGATTAAGCTCCCTTTGTAAAAAAATATACTGAAGACTCTTATAGTTAGTGAAAACATCAACACGCACACAATAAAGATACTACCTCTAAATTATCAAAGAAAAAACCACAACAGCTAACTCTAAAGTGTGAATTTGGTAATTCTTTTTGTGATCCTTAAGTTACCTAAAGTCATAGACTATTACTCTCTAATTTTGCATCAACACATAACCTAACCCAACTCGGAAAGCATCACAATACACTATGAATCTGTCTAACACTTTCGGTAAAGCTAACACTGGTGCTGAAGTCAATATATTTTTCAACTCTTGGAAACTCTTCTCACATTATCTGACCATATAAACTTCACTTTCTTCTGGGTTAGCTTAGTCAATGGTGCGGTTATAAAGGAGAATACTTCTTCAAATCTTTGATAATACCCAGCCAAGCCCAAAAATATTCAAATATTGGAAGGAATGATGGGTCTAGGCCAGTGCTTCACTACATTAGATTTCTATGTATCTAAATGAATACCATACCTTGAAATGACATGCCCCTCGAAGGTAACAGATTCAAACCAAAACTCACATTTACCAAACTTCGTATACAATTGACAGACCTTGAGGGTCTACAGTACAATTCTCAAATGGTCTGCATGCTCTTCCTTGTTTTTAGACTATAACAGTATATCATCAATAAAGACAATAAAAACATATCCAAGTACTTCTTGAAGACCCTTTTCATCAAATACATAAAGGCTACAGGAGAATTTTTCTGCCCAAATGACATAACCATAAACTCAAAGTGGCCATACCTCATTCGAAAAGCTATTTTCAAAATGACCTTCTCCCAGACTTTCAACTGATGATATCCCAATCTTAGATCAATCTTGCAGAACCACTTAGCACTCTAAAGCTGGTCAAACAAATCATCGATTCTAGAAATGGGATACTTTTTCTTAATGGTAACCTTGTTTAACTATCTATAACCTATACACATTATGAGAGTACCATTCTTTTTGCGCATGAACAGTACTAGAGCACCACACGGAGAAATACTAGGTATTATGAAACCTTTATCTAAGAGGTATTTAAGCTTCTTATTTAACTCCTTAAGCTCATCCAAGTCCATACGATATGGAGGGATAGAGATGGGTTGAGTGTCAAGAAGAAGATCAATACCGAATTTCATTTCTCTATCTGGAGGTACCCCTGGTAAATCTTTAGGGAAAACCTCAGAAAACTCATTGACTACTCAAACTGACTGAACTGCTAGAGCTTCAGACTTAGTATCTTTGATTCAAACTAAATGATAGAGGCACCCTTTTGATATTAACTTTCTAGCTTATAGATAAGAGATGAAATGACTTTTGGGAGACACAGAACCACCTTCCAACTCAAAAACTACCTTATCAGGAAATTAGAACTTCACTATGCGAGTGCGATCATCTATTGATGCATAGCATGAATAGAGTACATCCACACCAAGAATGATATCAAAATCTATAATCTTTAACTCTATTAGGTCTGCTAGTATAATCTTATGGAGGATAGTTATAGGACACTTCTTATGGACTCGTCTTACAACAACTAACTCTTTCAGTTGGGCAGATACTAAGAAGGGCTTAGAGAAACTTTCAGGGCTTACCCCAAAGTTCACATATCAACTAAGGGAGTTACATAAGAGAGATTTGATCCCAGTCCTAACAACAAATATACATCAAGGTAAAAGGCATGAAGCATACTAGTAACAACATCTAGTGAACTCTCCTGCTATTGATGGGATGGTAAAGCACATAATCGATTCTGGAACTGACTGCCATATGTATTGGATGAAGCACCCTATAGAGGAATTAGCGACCTGGCTGAGCTGGTGCATTAGTAACCTAAGTTTGAGGATGAACATATATACTTCCATACTTAGCATATGGACACTTTTTGACCCTATGGCCCAATGTACCACAACTGTATCAACCCTCTTTTCCCATTAAACACATGTCAGGCTAGGTTCTGCCATACTTTGCATATATCAGGTAACTAGGCCTCCCGACTACATTATTCTGAGACCAAAAATTTAATGTCCTACCCCACTTCTCCTGCCTGGTCCTGGGTGCAAGGGCTTTGGCTCAAGATGATGTTGGCACTGATAAATAACCCTAAAACTGTGAATGGCTTCCTCCTCCAGACTTTGGCTAACTATATTCTAACTGTCCAGTCCTAGTCTACTTGTTTCTCTTCTTCCTTTTCTTTAATTTTTTTTCCTTAATTTATTGAGCATAAGTCATTAATCGAGCAATATCTATTTCCCGAATCAACATGGTAGTCCGACACTGCTTAACTACTAAATCAGATACCCCAGTAACAAACTTGCTCATATGAGCTCTAGAGTCAGATAATAACCCGGGAGCATAGTTAGACAACTGAGTGAACTTGAGGCAGTACTCTTTTACTGTCATATAGCCCTGCTTCAGGTTCATAAACTCCTCCACCTTATCCTCTCTCATCTTATACGGGAAGAACCTTTCCAGTAAAGTATTTTAAAATACCTTCCAATTCATAGGAGCTGCATTCTCACCGCAATTTTCCCTACACATAACAACCCAATCATAAGCAATATCTTTCAGCCTATAGGATTCCAACTCTACACTCTCATGTTCATTAACATGAATAACCTGATTAATTTTTCTCACCTAATCAATAAAGATTTGGGGATCCTTATCCACCTTTGACCCATGGAACTCAGGTGGATTCATACTTATAAAATCCCAAATACTGGATCCAGCTAAATTGCCATTATGCTAAAGTGGAACCACTGCCTATTGGTTTCCCTAAACATTGCCATTCACAAATTAGGCTAATGCTTGAAAGAAAGCCCAAAATTTAGTATGAGACACATTCTCATTCAGAGGGTCGTCATGCAGGGGAGGTTGATCACCGTTTCTATGTGCATCAGCTCGACGAGGAGGCATATTTTATCATGTGAAACAATGAGTTAAGATAGATAGAGACAACTATAATCCCATAGCCTCTTGCTATAAAATGTGGCACGCTTCACATCCATGATCAAGGCTCTACGTAATGCAGCTTGTCTGACTCCCTTGGACTCTTCAAAACCTTAGGCTATAATACCAAGTTTGTAATTCCTTGGAAGTACCCCCTGGATGTCACATTGTGCTCAAGACTATGAATAGTCCCAAGATAACCCATTCATACTACTTAATTTGAAACTCATAAGAAAAGTGAACTATTATAAATAGAACTTGAAGGTAAACAAAGACATATCTTAATAAAAGTCTTTAACTTGGAAATCTTTAAACAACTCTTTCAACTTAAAACTTAAATAGTTTGACAAGCCTTTATTACTGACTAGAGAGCTATTGGGACAGACCACAACTGACCTAAACATAAGCAAAAATCATATAACTAAAACACTTTGATCCATGAATAAAAGTCTAACAAACTGGGTTCTCAGACTATGATGACTCACCCAAAATCAGGATATAGGTGTGATGCTTGTGATCAATCGTATTGCTGGAAACGAGCACCAGAACCTATATTATAAGACAATATAACACATAGATGTATATGTGGATCAGTACCTCTGGAATGTACTGAGTATGTGGGGGTGAATGCATAAGTAAAACAATAGTTGATTAAACACGTAAACATTTAAATGATGCATGCTAAGTGTAAATAACTCACCTTAAGATTGAATAAAAAAAAACTTCAAAATCATAAACATGAGTAAGTAAGCATAAGGATAAACTTTGTGAGCCAAAAAACTTAGTTCTAAAGCTTTGCTTTTATTCCTTTCTTCTGGGAGTTTCTTCTAACCAACATAAACCATATGATCTACCATGGAGTCCAACGTCTTACCCACGTTGGGAAGAGTTGTTCTACCCTTGCTATCTAAATAAAATCTTAATCTTAGTGATCACTTTACTTCATCCATATTTTCAAAAGGCTTAACCTATGGTGGCTCATAGTTTTAAGAAATTTAGGATACGCTCATCTGCATTCCCTTATCGGTGCTAAATACTACTCCCAAAATACTTATATTCTCATATTTTAGGAAATCCACTTAAAATTAGCATAAGGATTTATAGAATGAAAACCAGTTATGTTTCTCACTTTAAATAATAATCAAGATGAATAAATGTGGATTCCATATCTTATCTTAAGATCAAAAGATCAATCTTTGCTTTTAATCATAGTATAAACTTATCAATAGAGCTTAAGAGCATATTTTTCTCGTAAAGTCATTACTTATGCTTAAGACTTATAATATATATACTTAAATTCTTAGAAATATATGACAAAAATTCATGCTCGATAATCATCTTGAAATACTTCAACCATTTTAGTCAAGATAATGAAATTTAAATCACAATATGAATCTTATAAATCAAAGAGTAAATATATGTAAATCTTGATGCACTTAAAGCCTTTAATCTCATAGTTATACCATATTTCAAGAATATGACTATTTGGGTGTGAATCCTAATTCAAAATAAGGAAATTTAATCTTAAAAACCATGTGTTTTGGGCACAAGGATGAAAGAATAACCTTGTTCACAGACCCTACATACCTGAAGTTTCTTGACTTGAGAAGAAAACTTGGATCTTGGGACTTGAAGGATGAACTTGGAAAAGAAGCCCCAATCTTGATTTTCTTGAAGATGGAAGGATGTAAGTGTTGTTATTTGATTGGAGAGAGTAGGAAAATAATGTCGCCTTGAGGGTTATAGGTCAAGGATGGAAAGTTATAAGAGAGGAAAAGACCAAAAATCCCTTAGCTAAACTTTATAAAAAATACTCGTTAGTCTTTACTGGTCTACCATACGACTCATATGATAGAGTACGACTTACTTCCCTAACTCATTAGCTTAGCAGACTCAAGAGGATACACACTGGTCAACATACGAGTTCTACTAACGACTAGTATCATCTTCATACGACTTCTACCCTCTACTTGTACCTTAGATAGAAACTTAGAAAGGCTACACTGCTGAACTTATGACTTAACATCATACCACTTGTACCCTACATAATGAATTCTAGGGGTCAAGTTATATCCACAATAGAAAGTTCACCCTACCATGCTATTTTGCATACGACTATAACATACTACTCATATGGTGTAGGTACGACTCAAGAAAGAAGTCGTATAATACACAGAAACTTCCAGACGTAGGGTTTATAGTTATCTTGAATTTTATCATACCTATATCATGATTTAACATATTTTTCTAATGATTTCTACTTAGTACCCATTTTTTGGTACTTATACTACATTTGTTTACCTTTTTGGTGCAAATTTGATTACTAGATGTCATCGTTGATCATTGATTATACTGGTTGATCTTTTGGAGATGGGATGAGCTCTTAAAGTTAGAGTCACCTATTTCTTTCTATCTTTAGATATTCAATCTTTTATTATCGAGATAGATGTTGTTGTCTATTCTTAGTCTTTGAGTTGTATTATTATTAGATGCTCTTGTATTGGCTCTACCAGGTTGTGGGATGGTATCTTGTATTGATTGATTTATCTATTTAGAACTCTTTACTTATTTATAAGTGTGTTGTTCATTTTTTTCTATGATTGGGAACGTTTCACCAAGTTATCCCATTACTTTTAGCTTCGGGTTACGATTTGGATTACTTACTGGTGCGATAGAGTAGGTGCCATCATGACTTGTAAATCAAATCATGACAATTGATAACTCAAAAATGTCGTACCCTATGAAGACTTAAAGGAGAAAATATGAAATTTCATTTTCTAAAATGACAATTAGGAAAAGTCATACCCTATGAAAACCTAAAGGAGATAACAGAAAATTATGTTTCCTAAAATGAAAACTAAGGAATGTCATACCCAATGAAGACTTAAAGGAAAAAATAGGATATTTCTGACCTAATACAAAATACAACTAGGGACAGTTATACCCTATGAAAATTTAAAAAGAAAGATAGGATTTTTTTCATCTAAAGTGACAAACAGAGGATGTTGTACCCTATGAGTACTTAAAGAAGAAATAAAATAGGATTTTATTTTAAAAATAACAATTAGGAGATGTCATACCCTATGAATAATAAAGAAAGAAAATTAGGGAGTTTCATTCCCTAAAGCGCAATCAGGAGATGTTGTACCTTGCTAAGGCAAGTTATAATATATTTTTTTCTTTTTTTTTCAAAAAAATGTTCTCGGTTTTGAATGTGAGGAACTTTAAAATTTTATTTGATTCTTTTGTTTTTGAAAAAAAAAATGCTCCAAATTTGATTGTGAGAAAATTTAAAAAAAATTTACTCTTTATTCTTTGAAAAATAAATGGCCCTGGTATTACACCTTTCAGGGGATATACAAACTCTTATCTTGCGAGACCGAACCTTATTATAGGACTGTCTACGTATCTTGCATAACAAGAATTAGGTCTAACGTAATTCACAAAAACATAATTTTTTTTACTTTATTTTTTTTTAAAAAAGATGTTCTTCTTAAAGAACATCGAAAAATAAAGAATATAAAGTCAATTTATATTTTTGACTTCAGTTGGTACCAACAATAATTATTATATGAATCACCTCTAATAACTTTTGGATAATAATTGAGGTCAACTTAGAAGTAATCCTGATAGTTTTAAAAGGTAACTCAAACATACTTAAGCTTTGATAAGTAATGTTCATCTTGCCTCAATCAAGAGTATAAAATTCTTACTAACCTCATGTTTCAAGTACCCTCACACAAAAAAGTTCTAATCTCCTCACAATAGAAGTATTTTGATTTCAGGATATTCTAGAAGTCACTCACACTCAGAAAAATGTTAATGCATGCACTCAGATACCATAAGTTTGGTCGTCATGTAAGTATCCATTTATATTAGAACACTCAAAATAAAATCAAGTAGGACTTGTCACTGGCTTGTAGTGTAGGCTTAGAGATGGGTAGGATATTCATTTAGGATAAAGTGACTATTCCCTTTTTAAGGATAGCACTTTAGTCTCAATATCTTGCATTTCACACTTGATCTTCATTTGATTTGTTACTTCCTCTCATCATTTTTTGTTTCTTTTCCTTTCCTTCAAAGTTAATTTTTGAATTATCTTTTTTTTATTATTTTTTTACTCCTTGTTGGAGGTTTTTTTTTTTTTTTTTTTTTTTGAAATTTCTCTTTTTTTGGAGTAAAAAATTTAAGTTCACCTATATCTTTGTTTGAACATTTGCATATCCAACTTTTGGTTCGTCATCTGACTTAGATCTTTAGTAGTGCACACAAGGAGGTAGAGCCAAAAGAGAGATCGTGCATTTATGCACTCAAAATGATATAGGCTAAGATATGAGCATCTAATAAAAGTCTTTAGACTCAAAAGGAAAAGTCTAGGGATTACATTTTATTTGGTAGGCTTCAAAGGCACAATCAACAAAGAAAGCCTACAATCCTTTCCCAAGTTAAGTATTACTCAAAATTTTGCTTCAACAAACATTCAAGTCAAATTCTAGATGTGATGCCATTGAATGTTCAATCTAAAGCTCACCGTACAGTGCACATAAAACACTGAGATTAGATTTATTTTAAACTTGACTAGGAGCAAGAAAAATTCACAAGTATAACCTAAGAACAATTTGAGATACCTAAA
The DNA here is from genome assembly GCA_030864215.1 of Capsicum pubescens. Lineage (NCBI taxonomy): Eukaryota > Viridiplantae > Streptophyta > Magnoliopsida > Solanales > Solanaceae > Capsicum > Capsicum pubescens. The sequence goes on along the minus strand of CM061540.1, from coordinate 132,576,382 downwards.
AAATCTATAGTTCATAATAACATTGGTCCAATCTATCATGTCATATCATTTAACATTTACTTTTTTTTCATTCATATTTCTAAGTATGTTGGTACAATTACCAAGTCAATGATTTTTTTTAGATGAGACAGAACTCAAAAGAAGAGTTGCCTACATATTTTGTTTAAATAAGAATCAAGTCAGACGTAGTTCAAAGAATTAAAATATGTAGTAAGAATTTTTTTTAATGAATTTTGAATAAGAGGGAAAACTCTTTTTTTTTTTGAAATTTTAATAAGGACAATTTATATATATATATATATATATATATATATATATATATATACTTTTAAAAGAAATATATTTTTGTATAAGGATTTTTTGAACAAGACTAACAGCCTTCTTTTCAATTTTTTTTTGTCCAATTGAATAAGGATCACCAATTTGAGTAGGGTTTATACCTATCTCAATGAGATGAGAATTAGGTGTGCGTAGTTCATACAACTTGAGGTTAAAAGAACCACAGTTTTTTTTATTAATGAGAAAGAATTTTTTTGGTTAAATTTATTGATAATGATAGAAATTAATTTTTTAAAATTTTTGAAAAATGAATTAAAAAAAATTTCTAATAAGGATCACCGAACCCAAGGAGGGCTGCCTACGTATCTCAATAATTTGAGAATTAGGTGTGCGTAGTTCGTTCGTATTGGAGGCAAAATCGACAATTTAGAAAACTTTTTTTTTCTTTTATTTGTGAAAGCAAACATCACACCCCATTTGAGTTTTGATAAAGAATAGGTATTCGAGAAAAAATTTCACCCTCTCTTGCCTTAATGGATTCACTCTAGAGTCGACCAACATTCAAAATATTCTGACAGTTAATTGCAACTAGTAGCATAGAAAATGAATAGTCTTAAAAAGGATAACTTTTAGACATAGTGAGACCTTTGTCGAGCCTCCACTAAGTCAAAATATACGTGATACAGATAAAAGCGGATTCTATTACAGATATTCACTATCTGAGGCTTGTCCTACTAGATTTAACATCTTGATGGAATAAGTTTCTAGATTGACTGTAAAACGAGTGGATAATTTGAATCGTGCAGGGACAACTTACTAATAGTAGTACTTTTTGACCTCACCATTGGTCCTTTTCATCCTAAAACATGTGTGGCTATAGAATCCTTCCCAGGAGTGTTGCCACATCTCTGGTATCTCAAGGATCGGGTGCATATACCGCATCTCCGAATATAAAGTATCTTTTAGAAAACTTAGATGGGTGTGCGAGATAAGATAGTTTATATTGCAATTCAAATAATATCAAAGCAGTAAACAATTAGACAAACAATATGTTTAGGCCAACAAATATAATATTAAAAATTAAATAAAGTCAAACAAGTCAATATAAAATCTTGAATTCCGGTTATCTCCAGCAGAGTCACCATCTGTCATACCCCTATTTTTTACCATTACAACCCCGCTAAGGAGTTGGTTTTAGAGAATATGAGTTTTTCCAATTAAATTGATGTTTTGAAAAAAGGATTATTTATTTTATAGAGTTGTCACTTGGAATTGAGTTTGGGTGTTCCAAGTCACTTTATTGAATCCCTAGTCAAAATAAAATGACTCTTTATTTTTGATCCACAAATCAGAAATTCAAATAAAAAATTCTTGACCGGGGAGAAGGTGTAAAGCATCCCTCGAGTTCCGTTGTTCTAGTACGGTCACTTTAATAACTTATGTCTGTCTTAAATTAATATTTTGGATATAAAATATTTTTTAGCCTAGAAGTTACTTATATTTCTTTTTTAATTTATTTTAAATTATCTTAGTATATTAATATGCGACTTACCGAGTGTAGGACTTTTCAGTCTTACCATGATTTTTTATCTATTTCTCACGCTTTTGGGGTATTTGTGGATCGTTCCCATTTCCCAAGTCTAAATAAGCATCTAACATGTTTAAAATCTACCCAACCTAATTAGATCGATTTTAAAATAATACGTTAGTTTTATTATAACGAATGGTCAGTAATAGTGTTTTCTGACTTTATTGTTAATTATCACTTACATATTAAAATTTTTAACTTCTTTGAGTGATTAACCCAACTCATTCTATTGTAACTTAAATATTCAAATGTAACATGATTCTACATGAGAGCTATTCTAGAATACCATATTTGATCAAATCGACAATACAAAATAAATTATCTAAGCATAAATATGTGCAAGATAGAAGTAAGAAACAAACAAAATGAGTTACTACCTTGGAGATGACTATTCAAGATTTTTGTTTTTTTCTTAATCTAATTTTAACTAATAAAATCCAGCAGTCGTATTTATAAACGAGATTCGTGCATCAATTAAGTTGTTTTTATATTTGCATTATCTTATCACCTCAACTACTTCATATTATAACATCAACAACATAAATAAATTGAACACATAAATTTGAGCAACTTCATAATTTTGAAATTAAGTCATGCATAATTGTAATATTAAATTACATAAGAAAAACTGAGGGGTAACTTTTGAGAAGATTAATTCACAACTATAAAGGTGCTTAATCTACTGATTTTAAAAATTAATAAATTAATAACTTTCAATAACTACAAATCCAAAACCGCAAAAGAAACCTCAAAGTAATTTCCTTCTTTGCTTTTCTTCTCGACGTGAGGGGTGTAATTTGGTTACTAGTGGTACCTTTGGACGTGAGGGAGTATTCTTTTTTAGGTAGGAGTGTTTCTAGTTTTCTGAAAAGTTTTTTTTCATGGAGGGAATATTCTTGTTTTTTTTTTGTTTTCTCTCCAGTCTCTCTTTTTTAAAAACAATTCTCTAACTTTTTCTTTTGCCTTCCCTTCTTCGTGTGTGTGTAAAATCTCTGTTCATTTTTTTATTCTCTCAATAAGTTGTTGTTCTCTCCCCTTTTTCTCTCCGCCTCTTTTTTCATGCATGTGTGTGTTGCGCATGCCTATTATATATAGAAAAAATATTGTGAGAGTTGTCTTTGAGAGAGGTAGTGAGGTGAATATGGGGGGAAGTGGAGAGGGTGAGGTATTACTAGGGTATTGGGAGGAGGTTGGGTAGTTTGAGTAGGATAATGTTTTCTCTTTTTTTTTGGAAAGATAAAAATATTAGCTAATTAACTTTTTATACTAAGAAAATATAAGAAACGTTTAGAACTATCCTAAGAAAATATATTAAGAAAATAATAAATTTACTAGCTCATTTATAAAATCTAAATTAAAGGAAACTATATCTTTTAAAAGTTTTCTTTTCTTTTGAAAAAACAAAAGCATAGCTTATCTAAAAATATGACTTTTTTAATACTTTTCAAATCATTTAAAACGAACTTAGTTAAAATAAGATAAAATCAAAAATATCTAATTTAAATCTAAAATAAATATTTAAGCACTAAAATGGTATAAAATCTTAACTTTGGTCAAAAATTTAGTGTTTACAGAGACTTCTAAGGTCTGACCCTGTGGTACAGACTTACTTCGTGAACTATTTGGATAGAGTTAAGGTGATTTGAGATACACTTCGGGTAGCCCAGAGTAGATAAAAAAGTTATGCTGACCGCAGACTTCGTGCCTTGAAGTTTGGAGTTGGTGATCGAGTCTTCCTTCGAGGGTCGACCATAAAGGGTGTGATTAGGTTTGGAAAGAATGTCAAGCTCAATCCAAGGTACATCGGCCATTTGCGATACTTCGACAATTGGGGAGGTAGCTTATGAGTTGGTCTTTCCCCCAGACTTTACAATCATTACCCTAGTCTTTCATGTATCTATGTTATGATTCAACATCCCTTATGAGTCTTATGTTCTTCATTGAGACTTGGTTCAATTGGATGAGAGATTGACGGATCCAGTTTTCATATTAGCCAAGGATGTTAGGTGGTTGTACTCTAGAGATATTCCCGTGGTTAAGTGTCAGTGGAGACACCATTCTGTCAAAGAGGATAGTTGATGGTCAAGCCCAACATGCATAGTAGTTACCCTCGATTCAGGTACTTCAATGCTTTTTAATTTGAGGAAAAACATGATATGGTGGATACTGTAACAACCTGATATGTAAAAAAAATCTTTTTATGTGATTTGATCAATTTGCATTCCCCATAGTTGTGACATGTTAATTTTGGGGTGTATAGATAGTTGGCATAATTCTAAATACTTTAAGAAATGATTTGGGAGAGTTTGAAGCTCTTAAAGGATTTCAAGAACCACTAATTTAACTTTGGTCCACATTTTATATTTTGAGTGTCATATGAAGATTTGGAAAGTTTTATTAGATTCTGAATGTTGAACTTGGAATAGTAGCAGAGTTGTTTTAGGTTCGGAACCTTTATTTTGTATTTTGATCCTTCAATTGAAAACTAGAGAAATTGTTTTAAAAGGGATTTCAAGGGTTAATTTATTAAAAATGATCCTTTATTAAAAATCCAACATTGACATTGAGTCTGGTATATAAAAAATAGCCTAATAGATTAGTTTGATTACATTCACAAAATCCCAAACGAATCCCAACGGGTCGAGCAACAGTTTTGCCACTTAGCAAAGTTGCTGATGCAGCCGCTTTGGCTGCCAAAGACCGCCTTAGTGGTATCCTCTTTAGTGGCATAGAACCGTTTAAGTAGCCAACTGTTGTTGCCTCAGTTGCCAAAGCAGACACTTTACCGCATTAGTAGATGTTGCTTTAGCTGTCGTGGACCGCTTTAGCAAAGCCCAGCCATGTAAGCCAGCTGCTTTAGTGACTACCCGCTGCTTTAGTAGTCACCGCTTTAGTGATCATTAGACGCTAAAGCATTCATCGTTGGTATATATACCCAATTTTTTTCTTTTATTCCATTCATCTATTTTCAAGACTTGAAGCTTTAGGTTGGGAAGATTTTAAGGTTTTCTTCACTATTTGAGCTTGGTTAAGATTCAAACTCTTGTTTTCATATATTTTCATTAATTATATTCTTAAAAACACTCTTTAATCTTGATTTCAAAATAAATATTTAGGGTCTTTGCTGGTAGTGCTTAAAAATAGTTTTTCATTGATTTGAGCCTCATCTTTAGCTCATTTTCACTTGGATTTTTTATTGTAGACCCCTATAATCTTGAAAAACATGTTTCTAAAATAAAATTCTAATTTTACCTTTTTTTGTTTTCGACCTTGGATTTCAAACCCATTTTGAACTTGTCTTAAATATAGTCGATATGGGTATCATTACCTTTTTTTAATGCATAGATATTATATTTAAATATTTTAGTTAATTCTGAGACTGTTCAAAAAGGAAAAGGCTTTGTGTTGTAGGATCTAGGATTGATTTTGATATTTTGAGGTAGGTTATGGCTTAACATTCTATATACTGGATTGACTAATTAATAAATAAGTAAAGAATGCTATACGTTGGGGAAAACAACTACGATAATTATATTTTAAGATTATTATAATTTTTGTATGCCCCTGTAGGGCTTAGATATTTTGTGTTGTTGGCTTGAAATATTATATATTGTGTGTTGCCCGCGTGGAGACTTTATTCGGTAACATTGCTTGATCTATGCATTCAATGTCATTATTCTTGTTGTGATGCTCCTGCGGGGGCTTGAATGTCTTACATGAATATATATTTCAATGGTTCCAAATAATAACTGATATCATGTATTATTGACATATAAATTTGATTTACAGATATCGAATGGATAGTTATCTTCATACTAATTTGACTGTGAGTATTGTATCCTCATTTCATACATATACAAATTCATGAGTTATTGGTATCATTGAGTAACACTATTTTTTTTAAAATAAGATATTTTATGAAAACCTTAATCTGTAAACACAAGCTGGAGAAGAGAGTTGAGGTTTGATATAGTATATGGATTTTAAACCCCTCATGCATTCTATTTTGAAAGGACTGAGGGTTGGTAGGTGTATACAGAAAGTCATACGATGACTTTCAACTATTCATTTTACCATCACTGCATTTCATTTGCGTATGCATCTTTCATGTTCCTTTATGTTTCCTTAACTTGAATTTAGTTTTTGTATACATTTCATGTGTATCTGTTTCAATCTCATTTCCATATATATTAGAACCGTTAGTGGAGAGGGTATGAGCTGCCATTTGAAAACTTTTCAGTTTGTAGTGACATGCTCATAGTATTTCTTTACTTGTATTATTTTTTGCTTTACTCAGTCGGGACCTGATACCTACTGAGTACAAGTGGATCATACTCACCTCTAGTATGTCCTTTTGGTTCAGATCCTATTTCGAGTAAAAAATACAACAACCAATCGTGGTATTGGGTGGTTGACTCAAAGTACTCGCATGCTCTAGAGTTCAGATCTAATTTTGGACCTTCTCATATCATCATCCTGTCTTTTTTTATGTTCATAGACATATTATGTATTTCCTTTGGATGTCACTCTTATTTTAGATCCTCTTGTACTTATGACATCAAATTTTGGGAGTTTTTATGACAGTTTCTTTTAAATTTCCGCTTCGTTATGTATTGTGTTGACCTGACTTCACTCTTGAAGTCTCGTTTCTTACTTTATTTATAATTTTGCATTTCTGACCTTTTGGGTAATTGGCTTATCTACCGAGGCTAGGTCTCGATAGTTGTCATCATGACCTCAACTATTGTACATGACACTAATCAATATTTAGTTTCAACGTTCATGATGCACGTACATTAGCTAAATGTTTGAAGCATTTGACCAAGTGACAAAATTTAAAGTACTAACAAATATTGTGGTGGAGTGGTAAGTAGTTTATTCTTAACTAGAGATCTTGAGAATGAGTAGGATCATCCTTTGGCAGAACAAAAATTGTGTTGAAAGTCCTTTTTATTAAAATATAAGTCTTCTATAGTTGGATTTTGTAACAGATGTGTAACTCTTCTCTTTTAATCGTGAACCCCTTTACATTTCTCAAAGAAATCTAGTTTTTTTTGTTTTGTTTATTCTTATGCCAAGTAGTGTTTATGCTGATAGGTGATGGACATAAAATTTATATGATTTTTTCTCTAATTTATATTCATTGGTAGATTCTTCTTCTTGTGATATAGTTTTATTAATTAACTTAATACACACAAGCAAAGCACACACCCAAAACTAGTATGATTGAAAATGAGAAATAGGCACATAATTTGCGTTTTACGATTTTAATTAGAATCTTTAAGAAAGAATCAATTTGATTACAAACTTTTTCAAAGCTCGAATTACTTCGAACACTACTCCTAGCTCTTGAGTGCAATAATAATAATAATAATAATAATAATAATAATAATAATAATAATAATAATAATAATAATAATAATAATAATAATAATAATAATGTTTGTAATTATACAATATTAAGTGGTTCATTTCAAAGTATACATTATATCGATATTCATTCGTCGGTTTGATAGTTATTATACATTAGCTTGAAGTCATTGATCTATCATGAAATTTAGAACTCCCAAGTCTCAAATGCTGACTCCATCTCTGGAATCAAATGTCGTACCAAGTTTTATGGGCAAGTTACGTTCACTTTGAGACTCAGTAGATTCAATCTCCATAAATAAAAAATATAAAAATATAAATAAGACAACAATTTGGAATTTTAGAGTTAAAAGACAAACAATCTATAATCTTAAAAGTTAAGTTTTAGAAAGTTGATTATAAAACAACTCAAAAGAAATGTACTACAAAATATATGGGAAGAATAATTAATGCAACAGATGAGATCAAAATGCAGTCCAATTTCTAAGTGATAAATAAAATGAAACTTAAGTTATCATTTTAAGGATTTATGGTTGTAGCTGAAGTCGTACTAGTTCAATAATAAACAGAATACAAAGTGGAGTAGACATCCAAGAAGAAGCATGTATTCTCTCCAACAAATATTTTATTTTTCTCACCTTAGACCTTATTGCTGCAACTAAAAAATCTATACATGCTTTATTCAACTATTTATCAAATGCTTACAATAATGAAGTTTATTCATCTATCCATCAAATATATGTAAAATCTTTAAAGTGAGCTATATTTAGTTTATGGCGTATACGTCAAGATTCCTCCACTTAGGAAAAATCCACTAGACAAACGTAGAATGGTTCTCTTTTGATTACCCTCAACATGTACAGGATATTTCCCAGTCTGAATATATTCTTTGATATCATAGAACCACGGCTCCCCATCAAGTTCTTCTTCAACCACATTGCAATATGCATGTTGATCATGGATCTGTATATGCAAAGGGTCAATATAAGTTTTGTCGGGATGTTGAAGCATCGAAGATAAGGTCGCCAAAGCATCAGCTCTGGGAATGTGTTTGAACTTCACTAATACAAATCATTGACAAAGATCTTGCAAACAACCTCTATATGGTAGGAGTTTCGAATCACGAGTCTCCCAATCTCCTTGGATTTGGTGGACTAATAAATCTGAATCTCCTAATACCAACAGTTCTTGGACCCCCATGTCAATGGATAATCTCAATTCCAGAATGCAAGCTTCGTATTCTGCCATATTATTAGTACAGTAGAATCGAAGTTGGGCTGTTATAGGATAATATTGTCCTGATTCAGAAATAAGAACTCCTCTTATCCCCACTCCTTTTACATTAGCAGCTCCATCAAAGAATAACTTTCGGCCTGAATAACAATTATCAGAAACAATCTCATCAATACACAAAACTTCTTCATCTGGAAAATAAGTCTTCAATGGCTCATACTCCTTATCAATAGGATTTTCAGCCAAATGATCTAAAGCTTGAGCTTTCATTGTAGTTCATGTCACATAGACAATATCAAACTTGTGAGCAACATCTGCCATTTCGCTAGTCTGCCTGTGGTCATAGGCTTCTGAAAAATGTATTTTAAAGGATCCATACGAGAGATGAGGTAAGTAGTATAAGATGAAAAGTAATGCTTCAGTTTTTGTTCTACCCAAGTTAAGGCGCAACACGTCTTCTCAAGAAGAGTGTACTTAGACTCATAAGTGATAAATTTTTTGCTGAGGTAGTATATGGCTTGTTCTTTTCTGCCCATGAAATCATATTGACCCAATACACAGCCAAAAGAATTGTCTAACACAGACATGTACAATATCAATGGTCTTCCTGTCTCTGTAGGAATCAAAATAGGCGGACTTGATAAGTACCTCTTGATTCTTTCAAATGCTTCTTGATATTCCTCAGTCCATTCAACTTTAACATTCTTCTTCAATAACTTGAATATCGGTTTGCAGGTTGTCGTAAGCTGAGCAATGAATCTACTGATATAAATCAACCTACCAAGTAAACTCATCACCTCCATTTTATTTTTTGGTGGAGGTAAATCTTGGATAACTTTTATTTTTGAAGGATCTAACTCAATTCCACGTCGACTGACTATAAAACCCAAAAATTTTCCTTATGGAACTCCGAATACACATTTTGTTGGGTTAAGTTTGAGATCATACCTTCGAAGCCTTTCAAAGAATTTTCTCAGATCTTTGACATGGTCAGCCTGCTCTCTCGACTTAATGATCACGTCATCTACATAAACTTCAATCTCTTTGTGCATCATGCCATGAAACATTGTGGTCATTGCCCTCATATAAGTTGCACCAATATTCTTTAATCCAAAAGGCATGACTCAATAACAATATGTCCACCATGGTGTAATAAATGATGTCTTTTCCGCATCTTCTGGATCCATAATGATATGGTGATACCCCGCATAAAAATCCACAAAAGACGCAAGATCATGTTTGGCACAATTGTCCAACAAAAGATGGATATTGGGAAGTGGAAAATTATCTTTCGAACTCGCCTTATTTAGATCACGATAATCAACAGACATACGAACTTCTTTGGAACAGGGATAATATTTTCCAACCAAGTAGGATACTGGGCCACTCGAATGACTTTAGCCTCAAGTTGCTTTGTGATTTCCTCTTTAATTTTGATACTCATATCAGTTTTGAGCTTTCTTAGCTTTTACTTGACAGGAGGAAAAACAGGATCAATTAGCAGCTTGTGAACTACCAAATCAGTGCTCAAACCGGGCATATCATTATAAGACCACGCAAAGATGTCTTTATACTCATGCAAAGCTTCAATTATAGCTTTATTTTGTTGTGGTTGAACATGTATACTAATCTTAGTCTCCCAAATATTTTCATGATCTCCTAAATTGATCGCCTCAGTTTCTTCCAAATTGTGATTTGTCTTATTCTCAAACTGTTTGAAATCTTTGTTTATATCCTCAAATGCTTCTCCTTCATCGTATTCAACTTCTTTATTCATTATTTCATAATTAGATTAGGTTTTTAAATCTGGTCGACAGTTCTTCATGCATGTCATATCATTAGAATCGGCATAGAAAGAACTGAATGATAGAAAATAAATAAATAAAAATTAGACTCAAAATAAAACGAAGGGAAACCACGCTTTATTAAAACATAGATATAAAGAGTTTTAACCTAAAATACCAATTTTAAAGTTTTAAATTACAATCCCAGAATGATTCAAATTACAGGAGTAAGAACAAACAAACTACTAAGACTATAAGAAAAACAAACTAACTACCAAGACTTCTTTATAATAGGGAAAAGAGTGGCCTCCCAATTGTTAAGCTGGATATCAGGGCCGACAAACTGCACATCTACATTGCTGGTACCTTCCCCAATTTCAACCATATCAGCTTGAATGAACATATTCTAAAAAAGGCCAATCAACTCTGTATCATCATCATTCATTGATTCTGCAGCAGGTAAATTGGAGGATCCAACAACACTGAATTTGATGAAAGATTCGTGAAGTGGCGGTATCGGCTTGGTAAGTGACCATGACTCTTTATTATGCTTTTTAGACTTCTTTATATCTTCAGCAGTAGGCTCGTATCCCAAACCAAAAGTACCAAAGTTCTCATAGATGTTTACCGGATAAACTATGCCTTGCAAAAACATCCCTAGACCTTTTCCTGGTTCGAAACCATGCTTCAACATTTCATTCACTACCATAACAGATGCAAAGGACAATTTTGGTCTTGCGATGAGATTTCCCTCGAGGATATGCTCAACAGCCACTACCTCAGAAGCTTGGTGAATTAACACATTATCTGCAACATCTTCTTCGATAGAGGAAATGAAGTAGTCTTTATACATGGATAAATCTCCTTCACCATGAACAATTATTTCTTGTCTGTCGTGTTCAAATTTGACCATTTGATGCAATGTTGGTGCGACTGCTTTAGCCCTATGAATCCATGGCCTTCCCAATAACATATTATATGAAGTTTCAATGTTCATCACTTGGAAATCCATAGCAAACTCCATAGGTTCAATTGTCAATATGAACTCTATTTCACCAATGGCATAAGTTTTTGATCCATCAAAACCTTTGACGCATACATTATTAGGTCGGATCCTTTCCACATTAACATTCAACTTTTGAAAAGTTAACATAGGAAAAATATTAGCGCCTAATCCTCCATCAGTTAACACTCGAGTGACGATGGAATGTTCACATTTCACAAAAATGTATAAACCTTTGTTATGCGCAGTATCTTCCATAGGCAATTCATCGTCTGAGAAAGTAATTTTATTTGCTTCAAGGATCCTTCCAACAACTTTTTTAGTTGATTCACTCTAATCTCACTGGGAACACATGCTTCATTAAGAATCTTCATTATAGCCTTACGGTGTTCCTCTGAATGTATCAATAAAGACAATAAACAAATCTGTGTTGGTGTCTTCTTCAACTGTTCTACAACAGAATGTTCTGGCAATTTCAATTTCTTTAAGAATTCTTCAGCTTCTTCATCAGTGACAGGCTTCTTGACTGTCATTCGTTCTTCACCGCCTTGTTTATTCTTTCTTAACTCTACTGGAGCATAACATCTTCTAGATCGAGTTAATCCCCCTACTTCATCTATATCTTCAGTCACTTCTTTCCCATTTTGCATCACCACAACGCGATCATAATTCCAAGGGACTGCCTTGGTATCAACCATAGGCAGCTGTGAAACTGGTTTAATAACAATAGGAGCTATGGGAGATCCTTTTATGATTAAAAAAATCTTATTGAATCTTCCAGGAATAATGAATTTCAGCTTTATTTAACTTGACCCAATATTTTCTGAAATCTCTTTCCCCACAACCAAGGGAACATTTGATGATTCTGGTTTTGTTATCACCACCTCCGTTTCTACAGGCTTTTCTTTTGTCAAATCCACAGCATTTGCTGATTTTCCGAATCAGTTTTAATTTTAATGATCGGTTTAAAGGAAATCGTAGCATCTTCACCACTAAGTATCACTTCGAGCATGTTTGTTTCATTATGATCTGGCAGCGGATTTTGATTGACATTTGGAGCGTCTGGACTTTCTACCATGATCTGTTAGGTATTAATCAACTCTTGAATGGATCTTTTTAGATACCAACATTTCTCTGTGTCATGCCCTGGGGCATCAAAACAATATTAACATCTTCTAGAATAGTCCAAGTTCTTCGGAGGAGGATTCAGGATCCTTCTCTCAATTGGGTTTAGAACATTTATTTTTCCCAGCCTATAAAATAAACTGGTGTAAGATATACCAACAGAAATAAAATTATCTTTTACCATGTTATCCCTTTTGAAGTCTGCTCTAGGCTGGAAATTAGACCTAGGAGGTCCTCTTTGAACTTGCGGGGCCGGTAGATGATTTTGGATTGCTGGTGCACGCCATTGCGGGTAAGAAGGAGCCCGAGCATATGGTTGTGCATTGTAAATAGGATATTGGGGGGATGGAATGAAATAAAATGGATTTTGTGCGTATGTTTGACGCACACCTCTCTAATTTTGTCGTGGACCTATCACGACAGGTTCTACATCCTCTTTTCTTTTCTTTCCCCCAAAACTCCCTACACCACTTTGAATTGCCTGTGTTGTTGCTTTCAAAGCGGCTTGGATGATGATCTTTCTTTATTTTATTCCATTCTCTACTATTTCTCCAACTTTAATAACTTCAGCAAATGTGCTTCCAATTGTAGAAAGTAAGTGATGGAAATAATCAGGTTCTCGTGCTTGTAAAAAGATATCAATCATTTTAGATTTCTTTATCGATGGTCTGACTCTTAAAGCCTTCTCTCTCCATCTGATAGCATATTCTCGGAAACTTTCAGTCATCTTTTTTCTCATATTGGCAAGCGTAGTGTGATCTGTCACTATCTCATATTGAAATTATTGAACAAAATCCCGATCCATGTCATCCCATACGTGCCAACGGAAAATGTCTTGATCAATGAACCATTTAGAAGCTATCACTGTAAGGATTTTTCCAAAGTAATCCATCAATAATTCTTCTTTTCCTCCTTCTCCTTTTAATTGATTTCAAAACTTTTTCAAATGAGCTACAGGATCGTCGTGTCCTTTATATTTGTCAAGCTTTGGCATTTTGAACCCTATCGGCAAATGGACATCAGTAAACATACTCAAATCCTTGTATGAAACACTTTTTGGTCCACCTAATCCTTGCATATTTCTCATACTCTACTCCAAGCTTCTAACTTTTCTAGCCATCTCCTTCTGTTTCTCATTCTTAGCAATCTTCTCAATTACGATAGTAGTATCGTGTTGATAAACATGATAAGGTGGATTTTGGGATTTGAAAGTCATTTTAGAAGGATATAACATATCATGACTTGGTTTTCCCATATTGTTCGGCACTATCGATTGAGTACCCGCAGTAGCTGGTGCTACAGAAGTAAAAAGTGGGTTATTTGTGAAAGACGAATTCAGTGGGAGCATGGTAGAAGTACCAGCAACTCCAGACATATTAGCAAATAGGCCAAATCCTGGTGGGTAAAATGGATCACTAGTTTGAGCTGGGTCAGAATTTGGATCATTCGAAGTCGAAAGTCCAGGGATCGAAGTCGAAAGTCCAGGGATTGAAGAAGGTGGGGCTTGTCCATTCAACTAATCTTGGTACATCTATGCCATCTATTTTTTCAATGACTTTATTTCTTCCATTGATGCTACTTCCTGCGAAATCAACTGATTTTGCTCTTCTTCACTGTCAGACACTATACCTTCTCTGCGGGTTATTTTTCTTTTACCCTTGTATCTAGTATTATATGGATGTGATGCCAGTTTAAACCACAAAACGACCACCAATTACTTTATCTCTCTGTAACCAAGTAGCAAACGGGTGAGTGTTATATTTTTAACAAATTATAATGCCAAGTTATATGTCATACTTCTATATGCATTTTCCAACCTATCATGGAAGACTTTGTGTTTCATCTCGGCTTTTCTAGGAATATTTTTTTTAAAAAGTTATGATCGAACCCCTTGGAGGGTTGCCTACGTATCATCCTAGGACATGAATCAGATCTTACGTAGTTTGGGAAAAATTAACAAAATGATTTTGTCTCTTTTTATTATTATTTTTATTAAAGAAAATAAATAAAGTAAGTAAAGTAAAACATATGTAATATATATATATATATAAATAAATAGTCATCTTCATTATATTACGTAATATAAATATGACAACATAACCGACCCAAATCCTAAGATAAGACCTACCAACTGACATCTGACAAATAAAACTAAAAGACATAACATCTAAATAAGAAGTTTTAAAACTAAAAATGAAAAACTATAATAAAGAAAACAACTATCCATTCAAGGAGACTTCGGCTTGATATGTCCTCCCAAACTCAAGTATATGTCCTCCAATGAGCTAGTGAGACGCTGTGCGAAAGCTGGTACTTGTGCCAAAAAGTCCTCATGATCCAACTGTTGATAATCCAAACCCATTTTGGTAGTATCCTGTGCTACACGGTGGACCTTCCCTCAAAGGGAACTAAAGGCATGATTCCATTCTTGGGCCTGTCGATCTCGTAAATCAACCATCTCTCTTACACACTGTTCATAAGCAGAAACAACCTCCAACTGTTCTCGCAATATTCCTCATTCATGGATCCACTGAGATCTCTCTCGATCAAATTCTTCTTGCATGTTCTTTTCAACTTCTTACAGTTGTTGTCGGTGAGATTCAGCGAGTTCTGCAATATGTGACCCTCTAGTGGTAGCCAGTTTGATTTGTCCCCGAAGTGCAACCTCAATATCTACTGATTTAGCTTTCTCTTCAGGAAATTCCCTTTGTTGTTCGTCTATTTTTGTCTTGGCATGCTCTAATTCTGATCTTAAAGCTTGGTTGGCCTCATGATATTCTTGCATGGCTCTCTTAATTCCTATCCTGATTGCAACTTCTTGATCTATAGGTCCCCTAACCGATCTTTCTGGTCTGACTGGCGGACTCGACTGTTCTTCAAACCATTCACGGTAATCTGGGTGTACTTCTCTTTTCTCATGCTCTATGACCATCATTTCAATCCCCATGATACGACAACCTTCCCAAATCTACTGGCCCAATTCCTCCGAAAGTGGGATCTCTGGTTTGACCTTAAATACAAACTCAGTCATATTTTCCATAATGGGAATTATTTGACGTCTTCCAAGCCAACGTAAAACTGTCAATGGAACATATGGTTGAACAACCCTAATACCCATTAATAATAAGAACAGTCGAATGATAGAACTGTGTATGACTTGCCTCCAAGGGAACCAAGGGAGATTCCAAGTGATTTTATCTGTTGTCAGAGAACGAAAAAGCTTATCCCAATCTCTAACTCCTTCTAGGCATTTATATTTCTCTAACCTCTCTTTGTAATCTTTGATCCGATTGAATCTTTCAGGATTAAATCTTGCCATTGTAGGACGTAGGTAGAGATACTCCATAATCCACATTTGTAATAAGCTATTACATCCCTCGAAAAAACTCTTTCCTTTCTGACAAATAGTTAAAGCACGATAAATATCTGCCAGGATCATTGGCACTATAGTGTAATCTTTCTTAATCAGTATCTTTACCACTCCTGCTAAACGAATGTTAATTTTTTATTCTCTCTTTGGGAAGACCATAGTGCCTAAAAAGGTTACCATGAATGCAAATCGTTTGTGAACCTTTCAAGCCTCAAAATTCCCCTTATTACAGAGTTGCTTACCGTACTTTTTGAACCCCTCTTGCCTTCCGTATCTATCGTACAAAAACTGCAAGGAAACCCAACCTTTTTCCATCGATTCTTCTTTTGAGTTCTATATGTTCATGAGTTTGCAGAATTTATTTATCGAAATGAGTCTCGAGGTGATAAGTTTCTTTCGATGCATATCCCCATATCCAACATAGGCCGCTATCTCCTCTACAATAGGAGTCAACTCAAAATCCAAAAAATGAAACACATTGTTTTTCAGGTTCCAGTAGGTTAGTAACGCATCAATCACCTCCCTATTAGGCTTGATCGTCATAATACTCATCAAAGAACCCAAATACTTATGTATCTCGTCATAATCGAATGTATCCATTTCGTTCCACCATAACGAAAGCTGCAAAGGGGTACAATCCATAACCTGAAGCGGTACACTCCCATCTCTCTTTCTCTTTGGACGCTTTCCACGAACAGGGGGAGACATTTTATACCTATTGACAGGGACATAAGATTAATAAATGTCTAAACTTAGACAAAACTTAATTTATCAATTTTGAAAAGAATTTACAACTTGACTTGTGAAACCTAGTACGACCATTATTCGGATTTAGTTGCAAAGAATAATTTTATCAAAATCAAAATGAGAAAAACATGACAGATAATATTTTTAGGAAAAAAATTTATTTAAATTGACTCTATCAAAAAATGTACAATAACATACCTCTAGATAAATTTAACTATATGTTTAAATACAATACCCCCTTAAGTACATTTAAAAAGAACAAAAATAAAATAAAAGGATTTAGAAATAAAGAAAAGAAGAATGATTGTTTTATGAATGAAGTTGTATAAAATTTTAGTCTCACGACCCCTAGAGGTTCAAGACTGTTAAAATATATGTTTATATATTTTATTATTATTTTACAAAAATTCAGCTCACGACCAGTAAAGGTTCAGGCTATTATGATTTTTATGTTGAAATTAATTTTGAAAAATAAAAATAAAAAGTAAAATAAAGATAATAATATTCATGAAAACAATAATTTTTCTTATTATTATTATTTTTATTATTTTTCTAAAAATATCCTTAAAAAAATCTGTGAATTATTTTTCAAATAAATGATCATATCCTGGGTA
The DNA here is from genome assembly GCA_030864215.1 of Capsicum pubescens. Classification (NCBI taxonomy): domain Eukaryota; kingdom Viridiplantae; phylum Streptophyta; class Magnoliopsida; order Solanales; family Solanaceae; genus Capsicum; species Capsicum pubescens. Next base: position 132,559,269 of record CM061540.1, on the reverse strand, counting down.
GGACTTCCTATGTATCTCACAAAAAGTTAGAATCAGACCCTCGTAGTTCATGAAGATTGTAAAAACTATGTTGCTGTATATTTTTTTTTCTTTTTGAAAATAAAAATTTTCTTTTAAAAAAAAATGATTAACTAAATTTGAGGATAAATTAATCTCTCACATTTTAAAATTGCCTAAAGTCGGTCAAAAAGTAAATAGCATTCCAAGCAAATGTCAAAGAGCATGTAGGATGCACATGTTGGTCTTTATAAATTAGGTCACCTGTCTTAAACAAACCCAGCCCCTGTGCCGAGTCCCGCTAAGTCAAATGCATATGATGCAAATAAAGTGGCACCTAATAGGGATAACTAGATTCTGAGTTTTCAGTTCTTCTAAGTTTATGCCTAATATGGATATGTGTCTAGACTGGCTTACCCGAGCGGACACTCGAGCCGGGGAGGGACAACTTGGTCGGTAGCAGGGAAACATCGCCTTCGTTGCCGATCCTAACCCCGCCTAACATGTGTGACTATATCCTTCACCAGGTGCCTTTACACTCCGGCTATCTCAAAAAGAAGGTGGGATGCATATGTTGCATTCCCTCTATCCTATTTCAGAGACTCAGAGGGGGTACGCGAGAGAAGAAAATATATAATACAGTTCAAATAATATCAAAGCGGTAAATAAAAAACAAATAGCACATAATGCCAACAAACTCAATAGCACCAATAATTAAAGCAAGTATAAGTCAATATAAAAAGCTCGAATTCTTATTATTCTCCAGCAGAGTCACCAGAGATGTCACACCCCTTTTTCGCTCGAGGGATCGAGTCGAAGGGTTTTTCTAATTAAAGTGACGATTTTGAATAAGGATTATTTTATTTACAGAGTCATCACTTGGAATGGAGTTTTGGTGTTCCAAGTCACCTTATTGAATCCCTAATCAAAAGAAAATGACTCTTTGTTGGTCTGCAAAAATAGAAGACCGGGTAAGGAATTCTGTTGACCAAGGGGAAGGTGTGAGGCACCCCTCGAGTCCTGTGGTCTAGCACGGTCGCTTCTATTGACTTATACTTAACTAAAACTATTTCGATACATTGTGTTAAGGCCTAAATTCGCTCATTTTTACTATAACGAAAACTTGTCTATTATATTAAATAAATCGTGTGAAAATTAATTTAAATTTTTTTTTTCAATTTATATTATAGCATCTTGAAATTTTAAAATGTCTTGAAAAGATACGTATGCCACATTCTTAATTTGAGACGTATATTTTAAAACTTGACTAGAATTTGCCTAAAATTAAAGATATTAATTTATTTCTTATAAACTCGTAATAATTTAATATTACTTAACCTTCACAATAAATTAATAATATTTGATTAAAACAATTAATTAATTTAATAAATAATTAGTAAACTTTATTAATGATAAAAATAATATAATAATAAAATAAATAAATAAAATTAATCAAAATTCATTCTAACAATGATAATCAAAGATAAATAGCAACATACTAAATAAAGACATTTCAAAACCAGTAAAATAATTAAAACAAAAATAAAAAAATTAAAGATATTCCTACTGGTGTTTTTTTTAATTTAAACTATTTATATCTTTTCAATTCTCTTACTTCAAATGCACCAAAAATACATTCATACATATATTTTAAAGAAAATAAAAGAACGTATGTATATCCCTAAATTTCTGTTTCTTTTCCCTCAATAAAATGTTACTGTATTTTACCGTCATTCTCAATTTGAATGGTTTAGCGACTGATTTAGTGTTCACCGACGGCTGGCAGCGATTTCGATGAGAATCGACCGGGGTTTGACCCGATAATAAATTTATTTTTGGCGATATTCGGTTGAAAAATAACTTTCTCTACCAGATCTGTTACAAATAAGGTAGAGGGATGGTTGGTCAGTGGGGAAATAGAGGCACCGACAGCATCACAGCAGATCGGGGAAAGAGAAATGGAGGGATGGTGGAAAGGAGCCAGAAGAGGAGTGGTTTTTGGCGAGGTTTGCAATGGAAAGGGGAGAAAGGGACCAGCATTTTCATGGTTTTTCTGCTGAGGGTGCACCGGAAAGCCTCATCATTAGTGGCTGATGGTTTTCCCGGCGTAGAGGAGAGCGGCGTTTATTGTTTTTTTGTAAATTTTATTTATTTATTCTCTACTGCTTTCTAATTTTTTTAATATTATTCTTCAGTACATCCATAAATTTCTATTCCGCTATGTTTACATTTTTTTTTACTTTGTATGCAGGAATATATAAATACAAAACTTCCTTATTATTTATACAAACATACAGTTACACAATAATTTAATTGTGTAATATACAATTATAAGAATTCACATAGTTAGTTAACTACACATAGTGTCTGAAATCACTTAGAACATTTTCATTCATGCTGTTCAATAATTTTATACATAAGATGATTCAAGTTTGAACAAGAACCTGTGATGATTCAAATGAAATAAGAAGCAAGAAGTAATTGTCACTAGAAATCTTGAACGAAAATTCTAAAACTTCAAACTTTCTTTCTTTGTTTTACTCTCTCTTCTTGATCTCTTTTTTACTCTGTGTTTTTCTTTGCTTTTTTTTACTGTCTGATATGATGTAGAATGTAGAATCTACGTTAAGGGTAAAGAAGAATTCTTAAATACAGGACTTTGGGGGGGGGGAGGGAATTGGGGTGGGAACAGTTACAGACAACGGAAGGATTTTAAAATTTGAATGATTTTTTTGTTTTTTATTTATATTTATATTTATATTTTTTATTTAATAGAAGATAATAATAATAAATATAAATAAAGATAAATAAATAATAATAATAATAATAAATATAATAATAATTAATTAATTTTTATTTAGCGTAATAACAATTTATAAATAGTCAAAATAAATATAATAAAATAGTATTAAAATTACTAATTTATTTATTAAATTTTAGAATAAATAATATACATATATTTTGGATTTTTGTATTATTAGTATAAAAATAAAAATAAAATATCTCAAAATTAACTTTATTTATTTATTTATTTCTTTTTTAACTAAAACTTAATTAAAAATAAAATAAGAAATTACATAATATTATAACAAAATATAAATATCTAATATCGAAAATAAGTTAAAATTCGAGGATGATCAAAAATCACGTGTCTACAATACCTCTATTAGGCACCCCTATTTCTAGGATGGAACATAATGGATGGTTAACCTCCTAATCACCCTTATGTCTAAGATAGTGAAAAATTAGCAAGGCACACCTATGAATTATCTACTATTGCTTTGGTTCCCGCATCCCTTCTTCAAGGATGATGTGGGTTCTAAAGTTCACCCAAAACCCCCTTTTCAAGGATGGCTAGGGCTTTCAAGAGCTTGGGAATTTCATCCATCAAACCCATTTAGGCATTTGGGGCTTTCACCCACAAATCCCTACCTATTTAATCAAGTAACAATAGACCTCATCATCAATAAACTAAATTCCACTCAAATCGATCACAACCCATGCTCAATTGTTTCCTATTTAAATATATTCCCAAGAGATAGATCTAGAAAATCATAATAATAGTCAAAACAAATAAACCAAGATGTCTATTAAAGTTATTCATAGGAAAAATAAAGAGAGGAAAAACCACACTTTAGACTCAAATGAATCTTCAATAGACAAAGCCAAATCTATACTTGGAAGTTACTCTAATGTCTTCTTAGCTCAAATTAGTACAAATTTAAGCTCCAAGAAATTACAAAAACCCTAGACTAAGGATGGGAGGTAGGGTTAAGTAAAGATGGAACAATCCCTTAGATTAGGGTTTGAGTTTTCTTTTGTTAGGAAAATTTGGGAAAACTTCGTGCATTTACAATTTCACACTTGGGCTGAAATCCCGCTAGGCTGGGATCATGGTGTCTTTAACGCGACCGTGCTACAGCAACTGCAGGCAATTCCACGCGATCACAGCACTTTGACCTGCTTGATTCATCGCGATCGCGGGCTGACGCCTATGATTATGATAACTGAAGCCATGTTCTACTCCAGGTCTTCAACTGCACTTCTTTGCTTCTTTTTATTCATTTTGTAGCTCCAATCCACATTTTTTTACCTCATCACCTTTTTGCCTACAAAATATGGATATTAGTGCATTCAATCATAATTATGTCTCCCTTATTCATTCAAAACAAACTAAGGTGCACAAATGATTAGTGCAAATTAGTGGTAAAAGCACCACTCATCAACACCCATAACTTAAAGATTTTTTTCGTCCTCAAGCAACACAACCTCTTACTATGAGACACAAACATCTATGCCCAAACTTTATGCCTTAAAGATCATAATGACTTCAACCTTAGTCACTACCTTAAGTAGCTCATTGCACATGGGCTAAGCTATTTTCCACTACACCCCTCATCATAAGATGTAATATTCAAGGATGCACAAGACTTTAAAGAGAAACCAAGCAACAAAAATTAACACTCTAGAAGTGACTCCCTTTTAACCACAACTAAGCAATATTCCACTTGTCTCATTGCTCGGGAGGTGACAAAATTCCCAACCTCAACTTGTTCACATGCCAACCTCACAAGAAAGAGAATTCCATACACCAAACTACCAAATATGCAATAAGGAATTTTAAGTGAAAAAATCTCTCCCTCTCAAAATATATCTCTATGCAACAAGTGGCATACCATAGGCTTGCCCCTATTTTCAATCGCCGCTACAAAGAAAGTACATGGTTGGAGATCTCAAAGGACTTTCTAAGCTTGTAACATAGGTTCAGTTTGGGGTAGGATATCATTTTTGAACAACATGGCTACACCCTTCTTTGAACATCTATATCACACTTTTCAATCCTCTTTTTGACTATGGGCCACTCCTCTTTGTTTTCTCTCTTTTCATATGCCTACTTTTTTTCCTTCCATTGTTCACCCATTTTCTTCTATTTTTTTTTTTGGAATTTTTATGCAATTCTTTCCTTTGTTGAACCCTTTTTTTTCTAGTAATTTGTTTTTAATGGTTAAGCACTTAAACATTTCCCTAACAACTTTGTGGCCCCATACTTACTTCCATCAATCTTCCCACCCCCAAATAGGCTTTTAGCCTCAAGTTGCATTTTAATGTTTAAGGAGGGTATGGTTCAAAAGAGGGATAAAAAGAATGGTTCACGGCTTGTAATGTGTTTTCCAAAGAAAGGTCCAAAGGCTCAAAATAGGTAACTATTGATTTCATTTATGCATGGGTAGGCTTTTCAGGCTAGAGTGGGTTTCCACAATTACAAGGATGGACTATGATCATTTCTTTAACCAACTATAATAAAAATTAGCTTTGAAAGACTAACGGGGCAAGTTTTAGATAACACAAGTATACAAGAGTTGAATACTAATAGTTCATCTCACATGGCATGAAAATTCACCAAGGGAGCTCAATTGCCCCTCCCCTGAGAGACAAAATTGGAGTATCTATCATTATTTACAAGTTAAAAACTTATGGAGTCACAAAAGAGAAAAAGTTTTGTTACAAAATTGCTCAACTTACATGTCAATTTGAGTGCAAGGAGGTTGTTGTCAATATATTTACCCAATAAGAGTCGGGATCGAATCCACGAGGAACAATATGAGTGGCAATTAAGTAAGTTTGGAATAAGAGCAACTAACTAAATTCAAACCTATATTACAAAATGATTTGGGGGGGGTTTTGATGTTTTCAAATATGAAAGTAATTTTTAGGCTTCTAAGGGACTAATTTGAGACTAAGAATAATTTTAGGAACGGATCTTGGGACTATGCTATCCTAGGGGCAAGATATGCATGGGTATGTAATGATTCGATGAAAATTCTAGTTGTTGATGATATGGTAGGCTAGGTTTAAAGTCCTTGAGGCTAGTTTTACAATAAAGCCACAACGATGTCACTCGTTGACCCTTTCGAGTACATAACGAGTATGTAATTAAAGGCACCCAATACCTTAATTAAGCACTCCTATTTCTAGGATGGAACCCAAGGGATAGTCAATCTCCTAATCCCCTTTATGTCTAAGATAGTGAAAAATTGGCAAGACAAACCCATGAATTGTCTATTATTGCTTTGGTTCCCACATCTCTCTTTCAAGGATGATGTGGGTTCCTAAAGTTCACCTAAATCCCCCTTTTCAAGGATGGATAAGGCTTTCAAGAGCTTGGTACTTTCATCCATCAAACCCATTTAGGTAATTTGGGGCTTTTACCTATAAATCTCTACCTATTTAATCAAGCAGCAATAGACCCCATCATCAACAAACTAAATTCCACACAAATATATCACAACCCATGCACAATTGCTTCCTATTCAAACATAATCCTAAGAGGAAGATCTAGCAAATCATAATAATAATTAAAACAAATAAACCAAGATATTTATTAAAGTTATTCATAGGAAAAATAAAGAGAGGGCAAACCACACATTAGACTCAAATGAATATTCAATAGACAAAGACAAATCTACACTTGGAAGTTACTCTAATGTCTTCTTAGCTCAAATTAGCACAAATTTAAGCTCCAAGCTCTAAGAAATTACAAAAAACCCTAGACTAAGGATGGGAGGTAGGGTTGAGTAAATATGGAATAATCCTTTGGATTAGGGTTTGGGTCTTCTTTTGTTGGGCAAATAATGGATAGCTTCATGAATTTATAGTTTTTCCCTTGGACTAAAATTTTGCTAGGCCACGATCTCAGTGTCCTTAACTCAACCGCGGTATAGCGACCGCAAGTAATTCCACGCGATTACAACACTTTGACCTACTAGACTCGGTACGATCACGTGCTTATAACTAAGGCCATGTTCTACTCCAGGTCTTCTACTACACTTCTTTGCTTTCTTTTGTAGATCTAATCCATATCTTTTCATCTTATCAACTTTGTTCCTGCAAAATATGGATATTAGTGCATTCAATCATAATTTTGTCTCCCTTATTCATTCAAAACAAGGTATGCTGCACAAATAATGAGTGTGAATGAGTGGTAAAATACCACTCATTAGGGTAATAGCCAGAATACCCCCACTAAAATCCCTTAAAAACCTGTCATAGAGATACGACTGACCCATACGAGTCGCACCCTCCTATACGATTGGTATCCACCACTCGTATACAATACTAAACCCTTGGATCAAACATTGTCCAGTATACGACCCATCCAACCAAGTCGTAACCACAACATACGATTCATACCCATAACCCGTATCCCTGGTAGAATAAAATAAAAAGAAAATTGATCACTACCCACCGTACGAATCCCTGCTATGACTTGTACCAAACCCTTATAACTCACACCTCTAAGTAATACCTATACCAGTGAAAAAGAATATCCCACCAACTAACATTGCTCAGCATATGATAGGACCATACCATTTATACCCCAATATACGACTCGTACCCATGAGTCGTATTAGGTCCGTAGAATGAATTTTTAGGAAATTTTCTAAGTGTAAAAACCTAGGATGTTTCAAATCATTCCTTTGTACATCCTTTCATCAACATCCTTCCCAGATGAGTTTGAATCAAGACTTGTGGATGGACTCATCAGAGTTCCATAGGCCTTTCTTTTTTCCATACCTAATTTTTTGATGAGTTTCTTTGTGTACTTAGCTTGACTGATGAAGGTACCTTTGGAAGTTTGTTTGATTTTTAATCCCAAGAAAAATGTGACCTCTCCCATAAAACTCATTTCAAACTCTACTTTCATTAAATTAGCAAAATTCTCACATAGAGAGATTTTAGGACTACAAAAAAAGATATCATCAACGTAAATTTATACAATAAGAAGATTTGAATCAAGCTTTTCTATGAATTGTTTTGTATCAATTTTACCTCTTTGAAAATTATTATTTAGTTAGAAAGTACTCAATATCTTATACCAAGCCTTTGGAGCTTATTTGAGACCATAGAGTGACAATTTGAAAACATGATTTGGATAAAATCGATTTTCAAACCCGGGGGATTGTTTTACAAAAACTTCCTCATGAATGAAACCATTTAAGAAGGCACTTTTGACGCCCAATTGATATAACTTAAAATATTTGAAATCAACAAAAGCTAATAAAATTTGAATTGATTCTAACCTTGCCACAGGAGCAAAAGTTTTATCATAATCAATACACTTATGGGAGTATCCTTGAGCTACAAGTCTGGCTTTGTTTATGATAACCTTAGCATGTTCATTCAATTTGTTTCTATAGATCTATCTAGTTCCAATTACTGAGCAGCTCTTAGGTCTTTCAACTAGAGTTCAAACTTGATTTCGTTCAAACTGGTCCAATTCTTCCTTTATTGCTTCGACCTATGATTTATCTTTGAGGGCCTTATTAGTCTTTTTTGGTTCAATTTGAGATACAAGGGCAACAGACACATGCTTTCTAAATAATGCTCTTGTTTGCATCCTATCATTTGGATTTTCGATGATAAATTCATTTCCATATCTAGTATCGTGTTTCTATTCTCTTTGAAAAATCAATTTGACTATTTTTGTCGTGAGAGTAGACTTCTGAGGGGGTATAGTCGACTTGTCTTGTGATGGATCAGAGGTTGTACTAGCATTGGCTCCTGATTATTTATCACTCACCTGTTCTTTATCAATATTCAAACTCATAGAAGGGTGATTAGATTCATCAAATACAATATGCATAGATTCTTCAACACATAAGGTTTTTTTATTATAAGATGCTTTGTAAGCACGACTACTGGGAGAATACCCGAGTAAAATACTTTCCTTACTTTATGGATCGAATTTTCCCAATTTATTCTTACCATTGTTGTGGATAAAACATTTGCATCAAAAATCATAAAAGTAGCTAATATTAGGCTTCTTTCCTCTCTATAGTTCATAAGGCATTTTTTGTAGAATAGGTCTGATCAGGCATGTGTTGATGATGTGACATGTTGTAGTTACTGCTTCTACCTAGTAGTGATCTAGGTGATTATGTTCTAACAACATGGTCCTGGCAGTTTCTTGGAGAGACCGATTCTTTCGCTCCACCATACTATTTTGCTGAGGAAACCGAGGCGATGAGAAGTTCTGAGAGTATCTGTTCTGAGCACAGTATTCCCTATACGCCTTGTTTTTAAATTTCCTCCATGATCACTGTAAACATAGGTAATAAAGTTTCTATATTCTTTTTGTACTTTTCTATGAAAAAACTCAAAGTTTGTGAAAGCCTTGTGTTTATGAGAAAGAAACATCATCCAAGTAAAACATGAGTAATCATCAACTATAACAAAAATATATCTCCTTCCACCAATGCTTGCGGTCTTGGTGGGGCCAAACAAATCCATGTGGATTGGTAGTGGAGACAATGTCTTTGACTTTGAATGATGTTCCAGTTTGTTTACCCAATTGGCAAGCATCACAGATGTGATCCTTTTCAAACTTGAGTTTTGGCAGACCCTTTATGAGATCCAATCTGGACAAATTATCAATAATATGCATGCTAGCATGCCTAAGATTTTTGTGCCATAACCAAACATCATTGGTTTACATAGTGAGGCAAGTTAAGGTGAAAAAATCAGGACTATTTAAAATGTAAATATTATCAATATTTTCTCAGTGAGAGAGATGTATCTTTTGTCATGTTTGATTAAGCAATTTTTGGCTTTGAAGAGGACTCCAAAACAATCCTCACATAGCTAACTGAAGCTAAGCAAATTATGTTTAAGGCCGTCCACAAGATATACTTTAGTGAATTCACATAATGAGCTGAGTTTTATTGAGCCAACTCCGATGAAGTTACCTCTAGCATTGTCGCTGAATCTGACAAACCCTCAAACTATTTTGTTTAGAAGTGAAAAAATTTCTTTCTTCCGGTCATATGTCTGGAACATCTGCTATCAATGACTCACATTTCTTTCTTGTAGGTACCCAAGTGGTCTTGGGTCCTTGCGGGTTAGATGCGCTTCATTTAGGCTTTCAAACCCATACACATTTAGGCTTGTGCCTAAAACTATAGAATTTGTGCCCTCTCTGTCCACATATAAAAAAGATGGGTTCTCAAAATGATAAAGAGGTCTTGGTTGATTTAAATGATTTTGACGTGGAACTTAAATTATTCTAAAAAGTGTTTGATCTCATGAAATTGTGATAAAGTTATCTCTTAATACTGTTTAATTTTATCTTTACATCATCAATTTCTTCATGAAGTAAGTCAATTTCGATTTGACATGCTTAAATTTCTATTTGATAACTTCTTTGTTCCTCTACGAGTTTTTGTTTAAATCGAGCTTTGCTATTTTTCTTCTCTTGAGCAATTTTATTATACTCATCTATAACTTTTTGAAGATCTTAAGTTATCATATCTAAATTAGATTCAAGAGTATTACAGTTGTGACAATCATGTAGTCTTACCTCACTAGATTCACCTGTTGCCAAAAAGAACATATTGGAGGCTTTTATTTCTCCTTCGATTTCATATTCATCACTCCAAGATCTAAAATTTTGATTTTTTCTAGATGTTCTTCTTCTTAATTCTAGACAGTTTTGTTTGAAGTGGTCGGGCCTCCCACAGTAATATCAGCGATCATCATTTCTAGTAGAGTTATTATTTTCGCTCCTTAGGATCTTTGTTGTCTCTGCCTCATGGTTTTCCTAACTCCATGGTTGTGAGGGACATTCCTTCACTATTGGTATCTTCCAAAATATCTTCTTCTTATTCAGTTGGACTAGCGTTGAAGGTCACTGGTTTCTTCTTTTCCTCCTTATGGTACCTGTTGATATAATTTCTTTCATATGAAATAAGATTACCTCATAGTTTGTTATATGTCATGTTGTGAAGATCTCGGCATTCCAAAATGGCAGCTTTGGTTTCCCAAATTTTGAAAGACTTTGGACCATCCTCAAGACTTGCAGGATGTGTGGGTAGATCATCCCAAGTGATTTTAGTTCGCACACGATCTTACTGAATTTGGCAAACATTGTTTCAATATTTTCATTCTCTTCCATTTTGAATAGCTCGTATTCATTGACAAGGGCGGCAATCTTGGACTTTTTTACTTTGGTGGTTCCTTCATAGGTTACCTCCTTTGTCCTATATTTCCTTTGCAGTCTCACAAGTTGATATGTTGTCGGATTCTTCTCCACTAACTGCACAAAGAAGTAAACTTATAGCACATGCCTTAGTTTGGATTACCTCTTGTTATTCTTTAGTGACCTAAAAATTTTTAAGGTCTTCTATGTCAGTACTGTTAGATTCTTTTTCTTTGTCCTTTGACTTCTCTTAAAGCCCTGGAATCGGCTTTGGACCCTTCTTGATGAAAACCCAGGATTGAAAGTCATTTGATTGGACAAAAATTTTAAATCTATTTTTCTAGTAAGAGTAATGCTATCCATTAAAGTATGGTGGTTTTGTGGAGGAGTGACTGTCCTGGAGAAGAGCACCAGGAATTTGATAACTTGCCATTTGATCTTTTCTCACTTATGGTTAAGTAACACAATTGGTGAGACTTGCTCTGATACCAATTGAAATTCAAGAAGGGGTGAATTGAAAAAATTTCTGTGAGTCGACTACTGAATCTTCACGGTCAACTCTCCTGTAGATCAGTACACTTCACAAAATAGATTAGATTTAAAACAATTAAGCAAGCAAAATAATTGAACATGAAGTAAAGACACAAAAAATTTTTACGCGTTAGGAATACCAATGTGGTGCCTACTTCCAGTCCCCTTGGGTTTTAAAGTTTTCTTAGATCATTCAATGTTGGGCTCGAGTACAGTATTGGGAAACAAGTTCTAAAGTCTTATTTTGCTCTTCAAATCTTGTGACACAGCTTTATTTGATGAAACAAAGTTGACTCAATCCTACTCTTTATATAATAATTTTAAACTAAAAGTTACAAAGCCTTCTGAGACTAATATTGAGACACTTTGATGTTCTTCTTTGAAGTTGCGTAGTGTATTCTTTTTTTCATTTTGTCCTTTATAGTATTTTGTTGTATATGCTTCTTTTCTTCATAAGTAAACCCAAGAGATTTTTTCTCAATCAAGGGTTTGAGTTGATTCCTTGATTGGGGGAGTTTGCACCTTATGGTATGTCCATATCAGATATGTCCATACTTGGTGTGATTTTTCTTTCTCACATCTATTCATGTCCATATAAGATATGTCCATGTAAGTAGTGATACCCTCCTTCTCCTTTGATCTTGTCATGAGGTACGTCCAATTGCCTTGTCTATTGGGATCTTTAGTTGATATGATTTTTATTTCCTTGTCAAGCGATATCTTAATTTTGATATGGCTCCATATTTAGTGTGATATTCTTTGAGAGAATATTCCTTGCATTGAACGAGATATCCTCCCATGATTTGAGATCATCAATGTCCTTTGTGTGAGATCTCCTTCCATCATTAGGTATATTCAATATCTTTGATGTGGCTCCATATTTTGCACGATATTCTTTGAGAGAATATTCTTTGCCTTGTGCGAGATATCCTCCCATGATTTGAGATCTTCAATGTCCTTTGTGTGAATCTCCTTCCATCATTAGGGATCATCAATATCCTGTAAAGTTCACTTATTAGTTTGTCATTATTAAAACATAAAACATAAGTATAGGAGACTAACAACTTACTCTCTAGAAAAAAGAAAAAGAGTTAGCTCATTGATTGATTTTCTTTTTCCCACAATTTTTTTTTATTATTTTTTGTAAATTCCGTAATCTTTTATTTTTGTTGATTCACGCATGATCTCTCTCTTGAAAGAATTATTTCCACAGTTAGAAATTGTTTTTCAATTCAAAGGAAATATGTAGTCATATTTTCTTATATTTTTTCCAATGAAACGAGATTCCACAAGAAGAAGAATATTTGGGAGTTTTAATCTTACCATATTGGCTAGATCGTGTACATTAAATCATGATTTAGGAGGGTGAGTTAATTGGATAGATTATGACCTTAGAACTTAAGAGTGGACACGTATCAGTTGATTAGCAATTTACTGGAAACAACAGTAAATGTTGGTGCATTTTCATATTAAAAGTAAATTGCATGATAATTGATGGACATAAAGTGAAGAAAGTGGTGCCATTATATTTTGATAACTCTTGTAACTTCTAATACTTTATTTGTCTGTTATCTACCACATTATCTTGTGTCTTTAATCTGATGAGTTAGTGGTAAGAATATGGCCATAAGTTTCTTGTAAATTCTACTATTATTCTACCTCTTTATGTATTGTAACTCATATAACATATGAAACCCCTAAAACATTCATCTTCCTTACTTAATATCCACTACTCCCTCATTTACTATATGGAAGAAATACTATACCTATATAAAGGGTGTTTTCTTCCTTGTGATGGAGTGATGAGTGGTAGTACATTGTGAGTGAAAAGATAAAGATGATAAGTGTGAAAATTATATAAGTGAAAAAGAGAGTTGAGACAAAGAAAATATTCAAAATCTTTAACTATATTCACTATACAAAAAGAGAGTTTTAATATATTGAAGGAAGAGGTTCTTATGGTGGAGCTTTGGACTCATCAACTAATCCGGAGTTGCTTTAGTCGTAAATCGTTGATGGACTGTTGTATCCTGGAGGAGACAAGTCAAGAGATATATTGCTGGATCAGTGTAGATTATGCCACAGTAGGCTTGAATCTCCTTAAAGAGAGTGTGATATCCGCACCTCAGCCAAGATGAAGATTATATTTTATTTTCTTTTCTTTCGTTCATTTTATTTTCAACTGTAATCATTATTATTTGTATCATATTACACTAATAATTTTAAGGAGATTCATGTTTTGTTACAGTTTGAAAAATTGCAAATATTAAGATGCGAGATCTCAAAATATGGATGGCAAGAGATAGCCACGCAAAGTATCTTTCTACTCCTCAACTCAAGCGGAAGAAAGGTAAAAAAAATTGTACTTGTTGTGGAGGAAAGGTAAAAAGTTACCTATTATTTTTCATGAATAAAATTACACTTTTTATGAAAGTTTATTTTCTTAAAGTCGCAAAATAGTGGTGGCTAATGAAATGAGAAAAAATCACCATGAAAAATCTAATTTTTACATTTTTGAGAATGCTTTGAAAAAAAAGTTACAAGTGCATATATTAGTCTTGGATTAAATCACATGTCATTATTAATTTGCATATGACTTGATGTCTTTAAATTTGGCTCTAACATGTTATCAAATGAAGGATAAAAAATATTAAGTAGTCATTTGACATTAAATATTTGGGTGAGATAAATTTCATTCTAGGAATGAAAAGTACCAAGCCACGAAGATATCTCATGATCCGCTTCACAGCATTTTAATGCTCTCTTTTCATATTAGAAAGAAAATGGCTAACAATACCAACAGTGCAAGCAATTTTTAGTCTGTTACAATTTATTGTATACATCAAACTACCATAGCTGAAGCATAAGAAACACTCTTCATGAATTTTTTCTCATCATCACTAGAAGGACACTGCTTCGTGCGTAATTGGAAGTACATAGCTAAAGGTGTACTAACAACTTTAGCCTTATAGATGTTGAACCTTTAAAGTACATTTTGAATGTACTTCTTTTATCATAACCACAACTCTTTGTCCTTTCTATCATGGATAGTTTGCATGCCAAGAATCTTCCTTGTTGGTCTTAAGTCTTTCACAGAAAAACACTTACTCAACTCTGGATTCAACCTTTAAATCCTGCAAGCATTATGACTAACATCAAGCATGTCATCAACATAAATCAACACAATAATAAAGTCAACATCAACAAAATTTTGCACTAAAACACAATTGTCTGAAGTAGTTTTCTTGAAGTCGCACTGACTCATAAGAGAACCAAATTTCCTGTACCACTGCCTAGAAGCTTGTTTCAAACCATACAAGCTCTTCTTCAATTTACAAATATAATTCTCTTTTTCCTTGACTTTAATAACATTTGGTTGTGCCATTTAAATTTCTTCATCTAAGTCACCATGGAAAAAAGTAGTTTTAACATCCATTTGCTCAACCTCTAAATCTAGACTAGCAGCTAACCCTAGAACTACATGAATGGAAAACATATTCACAACTGAAGAGAGTATCTCATCAAAATCAACTCTTTTTTTCTGGTTAAAACCCTTTACAACTAATCTAGTTTTTTTATCATGGAACTTAATTACCATCTTCATGTTTCACACAGAAAACCCACCTATTTTTCAAAGCTTTTTTGTCTTAGGTAACTTAACCAAATCAAAGGTATGATTATCATGCAAATATTTTATTTCATATTCCATAAAATCAAACCACCTTTCTTTTTCTTCACTTTCTATGGCCTCATCAAGACTCTCAGGTTCTCCCCTATTAGTCAAGTGTACATACTCATTGTGAGAATAATAAGATAAAGGCATTCTCTCTCTAGTAGATCATCTAAGAGAATTCTTTGGAGCATAAATAA
The DNA here is from genome assembly GCA_030864215.1 of Capsicum pubescens. Classification (NCBI taxonomy): domain Eukaryota; kingdom Viridiplantae; phylum Streptophyta; class Magnoliopsida; order Solanales; family Solanaceae; genus Capsicum; species Capsicum pubescens. The sequence continues at coordinate 132,543,896 of CM061540.1, read as the reverse complement.
TAATTAGTTGTTGATCAACCCCATCATCTTACACTATAACATCAACAGAAACATGCTGGTCATTCTAAACATGATCATCATCTTTATTATCAACTTGATTTTCATGATTATGAAGATTTTCTACAACTACAGTAGTTGAAGGAACTATATAAATATCAATTAAGATCTCATGAATATGAGAATCAACCTTCTCAGCTTGTCAAAATCTTTAATTATTTAGTTTTCAAATAACACAAAAACCGACTTCAAATAAGTTTTTTTTCTCAACTCTGTTATAGAAACTATATCGAATTCATCCTAACCATAATCAATGAAGATACACTATCTAGTTTAAACATTAAACTTTGAACTCTTATCCTTAAGAACATATTCAAATATTTTACGTCCAAAAATTATAATATTATCATAAGAAACATTCTTACCAAACCAAACTCTTCAGGTACATCACCATCCAAAGCAATATTAAGAGATAAATAACAACATAAGCAGCAGTTATACGTGCTTCTACCAAAAATAAATCTCGTAGCTTAAATTCTAAAAGCATATATCTAACCCTCTCAACTAGAATTTTGTCCATCCTTTCTGCTAAACTATTTCACTAAGGATTTTTTGGAAGAGTTTTTGATGTTGAATACCCTACTCTCTATAATATCAATCAAAAGGACCAATATACCCACCACCATTACTAGCTTTATTTTAATTTATTATCTATCTATTTCTTAGCTAAAATTTGAAAGAACACATCAAGTACTTGATCCTTGGACTTCAAAGAAAATACCCAAAGCTTGTGATAATGTTCATCAATAAAAATCACAAAGAAAAGTAAACCACCATGAGACCTTACTTTAAAAGGACCACACAAATCAGAATGTACCAACTCTAGCAAAACAAGCTTTCTTAAAGGTGGATATCAGAAAACAAACACTTTTCTATTTATCGGATAAGCAATGAACATATTTCTTCAACTTTTCTTATTTCACTCCAAAAAGTAAAATTTTCTTAGCCAAACTATCAATTCCCTTTTCACTCATATGACTCAACCTTCTAAGCCATAATTCTGATGAAGTATCATTCTCCACTAAGTTTACTAAGCCTCCAAAAGTAGAACCCTAAAATACGTATAAGTTAGATAACTTATCACCACAATCATTGAACCTCTAGTAATCTTTCACTGGTCAGCATCAAGAGTGTTAATATAACCTTATCATTAAAGTTCTCTCTAGATAACAAATTAAATATTTGGAGCATGCTTGCAATTGTTGAGAACTAATATCGAACCACTATTACTTTCAATTTAAACATTACCAATGCCAAGTACTTCAAATTAATCATTATTTCATATTTTTCAACATCCCAAAATTACTTGGAGTATAAAAAAATAATAATTCCTTCTTTGGTATGATATGAAAGTAGCACCAGAATCCCCAAACCAACTAGACTCATTAAAAACAAGATCAATTGCATTCTCACCACAAGAAACAAAAAGATTATCATTAGCAACAACAACAACATGATTTTTATTATTACCTTCTTTCCTCTGTCATCTTATATCTCTTTTATATTTGTGATGACATTTCATGATATGCCCATTCTTGTGGCAATAGTCACATACAACATTCTTAAATTTGGACTTTGAATTATTTCTATGTTTATCTCTGTCATTCAAACCTCTGGACTTATTTCTCCCCTATTTTCAGTAACCAAGACATTAGAGTGTAAAGTTGAAGAAGATGAGGCCTTAGATCTTCTTCTCATCACTTTATTTAAGACACCACTCTTAACATATTCCGAAGTTACAATACCACTGGGAGAAGAATTAGTCAAAGAAAATTGAAGAGCATCTCAAGAGTTTGTCAGAGTAATAAGAAGCCAAAGACCCTGAATTTCTTTATCAAACTTTACACCCACTCCAAACAGTTGGCCAAGGACATGCTGAAAATCATTTATATGATCAGAAATAGGATTCCCCTCTTTATACCTAATATTCATCAATTCTTTCTGCAGGAATAGTTTGTTATTGCTAGTCTTCAAATAATAAAGTCTCTTGAGCTTTCCCATAGACTTCTAGAATGTGTTTCATTAATAATATGGTTTCTAACATTATCTTTAATCCATTGTCTGATATATCACAAACTTGCAGGTACTCAAATTCCTAAACCTCATCTATCATGGACTAAGATTTATTAGAAGCAAACACAGGTAAATATATTTTCTTAACAAGTAGGAGATCCTTCATATCGACCTTCAAAGTATGATAATTACTATCATTCAAACACACTTTTTTTCTTATATTTTCCTCTATTATTCAAATCAACAATCAACAACAACCATTTATCTATTAATAATTATTAGGATAGATATAATCAGGTGATATGCAAAAGCTAGCAAAGCAAACCTCGAGAGATGTGTAATGACCCTATAGGTTATTTTCTCAATTTATCTATATTTCTAGCATTTTGAGTCATATTATAATGGCTATAGGAAATTAAAAACTTGTCAAAACTATCGATTTAATTATTAGACATTTTGTTTAGATTTTAGGATCTTTTCCCTATTTTGGATGGAATATATAGGTTCTTTATTGGAGAAGTCAATAAAATTAGTGAAAATTCTTAGGAAAAGGTGAATTAATATAGCTTTTCTCCAAGAAACCAAATGGGTAGGTACTAATATGAGGGTAGTAGATGGTTATAATTTATGGTATTCAGGAAGCGTGAGGAAGAGGAATGGTGTAGGTACCCTAGTAGATGAGGAGCTTAGGGAGAAAGTGGGTAGAAGTTAAGAGGGTCAATGATAGGATGATAAAAATTAAGATAGTTATTGGAGGGTATTCTTGGAATAGTATTAGTGCATATGCCCCACATTTAGGCTAGGATGAGGAAGAAAAAAAGAGGTTTTAGGAGGATTTGGATGAGATGGTGAGGGGCATCCCTAGTAATGAGAAGTTGTTTATAAGAGGGTATTTCAATAGGCACATAGGGTCTTTTTCAGAGGTTATGATAGTGTGCATGGAGGCTATGGGTTTGGAATAAGAACTGATGAAGGAGTGGAACTTTTGGATTTTACTCGGGCGTTTGGTTTGGTGGTAGTGAATTTGAACTTTCCCAAGAAAGAGGATCACTTGGTTAGATTCTATAGTTTTGTGTCCAAGACTTAGATTGACTTCTTTCTCCTCAAGAAAGGAGATAGAGGTATTTGTAAGGATTGTAAGGTCTTATCGAGTGAGAGTCTTTTGACCCAGCATAGGCTTTTAGTAATGGACTTGGAGATCATAAAAAAGTAGAGATGGAGAGGTTTCGAGGGTCATCCAAGGATTAGATAGGGCATTTAAAATTTTGATAGTACACTGGATGTAGGGGATAAGTTGATGGTGAAGAATGCTTGGGAGAGTGGAGGGGATGCCAACAGTATATTCGATAAGACTACTAGTTGCATCAGGGAGATAGTTAGAGAGGTGTAGGAGTATCTTGAGAGAATACTCGGGCAAGTACCAAGGGGACTGGTGGTGGAACAAAAAGGTAAAGGGTAAGGTGGAGGTTAATAAGAGAGCTTACACAAAGTTAACTGAGAGAAAGGATGAAGAGGATAAATGAAAGAATAGGGGAGAGTATAATATTTCTAGGTGAGAGGCAAAATTAGCAATCACGGGGGATAAAAATTTGGCTTTTGAGAGTTAATACACAATGTTAGATAGTAAAGGTGGGGATAAAAAGTTATACAGGCTAGAAAAAGTTAGGAAGAGGAAGGCTTGGGACCTAGATTAGGTGAAGTACATTAAGGATGTGGATGGAAATAATTTTTTAAAGGAGGTTCGTATTAGAAAGAGATGGCAGTCTTACTTATATAATCTCATGAATAAAAACATAGATACTAGCATTATATTGGGGGATTTGGAGCATTTTGAGAGGTTTCACAATTATGGTTATTGTAGACACATTAAGGTTGAAGAGGTGAAGGGGGCTATTCATAGGATACATAGAGGTAGAGCAATGAGACCAGATGAGATTTTAGTGGAGTTTTGGAAGTGCACAGGAGGTGCAGATATGAAGTGGTTGACTAGGTTATTTAACATAATTTTTAAGACTACGAGGATGCCAGAAGCTTGGAGGTAGAGTATGATGATACCATTGTATAAGAATAAGGCTGACATTCAGGATTGCAACAATTATAGAGGGATCAAGCTATTGAGTCACACTATAAAGGTTTAGGAGAGGGTGGTAGAGTTGAGGTTACGGAGGATTGTTATGATTTTTAAAAATTAGTTTGGACTTATGACAGGATGCTCGACTACTGAAGCCATTCATCTCGTTAGGAGATTGGTGGAGTAGTATAAGGAAAGGAAGAAGTATTTGCATATGGTGTTTATCGACTTGGAGAAGGCCTATGATAGAGTTCCTAGAGAGGTTCTTTGGAGGTGATTAGAGGCTAGAGGCGCACCTATGATATATGTCAGGGTGGTTAAGGATATGTATGACAGAGCTAAGACTCGAGTTAGGACTAGGGGGGGGGGGGACTCGAACCATTTATTTGTCTTAATGGGGTTACACCAAGGATCGATACTTAGTCCATTTCATTTGCCTTAGTGATGGATGTTTTGATGTAATAAATTCAAGGTGAGGTGCCATACTGATTGCTTTCTACAGATGATGTTCTCTTGATTAATGAGATACGTAATGGAGTTAGTGCTAAATTAGAGGTTTGGAGGTAAACCCTTGAGTCTAAATAATTTAGGTTGAGTAGGTCCAAGACAAAATATGTGGAGTGTATGTTCAGCGAGGTGTCTCATGAGTCTGATGTGGTAGTTAAGCTTGATACTCATTCTATCAATAAGAGAGTGAGTTTCAAGTATCTGGGATCTATGATTCTAGAAAATAGAGAGATTGATAAAGATGCTACTCATCAAATTGAGGTAGGGTGGATAAAATGGAGGCTCACCTCTTGAATATTGTATGACAAAAAGGTCCCTCATAAACTTAAAGGTAAGTTTTATAGAGTGGTTGGTAGACCGACTTTAATGTATAGGATAGAGTGTTAGCTTGTTAAGAAGGCCCACACCCAGAAAATGAGGGTAAAGGAGATTAGAATACTTCGGTGGATGTGTAGGTGTACTAGAAAAGATAGTATTAGAAATGAGGTTATTCTAAATAAGGTAGGAGTGGCTTCAGTGGAAGCTAAGATGAGGGAAGCGAGGTTGAGATAATTTGGTCATGTGATGAGAAGGAACACGGATGCCACAATACAAAGGTGTGAGAGGTTGGCTAGATATGGTTTCAAGCAAGGTAGATGTAGACTCAAGAAATATTAGATAAAGGTGATTAGACATAACATGGAACATCTCCAGCTTATCGAGGACATGACCCTAGATAGGAAGATATGGAGGTGGCGGATTAGGTTAGAAAGTTAGTATGATTTTAAGTTGTTGTTTATTTTATTGTATTACTAGGTGTCTATATCTTATGGTATTATAGGATATTATTGATTTATATTGTATCTTTTTTTACTATTCCTTGTCTAAATTGTTCTATTGTAAGCTGGGGGTCTATCGAAAATAGCCTCTCTACCTCACATCTTAGGTAGTGGTATAGACTGCGTATACTTACCCTCTCCAGACCCTACTTGGTGGGAATATACTGGGTTTGTTGTTGTTGTTGTTGCTACCTATTTTGGATCTTTCACTATTAAGGAACTAGTCTTGGATCAAAAATTCTAGTAAATAATCTCGAATGAGAATTCTGACAGCACTATCAGCTATAGAACAATAATATTAGTCTAAGGGGATCCTTGGTTTGGGTCCTGAGGCTTTCAGACTTATTTTAGGCTATTGGGCAGAATTTTCTTGACCCATATTTAATTAAAATAATCTCAAATAAAAGATTTGATAGTTCTTATTTTATCTTGCCATATTGGTCTTATTTTATATTACATGCAACCTTTTCATATATTTATATTGCCATATTGGTCTCATTTTACTTGTATTGAGATGTAGATTAGTATTTTAATAGCATGGAGATATTCGAGATCATGGAGCAAAGATGAATGATTTATGGATGATTCAAGATTTGTGATTCGGCATCGAGGTTGGCTTCGGTCAACTTTTCTCTATAAGATTGTGTATTGTATAGATTTCATGCTAGGTAGAAATTATAGGATATGATTATGACTAGTATATCATGACTTAGACTATGTAGGAAATTTAGGATAGAAATGTGACCCGCACTTGAGCATAGAATACCAATTGTGGACATAGAACCTCATTATCCTTGATTATAGACATTTTTACCATAAATTGATGTTAGTGATCCTTTACATATAGGACTTGCCATTGACTTAGTGACTTGGGTTGCAATTTTTTGAAATATGGTGTTATTATCATACTAGTTAGATATAATTGGGTCTGAGGCCATGGTTACTATACCAGTTGGACTCTAGGTGAATATTCTATCTTTAAATTGATGTGCTTCTAGTTTATAAATCATTAGGCGCTTATAAATGTATCCTTTGGATACTAGTGATGGAATGCATACCTTTAGGCATATTTATGCTCACATAGTGGTATGATTCCAACTAAATCCTTAATTTTACTACTAATTTCTAAAAGGGATTTATTCCTACTTTTTACTTTTAGAATGAATTCTTTTACAACTAGACTTTTACCACCTTATTTAATGACATATGAGCTTTTGAAACTAAATATGATACTTTGGAAAAGTAGATTGAGGTTGATTCTGGTTCATTATTAATCCATTCTTTTACCACTATTATTTACTTTGAGTCTTTTTATTCTATTATGTTGATTTTTTAACTTGATCTCGGGCAATATATTTACAGATTTACACTCTATTAGTCTCGATTCAAGTTTGACCATTTATTATATATATATATATATATATATATATATATATCTGATACTAGATTGAGTAAATTGATTATGATGGTTATTAGAAGTCCTGGTTTGGTACCAAGCAGTGTATATGGATATCTTGAGTTCCTTGTGGGTCCATTCAGCCGGGAGCCTCAGTGTCAAAGAAGGATGATGGTCGTAGGTCCTGCTTTTGTGAGATATTAGGCTAGAGGAAGTGTATACACTTGGTATATTATGGCACTTAGATTGGACATGGGATTATTGGTATGTGTTGTATTCATTAATTTATATGCATTGCCTATCACTAGGATAATTGTTTAGTGCTTATATCTATTGGACTTATGGGGGTCTATATAGGAATAAGTTATGCTTGTTATTTGTTGAGTGGTTGCTTGCACCTTCTAGTCTTATGATGGCTCAATTAGGTTATTGTTTGTTTGAGCTAGCTGGTTATGTTGGTTATTATGGTTATTCATGAAAGGATGGTTATGGACTGGTACACGGGATTACAACTAAATTTCTAATTTCTTTTCTTTCTTATAGTAAGATATGTTATTTTTAGACTATCTTATGTTTAGTTATCCTTCGATTAGAGACCCTGATTATGCTTGTACTAGCTTTCTTACATGTTTAGGGTTCCACAAAGTGTTAGTCTTTTATTTAAATTTATTTCCACTATTTTTTCCATTTCTTTTGATAGTTTGTTACTAATTGTTCTAGACTATGGATTGTCTTACCTACTAGTGGATTATAGTAGGTGCCATCATGACTTGAGAAATCGGGTTATGACAAATTGGTATTAGAGCCTAGGTTTACCGGTGTGTTATCGCAAGACTAAGTGTCTAGTCTAGTAAATTTTATTTTCTACTCTCTGTCATGTGTCTATATTTCTATAAATTTATTATACTTTCTTTGACTCCATTATTTCCCAAATAGATGGTACAATGTTATCAATAGATGTGTATCAAAATTTCACATGTGTTTCTAGAGTTTTATCTCAGTGTTAGTCTAGGGATTTAGAGATTAATATCAAAGATCTTCAACATCAACCAGAGAGTCTGGGGCTAGTCCAGGCTCTAACAAAATTTGTGACCACCTCAGCCTTGTAGGATACTATGTTAGGGATCCCGAGCTGTTTCATAGGTATGTCAAAGCTAGAGGTGATGTTTGTTATATTGAGTGGTTCTCATACCAGAGTTGGGTTTATTAGTGCTCAGTAGAGTTCTTTATTTGTTTCAAAGTATGGGATTAGGTTTCTCGAGTGATCAAGAGTTACTCCTACACTATATTTTTCAGATTAGGAGATAGTGCATGGATTTATTTTAGGGTTTGCTTTGCCACTCCTCTTGGCATCAGAGCATTTGATAGTAGCTAGGTTACCTTTTTCTTAGGTTGTTGGTCATTCGAGGACCATAGAGAGTGCATTTATTCAGAAGTATGGAGGTGGCAGTAAAAGGCCATGTCATTAGTATAGTGTTATTAGAATTTCTTTTGGTAGTAAGGATCCTTCTAGGAGGGATCGACACTACTTACATCCTGTCAACTTCGTACAGGTAGCATCCCGAGCTATATCTGTTTCTTAGATCAATTTTAGTGGTTCCAGTGGTCAGAATTTTTATTAGACATTATAGAGTATTCAATATAGATATTTAGGCCATAGAGGCTATTCTGGATCAGTGGGTACAGTGCATCAGAGAGTTCAAAGGGCATGTTTTGACTATGAGGAGGTTGTTTATTTGTCTAGGGAGTGCCCCAAGCATTAGTTGGTTGTTTAGACAGGGTTTACACATATTGTAGGGAGAATGTTCACTTCAGTAGAGAGTGTCCCAGATATTAATTGGTCAGCCATTTGGGGATGACTTATGTTTCTCTCTATGTTAGAGATTTAATGGTTTGTTACAACTGTATAGTGATCGATCACTTGCTTAAAGAGTGTGCTCGACATGGTATTATTAGTCATTTAGCTTATTTGTATTTGTATCATAGAGTTGTGGCACCCTCGGTTAGATATAGTGCATTCAGTTCCTCAGTTGGTGATTTAGACGCTCAATCTGGGTTTGGACATGCTCATATTTGTACTTCTTCAGGCAATTCAGAACTATGACTTTGGACTCCATCAATATAGGTACGATTTGATTTACTATGTTTTACTTTCTATTTGAGTTGAGTTGGGGTTTTCACACCATCGATGACTATATGACTTGATATTACTATGTTGGTTGTTGTATGACTTGTGTAGATTCATGCATAGGTGACTACCCCCATAGATGAATTTTTTAGAAGTGGATTAAGTGGATCATTATTGTTTATTCTTAGGGGTGGAGCACTTGGGTTAAAGTCTGATTTTCTTTGGAATTTTGGCCTCGTTTTGACCTTAGAGTGGTATCGATTATTTTCTTTATGTAGTTCCACTTTCATCTTATACTATTGCTATTGTTTAGATTCCTTTAACACTGACTGATTCGTACTTGATAGATGGATAGACCAACATTATCTTTTTAGAATCCCCTTTCCTCGTGATTCTTATTAGTTAGACTAGGAGACAAACTCAGTTAATTGGTTTTCTCTTTTTTAATTAAATAAGGTTGGTTGTTTTTCTTCTCTATTAGCTAAGTTAGATTAGTTGTTGAGAGATAGTGAAGGTAGGTTGGCCTTTCATGGTTTTATTGTGGTTCTAGAGTTGGCAATTCAGTTCCATTGCCTGTTTCTAATGTTGAAAAGCCTAAGGCTTGTTTTTCTAGTTTGTTCGGTTCATCACCTTGTGAAAGTCTTAATATTGGTAATGGTTTTAAGTTGGGTACTCCATTGTTTCTATGATGTGGTCCATGATGCAGTTGAGTAGAGGTCCGTTTTCATGGGTGAATTATGAAATTTCTCATCGTCCATATTTATGCGGCCTAGTATAACTTCATGGGATGCTTCTGCTTGGTGGTATATGCTTGTGTACCATTATTGGTTATCAAAGTGGACATCTTTTGAGAGTGAGTGTTCATCACCATGCATTGGGTATTAGTTTACCAGATTCAGGCAAAGATCATATATTTTCTGAGTTGCTTAGGTTTGGCTAGCATTAGTATTCTTCACAACCTCAATATGTTCTTAATTATGCCTTGATGCATTATGCCCTTCATCAGATGTAGAGTTAATTGCATGAGCCTTCAGTTTATGGTTTTCCTCCATTGTGATCATTTTCTTCGACAATATTTTAGTTTCAAATCTTGTGAAAATCATTGGGTAAACACTGGAATATTGATGATGAGATCGATTTGAGTATTTGATATACGTGAAGACTTATGTGCTTCAATTTTAGGATTTGGCTCTTTTGAACAGTGGCTTAGAAATTGTGATAGTTTTTCGGTTAATAATGCTTACACATCAGCAAAATTGAGTTGGATAGTTGATATTGAGTAGTTCAGCTTTGGTTTGAATAATTCATCTTCGATTTGCATAAATTGATTGCAGCCTTATTTCCAAATTAGTTTCAGTTGAGCATTTATTTATAGGCTGATTAAGACTACTCTTTACCTACCAGTTTGGTTATCTTCAGTTCAGATAGGTTATTCTTGGTAAATGCTCGAGGGGTAGTCTATTGGCATGGTATTGGTTTCTACTGCCCTTGACCTCGGTTCTTAGTGTTTGTCAGAGTTCGGAATGTATTTTTAGAAGAAGAAGGGTGCTTCAGTTAGGCTTAGCATGGTTTCACCCACAGTCAGTGGCGTATTCTAGAGAGAATTATTCATCTTTGAGAGAGGATTCTTGGGATTCATTAATATTGGTTGTGAGGGTCATACAAACTAGTTGTAGCTTTGGCTAGAGATTGCAAGCTTTGATCATCTCTATTTGTCTATCCAGGTAGCACCTTATGGGCTTATTCTTATGCTTGCCATTATGGATTTTTAGTATAGCTTTATTTTTTTGTGGTTAGTGTAATATAATTATGTGTATAGGGCTCGAAGGATATTTTGTGTAGATAAGAGTTGACAGTAGGTTTTGAATGGCAAAAGGGTGTTCGATTTGGGAATTTGGAGTTGGTTTCATGGTTCATGCCTTGGTCTTCAGCTTGATTGAGTTTTTTCTTGGTTGTGTTGGTATCAGTGTGAAGGTAGAATGGTGTGGTTTGGGTTTTCATGTTTCAGTAGTACTCGGTTCAGTTGGAGGCCAGTTGGTATTTCAGGTTAAGTTTGTGGGTATTTGAGAACTGAGGTAGGAAAGTTGGTGAAAAAGAGATACCTTTGGTAAAATCCCTTGAAGGTGTTGGTTTTCGTTAAAGGTTTACTAAGGGGTCACACTTAGGGCATGCGGGCCCAGTACCACATACTTTTGAGCTTTTGAGCTTATTCTATCCATTGAGTTTCGCGAATGAAAGTCCTTTTAGTAGTGGATATTGTAATGACCCTCTATGTCAGTTTCTCAATTTTTGTGCGTTTCTGGTGTTTCATACTTTCCTATAGTGGTTATAGGTCATTGATGACTTGCCCGAGCTGTTGGTTCGATTATCGGACAATTCGTCTGGATTTTAGGCTCATTTCCCTATTTTGGAACTTTTGCTTTTAAGGAATTGGTCTTGGACCAAAACTCCTAGTAAGAAATATCGAATGAGAATTCCGACAGCACCAGAAACTCTGAAACATTAATTTTAGGCTAGTGGGACCCTTGGTTTGGGTCCTGAGGCCTCAAGACTTATTTTGGGATATTGTATAGAATTTGGTTAAAATGAAACTAGGTATGGGACCCACATTTAATCAAAATAATATCGGATGAAAGTTTTGATGGTTTCTTTGTGTTAAAATGTCAAATTTTGTATGGTAGCATAGTTTGTTTGCACACACGGTGTTTCAAACAAATTCCAAGCACTCAATAGGAGTCCAGTTGGACATAAGGAATTTCTGGTTTTCCAGCATCTGGTGCAGCCATATTTTGCTCTTCATGATCGCAAGGTACAGGTCGTGTTCTTGAAACGTCATGCACTTGACCTTTACAACCGTAACCCTCACCTTTCGCAGTCGCAACAAGGGTCATCCCTGACCCGATCCAATTCTTTCTTCATAATCGTGGCTGGTTACCCATATTCATGATAATCTAACTCCTTTGCCTTCGCATTTGTGACCCATTGTGCATGTTCGCCAAGGGTAATTTTATTAGGCATTGCGATCATGACCCTTGGCCTCTGCGATCGGGAATGCCAAATTCCTGGGCAATATATATGTTTCTTTCTTGATTTCTTCTTCGTTTTCAAGACCCATTTCACCATTTTGATAGCTTAGGACGTGGGAAAGTGTGGGAAATCATCCTTACAGCTAAGGTAAGTTTATTTAAAATCCTTTGACCATTTTCCATTATTTTTCCTCATTAAATTCCTCTCTTTACCTTATAAGTCCCTAGAATTTGCGCCTTAAATTTCTAAACCCTATGGGGTGATTTGGGCCCCTATTTGTACTCCATTTGTGCTCAACTTTTAAGCACACATTCTGTAATGACCCAAAAACTAAGGTCATGATGGCACTTGTCAAGACAAGCCTTGACAAATAATCCTATCACCCATACTACTATGAAAAGAAGAATCAATACCAATACCTAAGGCAAGATTCCTAAAGCAGAGTCGAACCACACACATATATATAGTAAAATCAGAAATACACAGTCAAAGATATCAATAAAATATCTCAAAACCTGGTGTAACAGTGTAAGAACTACTAAATACGTCTTGAATGTCAAAAGATATAATAATAGGCAAAAAAGGTCAAAACCTAAATACAAAATAAGACATGTAATAGATAGACAGAGGTAGTAGATCAACTTGGGAATCCTAGATCAACCCTACCTCGAATATACGCTAGATACTGCCTGAATCAGCTGTCGTACGGTGCACTCATACCTAGATTTATACCGAAAGGGCATAGTAGAGGTGAGTATGGTCCACTTGTACTCAGTAGGTAATATAGGACGACCAAGTAAAGTAGAAAATAAAGCATATAAAACCAAATAATGGGCCTGTCACCTGCAATCAAAAGATGTCCCAAACGGTAGCCCACACCTTCTCCACCAATAGTTCTACAACATCCATATATACCAAACACAAATACAATAAAGGAGAACAGGAATATAGATATCTTATATACAAGTATGGAAAAAGAAGCCCACATAGACAGATATCACATAAAAAATGATAATACAACACAGAACAAGTACAATATATATGAAGTGCAATGAAGGTGTTGATGATGATGAATATGATCATAATCATAATGATATGATGCTCGAGGTTTTCGCACACCCTCTGTATAAACCTACTAATTTGTGATTTATACAGTCTTATATCCAATACCAATATCCGTAACTCCTCTTTGGCACATACATCAGTAGAGGATTTTTGAAGATGTCATATTTTTGACAGAAAAGCCAATATTTTCACAGTGGTACCAATGTTTCATGCATATATGACATAAGACACAAATCAACATAACATAAAACAACAACAGATGCATACAGTATAAGATGTAATAAGAAGATGCATGATGTTATCGCACAACCATCGTATACACTTACCGAGTTGTGATCCCCTGGTAGGACCCTTAGGGGGTTCACAACCCATAACAACCAATATTAATTACCAATATCCTTAACTCCTCTCTGGCACAAACATCGACAGAGGATTTTTAAAGATATTATATTTTCTGCCAGAAAAAGCCAATGTTTATAGTATTTCTACTGTGGTACCAATGTTTCATGAATGAATATGATATAAGGGCGTAATGCTCACAACCAACCTAGACAAGAATTTCCAATATCCAACCAATATACCAACCATGTGAGCCAAAAATCCACTCAAATCAGCCAACTATTCATGATCCAATATAATCCAGAAACCATCAAGTGAAACGTCATTGATACCATATAAATCCCAAAATTTAGTCTTTTTCCACAAAAATAAGTACAACCGAACATACATATATATTAATATCAGGCCAATAATATCATATAAGACCTCACATGATCACACATAGCAAATAATGTATCAAACCACCAAATATAAACCACATAGTACCCCACATGGGCACGTAACTCATATTAACATAATTTCCATGACACAACCCCATACCCATAGCATGCTTTTACATTATTATTAACTACCCAACTCAGTTTGAAGAAAGTTAATCCATAACCTACCTCGAATGCCAAAAACCAATCAAAAAATCCTTCAATCTAGAGCTTTTACCTAATAAATGAACCCAAAATCAACTAAATATATAAAGAGAGAATCTACACATCAAAATAAAGCCAACAATACTCATATTTCCCAATTCTGAGTCGAGGTTAAAATGGACCCCAAAAATGGATTTTTCAAAAGAAGGGTAAAATAATAATTTTATTTTTAAAACATGTTCCCCATACTCATAGGAGTCTACAGCTGAAAACTCATGTGAAAATGAGTTTAAAACGAGGTTCAAATCAAAGCAAAAATATTTTCAAGCTATACAAGCAACTCTGCCCCCCCCCCCAAAAAAAAACCCATTTTAAAAATCAAGAATTTAATTTTTTTTATGATGAAATTAAAGGAGAAAAATGATAATTATAAGATTAGAAACTTACCCATGGAAGAAATTTCAAAAGTCGTTTGGAATAGTCCCAAATTCGAGCTCTACAGTCCCAAAAATGGTGGAAATGGGGTTTTGATTCTAAACTAGGGTGGAAATCATGAAATATAAAATAAAAGTTGTTAGGAAATGGGGAAAAAAGTATATTGATATACAATGATTCTACGAGAAAAATGCATCAAAAATGTCAAAATTGGAGCTTCCCAAAAATATCCAAAATATGAATTTAGATCACTTAAGCAACCTAGTCAAAGGTTCAAAATGTTAATTATGCAGCCAAATTTTCTCTTATCTGACCCATTCAAATGGTCAAAGGTTTTCTTTCATGAACTCACCAGCACACGCAATGTCAAAAACTTCTTTTTCACCCCCGAAACACATTGGAACCCTATGAACATGATCTAATAGTTAAATTTGATTATAAAACATGTTTCGGATCTAATAAAATCATCAAATTTATAAAAAAGGGTCATTATCACAAAATTTACCCTTGGGACCCTATTTACATTTTTTCCAAACCAAGGGTCGAAATGGAATCTAAAAGCCACGATATCGAACCAACCCCTCTATAAACCTAATTTGACATTTTGGACTCAATGTCGATATTAATTTTTTGAAAAATAAAATGTTATTTTTATAAAATTAACTCTCTGACACAACCCAAAGTAGGGCCTAGTCATGTCGGGCATCTCAAGTCCGACCCGGACCAGAGACCACCCCCAATACCTAACCATAACCGCCCTAAACCCTATGTCAGATGAATTCTGAACATATAACAAGATAGAACAATTATAATTGAAAGGCATTTCATAAAGTCCATAACCATAACCATCCAAACAAGCACCCAAATGGTGCCAGCCTCAATACGAATACCAATGCCAAGGATAACACCAATACCGACACTGCCCATGGCCATAATAGTCACACAAAGCCTCTAACTGAAAACAAAGAACATCTGGTCGGGATATGCCCCCGAACATAGCTAAAACCAAAGTCTAAAAAAGAAACAAAAGCATGAAAAGAAGTCCATGGCATGAAATGGAGTCTTCCTGAGTAAGGAAGATCACCACTTTAGTTCAACATAAAGTTGTTCCTGAATCCAAGATCGTTGAGAAGGAGAAGTAGTATGGCCGGTTCCTGCATCGCATGAGGATATAGCGCTGAAGGTGGGTTAGCAGGTAAACGCTAGCATGTACTCAGGAGTAAGATTAAAATAATGCCATTATTCAAAATTGAAGTAAAAAATCATATCCAATCACAGGCATACAAAATTATATATACCATACCAGAAAAAGGAACTGAGTTTAGCATGCATTTAAAATATTTAACATGGGTTGTATAACTTTACTGTCATAATCCACCCACGAGCTATATGGTAACCATGACCAACCCTCATTTCAGCAAACATGAATTTTCAATGTCCATCCATCGGACTCACACCTTTACAGTTAATTATTACAGCCCGCCATTATTGTCAAAATATAACATTTAACACATAACCAAACTACCAAATCCAATAGTTATTACCAAGACATTATGAAGTGGTATCGTCATACCGACTATGGCTTGCAAGCAATGTCATAAGCCAAGTCTTAGGGGATTCCCATGTACCCTATAAGATTTCCAATTAAATCAAAATCATGGCCATCAAGGCCTTTCCAAACTATTTTAAAATCAACCAAACCAATTTATGTTCTATTACCACACGATGCAATGCAATGTTTTGAATAATAGTCAAACCATGTGACAAAAGCATTCTCATAGGCATTTTAACAAACATGTTAAGGGAATATAGTTTCCGAAACATAAACTAAGTGTCAATATGACATCCCCATGCAACCACATGTTTCAAACCACAATTATGACATGAAAACTATGAGAAAAACAAGGGAAAGCATTATCCAACCAAGAACAACCAAAACCCCCAACATATATTTCAAATCCCTAAATATTACCTCTATTACACCATGAAAATCTTTCATTAAAACATGCTTTTAGTTGAACTTACAATGAGGAATGAGTAACATGCCTTAGACAACAATGAAGATGGAGAGAAATTTCCCCTTTAGAGACTTAATGTATTTCCTTAAAGAAAACCCTATCCTTTCTTGAACCAGGAGCTTGAGAAAGATTTAAGAGTGTTTAGAGAGTGCTTGATTGGGAATAATAGGTTAATAAATCCTCCAATGGTGTTTTATGTCATGGGGTCAAGAGAAGTTATTTGGGGGAAATGTCCAGAATACCACCAACTTAAACTCAAAAAATCCCACAGGTGGGTACGGTTTTGACCCCCCACTCATACCCATGTTATACGAGTGGTAACTTCCACTCATACCTAGATAAGAAAGTTGGAAATAACATTTTTCCCAATATACGACTCCTTAGCCTAATTCATACCCTAACCATACGACCAGTACCCTTCAAGTCATACCCTAGGAAGAAACTTCTATGTTAGACACTGGACAACATATGGTTATATCCTACCTCTCATATTATATGCATACGAATCGTATGGAGTCTTCTCATACCAATAACAGAACTTGGCCAACATCACACTGACTAACATAGACTGAGGTCCCTAGAGTCGTACCCACACTATATGACTAGTATGGTGAGACAAATGATTAACAGAAAGATCAAACTCATAAAAATTTTTAAGGTCTAGAACCCAGGGTGTTTTAATTATCCCCCACTTGGATCATTCATCCTTGAATTATGGAACAAGGCAGTACAAGTATGATTAAACCCCCAAATATCTCTACCCTTAACTTTAACCAAGTTAGAAAAGAAAGACGTTATGAAGAACACATACCTTCTGCATAAATTTTTGGAGAAGAAATCAGGAACGGATACTTAGACTTCATGTCCTCTTCAGCTTCTCAAGTAGCCTCTTTTACCTTATAGTTCCTATATCAAACTTTTATCAAGGCCACATCCTTGGTTCACAACCAACGAACCTGACAATCTAAGATCTCAACAGGGACCTCTTCATAAGATAGGGAATCCAAAATACCAATATCCTTGATAGACATAATTTGTGATGGATCACCAATACACTTTCTCAACATAGAGACATAGAATACCGGGTTAATGGAGCTCAAACTAAAAGGCAATTCCAAATCATATGCAACATTACCAACCCTCATCAAAATCATATAAGGACCCACATATTGGGGACTGAGCATTTTTTTTTAAATTATATCACTTCCTTCATGGGAGACACCTTTAGGAACACCCTACCTCGAACCTCAAACTCCAAGCCTTTTTACCTCATGTCTGCATAGGACTTTTGGCAACTCTGGGAAACCTTAAGCCTATCCTAAATCAACTCACCTTCTCCATAGCTTGGCGAACCATATCCGGGCCAAATATATCTGTTTCTCCAACCTCGAACCACCCAATAGGAGATCTACACCTCCTACCATGCAAGGTTTTAAATAGAGCCATCCTAATACTAGAGTGGTAGCTATTGTTGTAAGAAAAGTCTACAAGAGGTAAGTACTGAACCCAACTACCAACATAGTCCATCATGCAATCCTGAAGCATATCCTTCAACGTCTATATAGTCCTTTCTGCTTGCCCATCTGACTGCGGGTGAAAAGTAGTACTCAGACTTACCTTAGTCCCCAACCCTTTCTAAAATGACCACCAAAAGTGAGATGAAAACTGCATACCACAATCAGAGAAGATTGAAATAGGTACCCCATGAAACTTCTCAATCTCATGGAGATACAACCTTGCATAATCCTCAGCCAAGAAGTTAGTCCTCCCTGGAAAAAAGTGAGCCAACTTTGAAACCCTATCCACATTGACCTAAACCAAATCAAATTGAGATTGAGACCTAGGGAGACCGGTAACAAAATCCATGTTGATCACTTCCCACTTCCATTCAGGAAACTCAATTTTTTGTTACAATCTTCTGGGTCTCATGTACTCAACTTTCACTTGTTGTCACACCATGCACTCAGCCATAAAATTTGCCACATCCTTCTTCATATTGTTCCACTAATACATCTCCTTAAGGTCATGATACATTTTCATCAAACCAGGATGAACAACATAGTGCAACTCATGCCCCTTATCCAAGATCGTCTCTCACAAACCATATTCATCAGGAACACATAACCTCCCTTGGTACCGCAAAGTACTGTCACCACTAATCTCGAAGGACATCACCTTCTGCCCACCTACATCGCTCTTGATCCCCATCAAGATAGGATCTAACATCTATTTTTTCTTGATTTCAGCACCAAGAGATGACCACGCCACTTCCTGCACCAACACACCACCAAGAGACGAACTCCAAGGTTAGCCAAATGGTAAATGTCCTTCACCAACTCCTGCTTCCCTTTATCCATATAATCCAGACTCCCTATAGATAACATGCTAAGAGCATTAGCAACCACATTAGCTATACCTGGGTGTTAGTGAAGACTCATGTCATAATCCTTGAGAAGCTCAAGACGTCTCATTTGCTTGAGGTTAAGCTCTTTCTGAGTAAACACATACTGCAGCTCTTATGATTAGAATAGATATCCACATGTACTCCATACAAATAGTCACTCCAGATTTTCAAGGAGAATACCACAGCTAGTAATTCCAAGTCATAGGTTCGATAATTCCTCTAATGTACATTCAATTATCTAGAGGCATAAGCTATCACCTTTTCGTGTTGCATCAGAATGCAACCAAGACCCACACAGGACGCATCACAATAGACCACAAACCCATCAGTGCCTTCAGGCCAAATCAAAACCAGATCCAATGTTAGCTTATCCTTCAGCTTCTCAAAACTCCCCTCATAAGCATTAGACCACAAGAACTTTACCATCTTTTGAGTCAACTTAGTTAATGGGGTAGGTATAGTAAAAAAACTCTCCACAAACCTCCTATAGTAACTAACTAAACCCAAGAAGCTCTGAATATTTGTTAGAGTCGTGGGTCTAGGCCACTTCTTCACCACTGCAACTTTCTGCGGATCCACCATGATCCCTTTACTAGAAATGATATGACCCAGAAAAGTGATAGTGTTCAACCAGAATTCACATTTCAAAAATTTAGCATACAAATGCTCCTCTTTTAAGGTCTGCAACATAATGCGAAGGTGATTCGCATAATCTACCTCACTCTTAGAGTACAACAGAATATCATCTATAAAAAATGACAAATAAATCTAGAAACTGATGGAAGACCCTATTCATCAAATCTATGAATGCCGCAGTGGTATTGGTCAACCCAAAAGACATAACTAGAAACTCAAAGTACCTATATCGGTTACGAAAGGATGTCTTAGGGATATCCACCTCCCAAATATTTAATTGATGATACCCTGATCGAAGATCAATTTTAGAGAAAAACTTAGCACCTTACAACTGAACAAACAAATTTTCTATCCTTAGAAGAGGATACTTATTCTTTACCTTCACCTTGTTGACTGTCAGTAATCAATGCATATCTGAAGGGAACCATCTTTCTTATGCATGAATAACATAGGTTCACCCCACACGGACACACTAGGATGGATGAAACCCTTATCTAAGAGATTCTTGAGTTGCCCTTTAAGCTGTTTCAACTCAACTAGAGCCATTCTATATAGAGGAATAAAAATTGTATGAGTGCCCAAAAAATGATCAATCCCAATCTCAATCTCTCTATCAGGAGGAACACCAATAAGGTCATCAGAGAAGACCTCAAGAGATTCATTCACTACTGGGACAGAATGCAATGAAGGACAATTCGAGTTAGAATCATTAACTTGGACTAGATGATAAAGATACCTCTTGGAGATTAATCTCTAAGCTTTAAGATATGATAGGAATTTCCCCTTAGGAGCTAGGAAACCACTCTCCCACTTAATAATTGGTTTATTAGGGTATTTAAAGAAAACCTTACAGGTTTGACAGTTTAGAGATGCATAGCATGAGTGCAGTAAATCCATTCTGGTATGACAATAAAATCCACCATATCTAATTAAATAGTTCCACCATAGTGTCTTTGCTACCAAAAGATACCACACACACCCTATAGACTATTTTAGCAATCACAGAGTCACCTACCGAGGTAGAAATAGAAAAAAGGTCTAAAATATACTCTGGACCAAAACTAAAATGCACAGCCATAAATGGGGTCACATAATACAGAGTGGACCCTGAATCAAGTAAATAGTACATATCATGAGAAAAGAGTTTCAATGTACTATTCATGTTATCAGGGGATGCCTCGAACTCCCATTGGGTAATGAGAGCATAAAGACAATTCCAACCAATATTGGAACTAGATGGTGGACCCTTTAGTGTCAAAGCTGATGATGAGGAAACTGGAACCATGTTTTCCCCAGAGTCAACCTTACCAATAGGATAATATCTAAGCATATGCCCTGGTTGACCATAGTTGAAGTACCTGCCCCTTCCTTCATCACAGAAACCCCAATATAAGCTACCACAAAACTATTAGGGAGGATATGATGGAGCTGAATGGGCCCCACTAGCTTGAGATTGGGCACCCAGTGCCCTAAAGTTGTCGCCAACTTAGAAACTCCTGTCACCCGACTGCTTTGAGTAGGGAGCGCTAGCTATTGAGTAAGATGCAGAATTGCCCCACTTATTCTTGGGCCACTTTCTACCATCCCTGTCACTCTACTATGGGCCACCACCCTACTCAGAGAACTAAAATTGCATGCCTTGCCTCTCTCCTATCTTAGTCTGCTCCTTGGTTTCTTCCTCTACCTGTTGTATATTCAAAACCAGCCCAGAGATATCCATGTCCTTGATTAATAAGGCATCCTTACTCTCCAATATCAAATATCTGGACAACCCAAAAGTGAATTTCCTTATTCTATCTCTTATGCTAGAAACCATATCTGAAGCATACTGAGATAACTGGGGAAACTTTAAGGCATATTCCTTGACTAACATCTTGCCTTGGTTTAGGTTAACAAACTCTTCCTTTGCTTCCCTTAACTCCTAAGGAAAGAAGAAGTCCAGGTTAGCATTAGAGAAATCCTCCCACAGAGATGACTCAAAACTATCACCCCTTGACTAATCCCATTCCTCTTACCACTGGTACACCATATCCTTCAGCTGGTAGGTGACAAACTCTATGCCCTCTATATTTGTGGCAGGCATAACTCAAAAAATATTTTCCATTTCATCCAATAAAAACCTGAGGATCCTCCTCCACCTTAACACCAGTGAAGGGCGGAAGGTTCAACCTCATGAACTGGCCAACCCTTGTGGCCTCAGAAGATGGAGTAACAGAAGTACCACGCTCTTCCTGAGAAGCTACCAACTGTGCCAACATATGGATAGACTGATAAAACTCAGCATTTATCAAATCATCCTAAGGATCTCAAGGAGGACTAGAGGGACCCGTGTGGAGATCTAGGAGGACAATGAGGAACTGAACCCCTAGACTGGGTCTAGACCCCATAAGTATAATGGGTTTCATCAACATTATCCATGGGTGGAATAGAGGAGTTTCCGTAGACATCAAGATCATTGAGGAGGCATGATTTTAAAAGCAAACAAATAGGGATTAGAGGAGAATTCAAGACCTTAGACTCTACAGCTTGAAAATAAAACACAAGAAAGAGAAACATTCCTAAATGCCTCATAGCCTCTTCTTTATGAATGTGGCAGGCTACACACTTTTAAAAGAGACTCTACTCGACATGACTTTGTGGACTCTAAAGTGACAATGAACAGAGGGCTATGATACCAATCTGACACGACCTGAACCAGGTCCTAATCATGTCGAGAATCTCAAGTCTTACCCAGACCAGAGACCACCCCTAATACACAATAATAACTGCCCTGAACCCTATGTCAAATGACTTTTAAACATATAACAAGATAGAACAATTATAATTGAAAGGCATTTAATAAAGTCCATAACCATCCAAATATCCAACCAAGCACCCAAATGGTGTCATCCCCAATACCAATACCAATGCCAAGGTTGACACCAATAGAGACACTGCCCATGCCTATAGTAGTCACACAAAGCCTCTAATCGAAAATATAGAACATTCAATCGGGACATGCCCCTGACCATAGCCAAAACCAAAGTCCAAGAAAGAAACAAAAGCATTAAGAGAAATTCCATAGCATGAAATAAAGTCTTCAAGAGTATGGAAGCTCACCACTTAGTCCAATACAAAGTTGTTCTCAAATCTAAGATCACTGAGCAGTAAGAGTAGTATGGTCGGTTTCTACAATGTATGGGGATACAACGCCTAAAGATGGGTTAGCGAGTGAATGCTAGCATGTACTCAGGAGTAAGGATAAAAAATGCCATTATTCAAAACTGAAGAAAGAACTCATATGAAATCACATACATACATTTATACATACGCATATATATACCATGCCGGGAAAGGTAATCGGGTTTAGCATGCATTTAAAACTGTCAACCTGGGTTGTATAGCTTTACCATTATAATCTACCCAGGGGATATATGGGTCTAGTTTTACCCCCTAAATAGGCCCCAATTCGTGTAGCCACACGAACCAGAGATATCATAGGGATTAGGGATTCTTGTGTACCCTTCGCCCTCTATGATGCATATATACAAGTAAAACTTGGGGGATTCCCATGTACCCCACAAGTATATGGTCACCATGACCAACCTTCATGTAAGCAAACATGAGTTTCCAATGTCCATCCATCGGACTTACACTTTCACTGTTAGTTATTACAACCCGCTATTATTGCCCAATTAAAATATTTAACACATAACCAAACTATCAAATCCAAGAGCTAATTACCAAGGCATTATGAAGTGGTATTGTCATACCGACTGTAGCTTGCAAGCAATGTCATTAGCCAAGTCTTAGAGGATTCCCATGTACCCCATAAGATTTCTAATTAAACTAAAACCATGGCCATCAAGGACTTTCTAAATAATTTTAAAACCAACCAAACCAATTTACATTCCATTACCACATTATGTAATGCAAAGTTTCCAATAATAGTCAATCCAAGTGAAAAAAGCATTCTCATAGGCATTTTAACAAACATGTTGAGGGAATATAGTTTCCAAAACCAAAACTAAGTATAAATAGGTCATCCTCATGATACCACATGTTTCAAACCATAATTATGACAAAAAAACCATATGAAAAATATGAGAAAACATTATCCAACCAAGAACAGCCAAAACCCCTAACATATATTTCAAAACCCCAAATATTACCATAATTATACCATGAAAATCATTCATTAAAATATGTTTTTAGTTTAACTAACAATAAGGGAGGAGTAGCATGCCTTAGACAACAAGGAAAATGAAAAAAAAAACACCCCTTTAGAGACTTAATTGATTTCCTTGAAGAAAACCCTAGCCTTTCTTGAACCAAGATCTTGAGAGAGATTTAAGAGTATTTAGGGAGTGTTTTATTGGGAATAATAGGTTAATGAAGCCTCCAAATGTGTTTTATGGCATTGGGTCAAGAGGAGTTATTAGGGGAATATATCCAAAATACCCCCAATTTAAACTGTAAAAATCCCACAAGTGGTTACGATTTGGACCCCTTACTCGTACCCATATTATACGGGTGGTACCTTCCACTCGTACCTTGATAAGAAAGTTGGACATCACATTCCTTCCCATATACGACTCCTCAGCCTAATTCATACACTAACCATATGACTAGTACCCTTCAAGTCGTACCCTAAGCAGAAATATCTAGGTTAGATACTGGACAACATATAGTTGGACCCTACCTCACGTATCATGTATATATGACTTATATGGAGTCTTCTCATACCAAGAACAGAACTTTTCCAATATCACCTTGACCAATATATGACTAGGGTCCCTTGACCCATACCCACACCATACGACTAGTATGGTGAGTCATATGATTAACAGAAGCCTCAAACTCACAAAATTTCATATGAGATAGAAACTAGGGTGTTTCACCTTTGAGAAACGATTTCACAAATATTTGAATAGAGGGTCGAAATAAGATGCCAAAGTTGTAAAATCACACCAACCACGTTACCAACCTAAAATTGGCATTACAGATCTGTTAGCGTAGTGTATTCTTCATCTATTACACAGATCAATCAATGTTGACCTAATTCAACTATAAATTCTTTATAACAATAAAAAACCACAATCTCACACAAATCACACCGAAATGCATTAGGAACTGTGTCAATCATCCCCACACTCCAAAATACCATAAAGCAACCATGTGAAGGGGTAAAAGTGCCAAAACATATAGAAATAAATATTTTACATAAATCACCAAAAATTATGTTATTACATATTCCTTGTCCTTTGAGGGACCTCATGGCAGATTTAATTTGGAAATTTCGTAGGTAGCCTCATGTGCCCATTCTTGACTCAATTTTGGGAATGGGGTTTTATATTGTAATATGTCTCATTTTACTCATATTAACATGTATATTATTATTATTTTAATAGAATGGAAATATTTTAAAATCATGGTGCAAAGACAGGTGATTTATGGATGATTCAAGATTTATGGTTCATCATTGAGGTAGGCTTTAGTCTACTTTTCTCTACAAGATTATGTATTATATGGATTGTATACTAGGTAGGAATTATAGGACGGAATTATGACTAATATATTATGAGTTGGACTATTTAGGAAATTTGGGATAGAAATGTTACCCAAACCTAAGCATAGGATACCTATTATTGCCATAGAACCTCATTATCCTTGATTATAAACATGTTTACCATTTATTGATGTTAATATCCTTTATGTATGATATTTACCATTGACTTAGTGACTTGTATTGTAGTTTTATAAATTATGGTGCTACTATCATGCTAGATATATATTATTGGGCCTGAGGTCATGGTTACGATACCTATTAAACTCCAAGTGAGTTTTCTTTACTTAAATTAGCATGATTCTACTTTGTAGACCTTTATGATCTTATGGTTGTATTGTTTAGATACTAGTGATGACATGCATACATTTAGGCACATTTATGCTTTCAAAGTGGTAGGATTCCAACCAAATCCTTGATTTTACTACTAATTTCTAAAAAAGGATTTATCCCTATTTTTCACTTTAAAATAAATTCTTTTACAACGGAAATTATACCACCTTATTTAATGAAGTATGAGATTTTAAAGCTAAATATGATACTTTGAAAAATTAGACCGAGGTTGATTCTAGTTCATTATTAATCCACTCTTTATCACTACTATTTACTTTAAACGATGGAGATTTTGACCTTTTATACACAATTATATTGATTTAGTCCCAATCTAGGTCTCGGATATATATATATATTACTGGGCAGAGTAGATTGATTATGATGGTTATTGAAAGTCTTGGATCGGGATCAGGAAGTGTATAAAAGATATCCTGGGTACCTTATAGGTATCTTCATTCGTGAGACACAATGCAAAGAAGGATAATTGTGGTACGTCCAACCTTTGTGAGCTATGAGTAGAAGAGGTGTATATACTTGGCATACTATGGCACTTATATTGGATATAGTATTATCGATATATGTTGCATTTATTCTTTTAAATGCATTATCAATCACCAGTATAATTATTTGGTTCTTATATTTATCTGCCTTATGGGGGTTGTATAGGTATAAGTTGTGGTTACTATTTATTGAGTGCTTTCTTGCACCTTCCAGGCTTATGGTGGCCTAATTAGGTTATCATTTTTGGACTAGTCAGTTACTTTATTGCTGGCTACTTTGGTTAGCTCGTGGTAGGATGGGTATGGAGTGGTACATGGATTGTCGGTACATTTCTGATTCCTATTATTTCTCATAGTAAGATATGTTATTGTTAGACTATCTCATGTTTAGTCATCCTTCAATTAGAGACCCTGATTATGCAAGGGTGACCTATCCTATGAGGCTAGGGGTTATCTAGGTGTTAGGTTGGCTCCCTCGAATTATTATCTTGAGTATAGTCCTATATATATGCACACACACACACATATATACACACACACTTATATATGGTAGTAATGTATGTCCTTCTCATTCCTTATATATCCATATTGTATATTATTCTTTGGCTTTGTATTACTACAATATATTTTTTCTTTCACTCTTCATTTGTATATTGGCTAGTGATATATGGTATTGGACGTTAGTCCCTGGTTACCATTAGAGTAGGATAGTTTATCCTTATAGATCCATTAGAATTATTATGATTAGTTTCCTAGATATATGCATGTAGCTTAAATTCCAATTTTACTTATTATTTATACTTGTATTATATTTGGAGTTCAATCGGCTGATGCCTACTGATTACCACATATTTGGTGATCATGCTAAACTTCTGCAGCCTGTAGATCATAGTATGAGTTCTCTTTATTGACGTGTGCATCGTACAGAGGAACTATGGATCAGTGTATTCTTTCTCTCCCTAATATTGTTTAGACTTATCTTTATTTTATATTTCAAAGATGGCTCATACATGTAAAATTACTCTATATTTCACTTAGTACTCTAATTGTATTAAAAGCTCTTATACTGACTTCACCAGGTCTTGGGATTACATTCTATATTAGTCTTTTATTTAAATGCATTTTGGTTGTTTTCTCTATTTCTTTTGACAGTCCGCTACAAGTTGCTCAGGACTATGAGTTGGCTTACCTATTATTGTGTTATAGTAGGTGCCATCATGACATAAGAAATTAGGTCATGACAAGATGCCAAACAAAAATATATGCGAGAAATAGACTAAAAGAGACATAATAATTTAACATAATTTAGTCAACCGACCTACATCCACAAAAGAGATGCTTCCAAAGCCCCTTAAATAAAACACTCAAAGTCCCTAAGACTATATTGTGGATGCTTCCAAAGATAGAAGAAATGAACCTTTACTTTATAAAGTCTATAACCTTTTTCTTATAAGAATAAAGATTAGCCAGATGCAGAAAATTCATGTTTTCCTTTTTCTAAAGGAAAACCCAAATATGGTAAGAAAATCAGGGCAAATACCAATAATTATGGTAAGAGATTATTCATACAGCTCACTCTCTCTCCCTATATATATATGAGTGGGTGCCTATGACATACCAAATATAGTTTGATATTACAAAAATAATTTAAAAAATTTGAGCAATATCGATGTGTACTGCACTTTAAATTTCACAGTGCATACAATGAAAATATATATTAATTCAAACAACTAACCATGAACAACTTTTAACAATTTAGAAACTGGTTCAAATTGAAAAAAGATGTCACCCTAAAATGCTCAAGAGAAGACTACCAACAATCTCATTGTACGAGATATCATCAGTAACACTACTTATGTCCTGAAGGATATAGAGGGGGAATTATGCACTGTTATAAGGAAGAAACTCAAGTTGCAGAATTCATGGAAAAATTTCCATTTAAAAGTGTAAATAGTACCTTTTTCTACTCTTTTCAACATCTCCCATAAGAGGTGAAAGGATCATTTCAACTTGACAAAATGTAACTTTCTTGTATTAGGAGATGACACAACAATTCAATTTCTTTTTTAGTTAATTAGTTTCTCTTTTATGCTTGCTATGGAGGACATTGGCTCATTGTATATCCTCATACCTTCTTTTTGGATAGCCTAAAATAAGCTTTATTTTGATGGAGGTTAGGTAAATGTCCCACTCCTCTTTTTATATCTTACCATTATATGAATGGACAATGATAGGGTCTTCAAGATCCAAAACTAGAAAAAGATCAAATACAATAATGTCTTCTAAATAAATGTTTGATACTTGAACTTAAAACTTGCCACAGGGAGCTTCTAGTGATACTTTTTTTATTATTCAAGAAAATTGCTGAACTAGATCACTGAATAGATACATGTGAAATATACTTCCTCCATCAACCACAATAAAAGTTTTGTTTATATGTGTAATTGCATGAAATTAACACATACAAGGTGTGAAGGCCCTACAAAAAAATTACTAATATGGGTTGTTTGGTAGAGTGTATAAGACTATACGAAATATGGTGTGATGTTCCATGGATTCACAACACTTATGATGCTTAAACATAGAGAATAGGCATGTACTTAAGTCCATTTTACTGGATTTGATGTGTTTTTGGAGAGATTTTGCTAGAAAATAGGTGTTGGAAGCTAACAGAAAGAAAACAAATTGAAAATCCAAAAAAAGACAACTTACCTTGGCACCTACGCCCCGTAGGTACCACTGGTACCACCTTCTAGACGTATGTGGGTTCGTAGTGTTAGAAATCAAGATCTAGAGATCTAATTTTTGAGGACTACCTACGGCCCCCACCTAAGGGGCGTAGGTACAATATACGGCTCGTAGGTGGGTCCGTAGGAAGTCGCCGACACATTTTTCCCAGATTTTTTTGAATTAATTTCTTAGGGTTTTCATGTAACCTACACTCCTATGATATTTTTATTTATTATTATGTATGTTCAGTCAAGTTTTCCTCTTATTTAGGATTTGAATTCTAGGGTTTCCATGTAATCTATAAATATCTTTTTTACTTTTCTTAGTTAGTTCATGCCTAGATAGGCCCTTTGGGGCTAAGTTTACTTTATTCACAAACATCTTTTGATTCTAAGATTGAGTTATGATCTTGGGATCTTAATGTTCTTGGTTTTTTTTGGGTTTGTTATTCAACTTGATACTTTGGGTTTTCTTCTTTCATTATTGTGAGATTGATTCTATGATTTTGTCAATAAATTCCATAAATTGTTTTATAATTATGAACGACTAATTCCCTTAGCTAATATTATGGGAACCCTGGCAGATTAACGAAGTAGAGGACATGCCAAGTCAATCTAGATAAAGATTTTTGCATGTATTGTCATTTTTTTTATTTTCTTGTCTTCTTAACATGTGCATACGTTAAGATCCCACCTGTATTCACTACAAACCCGAGAAGGGGGTAGAGATTGGGAAAAGGAGACAATAGTTATATAGATTTAATTACCAAAATAAGCTTACCTGCACTATCTGCTTAAGACGATTACCTTTTATCTAATAACTTAAGACTCAAAAGGTAATAGTTAAACTAGGATTTAGGATAAAGGTTAGTAAGGAGACACCCTAAGACTCAAAAGATAAAGGATGAAATCTATCAGTGAGCCCAAAAGACTGTTGATGGTACATAACTTATCAAATTTTGCAAGTAAGGTATTGAAATAGTTTGATAGTGCACGATAAATCTATAGAGTTAGAAACTAGGGGAACATAAGCCTTGTTTTTGTATTTGATTGATTACAACCTCAAGCATCTAGTTCTTGTTAATTTTTACTATTTTAGCAAATCCCCTCATTTACTTCTTGTACTTCCTTGTGATTTCAACAAGTTCAAGTAAGATATCTAACGTATTTCTTGTGGGATCGACCCCAACCTAGTTGGGTTACTATATTTTGACAATGACTTGTTTATCCTTTAGTTGGAGGTATAGTTTAGGTGTTATCAAAATTTTGGTGTTGTTGTCAGGGAAACTAGTTATAGATTGACTGACTAAAGATGTTAAAATTGTCATGTTTTTCTTTTCAATTCTTCTTCAGGCATACGCTAGTGTATGCCTACTCTTCTTGATATGACACCTTTTCCAAAGAAAGTGTGCAGTGATGAAGACTTTCTTATTATTGTTCCTTATCCTTTTGATATGTTGTGGTATTGTTGGAGTGTGGTAGATATAATGTGGGAACACAAAGAGAGCCTTATGGAAACATTAACACGCCTTGAAAACAAAAAACATGAGCTTATTCAAAAGGTTGATAGGTTTGGCTTGGATATTAACAACTTACAAGTAGATTTGAATGTAAATGTTGTTGCATTATAACTCCCAACAACATAGTTATGGGAGGTGTGCGACTGAAAAAATTCTAAAAAGCCAACTTGAGGATCTTAAATTGGAGGAGTCAACAATTTCTCATACTCTTACGGATAGTGTCACTATTAAGGAGAGCATACTAGAGTTATCTGGGGATATAAATAAGACTACAATTCCTAAGTTGGGGCATATTGGACCTTATCCAAAAAAGTTTTCTACATTATGTTTGGATAGAAAGATATTGATCGAGCCATCCAAACCTAAAGAAAAGTTCAATAAAGAGGAACAATATGTCGATATTCTTTAGTTTATTGAGACAAAAACAAAGAATTACATTCCTCACATAAGGACCAAGAAGTACAACATGCCTCATCTATTACTTGGGTCCTTTATTGTTATACCACTACCCCTTGAGCATTATAGGAAATAAAAAAAAACAATTAGGTATGAAATTCATAAGTTCAAAATGGAGAGAGAAAAATGGAGGCCAACTCTTGGGCTACCTTGATGAAGTCTAAGTAATCAAGGTACCCATGGATTTGTTACTGAAATCTGAGTAACCAGTATAGCCATGTCATGCTACGATATTAAAACAGGCATTATTTTGGAGGCAACCCAAGATATTTTGTTGTTTGTACAATCATTCTTGTTCATTGACGATGGATCTGTGCACCTATGGTGCCATAGGTATGTTTCTCACTTTCTTTCTTTTTAGTGGCCCAATGCATTGGGGACAATGCAAGTTTAAGTTAAGAATGGGGATATTTGTAGGTCTTGATGTCCTCTTAGGGTTTTTGTTGTCATGCTTCTGCTCCCAGAGTCTTGTTCCTTGTCGAGCCTACATGTTAAGGTGTATTATTTTGGTTTGTGATGGTTTGTGTTTAATTGGGTGAAAAATAAGTATCTCGGGTAGTTGACATATTTTTTGTTGATTTTTGAGAAAATATGATACCCCTCCAAAAAATTATTTTTGAACTGTGTGATATGTATATATGTCTGACCATTGTGAATCTATTTATGGAATTAGGATTAGGAACATGATAATCATAGCTAATAATTGCATGAACCACATAAGTAGTAGCTTGTAATGTGACCCTGTGCCATGTGTGTGTGAGATACTACTTAGTTCTCTTTGTGTGTTTAATCCAGAACTTTCCCAATTAGTCTTTCCTAGGTTGTAAGATATTAGGTTAGGAAATGATTATAGGTCGCTCATCAAATAAGTTCACTTTTGTAATACCCCATGTTTGAAAGCTATTGTTCAACATATGACCCTTTTTCTTGAGTCATACATACTTCATATAAGTCATATATAGTAAGTCATACCCATGTCAGTGTGGGGTGATGTGAGTTTTGTTCAACTTACGAGTTGACCCTAAAAGTCGTCAAGAATGGTACGAGTCATATGAAGGGAAGTCATGAGTTCCTTAGTGTAGGCTCCTTAAGGTTTTGTCCAAGATACAATTGGTTGTTTCCAAGTCATATAAACAGGTAACGAGTCATATGTTACCACTCGTATGTTGACCAGTGTATGCCATCTTTGATTCTGCTAAGCTTACGAGTTGATAGTACTAGTCATACCCTTACCATATGAGTTGTATGGTTGACTTGTGAATACTAATGATCAATTTCTGTGAAGTTCTGTTAAAGCACTTTTTGGTCTTTTCCCTTTTTATAACTCTAACCAACGACCTATAACCCCCAAAGAGGAGTTATTCTCCTTTATTCCTTAATCAATTAACAACAGCATCTCTCCTCTCATCTTCAAGAACATCAAGATTAAGGTTTCTCACACAAATTCATCTTCCAAGTCCCAAGGTTCAAACTGTCTTCACAAGTCAAGAAATTTTAGGTATGTGGAGTTTATGAACAAGATTATTCTTCCATCCTTATGCCCAAAGTACATGATTTTTAGATTGAATTTACTTATTTAGAAATAGTGTTCACACCCAAATAACCATATTCTTGAAGTATGATACCACCATGTAATTGAAGGCTTTAAGTGTATCAAGGTTTACATATATCTATGTTTGGACTCATAAGATTCATATTGTGATTTGAATTTCATTATCTTGACTTAGATATTGTTGAAAGATTTCAAGATGATTATTTAGCATAATGGTTTTTTAAGAATTTCTATGAACTAAAGCATGACCTCCAAGTCCTAAGTACAAGTACTGAGTTTACAAAAATTTTATGCTCTTAAGTTCCAATGTTATGTGTTATAAGATGATTTAAAAAAAATCTTGGTTGTTTGATCTAAAGATAAGACATGGAATCCACAATTGTTCATCTTGATTATGATTTAAAGAAAAGAGAAGCATAATTGATTTTCAGTCTACAAACTCTTAGGCTATTTTAAGGTGGATTTCTTAAGTATGAGCATATAAGTATTCTGGAAGTAGTATTTAGCAGCGAGAATAGAATGCATATGAGTGTATCCTAAATTCCTAGAAACTAAGAGCCATCATAGGTTTCGCTTTTTCCCAATAAGTTCGGTGATCACTTAAGATAAGGTTCTTTTTTATGGAAAGGGTAGAACAACTCTCTCCAATATGGATAAGACGTGGACTCCATGGTAACTCACATAGTTTATGTAGGTTAGAAGAATTTCCCATAAGAAAAAATAAAAGTAAAGACTTTAGAAACAAAGTGTTATGGCTCACTAAGTTCACTCATATGCATTATTATTCATGTTTCATGATCTTCCAGTCCCTTATTTTATTCAAGCTCTAGGTTAGTCATTTACGCTTAGCATGTATTATTAGAAAGTTTACTAACATATTCAGTTATTATTTTACTTATGCATTTACCCCCACATACTCCGTACATTTCAGAGGTACTGACCCATATATATGTTTATGTGATCCATTGTCTAATAATGTAGGTTCTGATGCTCATTTCTAGCAGCATAATTGACTATGGGCATCATCACATATATCTCAACGTTGTGAGTCCTCATAGTCCAAGGACCCAGCTTATCAGACTTCCTTTTAGTGATGCAAGTATTTTAGTTATTTGATTTTTGTTTATGCTCGGGTCAGCTGGGGTCTGTCCCAGTGGCTCTCAAGCTAGTAGTAGAGGCTTGTCATACTGTGTACGTTAAGTTCAAAAAATTATTTTAAGGTTTCCCAGTTAAAGGTTACCATTAATCTATAGAATTGTTTACTTTCAGTAACTATATATGCTAATTCACTTCTCATGTGGGTTTTAATCTATATAGATATCATGGGTTAGCTTAGGGCTATTCATAGTCTTGAGTACTGTGTGACGTCCAGGGGGTACTTCTATAGTGTTACAAACTTGGTATCAAAGCCTAATATTTTGAAGAGTCCTAGGGAGTCATACAAGTCGTGTTACATAGAGTATTGATCATGAATATAAAGCGCGCCATATTTATGAGAAAGAGGCTATGGAACAAGTGAGGAATCAGCTTTTCTTTCATGATATATCATGCTTACAGTTGTCTCTATCTTCCTTAACTCATTCTATTACATGACAAAATATGCCTCCTTACCAAGCTGAAGCACGCAGAAATAGTGATCAACCACCACTACACGCAGACCCTCTAAATGAGAATGTATCTCATGCTGAATTTTAGGTTATCTTTCAAGTGTTGGCCCAAGCTGTGAATGCCAATGTTCAAGAAAATCAACAGAAAGCGGTCCCACTTTAGAAAAATGGTAATTTAGCTACAGCCAGGATTCGGGACCTCATGAGGATGAATCCACCTGAGTTCTTTGGGTCAAAGTTTGATGAATATCCTCAGCTCTTTATTGAGGAGGTTAGAAAGATTACCTATATTATGCATGTTACTGAAGAGAAGAGTGTAGAGTTAGCATCCTATAGGATGAAGGATATTGATTATGCTTGGGTTGTTGTGTAGAAGGAAGGCAAGGGTAAGAATGCAACTCCTATGATTTGGAAAGTATTTCAAAATACTTTTCTGGACAGGTTCTTTCCACGTGAGATGAGGGAGGCTAAAGTGGAAGAGTTCATGAACCTGAGGCGGGGCTCTATGACAGTGAAAGAGTACTGTCTTAAGTTCACTCAGTTGTCTAAGTATGCCCCCGAGTTGTTATCTAACTCTAGAGCTCGTATGAGTAAGTTTGTTACTAGAGTGTCTAATTTGGTGGTCAAGGAGTGTAGGACTGCCATGCTGATTGGAGCTAGGGATATTGCTTGGTTGTTGACTCATGCTCAATAGATTGAGGTAGAAAAGTTGAAGGAAAGAGAGAAAAGAAACAAGAGAGCTAGGACTGGATAGTTTGAGTTTAGTCAGTTAAGGTCTTGAGGGGGAAACCATTCCCAGTTACAGGGTTATTCATCAGTTACCGCGCCATCTTTAGCCAGTGCCCCTTCACCCAAGACCGGCTGGAACACTGGGGAAGGACTTTATTTTTTTTATCTCAAAATAGTGTAGTAGGGAGGCCGAGTTATCCGACATGTGCAAAGTATGGTAGGACCCATCCTGGTGAATGTTTGATAGACAAAGGGGGTTTCTATAGTTGTAGCAAGTTGGGACACAGGATCAACGAGTGTTCATATGCTATGCAGAAAAGTAGGGATATTCGTTCTCTATATTAGGTTATGAATGTAGCAGCTCAGCCAGGCTGCCCAGTTCCTCCACAGTGAGCATCATCCAATACCGGTGGCGATTAGTGCTAGATTCAGTTTTATGCTTTGCCATCTCATCAGGAGCAAGATATTTCACTAGATGTTGTCACTGGTATGCTTCGTGCCTATCACCTTGATGTACATGTATTGTTAGACCCAGGATTGAATATCTCTTACCTAACACCTTTAGTTTCTATGAATTTTGGAGTAGATCCTGAAAATGTCTCCAAGCCTATCTCAGTTTCTACTCTAGTGGGTAAGTCAGTTGTTGCTAGACGAGTCTATAGGGAGTGTCCTATCATCATCATCCATAGGATCATACTAGCAAACTTAATAGATTTGGAGATGGTGGATTTTGATATTATTCTAGGCATTGATTGGCTCTATTCATTGTATACATCAATAGGTTGTCTCACCCGTGTGGTGAAGTTTTAGTTTCCTGATGAAGAAGTTTTTAAGTGGGAGGGTAGTTCAGTGTCTCCCAAAGGTCATTTCATCTCTTATCTTAAATCCAAAAAGTTAATATCAAAAGGGTATATCTACCATTTAGTTTGAGTCAAAGATACTAATTCTGAAGCCCCAATAACTCAATCTGTTCGTGTAGTCAATGAGTTCCCAGAGGTTTTTCCCAAAGATCTGCCAGGGTTACTTCCAGATAGAGAAATAGAATTTGATATCAATCTTCTCCTGATACTTAGCCCATTTCTATCCCTCCATATTATATGGCTTCGGCCGAACTTAAAGAGTTAAAGAAACAGCTTAAGGACCTCTTAGATAAAGGTTTCATTAGACCTAATGTGTCTCCGTGGGGTGCTCTAGTCCTTTTTGTGCGCAAGAAAGTTGGCACTCTCAGAATGTGTATAGACTACAGAAAACTAAATAAGGTTACCATCAAGAACAAGTATCCTATTCCTAGAATCGATGATTTGTTCAATCAACATTAGGGTGCCCGATTGTTCTCAAAGATTAACCTTAGGTCGGGATACCATCAATTGAAAGTTAGGAAGCAAGATATTTCAAAAACAGTTTCCCTAACAAGGTACAGTCATTTTGAGTTTGTGGTTATGTCATTTGAATTAACAAATGCCCCTGCAGCCTTTATGGATTTGATGAATAGGGTCTTCAAGTAGTACTTGGATATGTTTTTCATTGTCTTTATAGATGACATATTGGTGTATTCCAGGAGTGAGGAGGAGCATGAATACCATTTGAGAATAGTGTTGTAGACCCATAAGGACCATCAATTATATATGAAGTTTGGTTAATATGAATTTTGGTTGGAACTTGTTACCTTCTTGGGGCATGTCATTTCAAGGGTTGTTATTCATGTAGATCCTTAGAAGACTAATGCAGTGAAGCACTAGCCTAGACCTATCACTCCATTCGATATCAGGAGCTTCTTAGGTTTGGATGGGTATTATAGAAGATTTGTTGAAGGGTTCGCCTCTATAGACGTGCCATTGACTAAGATGGCCCAAAAGAAATTAAAGTTTATATATGGTCATATAAGTATGAGAAGAGTTTCCAAGAGTTGAAGGATAGATTGACTTTGTCCCCTATGTTAGCTCTGCCGGAGAGGTTAGACGGATTTATGGTGTATTGTGATTCTTTTAGAGTTGGATTAGGTTATGTGTTAATGTAGAATAGGAGAGTGATAGCTTATGACTCTAGGAAACTTAGGGATCACGAAAAGAATTACCCAACTCATGATTTGGAGTTAGTTGTTGTGGTATTCGCCTTGAAAATTTTGAGACATTACCTCCATAGTGTGTATGTTGATGTTTTCACCGACCATAAGAGTCTTCAATATGTATTTTCTCAAAAGAAGATGAATCTTCATCATAGAAGTTGGTTGGAATTATTGAAAGACTATGACATGAATGTACTTTATCACTCGAGAAAGGCCAACGTGGTGGCAGATGCACTAAGTAGGTTGTATATGGGTAGTGTGTCTCATATGAAGAAGTAAGAGTGAGAGTTGGCTAAAGAAGTGCATACATTGGCCTATTTAGGGAAATGTTTGTTTGACACTAATGATGGGGGACTAGTAGTTCAGAATGGTTCAGAATGGTTCAGAATTATCATTGGTAGTAGAAGTGAAGGAGAAACAGTGAAATGATCCTATACTTAACCAAATATTGTAAGCAGTCCAGCAGCAAAGGGTCGAGGTTTTCTCCTAAAGGGGAGATGATGTACTTTTCTATCAAGGTAGGCTTTGTATTCCAATTATAGATAGGATGAGGGAAAGAATACTAGCCGAGGCTTATGGTTCGAGGTATTCTATTCATTTGGTTTCTACTAAGATGTATCGCGACTTATGAGAAATTTATTGGTGGAATGTTATCAAGAGGGACATAGCCGAGTTTGTATCCAAATGTCCCAATTACCAATAAGTTAAAGTTTAAAACCAGAGATGGGTGGTACACTGCAAGTGATTAGTATCTCCACTTTGAAGTAGGAAATAGTAAATATGGATTTCATTATAGGGTTGCCTTGTATAAGACGTCAGCATGATTAAATTTGGGTTATAGTTGATCGAATGACAAAATCAGCCTATTTCCTACCTGTCAAGACTTAAGATACCATGGAGGATTATTCCAGAATGTACATCCATGAGTTAGCGAAGCTTCATGGGATACCTTTATCCATCATTTCAGATAGAGGCACACAATTAACTTCATAGTTTTGGAAGTCTTTTCAAAGGGGCCTTGGTACAAAGGTTAAGCTTAGCACTACTTTTTATCCGCAGAAAGATGGTCAAGTTGAATGCATAATTTAGACATTAGAAGACATGCTGAGGGAGTGTGTTTTAGACTTTAAAGTAAGTTGGGATGACCATCTACCTTTGATTGAGTTCTCTTACAATAATAGTTATCATGCTAGCATTTAGATGGCATCATTTAATGTATTGTATGGTCATAGGTGCAGATCACCTATAGGATGGTTTGAGGTTAGTGAAGCATCTTTGATTGGGCCAGAATCTATTCATGGAGCTATGTCAAAGGTTCATGTAATGCCCCGGATCTAGTACCCATAATGCTACACGGTGCTCATGACCCTGAAGGACCACAAGCTAACCCATGACTAATATTTGTACCTGTACACTGCATAATATGACATAATAATGCGGAAACATGCACTGAAAAATCATAAGGTTCAACACTGAACATAATCTGAATGATATAACATCTGTGTGGGGTAATAGAATACCCAAAACAAAACTAAAAATACTGAAGTCTGAAACATGATAGTCTAGAAAGCCTCTAACTGACTGAAATGTCTGAGTAAGGAGATGATGGGACATGTCCCCAACTAACTCCAACTAATAAACTAATTAATGAGATAATAGGAAATAATCATGTCCTCAAATAATTAGGACTCACTTCTAACTCTGACTGCTGAAACTGGAATCTACTATTGATGTGGAGCTAATTCTCTGAACCTATGGTATAAGACACAATAGCGCAAATGTGTCAGTACTTTGAATGTACTGGTATGCATGTGAGGTAGGCTGAATGCATGGGGTTCATATGCATGAACAATAATAATAATAATAATAGACTAACTATCATGAGCATGAGAATACATGCATGGGACATAACAACTGACACTAATACTGTGGTAACATGATTACTGAATCTGAATATAACTAATAACATGAGTGACTATATCTGACAGTCCTGAATCTGATGGAACTATCTGAGTTCTATACTGTGTCTAAGTTAAATATATCTGACAGTCTTGAATTCTGAAGAACTATTAGAGATCTTT
Organism: Capsicum pubescens; assembly: GCA_030864215.1. Classification (NCBI taxonomy): domain Eukaryota; kingdom Viridiplantae; phylum Streptophyta; class Magnoliopsida; order Solanales; family Solanaceae; genus Capsicum; species Capsicum pubescens. The sequence continues at coordinate 132,505,281 of CM061540.1, read as the reverse complement.
TACTAAGACTGATACTGAGACTATGGGAGGTAGTGATTTAACTGATATGCCCCAAATGATGCATTATAGATGAATTGGGGTCCAATCTATGCCCTGATTGGAAGGGTGTCAATACCACGCCACTGGTAAGGAAAATATGTGAGTGACCCTAATATAACAGGTAACTCTAGTGAGAATGGTGGGAACCCTCATATAGCAGGCTAAGCCACCTCATCTACCCTCATATAGCAGGCTATGATGTCTTAACCAATATTGGCTATAAAGTTTTAGAAGCAAGGATTGCTTCTAAGAATCACACCCTCATATAATAGGTGAGTTCCCATCCTTGGGTTCACTCGGTGATAATTTCTCCTCCCATCTAAATAGACACTGAAAAAATTTACTGAACTGAACATGTACTGAGTTACTGAATTACATTGACTGATGGAATATTACTGATATCTGACAACTGACTGAGTTCATGAGATCATGGAGAGTTCCTGAGTCATAAGATTGTCTGAAGTCTAAGGATTCATAGCTTGACTGAGAGTATCGTGGAAACATGACATGGCTCTAGGCACACAACTAATATTTCAGGTACAAGTACCCCCAGGACTCGATGGAAGGAAAACTGACCAAGTATAACTTACTTGAACATATAACTAACATCATAATCCATAATACATTTATAAAATCATTCCATCAAAACATGTGGTAGGCATAACTTATACATACATGAGGATTTCATGATATCATACTAGTTGGGAATTGTTCCTTTATCTAGGCATTTAATCAAACACATGGTAGGCATAGCACATGTAGACAACATTATACAACAATTAATCATCATGATTCATCTCTAATTTCATCATCTAGGGCTTATTTATAGGTTCACATAAATATATATATCTATACAAATCAATTCCATATAAAATTGATCACACAACATGGATTTGAATTCAATTGATCATTCTTAACATAAACATAAAAAATCCAATATGAAATTCATAAAGAAATCCATAAACTTAAACTTAGAAAAGAGATTCTTGGGCTTCATGGATGAAAGAATTCCATGAATGAACACTACGCATACCTTAGTTCATGATTTCGTGAAGATTGATGGAGGAAATTCTTGATTCTGAATCTTCTATGAAAAGCCTTAGGTTGTTCTTGAGAGGTTTTGGAGAGAAGAGAGTGTCTTTTGGGTGAAAAGTGGCTGAATCACGTGTTAAAGGGATTAGGGGTGGGAAATTGACCCTTTTAACCCTGGACGCGTCTTGTAATTTTAGTAAAAATTTCCCGAATTGAACCCCTGGCGCGACGCGGTGCTATCGCACCGTGTCACTGGAATTTGACAATTGGAAAATTGAGGGATGGCGCGACGCGGAGCAATAACGTTGCCTCTTCTTTTGCGACCTTGAACTTTGGCGCGACGCGGAGGAAATCGCGCTAAGACAATGGAAAAGGACAATTCTGAATTTAGGCCCTGGAGAGACACGTCATAATCGCGGACCCCTACTGGAATTTTCCAAATACCATTCCCTCTTGTGGCGCAGCGCGCCACTGACTAATATGGCACTATTTTATGATGGGAACTTGAAATAGTCGTAACTTCTGACCCGATTATCGAATTTGGGCGAATCTTATATCGATAGAAATCTTATTGAATTTCCCACATGAAAAAAAGTTAAAATATTGAAAATTCCTCATGGAATAACCATCATTCAATTTAGAATCTAATACTAAAAATTCTTGAAATAAAATTAGCTAGGAAAAGTACGGGATATTATAATATCTCCCCTTGAGAACATTCATCCTCGTATGAGACTGACTGATAGGGGGGAAAGACAACTGATGTACATTATGAACATGAATAACTAGAACATGATCTAATGACTGATATGACTGACAAGCTGAACATATAATACTGAACATGCATATTTAATGCAGGTGTAACTGATTCATGAATGCATGACTGAGTGTTCTGAAGAACTAAGTTTCTGCATGTCTGATACATAATTACATAACTAAACTGATACATGCATGCATGACTGAATATGAAATGGTACTTGATACCAAGTTTCTAATGGGAACATGAGCATGAAGCTGCATACCAAGTTTGTGATGAACACTGAACATAAAACTGAGTAAGCATAAGGAGAACTGTTACCTTGATCTTGATCTGAGTTGGCGAAGAAGAGGTGAGGATACTTGGTAAGCATGTATGCCTCTTCTTCCTAAGTAGCTCCCTCGACAAACTGATTCCACCAAAAAACCTTAACTAGAGGGACTTTTTTTTCCTCAATCTACGAGTCTGATAGTCTAAGATTTCTACTGGAATCTCTTCATAAGAGATATGGTTCTGAACATCAATGCTCTGAATAGGGACTACAACTGATGGGTCACCTATGCACTTCTTGAGCAAAGATACATGAAAGATTGGATGAACTGAGGCTAGATCTGAAAGCAATTCAAGCTCATAAGCTACCTCGCCGAATCGACTAAGAATATTTTATGGACCAACATATCGGTGACTGAGTTTCCCTTTCTTGTCGAACCGCTTCAATCCCTTCATGGGAGAGATCATTAGATAGGCATAGTCACCAATCTCAAACTCAAGATCTTTTCTACGAACATCTACATAAGACTTTTGTCAACTCTGAGCAACCCGGAGTCTTCCTCTAATCATCTGGACATTTTCTAAGGCATCAAATACTAAGTCAGGCCCTATAACTAAGGCCTCACTAACTTTGAACCAGCCAATTTGAGATCTACCTCTCCTACCGTAAAGAGCTTCGAATGGAGACATCTAAATACCGGAATGATAGTTGTTCTTTGAATGGAGCCATCTAAATACCGGAATGATAGTTGTTGTTGTATTTAAACTCAATCAAAGGTAAGTGGTCATCCCAACTTCCCTTGAAATCGATTGTAGACACCCTTAGCATATCTTCTAGTGTCTGAATGGTCCTTTTTGCTTGACCATTTGTCTGGGGATGAAAGGTTGTACTAAGAATAACTTGGGTACCAAGACCCTTTTGTAATGCTTTCTAGAAATAAGAGGTGAACTGGATACCTCTACCTGAGATAATGGACAATGGAACATCGTGCAATCTAACCAACTCCTTTATGTAGAGTTTGGCATAATCCTCGGCTGAATAAGAGGTATGAACTGGAAGGAAATGAGATGATTTGGTCATTCAATCTACGATGACCCAGACAAAATCATGTTGATGATGAGTTCGGGGCAAATCCGTCAGGAAGTCTATGTTCACAACTTCCCACTTCCAAGTAGGAATACTGAACTCCTGCATGGACCCATTAGGCTTCTGATGTTCTATCTTAAACTGATGACATGTAGAGTACTTAGCCACAAACTCTGCAATGTCTCTCTTCATCCCACTCCACCAATAGATTTCCCGTAAGTCGCGGTACATCTTTGTGGACCCTGTATGAATAGAGTAGTGCACACCATGCACTTCTACAAAAATTCGCTACCTTAAGTCATCTACACCTGGAACACAGAGACGACCCTAACAACGCAAAACATCATCTCCTCATTAGGAGAAAACCTCTACTTTTTTATCCTGAACTGACTCTTTTAACTTGACAAGGCTGGGATCTCTATCTTGCTTTTCTTTCACCTTAGAAACTAGAGATGATTCTGAACTACTCTAAACCCTTATATCACCCTCATCTGTATCAACTAATCGAACGCCTAGTCTGGCAAGCTGATGTACTTCCTGAGCTAACTTCTTCTTGCTGTCATCCACATGAGCAACACTACCCATAGACAGTCTGCTGAGAGCGTCGGCCACTACGTTGGCCTTGCCCTAATGATAAAGGACACTCATGTCATAATCTTCAAGAGCTCTAACCACCTTCTCTAACGAAGATTGAGATCTTTTTGATAAAATACATTCTGAAGACTTTTATGATCAGTGAACACATCTACGTGAACACCGTATAGATAATGCCTCCAAATCTTCAAGGCAAATACTATGGCTGCTAACTCAAGATCATGAGTAGGATAATGACTCTCATAGGGATTAAACTGTCTGGAGGCGTAGGCTATGACCTTACCATGCTGCATGAGGACATAACCCAAACCTACTCTGGATGTATCACAATACACTACGAACCCATCTGAACCATCTAGGAGAGCTAATACTGAAGCTTAGGTGAATTGAGTCTTCAACTCCTGAAAACTCTTCTCGTAAGAATTTGACCACTGAAACTTGACTTTCTTCTGAGTCAATCTAGACATAGGGGATGAAATAGAAGAAAATCCCTTAACAAACCGTCTGTAATGGCCAGCCAAATCCAAGAAACTCCTAATATCTGATGGAGAGATAGGTTTGGGCCAGTTTCTTACTACTTTGATCATTTAATAATAAACTCTAATGCCATCACCAAAAATGATATGACCAAGGAATGCTACTGACCTTAGACAAAATTCACACTTACTGAATTTGGTGAATAGCTGATGATCTCTGAGAGTCTAAAGTACTGTTTTGAGATAGTTTGCATGATCACGCTCACTGCGGGAATAGACCAGAATATCATCTATGAAGACTATGATGAACATGTCCAAGTACTGCTTGAACACACGGTTTATCAAGTCCATGAAATCGGCTGAGGTGTTGGTAAGACTAAATGACATAACTAGGAATTCTAAGTGACCATACTGGGTACGAAAAGCTATTTTTGGAATGTCACATTCTCTGAATCTAAGCTGATAATAGTCAGATCTGAGGTCTATCTTAGAGAAATAACTGCCACCCTAAAGTTGGTCAAATAAGTCATTAATTCTGGGAAGAGGATACTTGTTCTTGACTGTGACCTTATTGAGTTGACGGTAGTCTATACACATTCTGAGAGAACCATCTTTCTTGCGCACGAATAATACTGGAGCGCCCTATGGGGAAATATTGGGCCTGATGAATCCTTTATCTAAGAGATTCTTCAATTGTTCTTTTAGTTCTCTGAGTTCTGCAGGTGTCATTCTTTATGGCGGAATAGAGATAGGCTAAGTGTTTGGAAGAAGATCAATGCCAAAGTCTATTTCTCTTTCGAGAGGAATTCCTGTAAGATCTTTGGGAAATACATCTGAATATTCACTCACTACTGGGACTGATTCAAGATTGGGAGTTTTAGAACTAGTGTCCTTAACTCAAACAAGATGATAGACATATCCTTTAGATATTATTTTCCTTGCCCGAAGGTAGGAAACAAGTTGACCTCTAAAAGCGGATACACTACTATTCCACTATAGGATGGGTTCATTTAGAAACTGAAACTGGACTATTTTGTTTTTGTAGTCGACTGTGGCATAGCAGGAATAAAGCCAATCCATGATGAGAATGACATCAAAATCAGTCATCTCTAATTTGACTAAGTCTGCTGAGGTAATTTTCTAAGATATCATAATCGGGTAGTTCCTGTATACCCGCCGAGCTATGATGGTTTTACCCACTAGGGTAGAGATTGAAAAGGGCTCTGCTAGGATTTCAGGACTGATTTCAAAATCGCCTGCTATATAAGGAGTAACAAAAGACAAAGAAGCTCCTGGATCTAGCAAAGCGTAAACATGCACATGAAAGATCTGTAACATATCAGTAACTACATCAGGAGAATTTTCCTGATCTTGTCGGGACTGAAGAACATATTGACAATTTGGGCATTGCCCACTAGTAGCACTGGAGGTGGCACCCTGCTGATCTGGGCGACCGGACTGAGCTAAGGAGCGATTCTATTGACCTTGAGGACCTGGTTGAGGACAGTCTCTGACTCTGTGGTCTGTCTTGCCACATCCAAAATAAATACCACTGTCAGCTCTGTAAATACCCTGATGGTGCTTGCAATAAGTCTGGCAAAGAGGATAAGTGCGGGAACTGCTAACACTTTCCTAGGACTTAGAGCCTGGCTCTCTATCTTTGTTTCCCTCTCTGAACTTAGAAACTAGAGCACTGGCTGCAGAATGAGCTAGAACTGATGACTTAGGACGAATCTAAGAGTGATTGCCTTCTTCTGACTTAGGCTGACTAAAATTAAAGCTACCTGTCCTAGGTCTTTTATTCTTCTTCTCTCTTTACTTAACCTTCTGCTCTTCTATCTGCTAAGCATGATTCATGAGCCTGGCTAAAGTTATGTCACTATTTAACATGGCAGATATGCACTCATTAACTACGCCATCATTCACCCCTAAAATGAACTTACTCATCCTTGCCCTGTTATCTGTAACCACATGAAGGGCATATGTAGCTAATTGAGTAAACTTAAGAGAATACTCTTTCACTGTCATATTTCCCTGCCTGAGGTTGATGAATTCTAGAACCTTAACTTCTCTAAGATCTAGGGGAAAGAATCTATCAAGGAACACTGAAGCAAACTCCTCCCACTTAACTGACCCTGCATCGTCTTCCCTCTCTGACTTCCACTACTTGAAATAAGTATAAGACATATCCTAAAACTGATATCCAGCTAGATCAGCACTCAAGGTGGCTTTATGATGAGTGAATAAATAATAGTGAAAGTAACTTGTAGCTTTTCCTTATTTGATGACTTGTAAACTATTAGACTTGCAAACTAGTGGCTCATGGAAATGGAGGCTAGCTAGTATAGGCTAGACATGAAGTTTATTAATGAGTTAGAGATTAAATAACTATATAACCATGTTGTGGTGATATTAGTTTTTTTGTGTAAAATTGCGGTATTGATGATGATTCTAGATTTCGGTAAGGAGCCATGGTGGGAATGTATAATCTGCAGCTTTGGTGAGTTACTTGTGTAGTTGTGCCTTAATATATTGATGGATTTATCTTTAGTGTACTCTCCAGTGGTATGGGACGTCGTGATGAGTTCTTTGTTTATTTTCCTTGAGTGTACTTCCCAACGGTATAGGACGTCGTAGTGAGTTCTTTTGCTTTATACTCTAATGATGGTAGTTGCGTTGATTATGGTAATTACATGATTTTTATTGTATTTATGCTTCCAAAATAATTACTCATATTGTATGAAAGTTATGGTATATATAGATATGGAATGTCGTACTATTGTGCTAGTTGATTAGTTATCTTATACAGTGATAGCAAAGAAGATTTAGGTTTAATTTTGTACCTTGACTTTAAGTTCTTGTCTTACTTTGTATCATCCTTATATTATAATTTAGCTCAGTCGGTCGATGATGCCTACTGAGTATCCATGTTTTAATACTCATACTACACTTTTGTACCTTTTTGGTGTAGACCCTGAGTTCTAGTTACCACTATTGAGTCGAGATTGTGTGGTGTTAATCATCAGAAGATAGGGTGAGCTCTTGGAGTTTGAGTTGCCCTTTTTCCCTTATATCCTAATTCTATATTTTATATTTGTGATGAATGTATAAGACTATTTAAGACTATTATATGTTGATTTATAATTTCTATTGACAAATGTAGAGATGCTCTTGTACTAATACTATCAAGTCATGGGATTGGTATTCGAATGTTAGTTTTTTCTTTGTGGAATGCCATTGTTATGTTGTATTCCTATATAGGTTCCATGTTGGACATTCCTACCAAGCTAACCCATTGCATTAGCTCCAGGTTACGTTGTTGGCTTACCTACTGGTAAGTTATGGTAGGTGCCATCATGACTCAAAAATTGGGTCATGACTAATTGATATCAGAGCCTAGGTTTCACTGATATTATTGGTACAAAAGCAAGTGTCTAATAAAGTTTTGCAAATTGAAACATTGACATTCATTTCCTATATTCGGGAGGTTATAGGATATTTTTAGGAGTCCCTCACTTCTTTCACTCATATCGTGCTAAGAATCTGAGTTGGTTTGTTAGATATTCTCTTGACTTTAATCTTTCACAGATGCCCAGGACTCGTGCTACAGTTATACATGAGGAGGGTCCCGACACCCAGACTAGTGATGTGTTTCCCAGTTAGGGATCAGGGTAGACTACCCCCAACCCCATTCTTGTACCCGATCCAGAGACTCTTCGACCTTAACCAGGGGTGGGATAGGGATCATCCCAGGCTCTACCTGGATTCATCCCCTCTTTTTTGCTGAGAGATATTTTAGTTCAGCTGTTGGGTATTGTTGATGGTTTGTAGACTACTAGGACGGGAGTGTAGCATGCAGCTGCAGATCTTAGAGTTGAGGTTTCTCCTATTCTGGCAGTTGTTCAGCTAGCAGTCACTCAGCTAGTTATGACCTAGCCTTCTATGTCTGCTGAGGAGCAAAAAACGTTGGGTGGATTCTTGAGGTTGGCTTCACCTAGGTTTCCTGGTGCTCCTGGAGATGATGCTTTGAGTTTCTGACTGCTTGAGAGGATAGGATTCATAGGTTGGGACTTCTTGATACCTGTGTTGTGGATTACACCATATTTCAGTTGGACTTGTCTGCTCAGTACTGATGGAAAGGTTTTGTGAATTCTAAGCCAGTTGGATCTCCTCCTTTCTCTTAAGCTCAGTTCTCTGAGATGTTTTTAGAGAAGTATATGTCGCACAGCCTTAGAGATTGTTTAAGAAATCAGTTCTCTATATTGGAGAAGGGTTTTATGACAGTCGTCGAGTATGAGGCTTATTTTTATGAGTTAGCTAGACATGCGACTTCTATCATGGATACAAAGTATGATAGAGTTCACTGCTTTGTGAGAGGATTGAGACTTCTTATTTGGATAGCTACTCGAAGTTTTGTTGTTGTGGGTAGGAATTTTGCTGAGGTTTCTAATCATGCTAGAGTGATAAAGGACATGCAGCGTGAGGGTCGTGATTAGAAGTTCAAGTTTCAGGGCAGATTTTGTTGGAGCCATAGTAGTTCCTGATTTAGGGGTGGCATTTCTTATGCTGGACATTCTCCATATCCATCTTTTTAGCCTCAAAGTCAGACTAGTTGACCAGTTCAGAAGCTCTTCAGACCACTGATGGGGTTCAGTTCATTACTAGTGGTCACCCTAGTAAGAGCCGTGTTCAGTCCTTGAGAGGTTCATCTGTAGGCTATGTTAGGCATGGCAGCTATGTTGGATCAGCTGAATTTGTGAGTTCTAGTTTTGCTCATGATTCTTGTTTTACTAGCAGACTTTTCGGTCATTTCTCTAGAGAGTGCCCTAGTCGTGGGGCGATGGTTGTTTTAGCCCATGGAGCTACTCCTATTAAGGCAGTTCTTCCTTCATGTAGAGGTGGTTTGGGAGGTAGTAGGGGTGGTTACCAGGGTGCTCAAGGTGGTACTCAAGCAGGAAAGATAGGAGGGAGATTAGGTGCCTAACTAGCTGGCGGGCGTGGCCAGTTGTATACAGTATCTTCTAGACCCGAGGCTGACTTTGGATGTTGTAGTAACAAGTGTGATTTTCATATACCGCAAGTCAGCTCTTGTTTTATTTGATCCTGGATCCACTTATTCTTATTTATCTGCTTATTATGCACCACAGTTGGACTTGACTAGCGATTTATTATATGTGCCTTTACGTGTGTCTACTTCCGTAGGTAATTCATTAGTAGTGGATCGAGTATTCAGATTATGTATTGTGATAGTTAGTGATATTAATACTTGTACTGATCTTATTATTCTGGATATATTGGATTTTGATGTGATTCTGGGCATGGACTTGTTATCCCACTATCATGCAATCATGGATTTTTTTACCAAGACCGTTACCTTAGCCATGCCCGGTGTACCCCCATTCATGTGGCAGGGAACGATTAGCTATGAGCTATTGGGGATTATTTCTTATATTTGTACCAGACTACTTATATCAATCGGTTGTGAGTCTTATCTTGCCTATATATGTGATACCCATGTAGAGAGTCTGATGCTTGACTCTGTTCCTGTTGTGTGTGAGTTTCCTGATGTGTTTTCTATCTATCTTCCTGGTGTTCCCCCTGACCGTGAGATTGAATTTGCTATTGACCTTAAGTCTGGCACCCGACCTATTTCTATGGCACCTTATCATATGGCTTCTGCTGAGCTTAAGAAGTTGAACTCCCAGCTCTAGGATTTTTTTTCTAAGGGTTTCGTTAGACCACGTGTGTCCTCGTGGGGATCCCCTATTTTGTTTGTAAAGAAGAAAAATGGGTTGATGCGAATGTTTACTGATTATAGGCAACGTAACAAGGTGACGGTGAAGAACTGTTATCTTATGTCTCGTACTAATGATTTATTCAACCAACTTCAGGGCGCAGCTGTATTTTCTAAGATAGATTTGACATCTGGTTATCATTAGTTGAGGATTTGGGCTGATGATATCCGAAGATGGCCTTTAGGACTCATTATGGTCACTATGAGTTCTTGGTCATGTCTTTTCGACTGACAAGTGCCCTAGCCACGTTTATGGACTTGATGAACCATGTGTTCAGACCCTATCTAGACTCTTTTGTTATTGTGTTCATTGATGATATTCTTGTGTACTTGTGGAGTAGTGAGGAACATGTGCAGCACTTTAGGATTATGCCCCAAGTCTTGCAAAATCATGTGTTGTTTGGCAAGTTCTCCAAGTGCAAGTTTTAGCTTGAGTCAGTGTCGTTCCTTAGACAAGTGGTGCACAAGGCGGGTATTATGGTAGACCCGATTAAGATTTTGATGATTCGTGATTGGGATAGGCCTACAACTCCGACTGAGGTTCACAGTTTCATTAGTTTGGTTGGTTATTATAGGTTCTTTGTTGAGAGAATTTCTACCATATCAGCCCCTATGACTAGATTGACTCAGAAGGGAGTTCCTTTCCGATGGTCCCAGGAGGGTGAGTTAAACTTTGTAAAGCTCAAGCATTGTCACACTCCAGCCACGGTGTTAGCCCTTCCAGTTGAGGGGAGAGACTCAGTGTTTTTTATGCATCTGGTGTTGGTCTTGGATGTGTTTTGATACAGCAGGGTCATGTCATTTCCTATGCTTCTAGACGGCTTAAGGTGCATAAGCACAACTAGCCCACTCATGATTTGGAGTTGGCAGCGGGATTTTTCACGCATAAGATTTAGAGGCATTACTTGTATGGTGTGCATTATGAGGTTTTCACCATTCATCGTAGTCTTCAGCATCTTATGACCCTGCGAGAGCTTAATTCTCATCAGCGTAGATGGATGGAGTTGCTAAAGAAATATGATATTTCTATCTTATATCATCCAGGTAAGGAGAATGTGGTGTCTGATGCCTTGAGTCGCAAGGTAGTGAGTATGGCTAGTTTGGCATGTATATTAGTTTCTCAGAGGCCCTTGGCATGGAACATCCAGTCCTTAGCGAATTTGATGGTTTGCCTTGATATTTTGAATCTCGCAAGAATTTTTGCTGTGTGGAAGCGAGGTTCTCCCTTTTTGAGAAAATTTGTGATCATCAGTTTGAGGATAGTAAGTTGTGCCTTCTCCGTGATCGGATGGTAAGTCTGGGAGATACACCGTATATCTGAGGGTAACTTTAGGTTTCAGGTTCGTATTTGTGTTCCCCGACTTGATGACTTGATTCAATCAATTCTGCATAAGGCTTATAGCTCTAAATATTCTATTCATCCTGGTTCATCCTGGTAAACCCAAGATGTATAGAGATTTGAGGAAGCTATATTGGTGGGATGATATGAAGAGAGATGTGGCAGACTTCATAGCTCGTTGCTAATGTTAGGTATATTTATGCATTCTAGTGTCACCATTCTAGTCTTTTTAACCTTGTTTTATGGATGATTCGTATTCTATATGGGTTTATAATGAGATAAATGTGCATCTAAATTTCAAAGTACGTGGTTACAATTTTCAACGTGTTTTCCGAACAAGTTTGTACTTAATTGAGTCATTTAGAGTTCAATCGAGGAAACTAGTTTTACTAGCTTGAGCTAGGTGTGTGTCTAGTTGGTTTCTTTGATTTCTATTGTATTTAAAGGGTCCCAATTGGTTTAAAAGTGTATATATATGTGGAACAACTTTTTGGTAATATGTAAAGTTTAATTTGAACAAGTCAAGAGTCGAAACATAAAGTTGAAGATCATGGAAACTAGACTTGTCTTAGCTTTTGTTTTTTATTCAACTTTGAGGATATTGTGTAGTTATAATCTCTAATTTGTTGTGTGTTATTATGTGGGAAATTTTGTGAGCTGAATACGGTGATATGATGATGATATAAAGGCTGAAAATCCATGGGAAACACACCATAATACAAGGGACAAAAGATGGGACGATTAACACTTAACAAAAATCGTGGAAGCAACTTCCAGTGCATGGAGGCAACTAGACCGCGGATCCCTAGCCATAGCGGTGCTATACAAAAGGCGCAACCCCCACTGGAGCGGCGCTCTAAAGTAGGCTCATCCCCTTCTGGAGCGGTGCAATAGAGAAGGCGCCCCTCTCTACTCCCATGCTCCCAAATTGTTGGAATCCTTGTCCTACACGATTTTGGCTTACCCTTTTTCTATAAATACATCATTTTACATGTTTTTAATCATCTATGGGACATCTTGGAACATCAAGGAGATGCTAATACACGTTGTTTTTTAGGTTTTACATTATATCTTTAGCTTTATTTTAGATTATATCTTGTATTCAACCTTTTGGATCATAATTATGACTATGAGTGGCTAGAAACCTCCTTCAAGGGGTTAAATCCAAGAACATGAGTACTATTATTTTGAATTAAGTTCGTTTAATTTTGCTTATCATTATTGGATGTTTTATTATTCTTGATTTAATTATTTTGAGGATTGATCACCCTTAGAATACATCAATTGTCAATCTTGTGATCTTAGGAGAGGGAATAGGGAGATAGAACAGGGGAAAAAATAAAGTACGGTTTGTATTCTTTTATGAAATAAGGAATTCAAATTAGTTTCTAGGACAGGGATGTACTTAGATGCCTTACTTAATTCACACGTATGATGATAGATTAAAAGGGCAGCCTGGTGCACTAAAGATACCACTATACACAGTGTCTGGGGAAAGGCCCCACCACAAAGGTGTATCGTACGCAGTCTTACCTTGCATTTCATCTAGAGGCTATTTCCAAGGATTGAACCCATGACCTACTGTTCATATGGAAGCAACTTAATTGGATTATTACATCCCTGCTCAATGATGTAGTTGTAAGGTCCAAATTAGGTAAACAGTTAGAGGTCAAGAGACCATGACCATGCAATTAACCCTATGAATCAAAAACAAGATAAGCATGTTAACGAATAAAGTTCAATAACATAGTATAAATGTTCAAAGTGTTTTAACCCTGGGCTTTACTCCATTGATTGTTTCAAGACTTTATTTTACGCATTGTTCACTTTTCTTTAGTTACAAATTATAAACTCTCTTTTAGTTACTCTTGCACCAATTGAATCTAAATTGTGAATTAGAATTGAATCGTTGTTAGATCAAGTACCTGTGGGATCTATACTTAGCTTCTTGAAGTCCACTTTACTACTTGGTAGACCACATACATTTGCATGTGCGCTTGGGTGCTATCGAGTTTTTGGTGCTGTTGCTGGGGACTTGCAATTTTGCAACTGTTTTATTTTTAGTTCTACTTTTAGATTTCTTTGGTGTTTTTTACGCTTGGTCTTGGTTCTATTTTTATAGGAAACAGGTTTACAAAGTAGAAAGCTGGCAAGGGATTAGGACTTGGTTGAACCAAATTTCGAATATGAGAAATTTTTCCATCAATGAAGGAGAGAAGAAATAACTTCTCCCCTATATTCCTTAAATCGCAGAAGACCAAGAGAATACTGCCATCATGGCTGATTAAAAAGAAGCCCACAGGACAGTCAGAGAAGTAGCAATCCCACTTCCAACCAATTTTATCTCCCCGTTTTAGAAGTCGGCAGCTGAAGGCAATTTTGAGCTTAAAAAAAATATAGCACAGCTTCTGATTAGCAGTGGACAGTTCACAGGGCTTTCACATGAAGATCAACAGGTCCACTTGCAAAATTTTCTAGAAATTAGTGACACATTTATTCCTACGGGAGTGAATGCATATTATATGACGATGATGTTGTTCCCTTTTTCACTGAGAGGGGAAGTAAAAAAGTGGTTGAATGCGGAACCGAAAAATTCAATCACATCATGGGATGACATGGCCATAAAATTCCTTATTTGGTTCTTCCCGTCTGTCAAGACTGTGAGACTTCGTAAGGAGATAGCGTGCTTCAAATAGAAGCCAGATGAGAATATTTATCATACTTGCGAGAAGTTGAAGGCTCTTCTTCGGGACGGTCCATGCCATCAATAGTCCAACAAGGTACTTGCTAATACTTTTGTAGAGGCTCTTGACCACAATATAAAAATATTATTTGATTTAACTGTAGGTGGTCAAGCTCTTGAGATAACTTATGATAAGTTGTACACCTTATTAAACCACATCGCACATGGAAATCCAGAGTGGCATGGTGTTTCTAGGAGTGCCACAAAGAAAATTACAGGTTTTTTGGAGGTAGACCAATACAACTCTTTATCAACTCAGGTTGTGGCATTGCAAAATATGATAAGCACTCAGTTCAGCAGCTTAAAATTGGGAGTTGCACAGCCTTCAGCCACAGTCAATGCAATCCAACAAACTGCATGTTTGTGTGAAGTTTGCGGGAATAGAGGCCATTTTATGGCCATGTGTGCTTCAAATTTTGAATCGGTAATGTATGTGGGCAATGCTCAAAGTTCAAATTATGGTAATGCCTACAACATGAAGTGACAGACTCGGCCGTGGAACTCACAACAATAGAAAATTTAGCAACCATAGGCGCAAGGAAATCAATCAACTAGCAATGTGGAGGAGAAAATAAAACAACTCTTAGATGGTCAAGCATAAATAGTTGCAAACATGAAAATTCAACATGCAGAATTAAAGAATCAAAAAGAGAACACAAGAAGCTTAGAGTTATAGTTGGGGTAGTTACAATAGACACTAAATATCAAGCCTCAAGGTGGGTTGCCCAGAGATATAAAAAATGCAAAACAAGTTATGGAAATCACTTTGAGGAGTGGTAAAGAGCTTCATGGAGAACCTCCCAAGGCAACAAAGGAGGTAGATGCAGATTTAACTCCCCCACAGGTAAATGATAAAGTTGCTGAGAATTCAACAAAGTCTGAGTACTCAAAAGAAAAAGTTGTTGAAGAAGTAAAGAACATCCCACAACTACCCTTCCCACAAAATCATATTAAGGAAAAAGAGGATGCGTGTTTCAAGAAGTTCTTTGACATGTCTAGAGAGCTTCACATTAACTTACCTTTGTTAGATATTTTGCAGGGTATGCCCAAGTACTCTAAGTACTTGAGATATTTAGTTGCTAATAAGGTAAAATTGCATCATGTGTAGGCAATAACACTCACTGAGGAGTGCAGTTCAGTGGTAACACAAAAAATACCCAAAAAATTGAATGATCTGGGGAAGTTTACTATCCCTATCCAAATTGGGAGTAGCAAGGTGGTCCACGCATTGAGTGACTTAAGGGAAAGCATCAATGTGATGCCTCTATCTTTGTTCAACACATTGTACTTGGGAAAGACTAAACCTACCTCTGTGTGACTGCAGTTGGCAGATGGGTCAATTGCCTATCTCAAATAAATTATTAAGGATGTCCTCATAAAGGCTGGTAAATTTGTTATTCTTGATGACTTTATTATCCTAGATTTTCAGATAGATGAACAGGTACCAATCATCTTGGGGAGACCATTCTTAGCAACGGGAGAAGCATTGATTGATGTAAGAGAGGGTATGCTTAAAATGAGGTTAGAGGATGAAGAGGCAGTTCTTAAAGTTTATAAGTCATACAACACACTATCCCACTATAGATACTTGTGCATGATTACTGTTGTTGAAGAGGATAAGTGTGGGGTACCAAGGACCTCTTCAGACACCCTCATTAAGGTACCCAAGCTTCCAATACTGCAACATGACAAGATGGAGATTAATGAGCCAGAAAAGGCTAAAATTAAAAAAGTTATTGACCTGGAGAGTGTAAACCCAAGAGGTCAGAAATGAATCAAAATATGGCCTCCAAGTATGAGAAAGAAGATGGAGAGATTTGGTTGAAATTAGTTGGGTCGTATCGCGACACTAAATTAGGTGCTTCTTGGGAGGCAACCTGTAAGACCCCGCAAAATCTTACGATTAAATTTAGTTCGTTTAGCTCCTTGAAGCTCTTTAAAAGATCCAACACTTAGAAAATTTTGATAAGTGTTCAACACTTAGTCTTATTTTAAGCCTTTGAACTTCAGGAAATTATTTGACAAACTTCCCAGCATCCGTTTTATGATTTTCAAGTTTCATTGTGATGGGGCAAGGCAAGAGTACATTTCAGGTGAGTTTCAAAAATTTTGAAATCCATTTAGGGCTCGTTTGGATTTCAAACCAGTAGCCAAAGGCTATGAAGGAGCGTCGGGCCACCCATGGTATAGCCTTTGTGGGAAATTCAACACCAAAGGCGCCGCCCAGGTTCCACAAGGCTCTAACAAAGGCGTTTCCCAGGTAAAAAAGGCTTTACCAAAGGTGCCGCCCTTTGTGTAGCCTTTGTACCCAGTTTTTCAGCATTACACTTCCATGTCTTAAGGGAAATTTGGTCAATTTCCCCACCCTATATAAGCCTAATAACACGAGATTTGGCCATAATTCATAAATTATACTCAATTTCTCTCAAAAACTCTCAAGAACAAGACCTAGGGTTTTCATAGGAGGTTCAATTCCAAGGGAATTCACCGTTAAATTTCAAGAATCTTTCCAACAATCTTCTTAGAATCACAAGCTAAGGTATGCAGAGTGTTTATTCATGGATTCCTTTCATCCATGAATTCCAAGAACCCTCTTTTAAATTCTATATCATGATATTTATGTGGTGAATGGATTATGTTCATATTATTGATATTGAATGATTCCCAAGTTGGAATTTTTATGTGTTTTTATGGATCTATGATATCATATGAGTTGGAAACATGTAAATTTGGTTGTTCATGATGAATAATTTGTTGATTAAACCTATGCCTAAGTTGTGCATGTAAGGTGTTTGATAAAATTCCTAAAAGACTAGAAATTATGTATTATAGTTAAATTGTGACCTAAATGACAAATGCATGCTACACCCTTATGCTACACCCTTATGAAAACAATGACTTCTATTCACCGGTTCCAAGCCCGAAGAGGATCCACAGGAGTTCCTCGATCAGGTTTAGAAAGTCACAGACATCATGGGAGTGACTTCCAGTGAGAGTGTAGATTTAGCCACCTATCATCTACAAGATATAACCCATACATAGTATAAATAGTGAAAGGTAGACAGGGGTTCAGAGACAGAGCCCATAGAGTGGGAAGAGTTTGCTACAATCTTTTTAGATAGATTCTTTCCCCTAGAGCAGAAAAAATCCAAAGTGTTAGAGTTCATCAATCTCAGACAAAGTTCCATGAGCATAAAAGAATACTCCTTTGATTTCATTTCATTAGACATGTACGCTCCCCATGTAGTAGCATACATTAGATCTAGAATGAGTAAGTTTGCGTCAGGGATATCTGGTAGAGTGTTTAAAGAGTGCACAAATGCGATGTTGATTGGTGACATGGACATATCTAGGCTTATGGTCTATGCCCAGCATATCAAAGAGCAGAAGCTTAAGAAGAAGAAGAGAGAAAACAAGAGAGCTAGAACAGGTAGTTATAGTTTTGTTCAGCATGGGTCACATGGTAGTAGTCATTCTCAGTTGTGTCAGAAATGTTCAGACCCAGTTCAATCTTCAGCTAGTGCACCAATACCAAAGTTCAGAAATGGACATAGAAATGGGGCATCAGGATCCAAGGCCTAGATTAGTGAGAGAAGGATTCTTACTTATCCGCTTTGCGAAGAGTGTGGTAAGCATCATAAGGGGATATATAGAGCCGGCAGTAATGTCTATTTAGGTTGTGTCAAGCTAGGCGACAGAGTCAGAGATTTCCCCCAGTCAGGTTATTAGAGTCATCTCTACTCCTCAGCTCAATCCAGTCGCACGAATCAGCAGAGTGCCATTTCCAGTGCTATCAGTGAGCAATGACCAAACAGACTCCATGCCCTTCAGTCCCGGCAGGATCAGGAAATTCCTCCTGATGCAGTCACTGGTATGTTACAGAGCTCCCATTTACATGTTTATTTTCTTTTGTCTCATCAGATTCATGGGTTTCTTTACTGTTGTAGCCTTGCATAGCAGTTAAACTTTAAGGTCAAGAATTCAGGCCTTTAGATCCTAGTTATAGTTCTAGTATTTGCAGAAACTCACTAAGGGAAGATGATTCCCGACCTATTCTTATCTCAGTGCAATTGTTTTTTACCCGAGTCATCACCTTACCTACGCATGTTTCACACACCTCCCATAGGATTGTGTGCGTATCGAATTCCTAGCATGACGAGTTCCAATATCCTCAGTAGTATGAGTCATGTTCCATGAACACAGAAATTTCAGACTTAGATCATGCAGTGCATGACTCAGGCACCCATGTCATGTTTTACCATATGTTCAGTCCACATGACTCATGATCTACTCCTAGTGATCAGTCAAGCTCAGATTACATCATGATACCCTCAGTTTAAATCTCTTGATAAATCCATAATATTGGTATCCCGTTCCCCAGGACTTAGTCGAGTGTTGAGTTTGATATAGTAATTGTTTGAGCATCGGATCCTTGCATATGTCAATCTTCCCCAAGTAGTTATCAGTATCCAATCTCAGTACTTTAATATTAGTCTAAACCTCATTTATTAGAAACAAACATTCATTTCCTGTATGAGTCCCAATTACAGACTAAGTTACAGTTTCTACTATAGTCTTAGACATAGTATTAGTCTCAGCCTCAGCTCAGAAGTCAGATCATTACTCCAGTCTAACTTCAGGTATGGCTTGACCAAAGCATATAGTTATCAATACTGTATGTCATCAGTGTTTCAGTACCTCAGCTTACAGAATATTTCTGGACCATGTTATCCGCCTAGCCTTGCGTCCTCGGGTAATTCAGTATTTCACGTTACTCGGTTAGTCCGTTTCTTATGTTCATAAGAAAAACTCCATATCTTCATCCCAGTTATTCAGACTAAGTACCGTTCAATATCGCATGCTCAATACCTAACCATTAATTAATCAGTAGATCAGATGAGTCAGTTGATAGGGAATTAGTTTAAACATCCAGTACTTCAGTCTAGCAGTCAGTCAGACAAGTTCATACAGTTTAGTTTCCCATCTTTCTATCTATTTTCACTATCCAAAATCTCATAAATAAAACCATTCTAAGATGAATCAACCAGGTAGATGCGGGCTCAACTCGATTCATGTGATATGCTTCAGTTTTAGATCTAGATAATCAATCATGATTCTATTCCTAGGTGCCTTGTGCATCACCTCAGTTTTCCTCAAAATCTTAGAAAGTCAATCTAGTATTCTTTAAGGGACATAGTGTCCCAAGGGGGAGATACGCTATAATTCCTTAAAACCTTCATAACATAAGCATCCCAATCTCTCTACTCATGTAATGAATCCAGTTTGGAGTAGGGGATACTTATAAGTTGACCCTTAAGATACAAGCTCAGTTACACGCCATGTATTTAAGACTCAATTCAGCTCATGGAATTCAGTTCATGCATCACGTTCCAGTATAAATCATGTCTTCATATGCTCGTACATGTATACTTCTAGCATAACATGGGTTCATCAGTATTTTTCAGTTTCCATAACAATTTTCTTGAACCTACTTAGTTCCATGTTCAAACTACCATTACGAACCTGATATCAGATTCCCATTACAAACTTGGTGTCAATCACCATTGCACATTTAGTCATGCATTCATTTGTCCACTCAGTCATGTAATCATGCATCAGACATGCATTCTCATTGCAAGAAATTCAGTTCATCAAAATATTTAGTCATGTATCCATGAGCCAATTATCCATGCATCATAAATACATGAATTCAGATTATCAGTCATGAGTCAGATATGCATGTTCCGTATGTTATATTCAGATCTTCAGTTATGTCAGTCATGAACTCATGTTTTCAGTTGTGTATGTCCTATACGTGCTTCAGTTGATCTATTCTCCCATCTCAGTCAGTCTTATTCGAGGATGAATGTTTCCAAAGGGGAGATATTGTAAGACCCCACAAAATCTTGCGGTTAAATTCAGCTCGTTTAGCTCCTTGAAGCTCTTTAAAAGATCCAACACTTAGAAAATTTTGATAAGTGTTCAACACTTAGTCTCATTTTAAGCCTCTGAACTTTGGTGAATTATTTGACAACCTTTTCGATATCCGTTTTATGATTTTTAAGTTTCGTAGCGATGGGGCAAGGCAAGAGTACATTCTGGGTGAGTTTCGGAATTTATGAAATCCATTTAGGGTTTATTTGGATTTAGAACCAGTAGCCAAAGGCTATGAAAGGGTACCACCCATGGTATAGCCTTTGTGGGAAATTCAACACCAAAGGCGCTGCCTAGGTTCCACAAGTCTCTACCAAAGGCGCCGCCCAGGTACAAAAGGCTCTACCAAAGGCGCCGCCCTTTGAGTACCCTTTGTACCCAATTTTTCAGCATTACACTTCCATGTCTTTAGGGAAATTTGGTCAATTTCCCCACCCTATATAAGCCTAATAACACTAGATTTGGCAATAATTCAGCATCTTATACACAAATTCTCTAAAAAACTCTCAAGAACACGCCCTAGGATTTTCATAGGAGGTTCAATTCCAAGGGAATTCACCCTCAAAATTCAAGAATATTTCCATCAATCTTTGTAGAATCACAAGATAAGGTATCCATAGTGTTTATTCATGGATTCCTTTCATCCATGAATCCCAAGAACCCTCTTTTAAATACTATAATGGATTATGTTCATGTTATTGATGTTGAATGATTCCCAAGTTGGAATCTTTGTGCTTTTATGAATCTATGATATCATATTAGTTGGAAACATGTAAATTTGGTTGTTCATGATGAATAATTTGTTGATTACACCTATGCCTAAGTTGTGCATGTAAGGTATTTGATAAAATGCCTAAAAAACTAAAAATCATGTATTATAGTTAAATTGTGACCTAAATGACAAATGCATGCTACACCGTTATGAAAACAATGACTTCTATGACATATTTATGCATTATGATTTTTGATGGAATGTTTATGAAACTAGATTGATGGACTTATGGCATGTTGTTATATACATTCCCTTTCATGTATAAGACTTTGAGAACCATGTGTAGTATAAAATCCCCCAACTTATGTTATTATGAATTATGAATATTGGTCATGTGTTCAAGAAGAGTCAAGTTATGTTGTGTCAGGTTCCTTCTATTGAGTCCTGGGGATACTTATACCCAAAAAATATAGTTGTGTTCCTAGAGCCAGTGTCATGTTTTCACGATATCCTCAGACAATCCATAATCCATAGAACTCAGTAAGTTATATGACTCAAGAAAGCTCAGCAACCCAGAAATCTCAGAAATCTCAGTAATCCAGTAGTTCAGTAATCCCAATGATCTCAGTAGTCAGTAATCTCAGAAACTTCAGTATTCTAGTAATATCAGTAACTTTAGTACTCTTAGTCAGTCCTCAGATCTTAGTAGTATTTCATAGATCAACGTAACTCACTAAACTCAGTTCAGCTCAGCTAAACCATACCATCATTATTAGCTTCGTCCAGTAAATCAGTTTAGTGTCTATCCAGTTGGGAGTTGGATTCAGCACCAAGTGAACCCAGGGATGAGGATACACACTGTCTGCCAGTAGAGAGTGCGATCCTTAGTAGTAATCCCTGCATTCCAGAACTACATAGCCAGCGTAGGTAGAGATTCACCCTACATGTTTAGGGATTTATACATCTCATTTGAGTTTTCTATTAGGAGGGGTTGACGGAAGAACTCCCTGTCAGCGAGGGTATACTCACAACTTGTCTTTACTCATGGCATGATATTGACACCCTTCCAGCTGTGGTTATAGGTTGTATCCCACCAGTTCAGTTTTGGGGCATGTCGGTTAGATAACTACCTCCCACAGTCTCAGTTTCAGTCTCAGTCTCAGGCTTAGTCTCAGTCTCAATAATAGAACTCTGATAGTTCATCAGAATATAGACTGTCAGATACAGTCAACTCAGATATCATAAGAAACTCAGTTCGTTCTATCAGATTCAGGACTACCAGATACAGTCATTTATGTTATTAATTATATCAGTTATCAGACCTCATGTTTTCAATATTCTTCAGGACTATTAGATACAATTAACCAGACCAGTTCTTCATAATCAGAACTATCAGAAATGGTTATTTATGTATCAGTAATATAGTTTCAGTCCTTCAGTACTCAATAATACAGTATTAGTTCCTCACTTATCAGTGACTCAGATATCAGTATCAGTAAACTTAGTTATTCAGTATCCCAGTATTCATAATCTTAGACATTAAGATATCCATGTTATCAGTAGACTCAGTATTCGGAACCTAGTATTCAACCCCATCACAATCTCAATTTCAGCTTCATATTTATGCATGTATTCTCACTTCATATCATTAAGTCAGTTAGTATTATTCATGCATATGAACCATTTGTATTCAGCCTACCCCATTTGCATACCAGTACACTCCAACATACTGATACATTTGCGCTATGGTGTTTTATTTTATACCATAGGATTAGGAGCACGAGATCAGAGCATCAGTAACATTTCAAATTTTAGCAGACAGAGTTAGCAGTAAGTCCTCATCATTCAAGGATGATATTATTTGATTATGTCATTCTTTCAGTACCTATCTAATTCAGTAGATGGTGTTAGTTGGGGACATACCCCACCAACTCCTTATTCAGATATCTTAGAGGCTTTCAGACTATAGCATGTCAGACAGTTACTTTAGATTTGTTTTGGTATTAATTGTACCATTTTTCAGACATTATTTTATCAGATGTTTTATTTAGTTTTGAACCTTATGGCCTTACAACTTTTATTCTATATTTTACAGTGTATGTATACATATATACCATATATTATGTAGTGTATAGGTACAGATATCAGTCATGGGTTAGTTTGTGGTCCTTTGGGGTCATGAGCACCATGTAGCATTCCAGGTACCAAATTCGGGGCTTTACACAACCCAAGTTAAGTAGGTATGTTTTATTTTTAGTTTTAGTTCTTATTTCATGTAGTTTTTCTTTTTGTTAAGTTGTGGGTTGATGGAAAGTCTGAGTACTAGAAACCTGAGCAAAGAACATGGCAAAGACTGAGTGTAGGGTCCCACAGATCTCCTTTATGTGTAAAGACGCTACTAACTAGGCCTAGAGGTCTCAGAGAGTATTTTTATCTCTTATTTTTAAGTTCACTTTGGGGACAAAGTAGATTTTTAAGTGTGGGGTGGGGTAATTCTAATTTTTAAGCTCAATTTTTTAAAAAATTGTGTAGGATATTCTTGTTGGTGTTATTTTTGATTGCATGGTGCAAGTGTATTGTTTGGTAAAAGCATGTTGATTAAGTCAATTGCTAATTTTAAGACTTCTAGGCTCATGTTTATGACTCTTGTTCTTTTTGGCTTAAATTTGAATTCATGTTTTTTTTGTTGGGAGTCTATGATGATCTTATGTGAGTTAAGCATGTGCCATATGTGTGTGAGGTATTTGTATATTCCTTGATGCATGTGAGGTGTGGAACTTGCTTAGTGTGTGTGGAAAGCAAAATAAAGATTGTGGGTTTAGGAGATGATATAGGCATTTCTTTGATAGCCTTGTTTTATACCCTCTATTTGACCTACCTTTGTGATTAATCCTAGTGAGCCCCGTTGAGCCTTTAGTTTTTGAGCCTTTAGTTTTTTTTCTTGGGAATCCTCATATGAACTTAATCCCTTATTTGATAGACCAAAATTTGATCCAAAGATCCTAGGCGCTTTAATGAAAAAAATTTTGAGTTAGGAGTATGAAATTGAAGAAGAAAAAGGTGAAATTAAAGCCCCAAAAGAGATAGTTATTGGTGTTCAAAAAGAATTTTGATGTGTGATGGGGAGTTGAGTAATGAAAATAATAAAAATTTGTTCAAATTGAATGAGTTATGCATAAAATACTCTCACCATAGTGTATGTGAATGAGCATAATAAGATGGGGTGAAAACAAAAGAAAGGGGTAGACAAAAGTGATGTGATTTAGTTGTTAGAGAGGTTTTAATTGTAAAATGTGATGCATTAAATATCTTAAGGAAGTTAGTCACTATTATTCCTAAATAGTTTCTACCCGTCCCTTAGCCTACATTATAACTAGAAAAGACCTATTTGATCCTAAGCTTAGTATTCTGATATTAGTGGAGTACTACACTATGGGCAAGCCTATGGTTCATTGTGTGTAACTTATGAATTCTTTGAGAGAGTGAGCAAAAGTTGATTCTTATACCTATGGTGTTATTATTTGTATTTATATGAGTTATTATAGGTAACTCTCTTATTTTGAGGGGCACATGTTTAATGAATGTGTGTGATTTGTATGATGTCCTTGATTGAACAATATACATGATTTTTCACTAAGGTGAGTCATTCTTGAGGCTAGGATGTTTTGGAGTAGTATTCTTAAGCTTTCAATTATGTAAGTAACATGCTTAGTGGAGAAACGTGTGTTATGTGTAGTCATTATAGTACTAGCTTGAGTGTCTTGCATGTACTAGAAGTTTAGATTCTCCTTAGTTGATGATGCTTATAGTTAAGATTTGTTCTAGGATGAACAAGTCTTTAAGTGTGGGATGGTGATGTTGGGTGTATTTATGTATCCTAGTGTCACCATTTTAGTCTTTTTAGCCTTATTTTGAAGATGATTCATATTCTATATGGGTTGATAATGAGATAAATGTGCATCTAAGTGTCAAAGTACGTGATTACAATGTTCAATGTGTTTTCCGAACAAGTTTGTACTTAATTGAGTCATTTAGAGTTCAATCAAGGAAACTAGTTTTACTAGCTTGAGCTAGGTGTGCGTCTAGTTAGTTTTGTTGGATTCTATTGTATTTAAAGGGTTGAAAATGGTTTAAAAGTTTATTTATATGTTGAACAACTTTTTGGTAATGTGTAAAGTTTAATTTGAATAAGTCAAGAGTCGAAACATAAAGTTGAAGATCATGGAAATTAGACTTGTCTTAGCTTTTGTTTTTTATTCATCGTTGAAGATATTGTGTTGTTATGATCTCTAATTTGTGGTGTGTGATTATGTAAGAAGCTTTGTGAGCTGAATACAGTGATATGATGATGATATAAAGGCTGGAAATCCATGGGAAATACACCACAATGCAAGGGACAAAAGATGGGACGATCAGCACTTAACCAAAATCGTGGAAGCAACTTCCAGTGTGTGGAGGTGATTAGGCCGTGGCGCCCCAGACATAGAGGGGCTCTACAGAAGGTGCAGACCCCTATGGAGCGGTTCTCTAAAGCAGTATCAACCCCCTATGTAGTGGTGCAATAGAGCAGGTGACGCCCCCTCTACTCCCATGCTCTCAAATTGTTGGAATCCTTGTCCTACACGGCTTTGGCTTACCCTTTTGCTATAAATACATTATTTTACACATTTTTAATCAACTTTGGGACATCTTGGAACATAAAGGAGCTTCTACTACATGTCTTTTTAATTATTACATTATTCCTTTAGATTTCTTTTAGATTATATCATGTATTCAACCTTTTGGATCACGATTATGACTATGAGTGGCTAGAAACCTCCTTTCTGGGGTTAAAGCCAAGAACATGAGCACTATTATTTTGAATTAAGTTCTTTTAATTTTGATTATCATTATTAGTTGTTTTCTTATTCTTGATATATTTATTTTGAGGCTTGATCACTCTTAGAATACATCAATTATCAACCTTGTGATCTTGGGAGAAGGAATAGGGAGATAGAACATGGGACTAAACAAAGTATGGTTTGTATTCTTTTATGAAATAAGGAATTCAAATTAGTTTCTAGGAAAGGGATGTAATTATATTCCTTACTTTATTCATACGTATGATGATAGCTTAAAAGGGAACCCAGGTGCACTAAAGATACCACTATACGCGGTGTCCGGGGAAAGGCCCCACCACAAGGGTGTATCGTACGCAGTCTTATCATGCATTTCATATAGAGGTTGTTTCCAAGGCTTGAACCCATGACCTACTAGTCATATGGAAGCAACTTAATTGGATTATTACATTCTTGCTCAACGACGTAGTTGTAAGGTCCAAATTAGGTAAAGAGTTAGAGGTCAAGAGACCATGACCATGCAATTAACCCTATGAATCAAAAACAAGATAAGCATGTTAATGAATGAAGTTCAATAACATAGTATGAATGTTCAAAGTGTTTTAACCCTGGGCTTTACTCCATTGATTGTTTCAAGACTTTATTTTATGCATTGTTCACTTTTCTTTAGTTACAAATTATAAACTCTCTTTTAGTTACTCTTGCACCAATTGAATCGTTGTTAGATCAAGTACTTGTGGGATCTATACTTAGCTTCTTTAAGGACACTTTACTACTTGGTAGACCACGTACACTTGCATGTGCTCTTGGGCGCTATCGAGTTTTTGGCGCTGTTGCTGGGGACTTGCAATTTTGCAACTGTTTTATTTTTAGTTCTACTTTTAGATTTCTTTGGTATTTTTTACGCTTGGTCTTGGTTCTGTTTTTAAAGGAAATAGGTTTACAAAGTAGAAAATTGGCAAGGGATTAGGACTTGGTTGAACCAAGTTTCGAATCGGAGCAACTTTTCCATCAACAAAGGAGAGAAGAAATAACTTGTCCCCTATATTCCTCAAATTGCAGAAGACCAAGAGAATCCTACTATCATGGATGATGAAAAAGAAGCCCGCAAGACAGTCAGAGAAGTGGCAATCCCAGTTCAAACCAATTTTACCTCCCCGTTTTAGAAGCCGGCAGATGAAGGCAATTTTGACCTTAAAAAAATATGGCACAGCTTCTGATTAGCAGTGGAGAGTTAACATGTCTTTCACAAGAAGATCAACCGGTCCACTTGCAAAATTTTTTAGAAATCAGTAACACATTTATTCCTACAGGGGTGAATGCATATTATGTGACGATGATGTTGTTCCCTCTTTCACAGAGTGGGGAAGTAAAAAAATGGTTGAATATGGAACCGACAAATTCAATCACATCATGGGATGGCATGGTCAGAAAATTCCTTATTTAGTTTTTCCCGTATGTAAGGACTGCGAGACTTTGCAGTGAGATAGCGTGCTTCAAATAGAAGCCAGATGAGAATATTTATCAGACTTGCGAGAAGTTGAAGGCTCTTCTTTGGGACAGTCCATGCCATCAATCGTCCAACAAGGTACTAGCTAATACTTTTGTAGAGGCTCTTGAACACAATATAAAAATATTTTTGATTTAGCTGCAGGTGGTCAAGCTTCTGAGATAACTTATGATAAGTTGTACACCTTATTAAACCACATCGCACAAGGAAATCAATAGTGGCATGGTGTTTCTAGGAGTGCCACAAAGAAAATTACAAGTTTGTTGGAGGTAGACCAATGCAACTCTTTATCAACTCAGCTTGCGGTATTGCAACATATGATAAGCACTCAGTTCAGGAGCCTAAAATTGGGAGTTGCACAGCCTGCAGCCACAGTCAATGCAATCCAACAAACTACATGTTTGTGTGAAGTTTGCGGGAATAGAGGCCATTTTGTGGCCATGTGTGCTTCAAATTTGGAATCAGTAATATATGTGGGCAACGCTCAAAGTTCAAATTATGGTAATGCCTACAACATAAAGTGCCAGATTCAGTCGTGGAACTCACAACAATAGAAAATTCAGCAACCATAGGCACAAGGAAATCAGTCAACTAGCAATGTGGAGGAGATAATGAAACAACTCTTAGCTGGTCAAGGATAAATGGTTGCAAACATGAAAAGTCAACAGGCAGAATTAAAGAATCAAAAAGCGAATACAAGAAGCTTAGAGTTACAGTTGGGGCAATTACAATAGACACTAAATATCAGGCCTCAAGGTGGGTTGCCCAGAGATATAGAAAATGCAAAACAAGTTATGGAAATCACTTTGAGGAGTGGTAAAGAGCTTCATGGAGAACCTCCCAAGGCAACAAAGGAGGTAGATATAGATTTAACTCCCCCACAGGTAAATGATAAAGTTACTGAGAATTCAAGAAAGTCTGAGTACTCAAAAGAAAAAGTTGCTGAAAAAGTAAAGAAGATCCCACAACTACCCTTCCCACAAAAGCATATTAAGGAAAAAGTGGATGCGTGTTTCAAGAAGTTCTTTGACACGTTCAGAGAGCTTCACATTAACTTACCTTTGTTAGATATTTTGCAGGGTATGCCCAAGTACTCTAAGTACTTGAGGGATATAATTGCTAATAAGGTAAAATTGCATCATGTGTAGGAAATAACACTCACTGAGGAGTGCAGTTCAGTGGTAACATAGAAAATACCCAAAAAATGGAATGATCTATAGAAGTTTTATTATCCTTATCCAAATTGAGAGTAGCAAAGTGGTCCACGCATTGAGTGACTTAAGGGAAAGCATCAATGTGATGCCTCTATCTTTGTTTGACACATTATACTTGGGAAAGCCTAGACCTACCTCTGTGTGACTGCAGTTGGTTGATGGGTCAATTGCCTATCTCAAAGAAATTATTGAGGATGTCCTCATAAAGGTTGGTAAATTTGTTATTCTTGATGACTTTATTATCTTAGCTTTTTAGGTAGATGAACATGTACCAATTATCTTGGGGAGACCATTCTTAACAACGGGAGGAGCGTTGATTGATGTAAGAGAGGGTACGCTTAAAATGAGGTTAGAGGATGAAGAGGCAGTTTTTAAAGTTTATAAGTCATACAACATAGTATCCCACTATAAATACTTATGCATGATTACTATTGTTGAAGAGTATAAGTGTGGGGTGCCAAGGACCTTTTCAGACACCCTCATTAAGGTACCCAAGCCTCCAATACCTCAACCTGACAAGATGGAGATTAATGAGCCATAAAAGGCTAAAATTGAAAAAGTTATTGACCTGGAGAGTGCAAACCCAAGAAGTCAGAAATTAATCAAAAGATGGCCTTAGAGTATGAGAAATAAGATGAAGGGATTTGGCTGAGATTAGCTGAGTCGTGCCACGACACTAAATCAGGTGCTTCTTGGGAGGCAACCTGTAAGACCCCGCAAAATTTTACGGTTAAATTAAGTTCATTTAGCTCCTTGAAGCTCTTTAAAAGATCCAACACTTAGAAAATTTTGATAAGTGTTCAACACTTAGTCTCATTTTAAGCCTCCAAACTTCAGAGAATTATTTAATAACCTTCCCAACATCCGTTTTATGATTTTCAAGTTTCGTTGTGATGGGGCAAGGCAAGAGTACATTTTGGGTGAGTTTCAGAATTTTTGAAATCCATTTAGGTCTCGTTTGGATTTTGAACCAGTAGCCAAAGGCTATGAAGGGGCGCCGTGCCACCCATGGTATAGCCTTCGTTGGAAATTCAACACCAATGGCGCCGCCCAGGTTCCCCAAGGCACTAACAAAGGCGCTTCCCAGGTACAAAAAGCTCCACCAAAGGCGCCGCCCTTTGTGTAGCCTTTGTACCCAGTTTTTCAGCATTACACTTCCGTGTCTGAAGGGAAATTCGGTCAATTTCCCCACCCTATATAAGCCTAATAACATGAGATTTTGCCATAATTCAGCAACTTAAACTCAATTTCTCTCAAAAACTCTCAAGAACAAGCCCTTGAGTTTTCATAGGAGGTTCAATTCCGAGGGAATTCACCGTCAAATTTGAAGAATCTTTCCGTCAATCTTTGTAGAATCACAAGCTAAGGTATGCATAGTGTTTATTCATGGATTCCTTTTATCCATGAATCCCAAGAACCCTCTTTTAAATTCTATATCATTATATTTATTTGCTGAATGGATTATGTTCATGTTATTGATGTTGAATGATTCCTAAGTTGGAATCTTTATGTGTTTTTATGGATCTATGATATCATATGAGTTAGAAACATGTAAATTTGGTTGTTCATGATGAATAATTTTTTGACTAAACCTATGCCTAAGTTGTGCATGTAAGGTGTTTGATAAAATTCCTAAAAGACTAGAAATCATGTATTATAGTTAAATTGTGACCTAAATGACAAATGCATGCTACACCCTTATGAAAACAATGACTTCTATGATATTGTTATGCATTATGATTTTTGATGGAATGTTCATGAAACTAGATTGATGGACTTATGTCATATTGTTATATGCATTCCCTCCCATGTATAAGACTTTGAGAACCATGTGTAGTATAAAATCCCCCAAATTATGTTATTATGAATTATGAATATTGGTCATGTGTTCAAGAAGAGTCAAGTCATATTGTGTCAGTTTCCTTCTATCGAGTCCTGGGGATACTTGTACTCAAAAAATATAGTTGTGTGCCTAGAGCTAGTGTCATGTTTTCATGATATCCTCAGTCAAGCCATAATCCATAGAACTCAGTAAGTCATGTGACTCAGGAAAGCTCAGCAACCCAAAAATCTCAGTAATCCCAGTAGTTCAGTAATCTCAATGATCTCAGTACTCAGTAATCTCAAAAACTTTAGTATTCTCAGTAATCTCACTAACTTCAGTACTCTCAGTCAGTCCTCAGATCTTTATAGTATTTCATCGATCGATAGAACTAAGTAAACTTAGTTCAGCTCAGCTAAACCATACCATCAATATCATCTCTGTCCAGTAAATCAGTTTAGTATCTATTTAGTTGGGAGTAAGATTCAGCACCGAGTGAACCCAGGGATGAGGATACACACTGTTAGCCAGTAGAGGGTGCGATCCTTAGTAGTAATCCCTGTGTTCTAGAACTACTTAGCCAGCGTAGGTAGATATGCACCCTATGTGTTTAGGGATTTATACATCTTATTTGAGTTTTCTATCAGGAGGGGTTGATGGAAGAACTCCCTGTCAGCAAGGGTATACTTATATCTTGTCTTTACCAGTGGCACGATACTGACACCCTTTCAGCTAGGTTATAGGTTGGACCCCACCAGTTCAGTTCCAAGGTATATCGGTTAGATGACTACCTCCTACAGTCTCAGTTTCATTCTCAGTCTCAGTCTCAGTAATATAACTTAGATAGTTCATCAGAATATAGTTCATCCGATCTAACAGGGATATACTTAGATGCCTTACTTGATTCACACGTTGGATGATAGCTTAAATAACTTAATTGGATTATTATATCCCCGCTCAACGATATAGTTGTAAGGTCTAAATTTGGTAAACGATTAGAGGTCGGGAGACCATGATTATGCAATTAAACCTACGAATCAACAACTAAGATAAGTAAGTTAATAGATGAAGTTCAATAATGTAGTATGATTTTTCAAAGTTCTTTAACCTTGGGATTTACTCCATTGATTGTTTCAAGACTTTATTTTCCACATTGTTCACTTTTCTTTAGTTACCAATTATAAACTCTCTTTTAGTTACACTTGCACTAATTGAATCTAAATTTTGAACTAGAATTGAATCATTGTTAGATCAAGTCTCTGTGGGATTGATACTTGGCTTCTTGAACTTCATTTTACTACTTGGTATACCACGTATACTTGTGTGTGCACTTGGGCACTGTCAGTTGCCTATGTTGTTAGTAGGTTAAGGTCAAACATCTGCGTCCAGGCGTTTAACTTAGAGGTTACCCATTCCTGAGTGGAAATAGGAAAGGATTACCATGGACTTCACTAGTTTTTTCCCTTGTACTTCTCATGGTCACGATGGTATTTGGTTTATTTTGGATCATTTGACTACGTCAGCATATTTCCTTCCTATTTAGTGACCTTTAGTGCTGAGAGATTAACCTAGATTTATGTTCAAGAGATAGTTTATTTGCATGGGTTCCCTGTGTCTATAATATCAGACCATGGTTTTATATTTACTTCATAGTTTCAAAGAGCATTTCAGGAGGAGTTGGGTACTCGAGTGGATTTGAGTACAACCTTTCATCTACAGACAGATGGTTAGTCTGAGCAAACTATTCAAGTGCTTGAGGGTATGCTCCAAGCCTGTGTTATGGACTTTGGGGGACAATAGGATCAATACTTAGCATTGGCAGAGTTCGCCTACAACAACAGTTACCATTCGAGTATTGAGATAGCACCCTATGAGGCTTTGTATGGTAGGAGTTATTATTTTCCTATAAGATGGTTTGAGACTTCCAAGGTTAGGCCCTGTGGTACATATTTTCTTCAGGTCTTATTGGATAGAGTTAGGGTAATTCAGGATAGACTAAAAGCAACCCAGAGTAGGCAGAAGGTCTATGCAGACTGTAGACTCTGTGCCTTGAGATTCAGAGTTAGTGATCGGGTGTTCCTTTGTATTTCACCAATAAAATATATGATGAGATTTGGGAGTAAGGATAAGCTTAGCCCTCGCTATATTGGTCCTTTTGAGATCTTTTGTGCAGTGGCGAGGTGGACTATGAGTTAGCTTTACCTCCAGACTTTGCCATTGTTCATCCATTTATTCATGTCTCTATATTGTGCTAGTATATTTCAGATCTTTCTCATGTTCTTATATGGGACTCGGTACAATTAGATGAGGAGTTGACCTTTGTGGAGGAGCTCGTGCTTATTTTGGATAGCGAAGTGAGGAGACTACGTTCTACAGAGATTTTGGTAGACAAGGTTTAGTAGAGACATTTACTAGTTAAGGAGGCTACTTGGGAGATCGAGAGTGAGATACGGGCCTAGTATTCTCATTTATTTGAGACTTCAGGTATCTTCTTCATCTTTGACTTTCGGGGATGAAAGTTCCTTAGTAGTGGCTATTGGAATGAACCTTCAGGTCATTGTCTCTATTTTTGCTTATTTTTATCAATAGAGCTTCTCCATAGCTGCCCCAAAGTCATTAGTGACTTGCTGGAACCGATAGTTTGGTTACCTTGTGGATCGTTTGGTTTTTAGAACAACCACTTTCCCAATTTGAAGTCTTTGTTGGTTCTCATTGACCACCGAGCTAAAACTTTAGTAAAATGACCTTAAATATGAAATTTGACTTCGCCAACTCATCCAGAACGTCAAAATCTATGTGGTTACATATCTCATTTGCTCAAAACAGACTACGAAAACATCTTGAGGTATTGGCCAAAGCTTGAAACCAAGTTCCAAGCTTCAATTATTGCCTGGCATAGAGAGAGATATCGTGACTATGGTGGGTGAGGTACGAATGCAGTGCTACGACCGTAGCAAAATGGGGTTCGCGACTGCGCTACTCGAGGCATAGGCAAAGCCTATTTAAATGCTATCTTACCACAAATTTTGGCCATTTTGTGCCTCCCTGTTGATCTCTAAATCCTAATAGAGTGAAAAATCTTCAAAGTGAGTCTTGTGGGTGGATTAGGATCTTGAATAACATGTGTAATCCATTTTTTCTACAAATCTAAAGTAAGATTCCTTATAGTTTGGTGTTAATTTTGTGATTTCTAGAGACAAAACCCTTAATGGTTTGAGGATCAAGTGTAGCCACAAATGTGATTGATTTACTCAAAGTTCCTGAGGGTTGTAGCTCCCTAATGATAGTTGAGCAATGGATTGATCCAGAAAACTTATTTTTCAAAGGAGGGACGCACTCAGGAGTTTGGTGTTATTTTGGACCCATGGCATAATGGTGCCATAATGGGTGTTGTTAATCTTGTAATGATGCTTAGATTATGTTGTTGATATCTTGTCTCGTGGAAGAAACTTCAA
Organism: Capsicum pubescens; assembly: GCA_030864215.1. Classification (NCBI taxonomy): domain Eukaryota; kingdom Viridiplantae; phylum Streptophyta; class Magnoliopsida; order Solanales; family Solanaceae; genus Capsicum; species Capsicum pubescens. The sequence continues at coordinate 132,471,665 of CM061540.1, read as the reverse complement.
GAAAAGTAAAGGCAAAGCTCGTTGGTTCGTGAGCAATTTGGACTCAAGGTAAGTTAAGCTTACTTGTAGTTAGATTGAGCTTAATTGTAGTATAATTATGATATCTTGTGAGATTGGGCGGGGTCTTAGATGATAAATCAGTGAATGATGATACTTGGGATTAGTGGATCCTCATAGGCTATTGAACTTGTAAGATATGATGCTTGACTATAGCCTAGAACCTTGGATAGTTCTACTTGTAGTCTCATGAATAGTATAAGAATACTTTAGTTACTCTAGTGGAGGAGAATGATGTGGTTTACCAACCTTAAAAGTACGTTGACCTAGATATGAATAATTTAAATTGGCCTTAGTGTTTGGGGTGACTTAGAAAGGATACTTGAAAAAGATTTTCCCTTATAGGCTTAATAAGGATTGATAAGCCCTTATGGTATGATTTAGATAACCTAGCCTAATTCCGAGTAGAAGTTAGTCTTGTAAAAGTGAACTTTGGCATTATTGGGATTTAGGAATGGGACTTGATCCATCTTAAGCTTGAACTATGTAATTCCTTAGTGACTTAGATACTTGATAAACGTCTAAGTTACGTTATTGAGGTTATAATGGTTAAACTTGGTTGTCGTATATGTATGTAGTCAATGGTTGGATAATGTGTATACTTAATTGATTATCTTGTTGTCATGATATGGATAGGCTTGGAAAGTCTTGTTAATTTAACCAATGGTTATGCTATCGCTTAGCTTATTAATAAGTTCACCAAGTAAACCCTTAATTATGTTACCACTCTTGCTATGACCCAAGCCTAATGGTTAAGCTAATGTTTATGTGAAGGATTTTCCTTTGGGGTTAGTATTGTGAAAAGTGGGAGTGAAAGAGGCATTTAGAAAGCATGCACTTGACTTATAATTGACTTGTTAATAAATATGTTAACTAGGAAAAGTGGTGATTGCGTATATCATTTAGATACTTATTCTAATGTATCTTCTTATATTATGTAGTGATGATTAATAGTAAAGTATGGTGTTATGTGTTACCTTACATCACTTATACTCTATCATTGTGGGTTGTATATATGTATTGAATTGTTTACATATGTTTGTGTATAATGATATTATGATGATGCTCGGTGAATCCGGAGGATTTAATGATGTTATGATGATGCCCGGTGAATCCAGAGGATATAATAATATTATTATGATTCCCGGTTAATTTGAAGGATATAATAATGTTATGATGATGCTCTGTGAATCCGAAGGATATAATAATGTTATGATGATGCCCGGTGAATTCGGAGTATATAATAATGTTATAATGATGCCCAATGAATCCAAATGAGGTAATGATGTTTTGATGATGTTATGTGTGGTGAGTATATATGCATACATGGATGTATATGAGGTTATGCCTTGTGTGGCTAAACCCATTTGTGTACTTAAGACATGATGTCTTCCTTGGTAAATTGTTATCTATTCTGTCTTTAATCACTAGATAAAAGGTGTAACCCTTGTTAACTCTAATTAGTAACTAGAAGTAGATTATGCTGAGTATTGGGTTAAGGCTAATTGATATGTGTAATCTTATGTAGAACCAAGGGATCACCTAGTAAATCTACTTGACTTAGATAAATGGTTATATTATGGAATTTCACCTAGTAAAGTGGCTTATGTGATAACTAGTTGTCTCTAATAAATGGCTAAACATGTAGGCTAGAAGCCTAGTGAACTATTCGGTGGACCTTACATAGCTAAAACATGGAAACTGGTCCATAAGGTTGTTACATGCTCAATGATAATAGACCTAGTATTGTATAATGAGTGGTTAAGTTGACATCTAGTATGTGATGCTGTGGTGGATAAATTGATGACTTATATAATTAGGAGGCTAACTAGAAAGTGGCTTTGTGATGGGTGAATAAATAATAGTGTTGGTAACTTATAGCTTTTCCTTATTTGATGACTATAAAACTATTAGACTTGCAACCTAGTGGCTCATGTAAATAGAGGCTAGCTAGTATAGGCTAGACATAAAGTTTATTAATGAGTTAGAGATTAAATAACTATATAACCATTTTATGGTGATATCGGCTTTGTTGTGTGAAATTACGGTATTGATGATGATTGTAGACTCGGTAAGAGGCCATGGATGGAATGTGCAACCCGTGGCTTTGGTGAGTTACTTATGTAGTTGTGCCTTGATATGTTGATAGATTGATCTTCAGTGTACTCTTCGATGGTATGGGGCACCATGATGACTTCTTTGTTTGGTTTCCTTGAGTGTACTTCCCGGTGGTATGGGACGTCATGATAAGTTCTTTTGCTTTATAATCTAATGATAGTAGTTGTATTGATTATGGTAATTACATGATTGTTATTATATATGTGTGGCTTTATGCTTCCAAAATGATTACTTATGTTGTATGAAAGTTATGGTATATGTGGATATGGAATGTCATACTATTGTGCTGGTTTATTAGTTATCTAATACAGTGATATCAAAGAAGATTTTGTTTCGATTATGTACCTTGACTTTAAGTTATTGTCTTACTCTATATCTTCTTTATATTATAATTTATCCCAGTCGGTCGATTATGCCTACTGAGTACCCGTGTTTTAGTACTCATACTACATTTTTATACCTTTTTGGTGCAAACCTGAGTTCTAGTTGCCATTGCTGAATCGAGATCGTGCGGTGTTGATCATCAGGAGATAGGGTGTTATCCTTGAGTTTGAGTTGACCTTTTTCCCTTCTATCCTTATTCTATCTTTTGTATTCAAGATGAATGTATAAAACTATTTAAGACTATTAGACGTTGAGTTATAATTTCTATCATCGTATGTAGAGATGCTCTTGTACTAATACTATCAGGTCATGGGATTGGTATTTGAATGTTAGTTTTTTCTTTGTGGAATGTCGTTGTTATATGGTGTTCCCATATAGGGTCCATGTTGGACGTTCCTACCAAGGTAACCCATTGTATTAACTCCGGGTTACGGTGTTTTCTTACCTACTGGTGGATTATGGTAGGTTCCATCTTGACTCAAAAATCAGGTCGTGACAATAGAATAATATGTAGATGAGTACTCATAAATTAGATTTCCAAATTGTGCACCATATTGGGCTCGAAGTGTTGCCATATCATATGGATAAGGTATTTTGTCCAAGTTAAAAACTCTACATGTTCAAGTTCTACTTTGAAGATCGACCATGGTAACATCACCATGACAATTGATACTGAACTTGTAATTTGCTATTTGATAGGCCAATAACATATTCTCTTTGTTGATGTACTTTGATATTTGTTTTTCTATTGAAGTAACGAGTTTGTTTTGTGAGTTAACCAACTCCATACGACTCTCGTGAAATAATATTGCAAACCTCATGTTTATTTCATCAAATAGAGCGACAATGGAAAATTCTCTTTCAACATCAAATATTGCATTCACCGGTCCAACTATGTTTGGCGTCATAATATTATACTTATACAAGAAAATCACTTAGTAAAACATAGTATTACAATACAATAAACTCAAACAAGACATTAAATTTTAACAGTATACCTACTTCTTAAAAAAAAAATGGCTCCATCTGTCGAATCCAACATATTCGAGATGTTCTGCTACCTTGGGTAGCATATTCCTTCTTTGATTGAAAAGGTCAAAGAACTCAACTATATCGGACATTTTAAGTGCTTTATAAAAATGAGACATGGCCTTTAAATTGTGATAGTTGTTTCGAATATTTTCCCCAAGGTGCCTCATGCAACAAACATAGTGAGTTGAAGGGAAGACAATTGAAAACATCTTTCAAATACTTAGATGCCTATCAAAAATTATACACAACTCATTGGTATCATCTACATAGCTTCTTATTTGTTCAAAAAAATATTGATATGAGGATTTATATTTCTTGTCCACAACACAAAAAGCCACTAGAAAGATGTGATTCTCTACATCCTGTGCCACCGCTGATAAAAAAAGTCCTACATACTTGCTCTTAAGGAATGTTTCGTCGACGGCTATGACTTTTTTCATTTGTTGATAACTAAGAATCCAAGACGCATAGGCTTAAAAAAAGTACTTAAACCTTTCATTTTCATCAACCTACAACATCATCTTACTTTCTAGATTTGTGGACTCAAGCATATAACAATACGCATCAAGCACTACATACTCGTGCTCATGTGTTCCCTTAACCAAAGACTTTGCAATCTCCATACCCTTATAAATTTTCCAATAACTCACCTAACATCCAATTCTGTGCGGAGTTAATTATCCATATGTCTTGTAGACGGGCCTTTGCCATTGGGGAAGCTATTTTTGAAGTATTTATCGATGACCGTTGTCGTAGCATATGGATTATGGCTCGTACTATGCTCCAAACTACTTGTGTGATACTTTTCATAAGTTTTAATGTAGAATCTATCAAAACTTATGTATTTCATAGCCCTCAACCACTACTTACACTTCGAATGTACAAATCTAAAACAATACACACTACTTGAACTAATCACCTTCTTGAGTTGAAATCTATTTTCAAGCAAGAAATATTTAATGAAGTGTCTAGTTCTTCCTTGTTTTTGAATGTCATTACCTTGTGAAAACCTGCTTCATCATCTTGAAGATTTCTCAACTGTGTTGATTGAGAACTGCCCACTGTATTGCTCACAACAACGGGTGTAGGTGCTTGATCCTCCTTTACTCTAACTTCATCTCCACTCTCATATTCATCTAGAATATTCATGCTCATATTATTCAATTTATTATTAAACATATCTTCTTGTCGTTGTTGTTCTTATTCGATATTTTAATTCTCTATCGATTTTCCAACCACGTACCATTATTATCAATGTCCCAACAGATGAGTCATCTGTTGCAATAGATTTTGATCTATTAGATTCAGCTTCAGGTTCTAGCCTAGTACTATAAAATGTATTATAATAGATGAGTCATTTGTTGCAACAGATGAGTTATTTGTTGTAAGAGATTACTTATTTGTTGGATTCAGCTTCAGCTTCTATCCTATTATTGAAATATAAATCCAATAGATGAGTCATCTATTACAACAGATAAATCATCTATTGGAATTCATCTTCAAGTTCTATCCCAGTTCTATAACATGAATCCAACGGATGACTTATTTATTGGATTTCAATTCAAGTTTTATCCAGTGTTGTAACATAAATCCAATAGATGAGTCACCTGTTGTAATAGGTGACTCATCTATTGGATTCATGTTACATAACCAGTAGCTTAGTCCAACTGGTAGGTCATCTATTACAACAACTTCAAGCTCAAGTTCATCTTGCAAATGCCGAGAGTGCAATAGCAAGCATGAAAATTTAATTAAAAGCATTAATGCTCTGACTGCTGTTGTCAAATAATTAACATCCAAGAGGGGTGTCATACCATCAAGGAAGTTGACAGAGATATTCATTTCGTTGGAGGTTAGGAAGATGAATAAAGTAATTTTAAAGGTACTTTCAGGTATTAAATTAAGATAAATTACAACTCCCCCTTCCAATGTTGAGCAAGTTCAAGGAGCCCTTTCTAATATTGAGAAAGTTCAAGGGGCCATTGGAGAGCAAGTACCACTGAAGAGGGTGAACATCTACAGTTGGTGAAAGCCACTAAGAAGTCTAAGTTGAACACAATAATCAGATCCAGAAAGGCCACAGAATTCTACTCTATATGTGAATTTGAGCCACTAGACTTCAAGAACATGTCAGATATGAAGATGTGGTATGAGGAAAGGGAAAGTTTACTATTTTTAACCTTCTATCTATTTTATCTCTAACATTCTAAGACATTTCTTACAATAGATTACCCATCTATTGCATTAGTTTGCAGTAGATTGGGTAATCTGTTAACAGGTTTAGCGATTTATTAAAATAGTTAGGTTATCTATTGTAGAAGATTACCTATCTATTGCATTAGTTTGCAGTAGATTGGGTAATCTGTTAATAGGTTTAGAGATTTATTAAAATAGATAGGTCATCTGTTGCAGCAGATTACCCATCTGTTGCATAAGTTGTAGTAGATTGGGTAATCTGTTAACACATATTTTGAGAACCTATGCAACTGATGGTCCATCTGTTGCAACACATGGACCACCTATTGCATAAGTTGCAGTAGATGGGTAGTCTGTTAATAGGTTCAGAGAACCTATGCAATAGGTGGCGCATCTATTACAACAGAAGAGTTATCTATTTCAACAAATGGTCCATCTGTTGTATCTTTTTATTTTTTTATAAGTTACTAATTTATTTAAATTGTATTCTTATATCACCGTATAATGATGAAATTCTTTGCCTCATGAGAGAGAGGCACCTTAAATTTATAGAGCACGATGATTTTTGGGATAGGATTATAGACCTCAACTTTTACAATAACTTCTCAAGTAGATACAAAAAATTCAGTGAAAAAACGACAACTACCGATGGCAAAAAAATTGAGGAGTTAATTGTTGAGTTTGTATGGTATAATGATGTCATTGACTATTGTAGAAGGAAGAAGACATTTCAAGGTTCCATAGATTGGATTACGGCAAAGAGGATTCTTGTAGTGAGGAACTTAAAGAATAAATATTTTGTGACTGTTGAGATTCTCATCAATGAGGGAGTCATGAATGTTTACTACTGCAACTTTCCAGTCTTTGAGGAATGGGAATTTTTTATCTGCATGGGGCCACTGTTGGAGTTGTTCCCAAAATTATTGAAGCAAAGTGGCATAATGAATCACTTGCCAAAGAAGCTACTCAACGAAAGATGGTCTTTTGAAGGTCGAAAATAGGACCTTCCTAAAAATGAGACTGGAGCCCGTGCGGGTCATACGCGCTTGTATTTATTGAATGTTTGCTAACCAAAACTGTTATGAAAACTTCAAGGACCTTATTGAATGACGAAACAATGGCAAGAATGCAACTGGTTTTGGTTGCTGGGTATGTTGGAGTTGTTCCCAAAATTATTGAGGTAAAGTGTCATAGTGAATCACTTGTCAGAGAAGTTACTCAATGAAAGATAGTCTTATGAAGGTCAAAAATAGGACATTCCTAAAAATGAGACTAGTGCCTCGTGTGGGTCATACGTGCTTGCATTTATTGAATGTTTGCTAACCAGCACTGTTATGATAACTCCAATGACCTTATTGAATGGCAACATAGTGGCAAGAATGCAAGAGGTTTGAGATGTTGGGGTACTCTATAAAATTTTGGAGCCCTGATTTGGGTTGTAACTTATTTATCTGTATGTGTAAAAATATTATTGATGATAATATTTTATTTTTAATATTTTAGTTAATTGTATTATTTAATTGGTGATGACAATAGTTTAGTAATTTATATTGAAATCCATTTGTTTTGTCATGAATTCTATTTTAACCTTAGATTTGGAAACTTATAAATTATTACAAAAAATAGATTACTAAGTTTAAATATTGTAACAAATGCATTATAGATATAGACATCTACATAATGTAATAGATGACTAACTTGTTACAACAGATGACTCATCTGTTGGAAGAGATCAAACAGATATAGACATACATTGCAACAGCTGAGATATTTGTTAAACATATAAGTCATCTGTTAGAAATAATCAAACAGATAAAGACATTTGTTGGAACAAATGCATTATCTATTGTAATAGATGTCTCATCTATTGGAAATTATCATACATAAAAGACATTTATTGCAACAGATGCATTATCTGTTGCAAGATCTCTCATCTGTTGGAATTCAAACAGATTTAGACATATGTTGCAATAGATGCATTATCTGTTGTAATAGATCTCTCATATGTTGGATATTATCAAAGAGATATAGTCATTTGTTGCAACAAGTTATAATGTGTTGCAATAAATTATACACTTAGTTGGTCATGTATTTACTTAAATTAATTATAATTATAATTGAACTTATTAATTGAAAGATATTTTTACTTAAATCAATTTATTTATTACTAATAATAATTTAATTTAAATCATTCACATCAAATTAGTCAATTGATCACTCTATTCAGGACGAACACACTTAGTTGATCATGTAATTACTACGAAATTCATTGAAATTGCAATTGAACTTATTAATTGAAAGCTAATTTTACTTAAATCAATTTATTTATTACTAATAGTGGTTTAATTTGAATCATTTTACATCAAATTAGTCAATTAATCACTCTATTCAGGACAAATACACTTAGTTAATCATATAATTACTATGAATTCATTGAAATTGTAATTGAACTTTTTAATTGAAAGCTAATTATACATAAATCAATTTATTTATTACTAATAATGGTTTAATTTGAATCATTCACATCAAATTAGTGAATTGATCACTCAATTAAGGACGAATACACTTAGTTGATCATGTAATTACTATGAAATTCATTGAAATTGTAATTGAGCTTGCTAATTGAAAGCTAGTTTTACTTAAATCAATTAATTTATTACTAATAATGGTATAATTTGAATTATTTCACATCAAATTAGTCAATTAATCACTCTACTCAAGACGAATACACTTAGTTGATCGTGTAATTACTATGAAATTCATTGAAATTGTAATTGAACTTACTAATTGAAAGATAATTTTACCTAAATAAATTTATTTATTCTAATAATGGTTTAATTTGAATTATTTCACATCAAATTAATCAACTGATTACTCTATTCAGGACGAATACACTTAATTGATCATGTAATTACTATGAAATTAATTAAAATTGTAATTGAACTTAGTAATTGATAGCTAAGTTAGTAATTGAAAGCTAATTTTACTCGAATCAACTTCTTTATTACTCATAATGGTTTTGTTTGAATCATTTCACACTAAATTTGTTAATTGATCACTTTATTCAGGATGAATACACTTAGTTGATCTTGTAATTACTATTTATATTAAAATTGTAATTGAACTTATTAATTGAAAGCTAATTTTAGTTAAATTAATTTATTTATTACAAATAATGGTATAATAATATCATTTTACATCAAATTAGTCAATTGATCACTCTATTCAGGACGAATATACTTAGTTGATCATGTATTACTATATAATTCATTGAAATTACAATTGAAATTATTAATTAAAATCTAATGTTAGTTAAATCAATTTATTTATTACTAATAATGATTTAATATGAGTCATTTCACATCAAATTAGTCAATTGATCACTCTATTCAGGAAGAATACACTTAGTTGATCATGTAATTACTATGTAATTCATTAAAATTGTAATTGAACTTATTAATTGAAAGCAAATATTAGTTAAATTAATTTATTTATCACTAATAATTATTTAGTATGAATCATTTCACATCAAATTAGTCAAAAAGATATAGATATATTTTGCAACAGATGACTAATCTATTACAACGACTGCCTCATCTATTGGAAATAATAAAATAGATATAGACACCTGTTGTAACAGATGACTAATCTGTTAAAGAAATCAAAATAGGTTTTTCTAGTTGTTTGATTTCTTCCAACAAATGGGTAATCTGTTGCAACAAATGACTAACCAGTTGAAAGAAGTCAAAACCAGTCTTGCTAGTTGTTTGATTATTTCTAAGAAATTGGTCATCTGTTGCAACAAATTACCCATCTGTTGGAAGAAATCAATAGATCATCAAGAGGTTTAATTTCTTTCAACAGATGAATTATCTGTTGCAACAGATGGATCATCTATTGGAAGAGATCAAAACTGGTCTTCAAAAGGTTTGATTTATTCCAACAGTTGATTCATCTGGTGCAATAGATGGGTCATCTGTTGAAAAAACTCAATACAATAGCAATAACTCTTTTTATTTCTTACAACAGATGACTCATATATTGCAACAGATAGGTCATCTGTTGGAAGAGATCAAAAAAATTCAAGGGGTTTAATTTCTTCCAACAGATGTCCTATCTGTTGCAACAGATGGGTCATCTGTTAGAGTAGCAAGAACTATTTTAATTTCTTCCAACGGATGAGTCACCTATTGTAATAGATGGTCATCTATTGGAAATTTTTTGTACTTTATTATATTTATTTAATTTCAGGTTTTTTTTTATTGATGCAAAAATTAATTGTTGGACCATAAATAACATACATTACCAATAATGAGTTAAAAATTATCAAGTTCATAACTAAACTAATAGTACGACTATTTACTATTATAACAATTATGGTGCATTTCGATCCATACATGTAGTTCTTTTGTGGTGAACCGTCTTACATGTGGAGCACTTATTTTTTTCTTATTAAAAATGATTATCCGACTCCTCACCTCCTTTTATTTCACTTTTTCCCTAGTTTGCTTGGGTCAACATATGCAATTATGTATTTTTCCACCAAATAATATGGAAAATGACTACTCATAAATTTAATTTCCAAATTTTGCACCATATTTGGCTCGAAATATTTCCATAGCAGTGGATAAGGTATTTTGTCCAAGTCAAAAACTCTATATGTGCACGTTCTTCTTTGAAGATAGATTGTGGCAATATAACCATCACCATTACTGAGCTTGTAATTGTCTATTTGATAGGTCAATAACTTATTCTCCGAATTGATTTACTTTGATACTTGTTTTTCCATTGAAGGAACAAGTTTGTTTGGTTAGTTGACCAACTCCATACTCCTCTCGTGAAATAATTTTGCAAACCTCATATTTATTTCATCAAATAGAGTGAAAATAAAAAATTTTCTTTCAACATCAAATATTGCATTCACCGATTCAACTATGTTTGGCGTCATAATATTATACGTATATAAAAGAATCACTTAATAAGACATAGTATTACAATTCAATAAACTCAAACAAGGCACTAAATTTATGAGTTTAACTTTTGTGCACTGTCAGTGTACTAAATTTCTTACGCCATCAGGTAATTTTAAAGGTAATTAACACAGTCACTTAGATAACTAGTAGTTATTTCCTTATAATTGTACTTCATAAAAAAAACATTAAAGGAAAGTAGAATTATATTTATCTTCTTATTAAAATTATTTCAAATTCCAAATTTATTTCTATTTTTGATAATTTAATTCTCAACATTATCGTCTAAATCACTAATGAAATTTTTTGATCCTTTATTTATCATGAAAATATAATTAGGTTCTAAAACCTTCGTGATTATAGGTCTTTCTTGGTTTGAATTAAGTAGATCATTTTTATTTCTTAACTTCAGTTTAATCTAATTCAACAAACTTTATGAGTATCTATTATGTAGAATTGAAGATTGAATATATGTGAATTTGGAGAAAAAGGACCAACTTAAAATCATATTATCAAGCTATGTAATTTTTTGGATATTTATCAAAAAATAATCACATGACAATTAGTACATCAATATTTCAGATAAACATTATATACATGAGGCATGTGATAGAAAAAATAGATGGATGATTAAACCATTGTAATTTGAGAGAATGAGGAAGATGGAGGGTGAGAGAGACGAATGGAGTGGGGCGAGGGCGATGAAGGAAGAATTAAGAAAAGGTAGAGCTTGTAATTTTGAGAAAGAAAATATTTTACTTTAGTAAAAGAGTAATAACCTGCTATAGCAGGTCACTACTACCTGATGGTGTATAAAATTTATACACTAACGGTGCATATAATTTAATTCTAAATTTATAATAATATACCTATTTCTCGAATAAAAATCTGGCTACATCTGTCGAATCTGACACGTTTGAAATATTCTACTGCCTTGGGTACCATATCCCTTATTTGATTGAACTGGTCAAGAACTCAACTCTATCATACGCTTTAGCTACTTTATAAAAATCAGCCACGACCTTTGAATTATTATATTTATTTCAAATCTTTTCTCCAAGGTGACTCGTGCAACAACCATAGTGAGTTGAAGGGTAGACAATTGAAATCATCTTTTCGATACACAACTCATCGGTATCATCTACACAACTTCTCATTTGTTCAAAAAATATATTGATATGAGGCATCACATTTCTTGTCCACTGCCTAAAAAGACACCAGAAAGATGTAATTCTTTACATTTCATTCCACCGCTGATATCAAAATATCTTCATACTTGCTCTTCAAGAATGTTCGTTGATGGCTATGACTTTTCTTATTTGTTGATAACCAAGAATTCAAATTTCATAGGGTACAAAAAAGTACTTGAACCTTCCATTTTCATCAACCTACAATATCGTCTTACTTCCTGGATTTATGGACTCAAGCATATAACGGTACGCATGAAGCACAGCATACTCGTGCTCATGTGTTTCCCTAACCAAAGACTTTTCAATCTCCACGCCCTTATACAATTTCCAATGATTCACCTTACATCCCGATTCCGTACGGATTTGATTATCAATATCTCTTGTAGATGGGCCTTTACCATTAGGAAAACTATTTTTGAATTATTTATCGATTCTTTTGCTGTGACGTGTGGATTATGGCTCGTAATTGTAATACCCCATATTTCTCAATCTTAACTTAACTCTCAGTTCATGAGTTATCCAATATAATTTTTTTTAAACGCTCAGTATTTTTTAGTTTATATCCTGCCATTGTGTTGGAAATTGAATTAGCTTTCCAACGATATAAAATTCGACTAAATCCGATAACCGGGTAAGAAGTTATGGCTATTTTAAGTTTCAGTCGTTAAACACCATAATTTAGGCCACTAGCGCGTCACAGAGTAAGCCAAAATTGCAATTGTCAGTTTCCAATGAGGTACCACATTACTGGCGCATCGCGCCAAAGCTTATTTTCACATTTGTCAATTTCTAGTGAGCCAAAGTGATTGTACCACATCGCGCTGAGCTTCCAAGTCCCATCCAGTATTGCAACGTGATTCCACTGCATCGCTCCACCATCCACATTCCTAGTTTTCATTTTCCAGTGGCTTGGCGCGATAGCGGCGCATCGCGACAGGGCCCAAAATTGGTTTTTTTAGTATGAATTTTTAAGTCGTTCTCAGGGGTAAATGGGTATTTTTCCATGGCCTTAATCAGTCTAAACATGAGATTTACCCCTAAATAACCCATTATCTCATCATTTATTCACTTTATTCAAAGATTAAGTTATTCCCTCTCAAAAAGGGTTAAACCCTAGCTTTAAGAAACAAGAGCAAAAATAAAGAGTCTCGCCAAGAAACTTCAAGAATTAACAATCCAAGGTATGTTAGGTGTTCATCTATGGGTTTCTTTCACCCATAGAGTCCACGAATCTATTTTCTAAATACAAGATTGTTGAATTATGAACTTCCATGCTTGAATTGAAATGTATTCATGTTCATGTTATTAATGGATTTTAATCCATGATTAAATTACATGCTTTTTATAAAATAAATCATTATATGTGTGGAATTATATGATCTTTATGATAAACCCTTCACTTTACAAGTTAATTGATGTAGCCCTGATAACTATATGTTTTGATTATTGTATAACCTAAGCATGCTCCCCATGTGGTTGATAAAATGCCTAGGTGAATGAGATAGTGCCATTATAACATGATAGCATGTATTCCCCATTCATGTATAGGTATATGCATTGCAAGCGTTTGATTAAATATCTCTATGAGTGAACTATGGACAAGTATACATTGTTATGATTGTCAAGAGTATATTATATTTTATTTTTCATGCTATCGAGTCCTGGGGGTATTTAATATCGGATAATTTAGCTGTTTAACTAGAGCCACTGTCAGTTACCGAATCTCAATCATGTCACGATCAGTAGTACTCTCAGTCAGTTACAAAACTCAGTAGAACTCAGTCGGTTATAGAATTTAGGAAAACTTAGTAAACTCAATATTTAGTCCAATCCAGTTCAGTATACTCAGCTCAGTGTCTTTCAGTTGGGAGTAGGATGCAGCACCGAGTGAACCCAAGGATGGGGGCTCACCTGCCAGTAGAGGGTGTGATCCTTAGAAGCAATCCTTGCTTTCCAGAACTATGTAACCAGCGTAGGTTGAGACATCAAACCTTCCAGATGATGGTTGATGAGGTGTTTTAACCTGTCAGATGAGGGTTCCACCTTTCTTATTAGATTACCTACTAGATAAGGGTAACTCTTTAGTGTTTTTACCCGTGGCACGGTACTGACACCCTTCCAACTGGGGTCACAGGTTGGACCCCAACTCAGTTATCTTATCTTATTTGGGGCATGTCGGTTAGATGATTACCTCCCATAGTCTCAGTTTCAGTATTCAGAATAGAACTCAGTTCAGTTCTACAGAATCAGGACTGTCAGATACAGTCAATCAGTATCAGCAACCCAGTTATCATTAACTTCAGATATCAGTTACTCAGTTTTAAAATTTAAGACTTAGCTTTAGATAATCTTAGTCACAGTATTTATTTATATGCACATTAGTGCATACTCAGTATTTACATCAGTATCATTTATCCATGTACTCTCATGTTTAGTTACTCTATATCATACAGTCAGTTATTGTTTATACATATGAACCCTTGCATTCAGCCTTACCTCATCTAGCATACTAATACATTCCATGTATTGATGCATACTCTTTATTTGTTCTATGATGTCTCATATCATAGGTTAGGACGCACAGGTTCCCGACCACGCATAGATAGATTCTGATTCAGCCAGCAGCAGTAGATTAGCAGTGAGTCCTCATCATTCGAGGATATTCTTTTATTTTATTATCTCAGTAGACTCAGTATTTCAGTAGATGGAGTTAGTTAGGGTATTGTCCCATCAACTCTACTTTCAGATAATTTCAGTTAGAGGTTTTTCAGACAGAATTCAGTTTTACATATTGTTATTTCAGTTGATACACTTTATTAGTATTTACAAATTTTGAATCTTATGGCATTTCAGCCTATTTTTCCATATTTATTATAGTATCATGTTTCAGTACTCACAGCAGATATCAGCATGGGTTAGCTTGTGGTCCTTTGGGGTCGTAAGCACCATGTAGCATCCGAGATACATACTCGAGGCGCTACAAACTTGGTATCAGAGCCTAAGGTCCAACAGTATCCTAGGAAGTCTGAAGGTCGCATCTAGTAGAGTTTTGTGCATGGGTGTGTAGCGTGCCACACTTATGGATAGGAGGCTATGAGATATTTTAGGAAACAGTTTCCCTTTTTTCAGTATTCATATCGTGCAAGTGAGTATGAGATCAAGTTAAACTCTCAGTCTAATCTGTTTCCTCCTTTTCATTTACAGAACATACCTTCCAAAAGGACTAACGAAAGGAGAACCGTAAATTAGTGAGCACCTCAGCCCGTTCAGGAAGATCCCTTAGACGAGAATGTATCCCATGCAGAATTCAGAGTTGCATTCACTACTCTAGCCAAATCCATAGCAGCTCAGAATGAACGGCCAACTTCTATTTCAGCTAATACTACTGCAGCCAGGATTCAGGACTTTACCCAAATGAATCCTCCCCTATTCTCAGGATCTAATCCAGAAGAGGATCCACAGGAGTTCCTCGATCAAGTTCAGAAAGTCACAGTTATTATGGGAGTGACTTCCAATAAGAGTGTTGAGTTAGCTGCCTATCAGATACAAGATGTAGCTCATACGTGGTTTAAGCAGTGAAAGGTAGACAGGGGCACAGATGCAGAGCCCATAGAGTGGAAAGAGTTTGCTACTGCTTTCCTAGAGAGATTCATTCCCTTATAACTGAGAGAAGCTAAGGTGTTAGAGTTTATCAACGTTAGGAAAGGTAGTATGAGTGTGAAAGAGTATTCCTTTAAGTTTACTTTGTTAACCAGGTATGCTTTCTATGTAGTAGCAGACAGTAGGTCTAGAATGAGCAAGTTCATATCTGGGGTGTCAGATAGCGTGGTTAAGGAGTGCAGAATAGCGATATTAATTAAGGAGATGGACATATCGAGGCTAATGGTCTATGCTCAGCAGATAGAAGAGGCTAATTTCAGATAGAGAGGAAGAACAAGAGAGCTAGAACAGGCAACTTTAATTTTAATCAGCCTAAGTCAAAGGGCGATAATTGTTCCCAATTTTGCCCAAAATCTTTAGTTCCATCTCCATCCTCAGCCAGTGATCCAGTACCTAAGTTAAAAAATGGTAACAGTAATAAGAATCCAGGCTCTAAATCTCAGGGTAGTGTCAGCAGTGCTCGAACAAATCCTCTTTGTTAGACATGTGGCAGAAAGTACAAGGGTGTCTGCAGAGCTGGCAGTGATGTTTGTTTTGGGTATGGAAAGCCAGGCCACAGAGTCAAAGATTGTCCTCAGTCAGGTTCTCAAGGTCAACATACTCATTCTTCAGCTCAATAAAGTCACCCGAATCATCAGGGTGCTGCTTCCATTGCCACCAGTGGGCAACGCCCAAACAGGCTTTATGCACTTCAGTCCAGACAAGATCAGGAAAATTCTCCTGATGTGGTCACTAGTACGTTACAAATCTTTTATTTACATGTTTATACCTTGCTAGATCCAGGAGCTTATTTATATTTTGTAACTCCTTATATAGCCATTAACTTTGGAGTCAGTCCAGAAATCCTAGTAGTGCCTTTCTCAGTTTCTACTCCAGTGGGTAAATCTATCATAGCCTGACGGGTATACATGAACTATCCGGTTATGATATCTTAGAAAGTTATTTCAGCAGACCTTGTAGATCTAGAGATGGTAGATTTTAATGTCATTCTCGACATAGATTGGCTCCATTCATGGTATGCCTCAGTTGATTGTAGAAACAGAATTGTTCATTTTCAGTTTCCAAATGAACCAGTCCTTGAATGGAGAGGTAGTACCACAGCGCTTAAGGGTCATTTGATTTCATACCTTAGAGCGAGAAAAATAATATCCAAGGGATGTATCTATCATCTTGTACGGGTCAAGGACTCTAGTTTAGAAACTCCCAGTCTTGAGTCAGTTCCAGTAGTAAATGAATTCTCAAATATGTTTCTCGAAAATCTTCCTGGAGTTCCTCTGGTTCGGGAAATTAACTTTGGAATAGACCTTCTTTTAGATACTCAACTCATATCTATTCCACCATACAGAATGGCTCCAGTAGAACTCAGAGAGTTAAAAGAACAGTTGAAAGATCTCCTAGATAAGGGATTCATCAGACCCAACATTTCCCCGTGAGGCGCACCAGTCTTATTCATGCATAATAAAGATGATTCTCTTAGAATGTGCATTGACTACCATCAGTTGAACAAAATCACAGTCAAGAATAAATATCCACTTCCCAGAATTGATGATTTGTTTGACCAACTTCAGGGAGCCTGTTATTTTTCTAAGATAGACCTCAGATCAGGCTATCATTAGCTCAGAGTCAGAGAATGTGACACCAAAAATAGCTTTCAAAACCCAGTATGGTCACCTCAAGTTTCTAGTTATGTCCTTTGGTCTTACTAAATCCCCAGTAGCTTTCATGGACTTAATGAATCACGTGTTCAAACAGTACTTGTACATGTTCATTATAGTCTTTATCGATGACATTCTAGTTTATTTACTTAGCAAGAACGATTACGTAGATCACCTCAGAATCATACTTTAGACTCTCAGAACTCATCAGTTGTTCGCTAAATTTAGTAAGTGTAAATTTTGGTTAAGGTCAGTAGCATTCCTTGGTCATATTATTTTTGGTGATGGCATTAGAGTTGATCCTCAAAAGACCAAAGCGGTGAAAAACTGGCTTAGACCCATCTCTCCATCAGATATCAGGAGTTTCTTGGGTTTAGCTTGCTATTAGCGTCGGTTTGTAGAAGGGTTTTTGTCTATTGCATCCCCTATGTCTAGATTGACTCAAAAGAAAGTCTAGTTTCAGTGGTCAGATTTTTGCGAGAAGATTTTTCAGGAGTTGAAGACTCGGCTCACCTCAGCCCCAGTTTTGACTCTACCAAATAGTTCAGATGGGTTTGTTGTGTACTGTGATGCATCGAGAGTAGATTTAGGTTGTGTCCTCATGCAGAGAGGTAAGGTCATAGCCTACGCCTCTAGATAGCTTAAGCCCCATAAGAAGAATTATCTGACTCATGATCTTGAGTTAGCAGCTGTAGTGTTTGCCTTAAAAATTTGAAGGCACTATTTGTATGGGGTGCATGTAGATGTGTTCATAGATCATAAGAGCTTGTAGTATGTCTTTTCTCGGAAAGATTTAAATTTGCGTTAGAGGAGGTGGTTAGAATTATTAAAAGATTATGACATGAGTGTTCTTTATCATTCGGGCAAATCCAATGTAGTGGTTGGTGCTCTCAGTAGACTGTCTATGGGTAGTGTTGCTTATGTTGAGGACAGTAAGAAGAAGTTAGTTCAGGAAGTTCATCAGCTTGCCCGACTAGGTGTCCGCTTAGTCGATTCAGCAGAAGGTAGTATATGGGTTCAGAACAGTTCTGAATCTTCTTTAGTTTCTGAGGTGAAGGAAAAGTAGGATAGAGATCCCAGTCTTGTTAAGTTGAAAGAGTCGGTCAGGGATTAGAAAGTAGAGGTTTTATCCTAAGGGGGAGATGGTGTGTTGCGTTTCCAGGGTTGTTTATGTATCCCAGGTATAGATGACTTAAGGCAACGAATTCTTGCAGAAACGCATGGTGCGCGTTACTCGATTCATCCAGGGGCCACTAAGATGTACCATAATTTTTGAGAGATCTATTGGTGGAGTGGGATAAAGAGGGATATTGCAGAATTTGTAGCTAAATACTTTACATTTTAGCAAGTTAAGATTGAGCACCAGTAGCCTAATGGGTCCATGTAGGAGTTCAGTATTCCCATATGGAAATGGGAAGAAGTGAACATGGACTTTGTGACGGGTTTGCCTCGTACTCGTCGTCATCATGATTCTATTTGGTTATCATAGATAGAATGACCAAATAAGCTCATTTCTTGCCAGTTCATACTCCCTATTCCGCCGAGGACTACTCCAGACTCTATATCAAAGAGTTGGTCAGGTTACACGGAGTCCCAGTATCCATCATCTCAGATAAAGGTACTCAATTCACCTCTTATTTCTGGAAAGCATTCCAAAAGGGTCTTGGTACCCAAGTTCACCTCAGTACAGCCTTTCACCCTCAGACAGATGGTCAAGCAGAAAGGACCATTCAGACTCTAGAAGATATGCTGAGAGAATGTATTTTCGATTTTAAGGGTAGTTGGGATAACCACTTGCCTTTGATCAAGTTCTCATACAATAACAGCTATTATTCCAATATTCATATGGCTCCGTTTGAAGCTCTCTATGGTAGGAGATGCAGATCTCCTATTGGTTAGTTCGAGGTAGGTGAGGCCACAGTAGTAGGGCCTGACCTAGTATTTGATGCCTTAGAGAAGGTTCAGTTAATCAGAGAAAGACTTAGGGCTGCCCAGAGATGATAGAAATCCTATACAGATGTGAGGAGAAAGGATCTCGAGTTTGAGATCGGTGATTTTGTATTCCTAAAAATCTCTCCCATCAAAGGAGTAAAAAGGTTCGGCAAGAAAGGAAAGCTCAGTCCTCGATATGTCGGTCCTTACAAAATTCTCAGCTGTTTCGAAAAGGTAGCTTTTGAGTTTGAGTTGCCTTCAGATCTAGCCACAGTGCATCCAGTATTCCACGTCTCCTTGCTAAAGAAATGCATTGGTGACCTGGCAGTCATAGTTCCTTTAGAGGATGTAAATATTCAGAATGATCTCTCTCTCGAAGAGGTTCCAGTCTAGATCCTCGATCATCAGATTCGTAGACTGGGGAACAAAGAAGTTCCCTTAGTCAAAGTTCTTTGGTGGAATCAGTCCATAAAGGGACCTACTTGGGAAGCAGAAGCAGATATGCGAACCAAGTATCATCACTTCTTCTTTGCACCCTCAGATCCAGCTTAAGGTAAAAGTCCTCCTTAGCTTTACTTAGTTCCATGTTCAACTATAATTATAACTTGGTATCCATTATCGTTGCATATTCAGTCATTCATTCATGAATCAGTTCAGTCATGTAGTTATGCATCAGATATGCATGTTCAGTGTGTAAACTCAGTCTATTAGTGTCTCAGCTTAACCAGTCTCATTCGAGGACGAATGTTCTCAAGGGGGAGATATTGTAATACCCCGTATTTCTCAAGATTAACTTAACTCTCAGTTCATGAGTTTTCAAATATAAAAAAAATTGAAACACTCGGTATTTTTCAGTTTAGAGCCTGCTATTGCGTAGGAAATTGAATTAGCTTTCAACGATATAAAATTCGCCTAAATCCGATAATCGGGTAAGAAGTTATGGCTATTTTAAGTTTCAGTCGTTAAACACCATAATTTAGGCCAGTAGCGCGTCGCAAAGTAAGCCAAAATAGCAATTGTCAATTTCAAGTGAGATACCGTATAACCGACGCATCGCGCTAAAGCTAATTTTCACATTTATCAATTTCCAGTGAGCCAACGCGATTATACCGCGTCACGTAGAGCTTCCAGGTCCCATCCAGTATTGCAACGCGATTTCACCGTGTCGCGCCATCAGCCACATTCCCAGTTGTCATTTTTCAGTGGCTTGGCGCGATAGCAGCCCGTCGTGTCAGGGCCCAAAATCGGGTTTTTTAGTACGAATTTTTAAGTCATTCTCAGGGGTAAATGGGTATTTTTCCATGGCCCTAATTAGTCTAAACACGAAATTTACCCCTAAATAACCCATTATCTCATCATTTATTCACTTTATTCAAAGATTAAGTCATTCTCTCTCAAAAGGGGCTAAACCCTAGCTTTAAGAAACAAGAGCAAAAATCAAGAGTCTCTCCAAGAACCTTCAAGAATTAACAATCCAAGGAATGTTAGGTGTTCATCTATGGGTTTCTTTCACCCATAGAGTCCACAAATCCATTTTCAAAATACAAGATTATTGAATTATGAACTTCCATGCTTGAATTGAATTATATTCATGTTTATGTTATTATTGGATTTTAGTCCATGATTAAATTACATGCTTTTATGAAATAAATCATTATATGTGTGGAATTATATGATCTTCATGATAAACCTTTCAATTTTTAAGTTGATTGATGTAGCCATGATAACTATATGTTTTGATTATTGTATAACCTAAGCATACTCCCCATGTGGTTGATAAAATGCCTATGTGAATGAGATAGTGTCATTATAGCATGATAGCATGTATTCCTCATTCATGTATAAGTAGATGCATTGCAAGTGTTTGATTAAATGCCTCTATGAGTGAACTATGGACAAGTATACATTGTTATGATTGTCAAGAGTAAATTATGCTTTATTTTTCATGCTATCGAGTCCTGAGGATATTTAATACCCAATAATTTAGTTGTTTACCTAGAGTCAGTGTCAGTTACAGAATCTCAGTCATGTTACGATCAGTAGTACTCCCAGTCAGTTACAGAACTCAGTAGAACTCAGTCGGTTACAGAATTTAGGAAAACTCAGTAAACTCAGTATTCAGTCCAGTCCAATTCAGTATACTCAGTTCAGTGTCTTTCAGTTGGGAGTAGGATTCAGCACCGAGTGAACCCAAGGATGGGGGTTCACCTTCCAGTAGAGGGTGTGATCCTCAGAAGCAATCCTTGCATTCCAGAACTACGTAGCCAATGTAGATTGAGACATTAAACCTGCCAGTTGAGGGTTGATGAGGTGTTTTAACCTGTCAAATGAGGGTTCCACCATTCTCATTAGAGTACCTACCAAATGAGGGTAACTCTTCAGTGTCTTTACCCGTGGCACGGTACTGACACCCTTCCAACTGGGGTCACGAGTTGGACCCCAACTCAGTTATCTTATCTTATTTAGGGCATGTCGATTAGATGATTACCTTCCACAGTCTCAGTTTCTTAGTCTTCAGAATAGAACTCAGTTCAGTTCTACAGAATCAGGACTGTCAACTACAGTTAATTAGTATCAGCAACCCAGTTATCAGTAACTTCAGATATCAGTTACTCAGTTTCAGAATTCAAGACTTAGCTTCAGACAAGCTTAGTCACAGTATTTATTTATATGCACATTAGTGCATACTCAGTATTTACAGCAGTATCAGTTATCCATGTACTCTCATGTTCAGTTACTCTATATTATACAATCAGTTGTTGTTCATGTATATGAACCCTTGTATTCAGTCTTACCTCATCTAGCATACCAGTACATTCCACGTACTGACGCATACTCTTTCTTTGTGCTATGATGTCTCATATCATAGGTTCGGATGCTCAGGTTTTCGACCGCGCATAGATAGATTCAGATTCAGCCAGCAGCAGTAGATTAGCAGTGAGTCCTTATCATTCGAGGATATTCTTTTATTTCATTACTTTAGTAAACTCAGTATTTCAGTAGATAGAGTTAGTTGGGGGATTGTCCCATCAACTCCACTTTTAGATAGTTTCAGTTAGAGGTTTTTCAGACTAGTTTTCAGATTGTGTTCAGTTTTACAGGTTATTATTTCAGTTGATACACTGTATCAGTATTTACAAATTTTAAACCTTATGGCGTTTCAGCCTATTTTTCCGCATTTATTACAGTATCATATTTCAATGCTCATAGAAGATATCAGTCATGGGTTAGTTTGTGATCCTTTGGGTCGTAAACACCGTGTAGCGTCTGGGGTACAAACTCGGGGCGTTACAGTAATATGCTCTGAACTACTTGTGCGATACTTTTCATAAGTTCTAATGTAGAATCTGTCAGAACTGATGAATTTCACAACCCTTAACCACCACTTGCACTCTGAATATGCACATCTAAAATAATACACACTGCGTGAATTAATCACCTTCTTGAGTCTAAAATCTTTTTTCAAGAAAACAATATGCAATGAAGTTACTACTTCTTCTTTGTTCTTAAATGTCATTCTCTTGTAAAAACCCGTTTCATCATCTTGAAGATTGCTCGACTGTGTTGATTGAGAACTGCCCACTGTATTGCTCGCAACAACTGACGTAGGTGTTTGATCCTCCTTCACTTTTACTTCATCTTCACTCTCATCATCATCTAGAATATTTATATCCATATCATCCAATTTATCATTAAATATATCTTCTTCTTTTTGTTGTTGTTCTTATTCTACATTCTGATTCTCTATCAATTTTTCAATCATGTACACCCTTAAAATGGGTCTAGCTGCATCACTCAGATAAGCACACAAATGAACCTGATCGCTTATGTTAAAAGGTAGGACCCTTTAATTTTCAAAAAAGTTATGCATGTAACTGATGATAAGATCTTTCGGTTGAAAATTTAGTCCACAATAATTGATGACTAAGTTCACAAAATCATCATACAAAATATCTCATTGGACTGTCATCGCTATTGTCTCTAACATTTCATAATCCTTTCAACGCCAAATATATCGATTGTTCGTATCGATCCATTCACCATGACAATTAACCCCTTTTATTATTGATTCCTCCATTAATGGTACCTAAAGAAATTTGTTTAAAAAGTTAATAATGATAGTATAGAATATACAACAAAAAAATTATATGCACTATCATTATCAATGTCCCAACAGATAAGTCATCTGTTGCAACAGATGTCTGATCTATTGGATTCAACTTCAGGTTTTGTCTTAATGTTGTGACATAAAATCCAACAAATGAGCTATCTGTTGCAACAAATGACTCATCTATTTGAATTCAACTTTAGGTTCTATCTCAATGCTATAACATGAATTCAACAGATGACTCATCTGTTGGATTCAGCTTCAAGTTCTATCCAGTGTTGTAAAATGAATCCAATAGATGAGTCACTTGTTGCAACAGGTGAATCGTCTGTTGGATTCATGTTACATAACCAGTAGCTTAGTCCAACAGGTAGGTCATCTGTTGCAATAGATAACTTACTGTTGGAACTTTATCCAATAGCTGTTGTAAATGAATACAACAATTGTTGGATAAGCAGTATTGTTGAAAAACAGCAGTAGCAGATATACCCAGATGATAAATTGAACTAAAAATCATAATTTTACTTACCAAAATCGCCTATGACGTAATGCCTAGTTATATACGAACAAAAATTTGATAAAAAAAATTTAGTCTAGTAGCAACAGTAGCAGCAACAACAAGATGATGATAAATAAGAAAAAGAAGAAGAAAAAAAACGCAGCAACAATGAACAACAACAATCCAAGCGAAGAGAGAGAAAACAAAAGCAGCAGCCACGTCCCGCATTCTTTTCCTCCATTTTTAGTTATTAGGGCTTTATAGTGGCCACAGTGTAAAATAAAAAATTTGAGTGCAATTCTCATAAATGGGTCAAACTTTCTTAATCCATCATTTAATAATTGTTACCTGCACTCAATAATTAATACTTAAGGTACCCACACCTAATTTTAAAAAAATTTTATCACTCTTAATTCATTGTCCCTAGTTTCTCAATGAACGACTTAAAAGAGATCTTTTAGCCAATTCTTCCCGAATTTCTCATTTTATAGATTGAATCTGAAATCTCTAGTTGGTATAATAAAAACTTTACAAAATCAATTTATTTCAGAAAATCAATACTAATATTTAGAAGTACTTAATAAAATCATAATGAAAGAAAAAGTTATTTCACGTCGAATTATATTACGCTAAAATTAGAACGAAAGAGGTGTAATTGAAGATGATATGAAAAAGAGAGAATTATTGATGGAAGTGGAGTCCATGAAACGACTTCTGTCAACTGATTTGCAACCAGAAATAAAGAACACTTTGTTTGAATCTTAAGATAATCTCTAAAGCCAAACAAATCCGAAGATACATTTTACAGTTTTATTATTCACCATGATATAGTAAATGGGGAGTATATTTTAAATTTATAGTTGTTTTATTCGATCAGGGGAGCCAGCCTGATATCATGTGCGTACCCAAACTTGTATTGTGGAAAAGTAATAGTAAACGCCAAAGTGAATAGAACAGGGGAAATAAAAGAGGCTAGGGTTATGTCTCAGTTTTATCAGGTGGTGGTGGTAGATGGGTAGTTAGTTAATCGATACCGAAAATACGCCCAATCCTTAATGAGAAACAGGCAACTCAAAAGTGCAGCAAGAGAATATCCAGTGCTGGTTTGAACCCAATATATTAAACTTATCCCATAAATTTCAAATCTTGATACATCTCCCCTTCTAGCATCTTCCCCTTTCAGCCTATATAAGGAAAGACACGGTTACTTGGATTTAATGTTTCCTATCTACAAATATGATTCATTTACTTTTCTTTAATATATATATTTAATGTACCAAGTATTCTCAACCAAATAGCTAGAAACTCATGTCTCCTCCATTTTGTCGGGAACAGCTTCCAATATCAAAACTTACTGGTCACCAATACAAAGTGATGGTTTCCCTCGAGACACAAGGACTAAATTCATAAAATCCACATTAAAAACTGAGACGACCATGTTGAATAAAAGAGCACCAACTACAGTAAAAAACATTCAAAAATACTTCGCTTGCTAGACATTCCAGCTTAAAAGCTGAAACTAAAAGGCATCCAACATTAATAGAATCCTCAATTATGGCACATACTTCATTTATAAACGTCCTCAAAACACCGAGACAAGCTGAAGCAAAGTTTTTATAAATCAACCAAAAGTGGGCAATTTCAAGATCTTCATCATAACAAACAAATCCAGCAAGTGCAACTATTCTTCTGGTTAAAGCAAATAGATAAAACATGGTAGCAGTATAAAAGATTGAAAACAAAGACGCAGCTGAATAGTTGAACAAAAAAGTCACTTTGCTCCATGAGCAAAATTAGCCACATTTAATCTACTAGTCTTGGTATTAACCGGAAATGATTGAACTAACAGATAAGATGATAAACACCTCAAAGCACATTACAAAATTTAACTCTCAACTACGTTCAAGATTCCACATCGTTGAAAACATCGATGTGGCAGACAATAGCCACCCAAAGCAACCAACGACTGCAATCCAGATCCATCACCTCTAAATGCCCAACTGCAAAATAAGATCAAGTTAAGTAACTTCAAAATATAATCAAGTTGTAGTATGCAAACAAGACAATTGCAAATAGTTGGTCACGAGTACAAGGCCGATCAAAATAACAACTACTAGAAAGTTCTCATTCAAATAATCAGATATCAATCACATTCATATGACAAATCAAAATAGGAAAAACACCTACCATATATTTATATAACTGCTCTATGCATAAGTAGAGCAAGTTTATTCGCATATGCACCTGTCAAAAAGTGGGGGAAGCTACATGGATCAAAGGGTGGTTGTTAGTTGAACACTCTTCATTGTAAGATGATAGTTTGTGTAGAGAAAATACTGTATATATAGGTCAAAAGCTATTTTCCATATATACATACTAAATCTCGAACACAGCTGACAAAAATTTCCGATTTCGCCAATGTCGTCAACGCTGATGTTTCAGCAGCAAAATATACCTCCTTCATGATTTTAATTATTCATATGAATCAATATACACTGTCAGGTTCAAACATAGTATTAAAAATGGCTCTACATTTGAAGTTTCTTTTCAAATCACAGTAAATGACACGAGTTAGGAACTACTTTTAACGGAAGTTGCACAAATAAAGAATCCTAGAAATAATCAGGTAGCACCAATATGAACCATTCCCCGTATGTAGGATTTTAGTTTGTCATAACTAAGGTAGGGAGTCAAGTAAACAATTATTAACTACCAGCAACAAGCTTCAAACCAAAAGATCTTATACTACCAGTTAATCCTAAAATGCTGGCAACTTTACAAACATGTCAAAAGACTACACATACTAAAGATTGAAACATATTTCATTGATTGAACTATATCCCTTCTCATCATTCTTGTCTTGAGCACATTCATGCTAGACAAGGAGAAGACTTAAGGCAGATACCAAAATGTATCTTCAAATTGGCACAGCAAACAGATAAACATGGACGATGATTTCTTGAGGCTATTCGTCAAGCCTCGATAGCCTAAACTACGTTTTATTAATCAAAATGAACAATAGCATGGAAAATAGAGTCACAACAGAGAACATCATACAAGCACAAAGCTCAATCAATCCATGATTTGGCAAATCCAAACACAAGATACAAAGAAAGTAAGGAAGTTACCTTAAATGTTGCTTGGGTACATGAAAACCCTAACCTTAGCTCCCTGCAAAATTAAATACCACAACAGTTAGAAAAACACAAATCTTTTTCTCTCCCATTACCACAAACAGCTGAAGAACAAAATTAAATTAATGAAATCACAAATTATATATAAAGAAAAATGTACCATAGACTTGGGAGGCAAATTGGACTTGAACTTAGCCCTAACAACGCCACTGTTTCCATGAGGCCTACAAACTTTACCCCAAATGCAACGATAGTGTGAGTTATTCATCTTTGTCTTTGCCTTGTAGATGTACCCGAGACGCTTCCCAAGGTACCAGTCCACTTCTTCCTTAGTGTTCACTCCCTCGATCTGAATCAACGAAGTGTTGGGATACTGGTTCGATTTCGACCTAAACAAAAAACAAAGAAGAAGATTAATAAGAGCATTTTTTACGGAGCCACGAAGAACATTGCAAAAGCAAGAGAAAGGAAAAGTACCTTTTGTATCCAAGAACAGTTCCTCTAACGTAGAGCCTGACGCGTTCTCCTTGGCGTCCCTTCACCATTTTCGACTCGAGGTTGGCGCTGCGGCTAATTGCAGAGAAGAAGAAACCTAAACCCTAGACCAGTTGTAATGCGCACAACAGATTTATATATATGATCGGATTGCCGTTGGATGGGCTGGAGGCCCTAAACACTAGACTTGGGCTTTAATTTAGATTAGGGCTGGAGACGAAAACAAAAACAAAAGGAAAAATTAAAGGAAGTAGCAAACTTAAAATTATAATTATAATAAATAATAATATTTTTATAAAATTATGTTTTACAGTAAGAGTAGTATTTTTTTGCTTATTAACTACACAGGTGCGTGTTTTACTCCAAATATTTTACCTTTTTCTATTTTCACTCTATTATTTCACTTCCGATCAATCTAACTGTATCTTCTCTTCTTTTTTTTTGCAAGTTCCATCTATTTTTCTCAATTGTTGATAAATATTGTGTTCCATCAAATAAGGTAAATTAATTTTTACAGTTATTGCATAATTTATATATTTTTTGTATTTTTTTCTTCAACCTTGTTGTTCCATTTTTTGGGGGGAGAGGGGGTATTGGAGGTCTGTTATAATGACAGAACACACATATTGTACAAGTTCAAATAGAGGTATACCACTTGTGAATTTAATTTCTGATAATCTACTATCATTTAGTCTTGGTTTAACACAAGATGAATATCTTAAATTGATTTCTATGCCTATTCAATCGAAGAGAGAAGTGAGCATAAAAGAGGTGAGATCGAAGCATCGAAATGATCCGGAGAAGATTGGAAAAATTATGAAACAGAAAGGATTGAGAAAACCTTCATATCCAAAACCCTCCAAAATGCAAACATCTGTGAAAAAAAAAAAGTCAAATGAAATTGGAGAGTCAAGTAAAATATCAAGTCCCGTTGATCAAAAATTATCTGGATATAAATTTGGAGAAGAAAAAATGAAAGAGATATTTGTATTTGTATTTTTATAGATTATGGGTCATATGCAAATATATGCATTTTTTAGAATATACATATGATTATGCTTATATTTGTTTTTCAGTTGGTAACATATGTATTTGTAGTAATTTTTTATTATTTAAGATATTTAGTATGTATTTTGTGTTGTTCAGTCATATGTATATATATGGAGTTGTATTTATTACTGTTAAGATATGAAATTGTATATGTTACTGTTAAGATATGTATTTATTACAATTAAGATATGTAATTATTTTTGTTATTGTTAAGATATGTATTTGTTATTGCTAAGACATCAAGACACGAGTTATATTGTCAATGTTATGATATGTATTTGATATGCATTTGTATTTGTTTGTTCAATATTAATATGATATGTATTTTGTAAATACATATGAGTTTGTTTATGTATTCTGGAACAGACATGTATTTCGAAAATATATATGCAATGATATAAGTATTTGTTGTAATGTAATATGTATAATGTTAGGAAATATATGCATACTATTTATTTTGTATTTTTTTTGTGAGAAGAACACGTAATATAGATTTCAACAATTTTTAATCTGCAAGTGTCGCGTGATCAAATATTCATGGGAAGAGTACTTCTAAAGTTTGCACCACATATAGGATGTCACACAGTCAATGATATTGAAGAGCATATTTTGCAGGGATTGTGGATTGTATATGGTGACATATGTTGTGTGTCTTACTTATGATGAAGGTGTTCCATATGTTGACTTTGATCCAGACCTTCTTCGCACAAGATATGCTTCACTTTTGTGAAATTATGGTTCAAGAAAAGAAGATAAGGCACTAAGTGATGACGAAGCATTAATAAGGCCTGCTAGGAAAATCGGGATAACAGAAGACACTAAAGTGCTAGAAGTTTGATATTTTTTTAATATTTTATATTTGACAACAATTAATTGTAGGTTGACAGAGACGTCGTTGAATAGTTCTTAAGTTTTACATATTACTTTTAGGTAGCATGTTGAAAATGTTTTAGAACTTGTCTGTTATATTTTGATTATTGACGTTGAATCAAATTAATTTGAATGTTTCAATTTTAGTTTTATGTTTAATATCTTATTTATAATAGCTGAATTTTAAAAAAGATTATTTTAAAAACTCAAATTCAGTTGGACATTACAGGTCTGCATATGTATTTTAATTGTATTTTCCACTTTCTGCATATGTATTTTTCTGTTCGACATATGTATTTTACAGGTCTGCATATGTATTCATAGGTCGTTATATGTATTTTCCAAATTTTTTAGCTTTGTATATGTATTTTATGCAAATCTATATATATATATCTTTCATAACACATATGAAAATATATGTTTTATTGAAATCAAATACATATATATTTACATAGAATTATTAGCAAGTACATATATGTAAATGCATATGTATTCGTTATTTGTAATGTAATCACATCTTTTTTCTGATTATACATTTACCCAGATATGTATTGTTATTTACATACATTACTTTAAAAATGGTCTTATTTTCAGTATTTTTTCACATTTATACAATACATATAGAATCAATTACATTCATTTATTCATAAAGAACTAAGAAAACTTGCATGTTCAGTATCATAATTGCAACAACTTTATGACTTAAGAAATTCAAATACACGAAACATAATTGTCAATGAAAAATTAGTCACATATTATGCAAATGAGTTCAACTGTATGACTCACATAATTGTCAATGAAAAATTTGAGATTTTTTTTTTGATTGAATACATCAACAAATATATCATTTACTATATTTCCTACATTAACGCCTATTGTGACCCATAAATCCACATGCACTACAAGAATTGATATTTTTCTTTTCGTACATATCCCTTCTTGATTTTCCACGATCTTTCTTTGGAGGTCTGTCAGGGGACCGCTTGTATTTTGGGGGAAGAAATACCTCATCCAATATGCTATGTGGAATTACCCAATCATTTTTGTGTGGTAACATACAATTACAAATGTAACTACAACATACAATATATAATTAAACTCATAAAATACAAATGCAATTACAATTCAGATAAACTCATTTATATTCATTTTTCGAATTGTATTTATATATTCTGGTTCAAATAAACTCATTAAGTTATCACTATGTTCATGATAAAAACAATTACACTGTTCCGAATATATAAATACAATCCAAAACAAATTACATAACTGGTTAACGCATACCAATCAAAACCACATTTTGATCCAATATGAATTAAGATCGAATAACGTTCAAATTGAACGAATAATACATTTAGATCAATTTTTCAAAACAGACATAGAGAAGATAAACTTCTACGTTGAAAAAATTATTTCCACAAAATAATCGACTATTCTAAATTTATTTAAATTTTATATACGAACACAAATTTTTAATTCAATACCTGTTATCGCAGTGCTATATATATATTTTTTTTTAAAAATTACAAGTTCATCAACTAATTTGCACAAAGTATGTTGGAATTCAAATACAAACTCATTTTTTTTCAATACCTATACTCGCAGTGTTTTTTTTAAATTTAGACACCCATCAACTCCAGATTCCTTAATCTGTTTTTGAAATTGATTTGAGTTGCTTATCAGAAAAATCGTCTTTTAAATTTTGAATTAAGTGATTGTAAAATAACGATAAAGGTTAAAAATAGTCATTTAAGAAAAAAGAATCGTTAGAATTAAATACATGGCATAAATTAAGAGAATGTTTATTCCTTATTTAACTCAATTGATTTGAGTTAAAAAAGGAATTGTTATTCCATTTGTATATGTATTGAAATAGCAAACATTACCTAAAATACAAATTACAACTTGTTATTTTTTCTAATTATGAAACAGTTGTTATAAAAGTTCTAATTATGAGTATAAGTATGCTACTCATGAAATTTTCCCAAAACAAAATGGGTGATTTGCACAAAAGGGAACACTTTTGTGTTGTTATCTAAATATTAGCCTTCGATGTGGAAAATAATCTTCTTAAATTTAATAAAAGATATCTAGACCAGAATACCTCAAGATTGCTCCCAATAAACAATTAGTAGTAATAGTAGTATGCCTTATACTAAACTATATTCATTTTAATGATTTATCAAGTAGATCATGATCAGTTAATAAGGTCTCTAGATCTCTCAATTGAATGCACATTTTCGTTTCATGTCCTAAGCTCTTTTGCACCAAGGTGAAGGGTTAGTGTTTGGGTTTGGGGAGAGGGAGGGAGAGGGGTTATTAGTAGTTTTAAATTTGGTCTTTAGGGTTAGTTCCTTAACAACTCTCTTTCGTGTGTATAAAAAAAAAGAGGGAGATTATAGAAGCGGATGAAGTGTTTTATGGTTGTTGATATTTTTCAGATTGATTAATTTTTAGATTTATTAATTTAAAGATGCATATTTTGAAAATTATTCACAATGGATTGGTATGACTTGATACTATCTTATATATTTTGTTTAATTATATATGTTCGTAAGTCATTCCATATTACTATGACTTTGTACTATATTTATTTTGCATATTTTGTTCAATCATTCACAAATTCTACCGCAGTAGTATGACTTTATGAAACACCCAAGGTTTTGGCCTATGAAAATTTCCTGAATCTTGAACCTTCTATGCATCATACGACTTACACCATACCACTCGTATAATGTGGATACGGGTCTAGGACTCTAGTTGTATGTTGGTCAGTGTCACTTTGTCCAATTTCTGTTCTTGATATGAGAAGACTCCATACGAGTCGTATGTACATGATACGACACGTATAGTGCCAAACTGTATGTTGTCTAGTGTCTAACCTATATATTTTTTCTTAGGGTACGACTTGAAGTGTACTAGTCATATGGTTAGGGTACGAGTTAGGCTAAGGAGTCGTATGTTGGACAGAGTGTGATGTTCAACTTTATGATCAAGGTACGAGAGGAAGGTACCACTCGTATGATGTGGGTATGAGTGGAGGGGTCCAACCGTACCCTCCCTCGAGTTTTCTACAACTTTTAAGCTAAGGGTATTTTAGACTTTTTCCATCCCAAACCCTTAAGACCCCAAATCTTATAACCCTATTTGGTCATTCATTCTTCACTTAGAAGATTAAAAAACACTCTCTAAAAGACTCTCAAGAAGATTGGCTAGGGTTTCTTAAGGTGGTCATCTAGGGGCTTAAGATCAAAATCCCTCCATGAATTTTCATAACACGGGTATGTTACTCCTCCTTTATTGTTAATTCAACTAAAAATATGATTTAATGAATGGTTTCATGGTATTATTGTGGTAATGTTTGGGTTTTAAAATATATGTTGGGGGTTTTGATTGTTCTTGGTTGACTAATGGTTTTCCATGGTTTTCATGTTATAATTGTGGTTTGGACATGTGGTTGCATGGGAATGGTCAGTTGATACATGGTTTTTGGTTTTGGAAATCTTATGCCCTCAACATGTTTGTTAAAATGCCTATGAGAATGATTTTGCCACATAGTTTGACTATTATTGAAAACTTTGCATTGCATACTATGGTAATGGAACCTAAATTGGTTTGGTTGATTTTTAATGTTTTGAAAAGGCCTTGGAGGCCATGACTTTGGGTAAAGATAGTTTTGAAAACTTATGGGGTACAATGGATTCCCCTAAGTGAGTAATCTATAAAAATCTTGTAGGGTACACGGGAATCCCCCAAGTGATTTTAATAATGGTGTTTTGGGTACATGGGAATCTCCTAAGTGTTGTCTAGTGACATTGCTTGTAAGATATAGTCAGTATGACGATACCATATTATCATGCCTTAAAATTGACTCCTGGAATTGGTGGTTTAGTTATGTGTTAAATATTTTAATTGGGCCATAATGGGGGTTGTGATAGCTAGCCGTAAAGGTGTTAGTCTGAAAGGTTGACACTAAAAACTCCTGTTTGCCAATATGAGGATTGGTCTTAATGATCACGTACTTTTGGGGTACAAGGGAATCCCCCAAGTATATACTCTTACATATGTATCAAAGAGGGCGAAGGGTACAAGGGAATCTCCGACCACCTATGGTATCTCCAGTTCGTGCGGCTACACGTACTGGGGCCCGTTCAGGGGGTAACACTGGACCCATATAGCCTGTGGGTGGATTATGACGGTAAAGCTACACAACCCAGTTTAAAGTATTAAATGCATGTTAAACCCAATCCCCTTTCCCGGCTTGGTATATACGTATGTATATGGTTGCATATGGTTATTTACTTTGGTTTTAAACAATGGCATTATTTTATCCTTATTCCTGAGTACATGCTAGAGTTCATCCGCTAACCGTCTTTGAGCGTTGTATCCCCACGCGATATAGGAATCGACCGTACTCCTACTCCTACTCAGTGACTTGGTGATTCGAGGATAACTTGAGTCAAATTGAAGTAGTGAGCTTCCATTCTTCGGAAGGCCCATTTCATGTTATAGTTTATCTATGTCTTTACTATTTCTTTGACATTAGTTTTTGGTTATGGTCGGGAGCATATCCCTACTAGATATTTTTTTGCATTGTTTGGAAGCTTTACATAGACAACTATGGACTTGGGCATGTTTTGGTTAAATTGGTTTGGGTTGGACGACATGACTTTGTTGGGTTGGTCTCGGATTTAGACTTATCCTAAAGTCATTGAATTCTAAATACTCTATCTTGTTATATGTTTGGAATTCATCCGACACGGGTTGTATATTGGTTGGATTGGGTATCGAGGGTGGTCTCCGGTCCTTGTTCGACTTGAGATGCCCGACACGACTAGGTCCTAGTTTGAGTCATGTCAGATTGGTATCAGAGCCTAGGTTTCAGTGTCATGGGGTGTCCACAAAGTTGTGTTAAGTAGAGTCTTTTTTATAGGTATGTAGAGCACCACACTTATAAGGGAGAGTCTATAAGACATTTAGGAATGTTCCACTTTCTTATTATTCTATTTTCGGGCTATAGAGTCTAAGGTCTTGAACTCTCCCCTAAATCTTCTTTTGTTCACCTTTTAGATTATGCCCTTTCGCCGATCTAAAACTCGTGGAAACTCACCGATCCCACTCGAGGACAACATGGATGAATCTCATCCAACTCATGAGATACAGACCTGGTCA
This sequence comes from Capsicum pubescens, assembly GCA_030864215.1. NCBI lineage: Eukaryota > Viridiplantae > Streptophyta > Magnoliopsida > Solanales > Solanaceae > Capsicum > Capsicum pubescens. The sequence goes on along the minus strand of CM061540.1, from coordinate 132,437,143 downwards.
AGGATTGCAGTTTCTGATTCCCCCCATGAAGTTTCACTGGTCTCCACTGATCCTACCTTGAAGAGTAATACTCATACTCAATCACCTAAAAGGGATGTTACCAATGCTGAATTTTGATATTCTATTCATCTATTAACCCAGATAGTTGCATATCAACATGCCAATTCGATCCTATTGGTGTGAGAAAGAATAAGAAGAGATTGAGAAATAGCTAGAGCAAGAAGTTCCAATATTTAGATTGGGGAAAAGTTAGAGAAATAGTGGTGGCGGTGGTGGACAATGGTCTGACTAAGGAAATCTGAGAAGTTCTTCTGTGGTTATTAGTGCCCCTTATTCTCAGTCTTCTAGTGAATATTGTTTTTGAGCTGGTTGAGCTCGATCATCCCCACCCTATCCTCCCTGTCAGTTTTATGGTTTGTTGTACCATGGTTATTGCTATAAGGAGAGGAATTAGTATTTTAGTTGTACTCACTTGGTCACATGTAGCAGGAGTGTCCCACAAGGATTGCCACTAGGGAAAATAGGACCTCGATTGCCACTTCTCTATCTCATGTAACTAGGGGTGCTGCTTCTAGTTTCGGTACTGGCCGAGACCATTTTTATGATCTCACCACCCGACAGAAGTTCGAGGTATTGCCTGACGTTATTGCTGGTATGTTGAAACTCTTTTTCCTTGATGTGTATTGTTTACTTGATTTGGGGTCCTCTTTTTCATATGTGACCCCATTTGTGGCTGTACATTATTACTTCAGGCCTCTTTTTGGTTTCTACCCCGGTGGGTGATACTGTGGTGACTGAAGAAGTCTATAAGGGTGTGTGGTATCTATGGGTGGTTGAGAAACTTTGGTGGATTTGTTTAAATTAGACATAGTTGATTTTGATGTCATTTTAGGGATGGATTGGTTGCACTCGTGCTATGCGTCTCTAGGTTGACGAACCCGTAGGGTCATCTTTAAATTCCCTAATGAGCTGGTTATTGAGTAGGAGAGAGGTTTCCTATCTTTTAAGGGGAGGTTCATATTATTCTTAGAGCTCGGAGATTAATCTCCAAAGGGTGTCTCTATAATCTAGTTCGGGTTAAAGATTCTAACTTGGAGGGTCCTTCCTTACATTCCGTCCCAATGGTGAATGAATTTCCTAAGGTCTTCCTTGACGACCTTCCTGGTATCCCACCCAATGGGGAAATCAATTTTGGGATTGATCTCTTTCATAATACTTGTTTTGTCCCTATCCCTCTTTATTGAATGACTCCAGTTGTGTTGAAGAAGCTTAAGGAACAATTGAAGTATCCCTTTGATAAGGGTTTGTCCGCCCTGGCATTTCTCCATAGAGCACTTTTATTTATCTGTACATAAGGGGGTAGGTGGTTTCCTCCATATATGTATAGGTTATTGGCTAGTGGATGATGAATTTGGGGTGAGCTCCTCGTGAGGAGGACTATAGGTATATTTTGTGTGGGGATACATAGTTAGTAGTGCATGATTATTGATAGACACTAAGTTTGGACCTTAGATATTGATTTTGGTAAAGGGACTATGTTAGCTCGAGGATAGCAATATGAGATTTATGAGGGTAAATTGGTAGGCTTGGTAAGGTATGCGGAAGAAATGAAGTTGATGACTTAGGGAATACAAGGGTGGGGAAAGCTATGATATAAAGGCCACAGGTCTAAGTTAAACTGATGGATTGAGGGCTAAGTCATTAAATGGGTTAGGTCATGGAGTTTTTGAGACTATGCTGAACTCTTGGAAGTATCTGGATAGATGAGGTTTTAAGTATAAGAGAGCCAAATGTCCCTAGTACGAGTCTATAGTGATAACCTTTAGAGCAGAGTGTTGTGCTTATAGGTGTAGTAAGATGGAAATCGAGGGCTAATCTTAAATTTTCTACTAACGGTGGACTTTCAGGGAAAGTCGGGGTGAATTTACTCCTATTATAGTGATTCTATCCTATTTTGATTAAGTGGGCACTCTACTAGCACTGCACCCATTCTAATAGCACTTGTACCTAAGGTCTGTATTTTAGGTATCACATATGTCTATACTCCAGCTGTTGAACCAAAGTCAGTAATGGTTCTCAGAAAATTTGAGCTTCCAAGTGTTTAAGCTATATGTCATGACACTCATGATCCGTATATTCATGTCTTACGTTATGCCTGGTTCTACGAAATAGTAGTTTCAAGTGGCAACCCTCGCTTTGTCTCCCAAATCTGAATCTCATCTTTACGTTACATTACTCATGATTTATGCAGTCATGCTTCTTCTGATACCCAGTCCTAAAAACTTGTGCTATGGTGTGTTTATGTTGGAATAAAGGATCATTTATAACTTAGGTAGTTGCTATGAAGTACCTTGTGCCTATTATACCGTATCTTATTTTACGAGTCTTGCCTTGAGTAGAACAAGTAGTTTTCATACTTTAGTTCCTCAATGACCCTTCTTATGTTAGGGCGGTAGTGGTTGTGGAAATGTAGTGATGTCTTGGATGAAGAAGTAGATGTCCCTGGTGGTAAAATTTGAAGGGTGACTACTAGAGCTAAGGTTATAAGTGTAGGTGGAGGAACAAGATAAATTTTGTCCTATGAAATAGCTGCGGAGGAAAGATTTGGTGAAAGCCTTTGCAATAGTGGTTGAGGGTATTAGTTTTGGTGGGGAAATTCATAAAGTGGGTGTAGTAGAAATAGGTTGGAATGGGGTGATTGATAAATACCTAACCTTTGTGTTAAGTGGCTATAGCTCCTAGATCAAGACCTATTTCTTGATAATAATGATAGAAGGTGTGGTATTATTAGAGTGGTGTAGAGTGTAGGGCCTCATGTCTCCCACTAGCATCTTCAACTCCTAGTTAGTCTTTAGCATGGGATGGGTATACGGTTATACTCAAGCCCTCTAGTCATGTGTTCGCAAGGAAAGTTGGGAGGTTGAGATGGAAGAGTGTTGTCTTCATCTTTGAAGCTTAGTGAAGAGTGTGGTCGTATTTAAGGGATATTAGATGCATTGGTTGTAGAGGAAGGAGTTTTTTTGGGAGCTGAAGGGGATATGGAGTCTGACTACTCATTCTTACTCTCTATTTTGGATTATCATGCTTAAGGTGTATATGCATTCTTAACGTCTTTATTTTCTGTCTTAAGGTAGATTGAAAAATTCCTTGGCATCTTTGTTTTATGACTTAGTTAAAGGTAAGAGTAGAGATGTTTGGGGGTTAAATCATGCTTGTACTGCTTTGTCACATCATTCGAGAACGAATGATCCAAGTGGGGAGAATTGAAACATCCTGGGTTTTGGCCTTTGAAAATTTCCTGAATCTTGAACCTTCTGTGCATCAAGCGACTTACACCATACCACTCGTATGATATGGATACGGGTCTAGGACCCTAGATATATGTTGGTCAGTGTCACACTGGCCAAGTTCTATTCTTGATACGAGAAGACTCTATACGAGTCGTATGTACATAATATGAGAAGTATAATGCTAAATTATATGTTGTCCAGTGTCTAGCTTAGATATTTTCGCTTAGGGTATGACTTGAAGAGTACTAGTCGTATGGTTAGGGTACGAGTTAGGATAAGGAGTCGTATGTTAGACAGAATGTGATGTCCAAATTTCTGATTAAGGTATGAGTAGAAGGTACCACCCATATTATGTGGGTACGAGTGGAGGGGTCCAATCGTACCCTCCTACGAGTCTTCTACAACTTTTAAGCTGAGGGTATTTTAGACTTTTCCCATCCTAAACCCTTAAGACCCCACATCTTATAACCCTATTTGGTCATTCATTCTTTACTTAGAAGATTATAAATACTCTCTAAAAACCTCTCAAGAAGATTGGCTAGGGTTTCTTCAAGGTGATCATCTAGAGGCTTAAGGATCAAAATCCCTCCATGAATCTTTGTAACTCAGGTATATTATTCTTCCCTCATTGTTAGTTCAATTAAAAGTATTATTTACTTGATGGGTTTTATGGTATTATTGTGGTAATGATTAGGTTTTGAAATATATGTTGGGGGTTTAGGTTGTTCTTGGTTGGATAATGTTTTTCCATATTTTTCTTATGGTTTTCATGTTATGATTGTGGTTTGAACATGTGGTTGCATGGGAATGGTTAGTTGATACATGGTTTTGGGTTTTGAAAATCTTATGCCTTTAATATGTTTGTTAAAATGCCTATGAGAATGATTTTGTCACATAGTTTGACTATTATTGAAAACTTTCCATTGCATAATATGGTAATGAAACCTAAATTGGTTTGGTTGATTTTAATGGGTTTGAAAGGTCTTGGTGGCCATATCTTTGGTTAAAGATGATTTTGAAAACTTATAGGGTACAATGGAATCCCCTAAGCGAGTAATGTATGAAAACCTTGTGGGGTACATGGTAATCCCCCAAGTGATTTTATAATAGAGTTTTGGGTGCGTTTAAATCCCCTAAGTGTTAGCTAGTGACATTGCTTGCAAGCTATAGTCGGTATGATAATACCACTTTATAATGCCCTATTAATTGACTCTAGGAATTGATGGTTTGGGTATGTGTTAAATGTTTTAATTGGGCCTTAATAGGGGTTGTGATAGCTAGCCGTGACAGTGTGAGTTCGGAAGGTTGACACTGGAAACTCATGTTTGCCAATATGAGGATTGGTCTTGATGACCACGTACTTGTGAGGTACAAGTGAATCCGCAAAGTATATACTTGTACATATGTATCATAGAGGGTGAAGGGTACAAGGAAATCCCTGGCCACCTATGGTATCTCCAGTTCGTGCTGCTACACGCATTGTGCCTATTCAGGGGGTAACACTGGACCCATATAGCCTGTCGGTGGATTATGATGGTAAAGCTATACAATCTAGGTTAAAGTTTTAAACGCATGCTAAACCTATACCCTTTCTCGGCATGGTATATATGTATGTATATGGTTGCATATAGTTATTTACTTTGGTTTTTAAACAATGGCTTTATTTTATCCTTATTCCCGAGTATATGCTAGTGTTCATCCGCTAACCGTCTTTGGGTGCTGTATCCCCACGCGATGCAGGAACTGGCCATACTGTTGTTCCTTCTGCTCAGTGACTTGGTGATTCGGGGACAACTTGAGTTAGACTGAAATGGTGAGCTTCTATTCTTCAGAAGGCCCATTTCATGTGTTAGTTTATCTTATATCTTTACTATTTCTTTAATATTGGTTTTTGGCTATGGTTGGGGGCATATCCCGACTAGATATTCTTTGACATAGTTTAGAGGCTTTGCATGTACAACTGTGGACTTTGGCATATTATGGTTAAATTGGTTTGGGTTGGATGACATGACGGTTGGGTTGATCTCAGATTTAAACTTATCTCAAAGTCATTAAATGCTAAATACTCTATCTTGTTATATGTTCGGAATTCATCCGACACGGGTTGTATATTGGTTGGATTGGGTATAGGGGTGGTCTCCTATCTTTGTTGAACTTGAGATGCCCGACACGACTAGGCCCTGGTTCGGGTCGTGTCACTTTATTATAGCCATTTTATCATTCTTGTTCAATTATTTAAAATTTCTACTAGAATATAATAATTTTGTGTTATATTCATCTTACCTATTTATTCAATTGTTTATAAATTAACTTATGATATATTCATTCTACCTATCTTATTCAATTGCTTGCAAATTTTACCGATTGTCATGACTTTGTACTTATTCAATTTTCTACAAAAAAATATGATAGATGAAATCGTCAAGATTTAGCATGACTTTATGTTGTATTTATTCTACTCTTCTTGTTATATTATTTATCAATTATGATGTATTGGCATGACACCTCCTTTTTATGATTTCAAAGTTACAAAAGGAAAAACGTAAATCTCAAAATGATTGCAAGTCATAACAAATTATCAAGACTCACTCTTATATTAAACCTAGCTATTAGGTTGGATAACTCACAAATATTATTAGATTGTCATGAACATGTGTTTTTTTAATTGTTTACCAATCCTACTAGCTTGATATATGACTTGTGTGATCTATATTCTCCACATTTTATTAAATTAGTCACAAATTCTTTCAAATTGACATAATTTATCTATGTTGTTCAACAAGATATATTTAGAATTTGTAATTACCATTTTGATTAAACCATCCATTTAGTCGTTATTGAAAATATCTGTTGTAAAAGCAAAATAACCTCTTTCACCATAAGTTATAGGACCAATTCTTTAGTATGAGAGTTCATGAGAATGTACTAAGGTCATACAATACTCATAACACAAAATTAAGTTGGAAGTGTTCTTACCAATTAAGTTTCGAGCTAAGTTTAAACTATAGTTAACATCAAACGAGCATATCTCTTAGAATATAGAGTTATGGAGCCCAATACCCATCAAATAAAAGATCTTTGAGTCTTTCTTCCAACGCATCTGACGGTTGTTAATCCATCTTCAAAGTAAAAAGTTATGATTATTTTGCTGAACACTTTCCAAGATGAGAAGTTAACTGCTGCAGCAGTGACCAGGCGGTATTTATTGATAACTTTGAAGTTTTTGGGGATTTTATCTCAAAGCTTCATTTCAAATCCCTAAAGGGGTGATTTTCCAACTCCCTGGGCAAAAATTCTTCGTTGAGGTAAGTTTTTCCATTATCTTCTTCGTCTTTCAATCTTCTGACATCCTAGAATCATTAGACAATCTTTAATGGTGAAATTCTTGGACATTTGAATCCTAAGTTCATGATATTTTAGGAAAGATTTATGAGTTGGGTTAATATCACCAAGAATTACTTTTAGATTGTTAATTAACGATTCCTAGCATGAATTAATGATTCTAAAATATAAAATTGATTCTTGAAAACTTTGAATTATTTAAAAATGGAACCTTTAGCCTTGAAACTCCATTAATGGAGATGGGTTGAATATGATAGAGCTAGTTAAAGATTAATTGACCTTGATAATGATTTAGACCATGAATAAGGATGGAATTAATGAGTGGAATTCTTAAATTAGTTATTCAAAGAGTAATTGATTAATTACTCTTACAATTATTGGGCTAATGCAAGTATGAAGGAAAGGAAAGAGCAACCTTGGTGCGGCTTGTTTGTTCCAAGATCTTCGATCGATGTAGGTTACGATTTAATATGTAGTAGACACAGATTAGTTGCAAATAATAACTGTAGTTGATGGGAAATTTCATGTCTAAGCCTACGGGTATGCAGTTTGGATAGATAAAACATAAAATTAATATTATAATGATATAATTGTGTTATTGTTCTTTGTGTGGATCTCTTGATGGGTGTTTGTATTTGTATGACTTACTTGATGATTTATAGAGTTTAATATGTAAATGTAAGTAATAATAAATGAATTAGGTGATCTTCTAATCTATAAAACTAGTCTTTAACACCTTAAAAAATATGAATATGATCTTGTGTATATTTAAAGCATAAGATATTCTTGATATAATATAATTAGGAGGATTGATTATGGTGAGAGGAGATGATGATATGACTTAAGAATCTAAAGTCAAGTTTGGCTAAGCGCTAGAAAGTAAGATGTGTAAAGGCATATGACTCTACCTGGAATTGTAAGTTGAATAGAACATGTTGGTTGAATGATCGACTAAAGAGGATAGTGCCTTGAACTTAGTAATGACTTGAGTGTAGGAGTTACTAGTAACTAGATTTACTAATTCAATATGAATAAAAGAGGGTTAGATTGCTGAATGAAATAGGACAACGATTTAGAGAGTAGATATCAATCTTGGTAGAATGTGAACTCATAAAATAAATACTTGATTAATTGGTCTTTGAACATGTTTATAATTGATGATTGGGTTTGATAATGTTCAATTAAGCATGTGGTGAATTGACCTTCTGGCATACTTGTGATTTCCTCTATTAATGAATATTTGTTATTATTTGGAATAATGAAATTTTGATTATTGATTACATTTACTTGGTTGTCATTAAGTTTTATTTTGATTGATGTTGCTTGCATCTAATTTTTGTTGGGTGTTTGGAATTTGCCTTTAGTCTTACTTATAATTGTTGACTGCATTTTGTATTTACATTGATCGTATTGATGATGATATTGAGATCATGATGTTCATGATTTTGAAATGATATTGAGATCATGATGTTCATGATTTCGAAGTGATATTGAGATCATGATGTTCAAGATTTTGAGATGATATTAATCGTGATATTGAGATCATAATGTTCATGATGTTGAGAATGATATTGATGATGATGATATTGAGAAGAGAAAGAGATGGTACATACATTCATCATATGCATGCGAATGTATAATTACATATATTTTTTATATCATGATAAAAATTATTGAAGAATGAAAGACCCAAAACTTTGGCCTTTGCAAAAATTCCTGAGTCTTGAACTTTTTATGCATCATACGACTTACATCATTCTATTCGTATGATTTGTGTATGGGTCTAGGACCGTAGTCATATTTTGGTCAGTGTCACATTGTCCAAGTTATATTCTTGGTACGAGAAGGCATTATACGATTCGTATGTACATGTTATGAGAAATATAGTGCCTAACAATATGTTGTTTAGTATCTAGCCTTGACACTCTACTTAGGGTATGGTTTGAGGGTACTAGTCGTATGGTAGGGTACGATTTAGGCTAATGTGTCATACGTTGGATAGAATGTGATGTCTAATATTATGATCAACATACGAGTGGAGGGTACCACTCGTATAATGTGGGTATGAGTGGAAAGGCCAAATCGTACCCTCCTACGAGTCTTTTACAACTTTTAAGCTGAGGCTGTTTTAGATATTTCCCCCCCTAAGCCCTTAAAACACTACGTCTATAACACTATTTGGTCCTTCATTACTCACATTAGAAGATTAAAACACTTTCTTAAACTCTTCAAAAACCTCTCATAGAGATTGGGCTAGGGTTTAATCAAGGTGACCACTTAGAGGCTTAAAGATCAAAATCTCGTTGTGAATCTTCGTAATTCAGGCATGCGAATCTTCCTTCATTGTTAGTTCATAAAAATCATGTGTTTCAAACATTGTTCTTGAATCATAAATAATGGTTTCAAAATCCATGGTTGAGGGTTTAAATGCATATTGTTGAGTATTATTCTCTGATGTCTTAACTTATGTTTATATATGATTTAATAATGATTTTCCATGTGTGGGTTCTTGGAAATTGTGATTTAAACTAAGGGGTCATGATGAACCCTAACTTTATGGTTTTTAACTTGACTAATGGCTTGCTAATGAAATGCCTTAAACCTGTTTGTGAAAATGTCCATGAGAAGGATCTTGTCAAATGATGAATTGTGTTTTGAACTAATGCTTGGTATAAGAATGCTAATGAAGGATGAATGATTTTGTGAAGGTCTTAGTGACCATAAATTGAATTAAATTGTTATTTGAATTAAGGCATTGGCTTAATAATGCAAATGGTGGAGAAATGGTTTCATGAAGACCCAGTGGGTCACAAATGGTTTTGAATTGCAACCTTGGTAGTTCAATTGGTTAAATAGGTTCGAGTCCCGAAATGTTGAATTAAATTAAGGTTCTTGTACAGACTATGGGTTTGAGTCCCATATATTGAATGATAATTGTTATGGCATGTTGTACGCTTGCAAGTGGGGTTGGTATGACAATACCAATGAGATACCTTTAGTAAGCAAGTCGACAAATGGTTGTGTGTATATGTAAATGATATTTAAAATTGGGCTTTAAAGCGGGATGTGTAGCCGGGCTGTGTAAGTGGAGTTCTAAGAACAAATACTGGAAACTGTGCTAGCCGGTGGTGTCAGTATAAGCGGGAGGTTCGAGTCCCCCGAATGGATATATGAATAGGAGGTTCAAGTCCCTCATATTATAAACATTGGTGCTATGTCACCTTGATTATACCGGTAGGTTCAAGTCCCTCATAATGCATATACAGATATGGATATTCTCTGGTTTGTGCGGCAACACACACTGGGGCCCTTCCAGCTAGGGGAGTGCTGCGCCCATATAACCCATGGGTGCCTTGTTATATGACGGATATGCTACTCAACTCAGGTTAATGTTTTCAAAGTTCATGCTAAGCCTTATTCCCTTTTCCCGACACTATATATATATATGTATACATGTGATTGCATATGAGGTTTTGAGTTGATTCTATATAATGGAATTATTTTATCTTTATCCCTGAGTTATATGCTAGCGTTCCAACCGCTAACCATCTTCGAACGCTGTATCCCCACGCGATACAGGGACCAGAGCTTTTTCTTTTTTTCCTGCGCAGTGACCTGACGTTCGAGTGGCTCGTGAGTTGACATTGATGTGGTAAGCTTTGATAGTTCAGAAGACATTTATTTCATCGTCTTATTACTCTATGTTATAGACTTTGTTAGACTTGGATTTTGGTTATTTCGAGGGCATATCCCGATGATTTATTAACTTTGGATTTAGAGGCTTTGTGGATTACTGTGAACTTAGGTGTGTTGGTTTAGTGTGTTATGGTGATGAATGGTTAGACGTTTCTTAAACTATTGTTAGCCTTATTTTGCTCAATCTTGTTATATGATTTGGATTCATCTGATACTAGTGGTTGACATGTTGGTTAGGTTGGGTGAAGAGGGTAATCTCCGGTCCACGTGGGACTTGAGTACCCATCACGGCCAGGCCCTGGATCGGGTCGTGACATAGTTGGTATTAGAGCCTAGGTTCATGGTCAATTGGATATCCAGAAATCTATGTCGAGTAGGTTTCTTTTATGGATATGTAGTGCGCCATACTTATAAGAGAGAGGCTATGAGATATTTAGAAATATTTCCTTTTCTTGTTGTCTAATTTTCAAGCTATAGAGTTTAAGGTCTTGGATTCTTCTGATTTCTATTTTCTCGTCTTTCAGATCATGCCTCCAAGAAGATCAAATGTTCATGCAAACTTTTCTATTGATGAAGCTCGTCTAATTTTTGGGGTCTAGACCCAGTCAAGGGTTGCTGCATCTGACTGTCTACATAGGGTTCCTCCTATCCCCACTAATCCTACTCTTGAGGGTGACACACACTCAGTTGCATCCTGGAGAGGTTACTAATACTGAGTTCTATCTCTCCATTACCATGTTAACTTAGTTGGTGATATCTCAGTCACAACAGTCTGGTTCTGCTAGTGCTGCTATGGGTTCATTTGAGGCTGTTAGAGTTGGCTAATTCATGAGGTTGCATTCTCTGATGTTTACTGGTAGAAAGGTTGAGAAAGATCCTCAAAGCTTCACTGATAAGATGGAGATGATCTTCCAGGTTATGCATACTTCAGAAGTTAAAGGTGTTAAGTTTGCTGGCTACCAATTAAAAGATATGGTGTACCAGTGGTACGAAGAGTAAAAATAATCGAGGGGTGAGGATGCTAGTTCTGCCGTGTGGAATGATTTCTCTAGTGCATTTCTGGAATGCTTTTTTCCTCAGGAATTGAGGAAAGCTAAAGCAGAAGAATTTGTTAACTTAAAGCAAGGTAGGATGATAGTCAATGAGTATGCCTTAAAATTCCATCAGTTGTCCCGATATGCTCCCAAATTGGTATCTAATATGAGGGCCAGAATGAGAAAATTTGCTTCGAGATTGTCCCGTGAGTTGATCAAGAACATAGATATCTCCAGATTAGTTGTGTATATGTAACCTATTAAAGAGGAGAAAAAATAGGCTAAGATTGGTGAGAAGCAGAGTAAGGGTATCAATTTTCAAAATAGAGTAGGGGCCAACAATAGAGAGGGAAATGGCCTAAGAGGAAGGGTTGAGTGAGTCCTAATTCCGATTCGATGGCTAGTGATCCCTACTTAAAGCCATTGAGAGACAGATGTTTTCAGGGTATTCATGCTTCTAGGGCACAGGTTTCCCATTCTCAGGCTAGTGGGGCCCAGTTTGCACTATCCTACTTTCTTTGTAGATTCTATGGTTAGCATTATCATGGTCAGTGAGAGAAGGGAAAGAGCCAATGTTTTATGTGCGGTTAGATTGGACATATGTAGTGGGACTGTCCCTCTAGAGTTACTTTTGGGGTGAGCAAGGTTCCTGTTGCCTCTTCATCATCTCCTGCATCGAAGGGTGCCACCTCTGGCTCTGGCACTATTTGAAACCGCCTTTGTACTCTCACTACTCGTCAGGAGTTTGAGGCATCTCTGGACGTTGTTATTGGTATGTTGAAACTCTATTCCCATAATGTGTACTGTTTACATAATCCGGGATCCTCTCTCTCTTATGTGACCCTATTTGTGGCTGTGTATTTTGGTTTTGGTCCTGAGTATCTGTCGGGCCCTTTTTCAATTTCTACCCTAATAGGAGACTCTGTAGTTGTCAGAAGAGTCTATAGGTGGTGTGTGGTAGCTGTTGGTAGTAGAGAAACTTAGTAGACTTGATAGAATTAGACATAGTTGATTTTGATGTGATTCTAGGGATGGATTGGTTACACTCTTGCTATGCTTTCTTAGATTGTCTGACTCGTAAGGTCATGTTTAAATTCCTTAATGATCTAGTTGTTGAGTGGGAGGGTGATTCCCTAGCTGCTAAGGAGAAACTTATATCATATCTTAGAGCTTGGAGATTAATCTCCATGGGGTATCTCTATCATCTGGTCTGAGTTAAATATTCTAACTTGGAAGGACCTTCTTTGTATTTTGTTCTTGTAGTAAATGAGTTTCCTGAGGTCTTCCCTAATGACTTTCCTGGTATCCCTCCCTATAGGAAGATCGATTTTGATAATGATCTTATTCCAAACACTTGCCCTATTTCTATTCCCCCATATAGAATGGCTCCAGTTGAGTTGAATGAGATTATGAAGCAATCGGAAGACCTTTTAGAAAAAGGTTTCATCCATCCTAGTGTATCCCCGTGGGGTGCACTAGTATTGTTCATATGAAAGAAGGATGGTTTTCTTCGAATGTGTATTGATTACATGCAATTAAATAAGGTAACGGTGAAGAATAAGTATCCTCTTCTGAGGATTGATGATCTCTTCGATCAGCTTCAGTGTGCCAAATTCTTTTCTAAGATCTATCTTCAATTCGAATATCATTAGTTAAAGATTAGAAAGGTGGATATCACTAGGACGACTTTCCATACCCGGTATGGGCACTTTGAGTTCTTGGTTTTGTCTTTTGGGTTGACCAATGCCCCCGCGATATTTATGGATTTAATAAATAGGGTCTTACACCAGTTTCTAAATTTGTTCATCATTGTCTTCATTGATGATATCTTAGTGTACTCTAAGAATGAGGAGGAACATGCATATCATCTTCGCCTTGTGTTGCAGACCTTGAAAGATCAACAATTGTATGCTAAGTTCTCTAAATATGAATTCTGGTTGAATGCCGTAACTTTTCTGGGTCATGTTGTGTCTTGTGAAGGGATTATGGTGGATCCTCAGAAGGTTGTTGTGGTTAAGAAGTGTCCTAGACCTATGACTCCAACCGATATTCAAAGTTTCTCAGGTTTGGCAGGGTATTATAGGAGGTTCGTGGAGACTTTTTCTTCTATTTCTACTCCATTGACCAAATTGACTCAGAAGAAAGTGAAATTCTTATGGTCTGATGCTTGTGAAGATAGTTTTGATAATCTAAAAGATAAGTTGACTTGAGCTCTAGCCTTGACTTTACTTGAGGGTACAAAGGGATTTGTAGTTTATTGTGATGCGTCCCGTATTGGTTTGGGCTGTGTGTTGATGCGGCATAATAAGGTGGTTGCCTATGCCTTAAGACAGTTGAAGGTTCATGAGAGGAACTATCCGACTTATGACTTGGAGTTATTAGCTGTGGTGTTCACCTTGAAAATTTGGCGTTACTATTTATATGGAGTGCATGTTGATATCTTTACTGATCATAAGAGCCTATAATATGTGTTTATCTAGAAGGATCTTAATCTAAGGCAAATGAGGTGGCTTGAGTTGCTAAAGGACTATGATATGAGTCTTCACTATCATCCAGGTAAAGCTAACATGGTTGCTGATGCTCTTAGTGGGTTGTCCATGGATATCTTGTCGAATGTGGATAAGGATAAGCGGGAATTGGTAAAGGATATTCACTGTTTGTCTAATCATAGAGTTCGTCTTTTGGACTTCGAATATGGTGGTGTGATAGTGCAATAGGTAGCATAGTTATCTCTTGGTACAGAAATAAAGGAGAAATATATGTTAGATCCTCTTTTGACGAAGATCAAGGATGATGCGGGAAAGCAGAAGGTAATGGTCTTTAAGATTGGTGGTGCCGGTATCTTAAGGTACCAAGGGAGGTTGTGTGTTCCAGATGTTGATGGGTTACGAGGTAGGATTTTGGTCGAGGCCCATGAGTCGTGATATACAGTTTATTCTGGTTCAATAAAGATGTATCATGATCTCAAAGAGATGTATTGGTGGAACAACATTGAAATGAGATGTAGCTAAATTTATAGCTAAGTGTATGCTATGTCAGTAAGTGAAGGTAGAGAACTTAAGGCTCGGTGGGCTGCTCTAAGAGATTGAATTACTGGTGTGGAAATGGGAGATAATTAACATAGATTTTGTTACCGGGCTTCTGTGGTCGCGAAATCAGTGTGACTCGATTTGGGTCATCATGGATAGGATGACTAAGTCCGCTTACTTTTTGCCAACGACGACTACCTATTCTGCTAAGGGTTACACGAAGTTGTTCTTTCAGGAAATTGTAAAGTTGCATGATATGCCTATCTTAATTATTTCAGATCGTGGAACTCAGTTTTCATTGCATTTTTGGCATTCTTTTCAGCGTGGCTTGGGGACTAAAGTGAGTCTTAGTACGATTTTTACCCACAGTCGGATGGACAAGACAAAAGGACTATTCAAACTTTGAAAGATATGTTGTGAGCCTGTGTGATAAATTCTAGTGGTAGTTGGTTTGACCATTGCCTTTGATTGAATCTGCGTATAATAATAGTTGCCATTCTAGCATTAGTATGGCCCTGTTTGAGACATTGTACGGAAAGAGTTGTAGATCTACTATTGGATGGTTCGAGGTTTGTGAAGCAAAAATATTTGGACCGTATTTGGTTCACCAAGCCATGAAAAAGGTGAAGATAATTCGAGATAGGCTTAAGACCTCCTAAAATCACAAAAAGTCCTATGCAGACGTGAGGCGAAGGCATTTGGAGTTTGAGGTTAGAGATTGGGTCTTCTTAAAAGTATCTCATGAAGGTAGTAATGCGATTTGGGAAGAAGGGGAAGCTTAGTCCCTGGTATGTTATTCCATATGTGGTTTTAAGAAGGGTCATTAATATTGTGTAAGAGTTGGAATTACCCTCTTGCATGAGTTTCATTCATCCGGTATTCTATGTGTCCATGTTGCAGAAATGTATGGCTGATCCTTCATTTATTGTCCCTTTGGAGGACATTGGTATCTCGGATTCTTTGTCCTTGGAGGAAGTCCCAGTGAGGATCTTGGATCAGCAAGTTTGTCCGTTGCAAATTAAAGACGTGGCCCTGAAGGTTCTATGGTGGAACCAAAAGTCCAAGGAAGATACTTAGGAAGCCGAGGAGAATATGAAGTCCAAGTATCTATTTCTATTCCTGATTCTAGAAAATTGTGCTTGAGGTAAGTGTTGTTCTTAACACCATTATTTCATCTCTTGTTGATGATAGATTGTAAATCTCTTGGTGTTTATTTTATGTCTTAAAGGTAAGAGTAGAGATGTTGGGATTCAATCGTGCTTGCAGTGCCTCGTCTTACCATTCGAGGATGAATGATCCTAAAAGGTGGAGACTAAAACACCCCAAACTTTTGCCCTTGCATAATTTCCTGAGTCTTGAACTTTCTGTTCATCATACGAGTTACATCATACCACTCGTATGATATGTGTATGCGACTATGACCCTAGTCATATGTAGGTCAGTGTCACATAGGCCAAGTTTTGTTCTTGGTACAAAAAGGTATTATATGGGTCGTATGTACATGATACTAGAAGTATAGTGCCAAGAGCATTGATATTCTGCTTAGGGTTCTATTTGAGGGTACTAGTCGTAAGGTAGGGTAAGATTTCGACTAATGAGTCATAAGTTTGATAGAATATGATTTTTAATATTCTGATCAACATATGAGTGAAGGGTACCACTCGTATGATATGGGTATGAGCGGAGAGACTGAATCGTACCCTCCTGTGAGTCTTTTACAACTTTTAAGCTGAGGGTATTTTAGATATTTCCCACCTTAAGCCCTTAAGACCCCACATCTTATAACACTATTTAGTACCTAATTCCTTACTTTGGAAGATCAAAACACTCCCTTAAACTCTCCAAAAACCTCTCAAGGAGTTTGGGCTAGGGTTTCATCAAGGTGGTCACCTAAAGGCTTAAAGATCAAAATCTCTCCGTGAATCTTCTTAATTCAAGTATGTGACTCTTCCTTCATTATTAGTTAATAAAAATCATGTGTTTCTAACATTTTCTTGAATCATAAATGGAGGTTTTGAAATCCATGGTTGAGGGTTTGAATACATATTGTTGAGTATTGTTCTCTTATGTCTTAACTTGTGTTTATGCATAAATTAATAATGGTTTTGCACATCTGGATGCTTGGAAATTATGATTTAAACTAAGGAGTCATAATTAACCCTAACTTGATGGTTTTTGACTTAAATAATGGCTTGCTAATAGAATGACCTCAACCTATTTGTAAAAATGTCCATGTAAGGATCTTGTCACATGATGAATTGTGTTTTGAACTAATGTTTGGTATAAGAATGCTAATGAAGGATGAATGATTTTGTGAATGTCTTTGTTCCCATAAATTGAATTAAATTATGATTTGAACTAAGACATTGGCTTAATAATGTAAATGGTAGGGAAATGGTTTCATGAAGACCTTGTAGGTCACAAATGGTTTAAAATTGCACCTTTGGTGGTTTAATTAGTTAAATGGGTTCGAGTCTTTAAATGTTGAATTGAATTGAGGTCCGTGTATAGACAATGGGTTTGAGTCCCAAATATTGAATAATAATGGTTATGAAATACTGTACGCTTGCAAGTGGGGTTGGTATGAAGATACCAATGAGATGACTTTGGTAAGTAAGTGGACTAATGGTTGTGTGTAAGTGTAAATGATATTTTATTTTGGGCTTTAAAGAGGGATGTGTAGCTGAGCTGTGAAAGTGGAGTCCAAAGAATTAACACTGAAAATTGCGCTAGCTCATACGTATGTCTATATGACTAGGAGTTTCGAGTCCCCTGAATGGATATATGAATGAGAGGTTCGAGTCCCCCATATTCTAAGCATTGGTGCTATATAACCTTAGTTATGCCGGGAGGTTCGAGTCTCCCATAATGGCATATGTGGATATTGATATTCTCTGGTTTGTACGGCTATACGCATTGGGGCCCTTCTAACTAGGGGAGAGCTGGGTTCATATAGACCATGGGTGCCTTGCTTTATGACGTTTATGCTACTCAACCTAGGTTAATGTTTTCAAAGTTCATGCTAAGCCTTGTTCCCTTTTCCTAGCACTATATATATAGATATGTATATATGTGATTGCATATGAGGTTTTTACTTGATTTTATATAATGGCATTGTCTTATCCTTATCCCTAAGTTACACGCAAGAATTTCTTCTACTAAATATTTCCAGACGCTGTAACCCCATGCAATACAAGGATTGGAGTTTCTTCTTCTTTTCTTGTGCAGTGACCAAGTGTTCGAGTGGCTCATGAGTTGACCTTGAAGTGGTGAGATTCCATAGTTCAGAAGGAATTCATTTCATGATGTTATTATTCTATGTTACAGACATTTTTATACATGAATTTTTGCTATTATCGGGGGCATGACCTGACAATTTATTAACTCTGGATTGTAGAGGCTTTGTGGAATACTGTGGAATTGGGTGTGTTGGTTTAGTGTGTTGTGGTGATGAATAGTTAACCATTTCTTTAATTATTGTTAGACTTATTTTGTTCTATTTTGTTATATGATCGGGATTCATCTGACACTTGTGGTTGATATATTGGTTAGGTTAGGTGAAGGGGGTGATCTCCGGTCCATGTGGGACTTGAGATACCCATCACGGCCAGTCCCTTGTTTAGGTCATGACAAAGTTGGTATTAGATCCTAGGTTCATGGTCAATTGGGTGTTCACAACGCTATGTTAAGTGGAGTCTCATTTATGAGTGTGTAGCGCGCCACACTTATAAGAGAGAGCCTATGAGACATTTAGGAATATTTCCTTTTCTTGTTGTATTATTTTCGAGATATAGAGTCTAAAGTCTTAGATTCTTTTGAAATCTGTTTGCTCATCTTTAAGATCATGCCTCCAAGAAGATCTGATGTTCATGTAAACTCTTCTTTCCTGTTTAAGGACAATGTGCATAGAGCTCGCCCAACTTTTGGGTCCATACTCCGTCAAGGATCGTTGTATCTGACTGTCCTCGTGGGTTTCCACCTGTCCCCACTAATCCTACTCCTGAGGGTGACACTTACACTCAGTCGCCTCCCAAGGAGGTTACTAATACTGAGTTTCGTCGCTCCATTCCTTATTAACTCAGCTGGTGACATCTCAGTCACAACAGTCTGGTTCTTCTAGTACTGTTATGGGTTCATCTGAGGCCACTAGAGTTGGACAATTCATGAGGTTGTATCCTCTGATGTTTACTCGTACAAAGGTTGAGGAGGACCTTAAAGCTTCATTGATGAGATGGAGAAGATCTTCTAGGTTATTCATGTTTTGGAAGTTGAGGGTGTAGATTTTGCTGCGTACCAAATTAAAGATGTAGCGTACCAGTTGTACGGAGAGTGGGAATAGTCGAGGGGTAAGCATGCTAGCTTTGCCGTATAGGATGATTTCTGTAGTGAATTTCTGGACCGCTACTTTCCTCAGGATTTGAGGGAAGCTAAAGTGGAAAAAATTGTTAACTTAAAGTAAAGGAGGATGACAGTCAAGGAGTATGCCTTAAAATTCCATCAGTTGTCCTGATATGCTCTCGAATAGACATCTAATATGAGGGCCCGAATGAGAAAGTTTTCTTCGGGATTGTCTTGTGATTTGATTCTTGAGAGTAAGGCTGCCTTGTTGATCAAAGACATGGATATCTCCAGATTGGTTGTGTATATGTAACAGGTCAAAGAGGTGGAAGAAAATATACTAAGATTAGTGGAGGCAACGTAAGAGGTCTCAATTTTCAAAATAGAGTGAGGGCCAACAACAGAATGGGAAGTGGCCTAAGAGGAAGGTTTGGGGGAGTCCTAACTCCTATTCAACGGCTACTGCTCCCTACCTGAAGCCGTCGGGAGACAAATATTTGTAGGGTTGTGATGTTTCTAAGGTACAAGTTGCCCATTCGCAGGCCAGTGGGGCCTAGTCCATACCAACCTACCCTCATTGCATATTATGTGGTCAACATCATCGTGGTTAGTGTGAGAAGGGAAAGAATCGATGTTTTGTGTGTGGTCAGATCGGACATATGCAGTGAGCCTTTCCCTCTAAAGTAGATTTTAGGGTGAACAAAATTTTTGTTGCCTCTTCATCATCTCCTGCACCGAAGGGTTCCACTTCTGGATCATCTTCTGCACCGAAGGGTTCCACTTGTGGTTCCGGCACTGGTCAAAACCACTTTTATGCTCTCACTACTCGCCAAGTGTCCGAGGTATCTTCGGATGTTGTTAATGGTATGTTGAAACTCTTTTCTCATGATGTGTACTGTTTACTTGATTCAGGGTTCTCTCTCTTATGTAACCCCATTTGTGGCTGTGCATTTTAGTTTTGGTCCAAAGTGTCTGTCAGGCCCTTTTTCTATTTCTACTTTGGTAAGAGACTCTGTGGTTGTCAGAAGAGTCTATAGAGGGTGTGTGGTAGATATTGGTAGTAGAGAAACTTAGTAGATTTGATAGAATTAGACATGGTTGATTTTAATGTGATTTTGGGGATGGACTGGTTTCACTTGTGCTATGCTTTCGTAGATTTTCGGACCCGTAAGGTCATGTTTAAATTCCTTAATGAGCCAGTTGTTGAGTGGGAGGGTGATTCCTTAGCTCCTAAGGGAAAGTTTATATAGTATCTTAGAGTTCGGAGATTAAACTCTAAGCGGTGTCGCTATTATCTGTTTTGAGTTAAAGATTCTCACTCGAAAGGTCCTTCTTTGCATTTTGTTCCTGTTGCAAATGAGTTTCCTGAGGTCTTCCCTAATGACTTTCTCGATATCTCTCCCGATAGGGAGATCAATTTTGATATCGATCTTGTTCCAAACACTTGCCCCATTTTTATCCCCCCGTATATAATGGCTCTAGTTGAGTCGAATGAGCTTAAGGAGCAATTAAAAAACCTCTTAGACAAGGGTTTCATCCATCCTAGTGTATCCCCGTGGGGTGCACCAGTATTGTTTATGCGAAAGAAGGATAGTTCCCTTCGGATGTGTATTGATTACTGGCAATTGAATAAGGTGACAGTGAAGAATAAGTATCCCCTTCCGAGGATTGATGATCTCTTCGATCAACTTCAGGTTGCCAAATTCTTTTCTAAGATCGATTTTCTATCTGGGTATCATTAGTTAAAGGTTAGTGATGTGGATATCTCTAAGACGACTTTCCGTACCCGGTATAGGCACTTTGAGTTCTTGGTCATGGATTTTAGGTTGACCAATGCCCCCGCGACATTTATGAATTTAATAAATAGGGTCTTTCATCAGTTTCTAGATTTGTTCGTCATTATCTTCATTGATGACATCTCAGTGTAATCTAAGAATGAGGAGGATCATGCAGGTCATCTCCACCTTGTGTTGTAGACCTTGAAAGGTCAACAATTGTATGCTAAGTTCTTTAAATGTGAATTCTAGTTGAATGCCATAACTTTTCTGGGTCATGTTGTGTCTAGTGAGGGGATTATGTTGGATCCTTAGAAGGTTGCTGTGGTTAACAAGTGGACTAGACCCACGACTCAGATTGATAGTGCAACAGGTAGCGTAGTCATCTCTTGGTATGGAAATAAAAGAGAAACATGTGTTAGGTCCCCTTTTGATGAAGATCAAGGATGATATGGGTAAACAAAAGGTGATGGTCTTTGAGATTAGTGGAGATGGTATCTTGAGGTACCAAGGGAGGTTGTATGTTCTGAATGTAAAAGAGTTATGAGGAAGGATTTTGGTTAAGGCCCATGAGTTGTGGTATACGGTTCATCCTGGTTCAACAAAGATGTATCATGATCTCAAGGAAATGTATTGGCGGAATAACATGAAACAGGATGTATCCGAATTTGTGGCTATGGTATGTCAGCAAGTGAAGGTGGAGAACTTAAGGGCCGGTGGGCTACTCCAAGAGATTGAATTACTAGTGTGGAAATGAGAGATAATTAATATGAATTACGTTATCGGTCTTCCGCGGTTGCGGAATCAGTATGACTCGATTTGGGTCATCGTGGATAGGATGACTAAGTGTCACGACCCGAGACTACCCCTTAGTCGTAACACAGTGCTTAGAACCACAAGTGATCCTAAGCTAACCCATCAACTGGCATGATACTTGAGCAACTGATTTAGAATATATAAAATAGCTAAATTTGCTGTGCGGAAATATAGTCATGACGTAATCTGGATAAATAAAATTATGATAAAGTTTTCAATCTGATAAAACTGAAGAGAAAACTTGAATTTACATTTCACAACTCTGACTGACTATCTATGAAGCCTCTACTATACTGACTATAGATAGCTGGGACATGCCTCAAACGATCACTAATCAATACACATAAATGATCAAAATAAAGTACATGAAATACAACTGACTAGATTCCTCAAAATAGGAAAATTCATCACCAGCTGGCTGGAAGCTGAAACTGTCTGATTACGATGTGTAGTCTACAACTAGTACCTACATTATGAGAAAATGTAGCACGTAGATATGTATGTGGATCAGTACTTCTGGAATGTACTGAGTAAGCGGGGGTGAATGTAATAAGTAAAACTCATTTCATACATATTCTTAAAACATGCATGCTAAGTATAAGTAGACACACCAAGAGACTAAAATAAACTAAAAGCTGAAATATTTTAAAACATGCACAACAAATATAATCTGATAAGCTGGTGAATCACTACACTTAGTTCCTTAAAACTTTACCTTTATAATATAAATAGAACTGAAGCTGAAAAATAGTAAAACATGGGTACTATATGAATAATGGGCCTGAAACTACGTGATGGAAATTGTAATATTTGAGAATGGAAGACTAAGTGTATATCTGTTATGTGACTGAGGTAAATCTAATATCTGAAAGACTAAAAGCTGTAAAACTAAATATCTAAAAGTCTGTACACTGAGTCAAGCAAACCTAAACTGAAATTAAACTGAATACTGTCAGAGACTATGGGAGGTATCATGTAATCGACATGTCCCAATCGGAGCTAATCGGGGTCCAACCTGTAACCCCAGTTGGAAGGGTGTCAGTACCGTGCCACAGGTACCAATACTGGCTGACGATGTGGTTCCACAAGGATGATGTCCCAAAGGACTAAGGAGTCACCCTATACTGGCAGGTGCTCTTATGAGATATGTGTCAACCCTAAATTCGCAGGAAGACATCTCAAACCTATGCTGACTACGTAGTTCTATAACTCAGGGATTGCTACTAAGGGTCAAACCCTAAACTGGCAGGAATGCCCTTATCCCTGGGTTCGCTCGATGCTAAATCCTACTCCCAACTGAATGACAGGAATACTAACTGGTGCATGCACTGTTAACAAATAACTGATAAGCTCAGGTCATGGTATTCTAAAAATAAAGTGCATATGGATTCTGGGGTAATTATTAACATATAAACTGATAATGCTCATCATGTATATGAATATCTGAGTATACTAATAAGATTCATGGATTAACTGTCTGAGTACTTGAAAAGCTAAATTTATGTAAATCACATAGGTATTGGGTGTTCATAACCCACCAACACTGAATGAATATAAAATACAATATCAAACTTGAAATACTGTAATAAGTGATTATGCTTCAAAGACCAAAACATGGGCATTTCATCAAACATGTGAAAATCATAAACTTGCATATGAGAACATCTTAAACATGAGTAAACAATGGGATTTCATGGTTATATTCATAACTTGGGGATTTATCCTAAATTAATTGAACAAGACATGGGAATTACAACATTCAAAACTTGATATGACTCGTTCCACTTGAAATCACTAATAATCATAACTTTAAATTGAATTAACAAGAGATTAATGGAGATAGTTCAACTTAAACATGTAAAACTCATAATTTAAAACCAAAAGGGGTCTTGGTCTCTATGGGTGAAAGGGGGCCCATGAATGAACTACCACATACCTTAATAGATGGTTTCTTGAACTTGGAAGTTTGAAATTCTTGATTTCTCAAGAAATCAAGAATTTGTTCTTGGGAAAGGGGAGGGTTTTAACGTGAGTTGATTTAAAGAAGATGGGCAAATAATGCCCCTTTTTGAGTTATAAATCGTGTTTGGACGACTGGGGATGAGCAAAAAGGACTAAAATGCCCCTTGGTCTCTTTTTCCTGTGTAAATAACCCTCATGGCACGACCCCAGAAAGGTGGAATGGACCTCGCGTCGCGAGCCTATCGTGAGACCTTACCGTTTCTCACGAAAATAGTCATAACTTTTTGCTCGGGTATCAGATTAAGAAGAAATTTGTATTATTGGAAAGATAATTCAATTATCTACAACTTTGTTGTATTTATATGTAAAATTCCACATATATCAAAAGTTATACACGTTCAAAGTAGGCCTTTATAGAATCGAATACAAAGATTTGGCCAAATCAAAGACTCTTAGCTCAACTTTTCTCTAAGTAATTCCCATGAACATTTTTCAACTCAAAAGCATTATTAACACTATGATAATGATCATGACACAAGTATTCAAATACAAATCATGGGATTAAAATTTACTCACGTAGGAATGATGGTTCAAAGTCTAGCCGTAAAATGCGAGATGTTACATTATCTTCCCTTGGAATCATTCATCCTCGAATAATGGATAGGAACTTGATGAAGTCTTATGAGTATGGAATGATATACACATGACATGTCTGGGAATGATGGATGTAGCTGAGCTGAAATGTTATAACTTTATCATGAAACTAATTTCTGAGCTGACTTGTACCAGGGGTATTACAATGTCTGAGGTGGAATACTTGGAAAACTGAGATTATGCACTGAACACGTATGAACTGAGTCATAACTAAATAGTTGAATCTGAAACATGCTACTTGGACTGAACTAAATTTGTAACTTGCATGGACGTGAATGAATTACCTCATGGAATAACCATATTCATAAAATTTTGGATAGTAAGACTATATTGAAAGATGGAAAAACCATAGGAACTTGTCTGTCTAACTTCTAAACTAAATGGCTGGCTATATGGACTGAATTATACTGAAAGCTTATACTCAACTGAGTATTTCTTCAACACTTTTTCTAAGAAGTGCTAATAATATTAGGGAGCAATGATTCTTGGGAATAATCTGAATAAGATATCTAAATAATGAATCTTTATATGGCTATAACTCTATAACATGTAACATAGGACTATGAAACATAAACTAGGATAGAATTACTAGGCCTTAGGTAATGTAACTGCCCAATTCGAGCTTAGCCTCGCTTCTTAAATACTCCCATAGGTACGTATAACTACTCCAGCCAAAGTTTGAGTTGAACTACCTGTTGAAATACCTGCTCTCACCATGTTCAAGCCTAACTCAAAATTACAAGGTACTGCACATAACACCATAATGCTAGTATGAACTATGAATCAATACCCTAGGTGTTTTCACAACTTCTCATCTCAAGAATAATTCTTCTTACCAATTTTACAACTAAAGGCAACCTCTTACTAGGAATTCACTAGCGCACAATGCACCCATCCACTTATATACAAAATGATATTCAAGCCTGTCATTATAACCACATATAAACTTCTAGGCAAACACCCATAAAAGCATCTCTCTCATATTCTCTAAACCTCTATCAATAACAACTTTCTTTCACTATTCTTAAGAAGACACTCCTAAAAGTCTTAACTAACCATGACATATACTAAAAGCTTTGCCTCAATCTTTCTTCAAACTTATAGCCTTACATAAAACAAACACACAATAATCTTTCCTCCACAAGAAATATTTACTCTCTCCCATCTAAACAATTGTCGATCACCATTATCTTTATATAAAAAGAGGTCACTAAAAGTTAGAACATGAGAACCTAAAGCATGAAAGAATACTATGCATAACTTAGACACTTAACTGTGGCCTGAATAATAGAGTATCAATGACATGAATTCATCAAAGGGATCTAAACTGAGGACATAAATGACATAATCTGAATTTCGATGATCATTAAGAGTGTAGCATGGGTACCTAGAACTGAGCATACTGTAAAGCATGGGTACATGAGTCATGAGCTGCATGACCTGAGTTTGGAGTTCATAAATTCAAGAAATATGATTCGTACTGTTGAGTGAACTGGAACTCCTTTTACTAGGAACTGGAAGTGCACATGATTCTATGAAAAGTGCAAGAATGCGAGCTATGATCATGGAGCTAATGTGTAAGGCATGAGTAGATATCGTGATAACTGAAGCACAAAAATTTATACTAAGATAAGAATAGATTGGGTATCTTCCTTGCCATAGATGTTCTACAAAACTCTGACATCACTACTAGAATCTGAAAGCCTAACTTGGTTTCTTGTTCTATCATGTCCCCCTTAGCTTTAAGCTATCATTCTAAGTTCGTCCCCTTAATAAATAAACTATGAACTGGAATACAATAACTTTATTCTAGATCCTGAGATATACCGACACACATAAAGAATAAATCTACCCTGAAAGACTACACTTGAGAGTGTAAAACCCACTGCTAGTACTTCCTTTTGAAATACAACTCTTAACTTTCTATAGCCCTAATAGTCATCATATAATAAATTAAGCACTTACTAACTTAGAATATTCATGAGTATCACCATACCTTGAGTTCACATCATCTAGAATTTCAATTCTCCTTTCTATTAGATCAATCATCCAAGATTCAAACTTAGATTCTAACACATAACATGGATATTACCAACTTTTAACAAACTATACTAACTTCATTCTTGAACACTTCCTTAATATATACTATCCTTGGCTTTCTTTAGATTCAACAATCATCATCTCAGATTGACACCCTTTTCGACAACACACTTGCCCCACTAAATATAAAATCTGCCCCTTTTCCTTCATAGCCTACTAATATCACATCTCTAAACTTATAACCACACCATCATACTTAACTTAAATTCTCGCATAAATTATTTCAAACCTAATGGTTCACTATTCATACAACAAGCCCCATGAATACATAATCTACTAAATCCAGACAAACACTATCCCCACTTTACTGCTGCTAAACTTTTGGGTTCATGTTTTTAACTCTAGACTATATGCTGTCATAGGATTCTGAGAAGGGATCTGATGGCACATATGACTTTAGCTTAGTGCACGATTTACATGAACATGAATGAAATCTTTCAAACTTTAAAACTTAAGAGCACTGATGGGATACTTTTGAGTCTGCGTACAATCCTAAAATTATCTGTGGGGACTCTCTCAGAAGACTCTATCTGTAAGAATTTAAGTTGGGTATTTTTGTTGCCTTAAGGATAAGTCAAAGTTGGCACGAATGGATTAACGTAAGTATCTATATAAATTAATTAGCGAACACTTCTACTACACGATCTGATATATGAAAGAAGGGAAACATTTCTTAAATGCCCTGTAACCTTTCAAAAAAAGTACAGACATCTCCATACCGTTCTACAAGACTTTAATAGATACGGCTTCATAGACACCCTAGGACACTTGAACTCTGGGCTCTAATACAAAGTTTTATCATAACCCGAGACTACCTTCTAGTTGTAACACGGTGCTTAAAACCACAAATGATCCCAAGCTAACCCATGAACTGGCATGATACTTGAACAACTGATTTAGAATATATAAAATAGCTAAATTTGCAGTACGGAAATATAATCATGACATAATCTGGATAAATAAAATACTGATAAAATTTTTAATCTGATAAAACTAAATAGAGAACTGGAATTTACATTTCACGACTCTGATTGACTATCTATGAAACTTCTACTATACTGACTATAGATAGCTGGGATATGCCTCCAACGACTACTAATCAATACACATGACTAATCAAAATAAATTACATAAACTCGAACTGACTGGAGTCCCCAAAATAGGAGAACTCATCACCTTCTGGCTGGAAGCTGCAATTGTTTGATTACGATGTGTACTCTAGAACTGGTACCTACATTATGAGACAATGTAGCACATAAACATATATATGGATCAGTACTTATAGAATATACTGAGTAAGCGGGTATGAATGCACTAAGGAAAACTCATTTCATATGTAATCTTAAAATATGCATGCTAAGTATAAGTAGACTCACCAAGAGACTGAAATAAACTGAAAGCTAAAATATCTTAAAACATGTATAACAAATATAATATGATAAGCTGGTGAATCACTACACTTCGTTACTTAAAACTTTACTTTTATAATATAAATAGAACTGAAGCTGGAAAACAGTAAAATATGGGTACCGTATGAATACTAGGTCTAAAACCACGTGATGAAAACTATAATATCTAAGAATAAAAGACTAAGTGTATACAATTATGTTACTGAGGTAAATCTGAAAGATTGAAAGCTGTAAAACTAAATATCTGAAAGTTTGTACACTTAGTCAAGCAAACTTGAACTAAAATTACAGTGAATACTGACTGAGACTATGGGAGGTATCATATAACCGACATGCCCCAATATAAGCTAATTAGGGTCAAACCTATAGCTCCAATTGGAAGGGTTTTAGTACCATGCCACGAGTACCAACAATGGCTGACGATGTGGATCCATAAGAATAATATCCCAAAGGACTAAGGATCACCCTATACTGGTAGGTCCTCTCATTAGATATGTGTCAACCCAAATCTAGCAAAAAGACATCTCAAACCTATGCTACTTACGTAGTTCTGCAACTCAAGGATTGCTACTAAGGGTCAAACCCTAAAACTGACAGAAATGCCCCTATCCATGGGTTCGCTCAGTGCTAAATCTTACTCCCAACTTAATGACACTGGAATACAAACTGGTGCATGAACTGTTAATTAATAACTGATAAGCTCAGGTCATGGTATTCTGAAAATAACAGTGCATATAAATTCTAGGATAATTATTAACATATAAATAGATAATGCTCATCATGAATATGAATATTTGAGTATACTAATAAGATTCATGGATTAACTTTCTGAGTACTTGAAAAGCTAAATTTATGTAAATCACATAGGTATCGGGTGTTCATAACCTACCAACACTGAATGAGTATAAAATATGATATCAAACTTAAAATACTGTAATAAGCGATTATGGTTCAAAGACCCAAACATGGGAATTTTATCAAACATGTGAAAATCATAAACTTGTACATGAGAACATCTTAAACATGAGTAAACAGTGGGATTCCATGGTTAAATTTATAACCTGGGGATTTATCTTGAATTAACTGAACATGACATGGGAATTTCAATATTCAAAACATGATATGACTCATTCCACTTGAAAGAACTAATAATCATAACTTGAAATTGAATTAAAAAAAAATTCATGGAGATAGTTCAACTTAAACATGTTAAACTCATAATTTAAAACCAAAAGGGGTCTTCGGCTCCATGGGTGAAAGGGGACCCATGGATAAACTTTCATAGACCTTAATAGATGATTTCTTGAGGATTTTTTGAACTTGGGCGTTTGAAATTCTTGATTTCTAGAGAAAGGAGTTTGAATTTTTTCTTGGTAAATAGAAGGGTTTTTACATGAGTTGATTTGAAGAAGATGGACAAATAATGCCCCTTTATGAGTTATAAATCGTGTTTGGACGGTTGGGGATGAGGGAAAAGGACTAAACTTCCCCTTGGCCTCTTTTTCCTGTGTAAATAACCCACTTAGTGTGAACCCCAGAAAGGTGGAATGGACCTCATATCGCAACTCCCATAAAGGTGGAATGGACCTCTCGTCGCGAGCCTATCGTGAGACCTTACTATTTCTCACAAAAATAGTCATAACTTTTTGCTCGGGTATCGAATTAAGGAAAAATTAGTATATTTGGAAAGATAATTCAATTATATACAACTTGGTAGTATTGTGATGACAAATTTCATATATATCAAAAGTTATACACATTCAAATTAGGCCCTTGTATAATCGAATACAAAGATTTGGCCGAATCAAAGGCTCTTAGCTCAATTTCTCTCTAAGTGATTCCATGAACATTTTTCACCTCAAAAGAATTCTTAAACTAGAATAATGATCATGAAATGTGTATTCAAAGACAAATCATGGGATTAGAGTTTACACGCGTACGAACGATGGTTCAAAGTCTAGCCCAAAAATGTACGGTGTTACATTAAGTCCACTCACTTCTTTCCTATGAGAATTAACTATTATGTCGATGGTTATGAGAAGTTGTTCCTTCAAGAAATTGTAACATTGCATGCTGCGCCTGTCTCAATTATTTCTGATTATGGCACTCAGTTTTCATCACATTTGTGGCGTTCTTTTTAGCGTGGTTTGGGAAATAAAGTAAGTCTTAGTATGAATTTTCACCCACAGTCAAATGGGAAATCCAAAAGGACTATTCAGACTTTGGAGGATATGTTGCGAGCTAGTGTGATTAATTATGGTGGTAGTTAGTTTGACTATTTGCCTTTGATTGAATTTGCTTATAACAATAGTTACTATTCTAGCATTGGTATGGACCTGTTTGAAGCATTATATGGTAGTAGGTGTAGATATCCTATTGGGTGGTTTGAGGTTGGTGAAGCAGAAATATTTGGCCCGTATTTTGTTTACCAAGCCATGAAAAAGGTGAAAGTAGTTTGGGATAGGCTTCAGACCACCCAAAGTCGCCAAAAGTTCTATACAGATGTGAGGTGAAGGGATTTGGAGTTTGAGGTTAAAGATTGGGTCTTCTAGAAAGTATCTCTCATGAAGATAATAATATGATTTGGGAATAAGGGGAAGCTTAGTCCCTGGTATGTTGGTCCGTATATGGTTTTAAGAAGGGTTGGTAATATTGTGTAAGATTTGGAATTGCCCTTATACATAAGTTCCATTCATATGATATTCCATGTGTCCATGTTGCGGAAATGTGTGGCTGATCCCTTATTGATTGTCCCTTCGGAATACATTGGCATCTTAGATTTTTTGTTTTGTGAGAAGGTCTCAGTGAGGATCTTGGATGGGAAAGTTTGTCGGTTGTGAATGAAAGACGTGGCTTCGGTGAAGGTTCTATGGCGGAACCAAAAGTCCCAGAAAGCTACTTGGGAAGTCTAGTTGGACATAAAGTACAAGTATCTATTCCTATTCTCGATTCTAGAAAATTATGCTTGAGGTAAATGTTGTTCTTAACACCTATGTTTCATATCTTGTTAATGATAGATTGTAAATCTCTTGATGTTTATTTTCTGTCTTAAAGGTAAGAGTAGAGATGTTGGGGTTTAATCATGATTGTAGTTCCTCGTCTCACCATTTGAGGATGAATTATCCTAAGAGAGGAAAACTGAAATACCCCAAACTTTGGCCCTTGCAAAATTTCCCGAGTCTTGAACTTTTTGTGCATCGTAGACTTATATCATAATACTCATATGATGTGTATAGGTCTAGGAACCTAGTCGTATGTTGGTCAGTGTCACATTGGCCAAGTTTTGTTCTTGATACAAGAAGGCATCATACGGTCGTATGTACATGATATGAGAAGTATAGTGCCAAAAGCATTGACATTCTGCTTAGGGTATGGTTTAAGGGTACTAGTCATATGATAGGGTGCGATTTAGGCTAATGAGTCATAAGTTGGATAGAATGTGATGTCAACATTCTCATCAACATACAAGTGGAGGGTACCACTTGTATGATGTGGGTACAAGTGGAGAGGCCTAACCGTACCCTCTGCGAGTCTTTTATAGATTTTAAGCTGAGGGTATTTTAGACATTTCCCACCCCAAGCCCTTAAGAGCCTACATCTTATAACACTATTTGGTCCCTCATCCTCACTTTGGAAGATGAAAACACTCTCTTAAACTCTCTAAAATCCTATTAAAGAGATTGGGCTAGGGTTTCATCAAGGTGGTCACCTAGAGGCTTAAAGATCAAAATCTCTTCGTGAATCTTCATAATTCAGACATGTGACTCTTCCTTCATTGTTAGTTCAGAAAAATTATGTATTTGAAACATTGTTCTTGAATCGTAAATAATGGTTTTAAAATCTATGGTTGAGGGTTTGAATGCATATTGTTGAGTATTGTTCTCTCATGTCTTAACTTGTGTTTATGCATGATTTAATTATGGTTTTACAAATGTGGGTGATTGGAAATTGTGATTTAAACTAAAGGGTCATGATCAACACTAACTTGATGGTTTTTAACTTAACTAATGACTTGCTAATAGAATGCCCTCAACCTATTTATGAAAATGTCCATGTGAAGGATCTTGTCACATGATGAATTATATTTTGAACTAATGCTTGGTATAAGAATGATAAAGAAGGATGAATGATTTTGTGAAGGTGTTAGTCACCATAAATTGAATTTAATTGTGATTTAAACTAAGGCATTGTCTTAATAATGTAAATGGTAGGAAAATAGTTTCATGAAGACCTTGTAGGTCACAAATGGTTTTGAATTGCAACCTTGGTGGTTTAATTGGCTAAATGGGTTCGAGTCCATAAATGTTGAATTGAGTTGAGGTCCTTGTAGAGACTATGGGTTCGAGTCCCAAATATTGAATGATAAGGGTTATGGAATGTTGTACTCTTGCAAGTGGGGTTAGTATGACGATACCAACGAGATATCATTGGTAAGTAAGTGGACTAATGGTTGTGTGTATATATGTAAATGATGTTTTAAATTGGACTTTAAAGTGGGATGTGAGCTGAGCCGTAAAAGTAGAGTCCAAATAACTAACACTGAAAACCGTGCTAGCCTGTATGGGTGTCTATATTATCGGAAGGTTCGAGTCCCCCAAATAGATATATGAATGGGAGGTTCAAGTCCCCCATAATAATTGTATGCATTGGTGCTACTACACCTTAATTATGCCGGGAGGTTTGAGTCCCATATAATGGCATATACGGATATGGATATTCTCTGGTTAGTGTGGCTACACGCACTACAACCCTTCCAGCTAGGGGAGAGCTGGGCCCATATAGCCTGTGGAGGCCTTGTTATATGACAGTTATGCTACACAACCCAGGTTAATATTTTCAATGTTCATGCTAAGCCTTGTTCCTTTTTTCTAGAACTATATATATACATATGTTTACATGTGATTGCATATGAGGTTTTGACTTTTATGAAAACAAAATCACAGAGTTAAGTAATTTCTCGGACAGGTGACGACATTTTGTGACGCCTTATCAGGAGTCTGATGACTTATCATAGATGTCGTCATCTCTTCTTCGCATTTGACACTCGCTGCCTTAAGGTTAACGATGAAACCTGATGACTTATCAACTATTTGATGACTTATCAGGAAATGTCGTCACAACTTTCAGCTGAGGTCCATTCTCTGTCTAAGGTTGATGGTATCTCTGATAACTTATCACATGGCTGACGACTTATCAGGAATGTCGTCAGACACACTTCTCTTCTATTTGCTTCAGATTTTAGCTCTTTTGTTTCCATCTTTTTTGGTTCTCTTGCATCTTGGCTTTTACTGCAAAATTAAAGATAAAACAATCAAAAACGACAAAATTTGCTTATGACTTTGCAATTATTCTCAGTTAAAAGCCTCAAATGTGTTAGCATCTGCTCACACATCAACACCCTCAACTTATAATTTTTTGTCCTCAAGGAACTGAAACACAATCAAGAGAATAAAAAGTACATTCGACAGTCAACCATCCATATTATCTCAAAAAATCTTCACCATCTCCAAGGTCAATTAATTTAAAAACAACAACTGTGCATATTATTGAAGAACAACAATGCGACACACAGGAATCAAGATATGTGATCAATTCAGCAACAACACCCATGCATGTACCAAGATTACACTATCCAAATAAGTTAGCAACTAGTAACGTAACCAGTGTGCCATCACTACAAAGAAGTTCCACTTTACTTATATCAGACATTACATATGTAACCATGGGGACAATCACCAGACACTCACTCTCATAATAAAGTTGCAATCAATGTATGCCGAATACTATAGGCTTGCCCTTATTTTCATTACCAAGACTTTCAGATAGGTCAGCTAGGATCACTATAGGTTTTCTCTTTAGCTTATAATGTAGGCTAGGGGCTGGTATGATACTCGATGATATTTAAAGTGACTAAGCCTCCTTGACACTACACTAACTTTTGGGGTTTCACTCACTAGCCTTTTTCTATTCTTCTAATTCTTGATCACACTTATTCAGGATGGGTGGCGTTCTTTTCTACAATCACTTTTTTTCACAACTTTTCTTTTCTTGCTCTTTTCCACCGCACCCAGGTTTTTATTCTTTTCTTTTACTCTACCTTTCTTCATACTCATTTTACATCAAGCACCCCTATGATAGCCACCCTCAACTTAGTCCATTTGCCTAAGTCAAGGTGCACAGTGACCAAAGAGGAACAGGGCTAAAAAGGTTCATTATGCTATAAAAATGGGACGGTGATCGATATCATAAAATAAAATAGGCTATTCAGGCTCAAAATAGGGATCAATGGATATTATGCATACAGGGAAGGCCATTTAGGGTAAAGTAGGCTAATATCAAAACTCCCTATGATCCATTCCTAACCCCTATCCTTCAACCTAGGTAAGACTAACTGGGCAAGTTCTGAATCCAACATACAAAGGGAACTAAGTAAAATCTCACACACACATAGCACACAAGTATATCATAAGTTACTACTTATCCACCTCATGAAATTGTTTACCAATGGTTATCATGTTAGTAGAACTAATACCATACAAAGATGAACAGTGGTCACAATTAGATGCACATCACAACGTTACAAAGTAGACAATTAGAAAGGTATTCAAAAATCAACAAAAACATGTCAACTGCCTAAGGTACTTGTATTTCTCCTAGTCAACTACAACATTTTATAACAAATTACAATACGCCTAAAAATGTCGGCTTTACTAAGAACAATACTTTGGGGAAAAGAGGCACGGTAACAAAAAACCCAAGAGTACATCAACACTCACAAGTAGGTCCACCCTCAACTTAAAATCATGCAATGTCCCCAATGTGTCAAACCAAAACAAGAGAGTTAGAAACATACCTGTGGCACCGTGGGTGAGAAGATCTGATGTCAATCACATAATATGAATACAAACAACAAAATACCTTGGGTTGCCTCCCAAGAAGCACCTGATTTAATATCGTGGCATGACTAGGTTATCTTGACTACTCAGAATTCATCAAGATACCTGAAAAGTGCTTCATCCTTTATCCCTCCACTTAGACGATTTGAATCGTCGGCCCATCTTTCGATCTTTACATCTTTTAGGTGCGTTGGGTAAATATGAGAGAATGATAAGAAAAGTTCTATCACGCCACTTCAAAGACTTAAACTGCTTGCCCAATTTTGCATCGAAATTTCATGTGGGCTCTTTTGTCAATGGTGAGAATCTTAAAAATCCATTAAATGGACATCTATCTTTAAGCTTCTTGTCCTTTAAGATTGGGGTTGTATTATACCCTTTTGGAAAGATAAACTCCAAAATGTTGGAATTTTCTTCCTCATTTCCAAAACACATCATTTGCTTGGGTGATTCGACTTTCATCACATCCACCAAGCATAATGTTGAAAAGTGATTCGACTGAGGTCTTATCCCTAATTTTCAAGTTGCATCCTTCTCGACCTCTTCACCCCGAATTGGGATAGAGTCTTTATAAGAGATTGTCTTGGTTTCTTCTTTTTCCTCAAACACCATTTCCTCAATCTTAGCATCATCTCTCATGGTTGGTTTGGTTGGTTGAGAAATCACCGAGGGTTGCTCAACATCAAAGTCAACATTAATATAGGGTTTTTGCTCCTCATCTTCACACTCTTCCATTATTTTAAATGATTCCACAAACAAGATATCATCTAAACATAATATAGAAGAATGATTTGAATGATTGACTTTTATATCCATCACCTTGTTAATGATTGGCTTCATGTATTGATGCATAACACATACAATATCATACATTTCTTTCTGGAGATCCAACATTTGTTGAAACATAGCTTCAATGCCACTCTTACCGGTGCTTCGTTCTTCCTTTTCTTGACCATAAAACCTATAGAACTTATAAGAAGAACAAGAATTTGGGTTAGCGCAATAGGGGGAGGGGCATTTGGAAAATCACTCCAATGTCCATCTTGACCACCACATAAAGAACAATCATACTCCTGGTAGGATGGAGATGGTGCACACATCTCTCTCCGGGGAGCATATCTACAATCTTGCCAAAAGTGAGGTCTATCACACTATGGACATAGATTATCAAGATAAGATTTCCAACCACCAAGCTCATGTTCATTCCACGATGCCATAGTAATAAGTAAACTAAAATAAAAATCTACCTAACACAAGAAATAAAAGAAAACTAAAAACAAATATTTACAAGTTTGAATTCAACCAAGTAGGCTAAAATTCTAAACCAACTCAATACGCCAAATTGTTCCCCAGCAATGGCACCATTTTTGATAATGCTCAACTTACACATCAATTAAGTGCAAGACGGTCATCGTCAATATATTTACCCAACCTTTGGAGTCGTGGTCGAATCCACAGGGAACAATGTGAGTGGCGATTAAACTAGTTTGAAACTAAAGCTACAAATTAAATTCAAACAAATGATACGAAAAGCTAAAATGGGGGTTTCAATGATCAAACAAATATTAAAGTTTAATTTGGTTCAGAGCTCAAATCTTAAACTGCAATATTTCAAATCGATGATATAGAGAAACTAAAGTTGTGATCACTATGATTAGTAATCCTCCATTGAATAACAGTTGTAGTATTGGATTCTCGTGACTTATGGGAAACACCAAATTATCAGTTTCAACAGTCCATCTAAGTGTTTCTCAACCTACCTAGATGTTGAACTCCCTAATTCTCTCGAACCTAGGAAAGCATTCTATTCACACTGATTTTATCTCGAGTTTATCAATCTTGTTACAACATTAATCATTAGATAAGAACTTAACCTTCCCAAATCCTCGTTGATAATCCACTTCTTACTAGGGTTGATTTCTTATCTCAAGCAAATCAACCGTAAGCAAGGCCTATTGTTTGCAACCAACAAAAAATAATTAATACAAAAGAATTATCAAGATGTTCCCACAATCACTCGAATCCTAACAAAATATTAAATCCATGGAGGAATAATCATAGATCCCATAACCCTAGTTGTGGGTTTTAGTTCCACATGAGAAAGAAAGAGATAACAACAATTATATTCATTATTCAAAGTAATTAAACTTACAAAAGATGAAGTCTGAAGTTGATTCTCTTCTAAGTTCAAGAGCAAAATCTCAAAACCCAATCAATGAGTTGAATATTGAATTCTAAGTTAAGTGCCCCTAAAAAAAGTAAAATCCCTTGGAATAAGTTCCAGAAAATGGAATACCAGCCTCCAAGAAAACCCTAAACAATACTTTAAATAGTTCACCCTAATTATGGAAACAAAATCACAGTGTTCAGTAATTTCTCGGGTAGGTAACAATATTTTTGATGCCTTATCAGGAGTCTGATGACTTATCACAGATGTCGTCAGCTCTTCTTCGCATTTGACACTCGCTGCCTTAAGGTTAACAATGAAACCTGATGATGTATCAACTCTTTGATGACTTATCAGGAAATGTCGTCACAACTTTCAGCTGAGGTTCATTGTCTGTCTAAGGCTGATGGTATCTCTGATAACTTATCACATGGCTGATGACTTATCAGGAATATCGTCTGACACACTTTTCTTCTATTTTCTTCATATTTCAACTCTTTTGTTTCCATCCTTGTTGGATCTCTTCCATCTTGGATTCTACTTCAAAATTAAAGATAAAACAATCAAAAATGATAAAATTTGCTTATGACTTTGTAATTATTCTCAGTTAAAAGCCTCAAATGTGTTAGTATCTGCTCACACATCAAATTTTTTATTTCATTATTTTAGTAGACTTAACATTTCTGTAGATGGAGTTAATTGGGAGATTGTCCCATCAACTCCACATTCAGATAATTCAGTTTATAGGCTTTTCAGACTAATTTTCAGACAGTATTCAGTTTTACAGATTATCATTACAGTTTGATATTTTCGGTAGTATTTCAGATGTTTGAACCTTATGGCATTTCA
Source organism: Capsicum pubescens (assembly GCA_030864215.1). Taxonomy (NCBI): domain Eukaryota; kingdom Viridiplantae; phylum Streptophyta; class Magnoliopsida; order Solanales; family Solanaceae; genus Capsicum; species Capsicum pubescens. Next base: position 132,399,786 of record CM061540.1, on the reverse strand, counting down.
GCCTATTTTCCGCATTTATTTTAGTATATTATTCAGTACTCACAGTTGATATTAGTCATGAGTTAGCTTGTGGTCCTTCGGGGTCGTAAGCATTGTGTAACGTCTGGGGAACAGACTCGGGGCGTTACACCTTTGTACCCCACAAGGAATTTTAATTAACCATAACCATGACCACCAAACCTTTCCATTTAACCATTCCAAACTATTTAAACCATTTATACCATTTAAGGTTTCATTACCAAACCATACCATGCAATTGTTCCATAAAAAGTCTAATAGTATAGTAAAAGCATTATCATAGGTATTTTATCAAATATGTTGGAGGAATAGTGTTTCCAAAACTAATTCCAATTACTAATTAACTATTCCCATGAAACCAATTGTCCAAACCACCATTAAAGCATGTAAAAACATACTTAAAACATGGGAAAACCATAACCAAGCATTCAATATGAAAACCCCAACATATACTTGAAAACCCCAATACCATACAATAATCATGCCGTTAAAACATTGCATAAAACATTTCTTTAGTTGGAACTAACAATGAGGAAGGAGTAACTTTCCTTAGTTTATGAAGATGATGGAGATAAATCACCCAAACAAACCCCAAATAGCTCTTTTACATAAAACCCTAGGCTTCGTTTACCCTAGAGCCTTAGAGAGAATTAAAGAGTGTTTCTAAATGTTATAGATTAGAATAATAAGGAAAATAACCTCCCAAGTATGCTATTAGTCATGGGGTCATAATCGGTTAAGAGAGGAAATATCTAGATTACCCCCAACTTAATTGTATAAAATCCCCGCAGGTGGGTACGACTAAATCATATCAGTCGTACCCTTCAATACGAAAGGTACCTGCTAGTCTTACCAAATCCCCCTCTTAGACCCCTACACTGGTCAACATACTAACATGCAATACAAACTTTATCCAAACGTACGACTAGTACCCTCAACCCGTACCCATGACAAAACCAAGAAAAGTTGACATTGTCGGACAATATGACTCATACCCTATCTCATAACCCATGGTGAGCCACTCGTATTCAGATCAAAGTTACTTTACTAAGTCTCAGATTAAGTGAAGGAAAAAACAAACCATACGACCCGTCTCCAACCATACGACCCGTACCCTCCAAGTCATACCCATTTTAGAACTCAATCCGACCCACCAACCAATACTAGTTAGTGTACGTCCAAGCCTTACCAACCGTACCCCAACATATGATATGTACCCCCAAGTCTTATCTTGTAATAAACCAAAAATCCAAGAAATCATCTAGTGTTCCAAAACCCAGGGTGTTTCAGTCTCCCCCACTAGGATCATTCGTCCCTGAATAATAAAAATGGTAGGTCAAACACACGCAAGATTCATTTGAATTATCAAATATCAATCCAACCAGTAACCAAGTTAGAAAAAAAAGATACAAGGATCTATCTAACCCTTAACAAAGTTAGAAAATAAAGATGTTATCAAGAACACATACCTTCCACACAAATATCCGTAGCAGAAAATAAATGCGGATGTTTGGATTTAATGTTCGCTTCCGTTTCCCATGTAGCCTCTTCCACCTTATGGTTCCTCCATAGAACCTTAACCGAGGCCACATCCTTGGTCCGTAACCGATGTACCCGCTAATCCAATATGTCAACCGGGACCTCTTCATAAGACAGAGAATCTGAGATATCCAATCCTTCCAAAGGAACCACCGAAGAAGGATCACCACGACACCTTCACAACATAGAGACATAAAATATCGAATTAATATAGCTCAAACTAGAAGGCAACTCCAATTCATACGCCACATTACCAACCCTCCGCACAACCACATAAGGACTAACATATCAGGGACTGAGCTTTCCCTTTTTACCAAACCACATTACCTCCTTTATGAGAGACACTTTTAGGAATACCTTATCCCTAATCTTGAATTCCAAGTCTCTACGTCGTACATCTGTATAGAATTTTTGGCGACTTTGGGCAGCCTTAAGACTATCTCGAATCTCCTTTACCTTTTCCATAGCCTGATAAACCAAATTCGGACCAAACATATCTGCCTCACCAAGTTCAAACCACCCAATCAGAGATCTACACCTCTTACCATACAATGCCTCAAAAGGGGATATCCCAATGCTAGAATGATAGCTATTGTTGTAAGCAAACTCTACCAAAGGTAGATGCTCAACCCAATTTCCACCATAATCAATCACATATGCCTGAAGCATGTCCTCTAATGTTTGAATAGTCCTATCTATTTATTTATCCGTCTGCGGATGAAAAGCAATACTCAGACTGACCTTGGTCCCCAACCATTTTTGAAAAGACTGCCATAAATGAGATGAAAACTGTGTACCATGATCAAAGATAATAAAAAAAGATACCCTATACAGCTTTACAATCATAAAAAGATACAACCGTGCATAGTCCTCAGCCAAAAAGTTTGTCCTTACCGGTAGGGGTGGCAAATAGGTAGATCGGATTGGATTTGGATCGATTGAATATGGATTGAGCTTAAATAGATGGGATGCAATCCACCCATATAATATATGGGTAAATATGGATTTGGTCAAATATGAATTGGGTAAAAATGGTTGCTACCCACTTTAACTCTTAAAGATAAAAACTTAGAACTTTTATATGCATATCAACTTAACTTTTTTATCTACTACCCCACCCCCACCCCTGCACCCCTCATCCCCATACCCATTTTTATTTTTCTCTCTCTTTTATCTCTAGTCTTTTTTTTTCCTTTTTAGTTTCCTCTTCTTCTTTTTTTGTATTTTTTTATTTATTTTTTGTTTTTACTCTTTTCTTTCTCATTTTCTTTTTCTTTTCTAGTGGTATTTCATATTTTATATTTTTTATATTTTTGAAGAACATGACTAAGTCGAGTACAAATCATGGATAATGATGGAAATATCATAATCGCTCATTGTATTTGTATTCACCATCATTTTTTTCTTTTTTCTTTCTTTTTTTCTTTTTGATTTTCTTTGTATTTTTGTTTTCTTTTTTCTTCAATTCTTTATTTATGCTTTTTCTCTCTCTTCTATCTCTAACTTCTAGTTCTCTTTCTTTTTTTCTTTTTTTTTTTTTCTATTTTTATTTTTCTTCTTTTTTTTATTTTTAAAGTTTTTATGATAACGAAATTATCGCATATGATTTATGTTCGCCCAACATTTATAATTTTGTATTTGTTAATACAATTGTATTTGTACTTGTTTTTATACTTCAAACTTGTATTTGTATTTTATTGTTTGTACCATCATATATATTTTATATAATTCACACTTGTATTTTAAAGAACTGTTTTGAAGTTGTAATTTATCATTGACTGCACATTATATTTGTATTTTGTGGTTTCATTTTGCTTATATTTGTATTTGTATTCTATTTTCATTGATGAACTTGTATTTTTAAATAACTATTTTATATTTGTTTTCATAAGTTGACCGGATATTGTATTTGTATTTATAATTGCATTAGTTTGTTTTTGCATTCGTAATTTACAATATCATTTGTATTTTTGAACAATTAAAAAAGAATAGTTATTTTTCTTTATACGAACACTTGTGTATATATATATATATTGATACAAACAATATTTTGTTGATATAAATTGAACAATAAAATAAAAATGATGAATTATACAAATACAATTGCTAAATTATACAAATACAAATGTTACATTTGTATCAAATAATACATGTTTATACAACTTGAACCATAGGAATACAATTGATACTTGTTTATATATAAATATAAATGATAAATTTGATTTACAAATGCTAACGATACATTTGCATTGAATGATACATTGTATATTTATATATTTTAGTCTCAATCAAATACAATTAATTCATATACGTGTTTGTATATAAATACGCATGATAAATTATATATATTCACGACTAAACTATTCAAATAAAAATAATAAATATATTTGAAGTATATAGTATGACACAAATAAATATAAAGTATAAAAAATATATAAAATATAAAATTCAATGACAACAAAAACATGAGAAAAAATACAAAAATAAAAAAAATGATAAAAAAGATGAAACAAGAAGAAAAAGAGGGAAACGAAAATACAAAAAAAAATAATGCAAAGAAAAAAGAAATAAAAACGAAAAAGAAAAAAATATATTAAAAAAATGAGAAAGAAAAAAGGAGAAAATATAAGAAATGAGTAAAAAAAAACAAAAACAAAAAAAATGAAAAAGAAAAAAAAGTAAATTAAAGGAAAAGAGAAAGAAAAAAAACAAAAAAGAAAAAGAAAAGAAAAAAAGAGAAATAAAAGATAGAAAAAGAGAGAAAATAAAGGAGAGAGACTATGAATTGTATTTAATTGGTAAGAGATGCTATGAATTGTAATTAATTGAAACTTATGCTAAATGAGATAATTAGAAGCTTATGTTTGCTAACCTATGTAGGTCTCAAGCAAATATAATTAATTCATATACTTGTTTGTATATAAATACAAATGATAAATTGTATACATTATATAATATGATACAAAGAAATATAAAGTATAAAATATATATATAAAATATAAAACGCAATGATAACAAAAAAGATAAGAAAAAATACGCACACACAAAAAAAGAAAAATGACAAAAATGATGAGACAAGAATGAAAAAGGGTAGAACGAAAATAAAAAAAAAGAATGCAAAGAAAAAAGAAATAAAAACAAAAAAAGGAAAAAATAGATGGAAAAAATGAGAAAAAAAATAAAATATAAGAGATGTGTAAATAATAAAAAGGAAAAAAACGAAAAAATGAAAAAGACAAAAATTAAATTAGAAAAATAAAGAAAAAACAAAAAAAAGAAACGCAAAAAAATGAAAAAGAAAAAAAACTGAAATTTAAGCATAGGTGGGCGATCTTTGTGTTTAAATGGAAACCAAAATTTTAACTATAAATGAGTTGATATCCATATTTACCCATTTGAAATATTAGTGATACAACTTAATAAATATGGATTAAATGAGCTCCTTTCACAAATAAGGGTTGAAATTGCCACCCCTACTCACAGGCAAGAACTGAATAACCTTGGTCATCCTATTGTAACGCGCCGAATTCGGTACCAGGAATGCTACATGGTGCTCATGACAATGAAGGACCACAAGCTAACCCATGACTGATATATGTACCTGTACACTGCATAATATACGATATATATGTATACATACACTGTAAAATGCAGAATAGAAGCTGTAAGGCCATAAGGTTCAAAACTGAATAAAATATCTAATAAAATAATGTCTGAAAAATGGTACAATTAATACCAAAACAAATCTGAAGTAACTGTCTGACATGCTATAGTCTGAAAGCCTCTAAGTTGTCTGAATAAGGAGTTGATGGAACAAGTCCTCAACTAACTTCATCTACTGAAATAGATAAGTACTAAAAAATGGCATAATCAAATAATATCATCCTCGAATGATGAGGACTCACTGCTAAAATCTGAAATGCTACTGACGCTCTGGATCTCGTGCTCCTAAGCCTATAGCATAAAATAAAACATCATAAGTCAAATGCGTCAGTACGTTGGAATGTACTGGTATGCAAGAGAGATAGGCTGAATGCAAATGGTTCATATGGTGAACAATACTAACTGACTGAATGATATGAACGTGAGAATACTTGTATGAATACGTAACTGAAACTAAGATCATGATGAGGCTGAATACTAGGTTCTGACTACTGAGTCTAGTGATAACATGGATACCCTAACGTCTGAGATTACAAATACTGGGATACTGAATAACTAAGTTTACTGATCCTGATATCTAAGTCACTGATAATTGAGAAACTGATACTATATTGTTGAGTACTGAAGGACTGAAACTATATTACTGATACATGAATGACCATTTCTAACATCTCTAATTATGAAGAACTTGTCTGGTTGACTGTATCTGACAGTCCTGAAGCTGAATACTGATAACATGAGGTCTGATAACTGATATAGATGATAACATAAGTGACTGTATAATACAATCTTGAATCTGATGGAACTAACTGAGTTTCGTAATGTATCTGAGTTGACTGTGTCTGACAGTCTATATTCTGATAAACTATCTGAGTTCTACTACTAAGAATGAGACTGAAACTCAGACTGTGGGAGGTAGTCATCTAACTGACATACCCCAAAACTGAACTGGTGGGGTCCAACCGGTAACCCCAGCTGGAAGGGTATCAGTATCATGCCACGGGTAAAGACAAGCTGTGAGTATACCCTCACTGTAGGGAGTTCTTTTGTCAACCCCTCCTGATATGAAACTCAAATGAGATGTATAAATCCCTAAATGTGTAGGGTGCATCTCTACCTTCATTGGTTACGTAGTTTTTGAATGCAGGGATTGCTACTAAGGATCGCACCCTGTACTGGTTGACAGTGTGTATCCTTATCCCTGGGTTCACTCGGTGCTGAATCCTACTCCCAACTGAATAGACACTAAACTGATTTACTGGACAGAGTTGATAATAATGGTATGGTTTAGCTGAGCTGAACTGAGTTTACTGAGTTTCATTGATCGATGGAATACTACTGAGATCTGAGGACTGACTGAGAGTATTAAAGTTACTGAGATTACTGAGAATACTAAAGTTTTTGAGATTACTGAGTACTGAGATCATTGGGATTACTACACTAATGGGAATACTGAGATTCCTGAGATTTTTGGGTTGCTGAGCTTTCCTGAGTCACATGAATTACTGAGTTCTATAGATTATGGCTTGACTGAGGATATCGTGAAAAAATGACACTGGATCTAGGCACACAACTATATTTTTCGGGTACAAGTACCCCCAGGACTCGATAGAAGGAAACTGACACAACATGACTTGACTCTTCTTGAACACATAACCAATATTCATAATTCATAATAACATAAGTTGGGGGATTTTATACTACACATAGTTCTCAAAGTCTTATACATGGAAGGGAATGCATAGAACAACATGTCATAAGTCCATCAATCTAGTTTCAGGAACATTCCATCAAAAATCATAATGCATAACAATATCATAAAAGTCATTGTTTTCATAAGGGTGTATCATAAATTTGTCATTTAGGTCACAATTTAACTATAATACATGATTTCTAGTCTTTTAGTCATTTTATCAAACACCTTATATGCACAACTTAGGCATAGGTGTAATCAACAAATTATTCTTCATGAACAACTAAATTTACTTGTTTCCAACTTATATGATATCATAGATTCATAAAAATACATAAAGATTCCAACTTGGGAATCATTCAACATCAATAACATGAACATAATCCATTAACCACATAAATATCATGATATAAAATTTAAAAGAGGGTTCTTGGGCTTCATGGATGAAAGAAATCCATGAATAAACACTATGCATACCTTAGCTTGTGATTCTACAAAGATTGATGGAGAGATTCTTGAAATTTGACGGTGAATTCCCTTGGAATTGAACCTCCTATGAAAATCCTAGGTCTTGTTCTTGAGAGTTTTTGAGAGAAATTGAGTATAAGTTGCTGAATTATGGCCAAATCTTATTTTATTAGGCTTATATAGGGTGGGGAAATTGATCAAATTGCCCTTAAGACACGAAAGTATAATACTGAAAAATTGGGTACAAAGGCTATACAAAGGGCGACGCATTTGGTAGAGCCTTTGTACCTAGGTGGCACCTTTGGTAGCGCTTTGTGGAACCTAGGCGGCGCCTTTGGTGTTGAATTTCCCACAAAGGCTATACCATGGGCGGTGCCCCTTCATAGCCTTTGTCTACTGGTTTGAAATCCAAACGAGCCCTAAACGGATTCCAAAAATTCTGAAACTCACTCAAAATATACTCGTCTTGCCCTATCGCAACAAAACTTGAAAATCATAAAACGGATGTCGGGAAGGTCGTCAAAGAATTACCCAAATTTCGGAGATTTAAGATGAGACTAAGTGTTGAACACTTTCAAAATTTTCTAAGTGTTGGATCTTTTAAAGAGCTTCAAGTTGCTAAATGAGCTGAATTTAATCACAAAATTTTGCGGGGTCTTACAATATCTCCTTCTTGGAAATATTCTTCCTCGAATGAGACTGACTGAGATGGGAGAATAGATCAATTGAAGCATGTATAGAACATACAAAACTGAAAACATGAGATCATGACTGACATAACTGAAGAACTGAATATAACATACAGAACATGCATATCTAATGCATGACTGATAATCTGAATTCATGTATATCTGATGCATGGATAATTGACTCATGGATACATGGCTGAATGTTCTGACGAACTGAATTTCTCACAATGAGAATGCATGTCTGATGCATGATTACTTGACTGAGCGGACAAATAAATGCATGACTGAATGTGCAATGGTGATTGACACCAAGTTTGTAATGGGAATCTGATATCAGGTTCGTAATGGTAGTTTGAACATAGAACTGAGTAGGTTCAAGAAAATTGTTATGGAAACTAAAAAGGACTGATGAACCTATGTTATGCTAGAAGTATGCATGTACGGGCATATGAGGACATGACTGATATTGAAACGTGATGCATGAACTGAATTCCGTAAGCAGAACTGAGTCTTAAATACATGGCGTGTAACTGAGCTTGGAGCTTAAGGGTCAACTTATAATTATCCCCTACTCCAAAATAGATTCATTACGTGAGTGGAGAGATTGGGATGCTTATGTTATGAAGTTTTCGGGGAATTATAGTATATCTCCCCCTTGGGACACTATGTCCCTTAAAGAATGTTGGGTTGATTTTTCTGAGATATTGAGGAAAATTGAGGTGATGCACAAGAAACCTAGGAACAGAATCGTGATTAATTATCTGAGATCTAAAACTGAGGCATAACACATATACCGAGTTGAGCCCGCATCTACCTGGTTGATTCATCTCAGAATGGTTTCATTTATGAGATTTTGGATAGCACAAATAGATGGAAAGATAGGAAACCAAACTGTATGATCTTGTCTGATTGGCTGCTAGACTGAAGTACTGGCTATTTAAACTAATTTCCTACCGACTGACTTATCTGATCTGCTGACTGATTAATGGTTAGGTACTGAGTGTGCGAGATTGAACGATACTTAGTATGAATAAATGGGTTGAGGATATAGATTTTTTCTTATGAACATAAGAAAGGAACTAATTGAGTAACGTTAGATAACTAAGTGTGAATTCGTGAAATACTGAATTACCCGAGGACGTAAGGCCAGGCGGATAACATGGTCCAAAAATATTCTGTAAGCTGAGGTACTGAAATACTAATGACATGCAGGATTGATAACTTTATGCTTTGGTCAAGCCATACCTAAAGTTAGACTGTGGTACTGATCTGACTTCTAAGCTGAGGCTGAGACTGATACTATGTCTAAGACTGTAGTAGAAACTGTAACTTAGTCTGTAATTGGGAATCATACAGGAAATGAATGTTGGTTTCTGATAAATGAGGCTTAGATTGATATTGAATTACCGATACTGAATACTGATAACTACTTGGGGAAGATTGACATATACAAGGATCCGATGCTCAAACAAATACTATATCAAACTCAACACTCAACTAAGGCCTGAGGAACAAAATACCAACATTATGGATTTATCAAGAGATTTAAACTGAGGGTATACATGATATAATCTGAGCTTGACTTATCACTAGGAGTAGAGCATGAGTCATGTGGACTGAACATATGGTAAAACATGACATGAGTGCCTGAGTCATGAGTTGCATGACCTAAGTCTGAAATTTTTGTGTTCATGGAACATAACTCATACTACTAAGGGTATTGGAACTCGTCATGCTAGGAATTCGACACGCACACGATCCTATAGGAGGTATGTGAAATATGCGTAGGTAAGGTGATGACAGGGGTACAAAACAATTGCACTGAGATAAGAATAGGTCGAGAATCATCTTCCCTTAGTGATTTTCTACACATACTGGAACTATAACTAGGATTTGAAGGCCTCACTTCCTGACCTTAAAGTTTAATTTCTATGCAAGGCTACAACAGTAAAGAAACCCATGAATCTGATGAGACAAGAGAAAACAAATATGTAAATGGGAGGTCTGTAACATACCAGTGACTGCATCATGAGGACTTTCCTGATCCTGTCAGGAATGAAGGGCATAGAGTCTATTTAGGCATTGCTCACTGATAGCACTGAAAGTGGAACCCTGTTGATTCGTGCGATCGAACTGAGCTGAGGAGCGGAGATGACTCTGATAACCTGACTGGGGCAATCTATGACTCTGTGTCCTGGTTTACCACAACCAAAATAGACTTTACTGTCGGCTCTACACACCCCCTTATGATGCTTACCACACTCTTCACAAAGCGAATGAGTAAGAATCCTGCTCTCACTACTCTGGGCCTTGAAGCCTGATGCCCCATTCCTACAGTCATTTTTGAACTTTGGTATTGGTGCACTAGCTGAAGAGTGAAATGGGGATGAACATTTCTAACACAACTGAGAATGGATACCACCCTGTGACCCATGCTGAGCAAAACTATAACTTCCTATTCTGGCTCTCTTGTTTTCTCTCTTCTTCTTCTTCAGCTTTTGTTCTTCGATCTGCAGGGCGTAGACCATAAGCCTAGATATATCCATGTAACCAATCAACATCGCAGTTCTGTACTCCTTAACTACTCTACCTGATACCCCTGATACAAACTTACTCATTCTGGATCTACTGTCTGCTACTACATGGGGAGCGTACCTGGATTACTGAATGAACTTAAGGGAGTATTCTTTTATGCTCATGGAACCTTGTATGAGATTGATTAACTCTAACACTTTCACTTTTTTCTGCTCTAGGGGAAAGAATCTATCTTAAAAGGTTATAGAAAACTCTTCCCACTTTATGGGCTTTGTCACTAAACCCTTGTCTACCTTCCACTATTTATACCACGTATGGGATACATCTTGTAGCTGATAGATGGATAACTCTACGCTCTTACTTGAAGTTACTCCCACGATGTCTATGACTTTCTGAACCTGATCGAGGAACTCCTGTGGATCCTCTTTGGTATTAGAACCGGTGAATAGAGGAGGATTCATTCGGGTGAAATCCTGAATCTTGACTGTAGAAATATTGGCCACTGGGTTGGATGGAATAGCAGTTGGCTGTTCATTCTGAGTTGCGACTAAACTGGCTAGAGTAGTAAATGCAGTCCTGAATTCTGCATGAGAGACATGCTCATCCAGAGAATCTGGATGGACAGGCTGAGGCGCTGATTGATTTTTGGTTTCCCTTTTGTTAGTCCTTTTGGAAGGCATGTTCTGTAAACAAAAGAAAGAAGCGAATTAGAATGAGAGCTTAACTGGAGCTTATGCTCACTGGCACGACATGAATACTGAAAGAAGGGAAATTGTTCCTAAAATATCTCATAGTCTCCTGCACATAAGCATGGTGCATAACACACCCATGTACAAGACTCTACTAGATGTAGCTTTCAAACTTCCTAGGACACTATTGAACCTTAGGCTCTGATACCAAGTATGTAACGCCCTGAATCTGGTACCCAGAATGCTACACGATGCTCGTGATCCCGAAGGACCACAAGCTAACCCATGACTGATATCTGTACCTGTACATTGCATAATATACGGTATATATGTATACATACACTGTAAAATGCAGAATAAAAGTTGTAAGGTCATAAGGTTCAAAACTAAATAAAACATCTGATAAAATAATATCTGAAAAATGGTACAATCAATACCAAAACAAATCTGAAGTAACTGTCTGACATACTATAGTCTGAAAGCCTCTAAGCTATCTGAGTAAGGAGTTGATGGGACATGTCCCCAACTAACTCCATCCACTAAAATAGATAAGTACTGAAAGAATGACATAATCAAATAATATCATCCTCAAATGATGAGGATTCACTACTAACTTTGTCTGCTGAAATCTGGAATGATACTGACGCTCTGGATATCGTGCTCCTAAACCTATGGTCTAAAATAAAACACCATAGCACAAATGCATCAGTATGTTGGAATTTACGGTATACAAGTGAGGTGGGCTGAATAAAAATGGTTCATATGCATGAACAATACTAACTGACTGAATGAAATAAATGTGAGAATACATGCATGAATACATAACTGAAACTAAGATCGTGATGGGGCTAAATACTAGGTTCTGACTACAGAGTCTACTGATAATATGGATACCCTAACGTCTGAGATTAAGAATACTGGGATACTAAATAACTAAGTTTACTGATCCTGATATCTGAGTCACTGATAAGTGAGGAACTGATATTGTATTGCTGAGTACTGAAGGACTAAAACTATATTACTGATACATGAATGGCCGTTTCTGATAGTTTTGATTATGAAGAACTGGTCTGGTTGACTGTATCTAATAGTCCCGAAGCTGAATACTGATAACATGAGGTCTGATAATTGATATAACTAATAACATAAGTGACTGTATCTGACAGTCCTGAATCTGATGCAATAAACTGAGTCCCATACTATATCTGAGTTGACTGTATCTGACAGTCTATATTCTGATGAACTATCTGAGTTCTACTACTGAGACTGAGATTAAGACTAAAACTGAGACTGTGGGAGGTAGTCATCTAACCGACATGCCCTGGAACTGAACTGGTGGGGTCCAACTTGTCACCCCAGCTAGAAGGGTGTCAGTACCCTACCATGGGTAAAGACAAGCTGTGAGTATACCCTCGCTGCAGGGAGTTCTTTCGTCAACCCCTCCTGATATGAAACTTAAATGAGATGTATAAATCCATAAACGCATAGGGTGCATCTCTACCTATGCTGGCTACGTAGTTCTGGAATACAAGGATTGCTACTAAGGATCACACCCTCTACTAGATGACAGTGTGTATCCTCATCCCTGGGTTCACTCGGTGCTGAATCCTACTCCCAACTGAAGAGACACTAAACTAATTAATGTGACAGAGCTGATACTGATGGTATGATTTAGCTAAGATGAACTGAGTTTACTGAGTTTTGTTGATCGGTAGAATACTACTGATATTTGAGGACTGACTGAGATTACTGAAGTTACTAAGATTACTGAGAATACTGAAGTTTCCGATATTACTGAGTACTGAGATCATTGGGATTACTGAACTACTGAGATTACTGAGATTTCTAAGATTTTTGGGTTACTGAGCTTTCCCGAGTCACATGACTTACTAAGTTCTATGGATTATGGATTGACTGAGGATATCGTGAAAACATGACACTGGCTCTAGGAACATAACTATATTTTTCGGGTACAAGTACCCCCAGGACTCGATAGAAAGAAACTAACACAACATGACTTGACTCTTCTTGAACACATGACCAATATTCATATTTCATAATAACATAAGTTGGGGGATTTTATACTACACATGGTTCTCAAAGTCTTATACATGGAAGGGAATGCATATAACATCATACCATAAGTCCATCAATCTAGTTTCATGAACATTCCATCAAAAATCATAATGCATATAAAAATATCATAGAAGTCATTATTTTCATAAGGGTGTATCATGCATTTGTCATTTAGGTCACAATTTAACTATAATACATGATTTCTAGTCTTTTAGGCATTTTATCAAACACCTTACATGCACAACTTAGGCATAGGTGTAATCAACAAATTATTCATCATGAACAACCAAATTTACATGTTTCCAACTCATATGATATCATAGATTCATAAAACACATAAAGATTCCAACTTGGGAATCATTCAACATCAATAACATGAACATAATCCATTCACCACATAAATATCATGATATAGAATTTAAAAGAGGGTTCTTGGTCTTCATGGATGAAAGGAATCCATCAGTAAACACTATACATACCTTAGCTTGTGATTCCATGAAGATTGACGGAAAGATTCTTAAAATTTGACGGTGAATTTCCTTGGAATTGAACCTTCTATGAAAACCCTAAGGCTTGTTCTTGAGAGTTTTTGAGAGAAATTGAGTATAAGTTGCTGAATTATGGTCAACTCTCATGTTATTAGGCTTATATACGGTGGGGAAATTAACCAAATTGCCCTTAAGACACGGAAGTGTAATGCTGAAAAATTAGGTACAAAGGGTACACAAAGGGCGGCGCCTTTGGTAGAGCCTTTTGTACCTGGGCGGGGCCTTTGGTAGCACCTTGTGGAACCTGGATGGCTCCTTTGGTGTTGAGTTGACCACAAAGGCTATACCATGGGAGGTTCCCATTCATAGCCTTTGGCTACTGGTTTGAAATCTAAACGAGCCCTAAACAGATTCCAAAAATTCTAAAACTCACCCGGAATGTACTCTTGCCTTTCCCCATCGCAATGAAACTTAAAAATCATAAAATAGATGTCGGGAAGTTCGTCAAATAATTCCCGAAGTTCGGAGGCTTAAAATTAGACTAAGTGTTGAACACTTTTCAAAATTTTCTAAGTGTTGGATCTTTTAAAGAACTTCAAGGAACTAAACGAGCTGAATTTAACCTCAAGTTCTTATGGGTTCTTACACCTATCAACGAAGACCCAAATCTAATCAAATTGATTCTGAGACCGAGGATGACTTGTAACAAAATCAATATTGATTACCTCTTATTTCTATTCTGAAAACTCTATTTCCCAATACAAGCCACTAGGCCTCATGAGCTCAATATTGACTTGTTGGTACACTATGCATTTGGCCACAAAATCCGCCATATCCCTCTTCATACCACTCCATAAATATATCTCCTTGAGATCATGATACATTTTTATCAAATCAGGATGAACAACATAGTGCGATTCATGCACCTTCGCCAAAACCCTCTGTCGCAGAACATCGATGTCAGTAACATATAACCGCTCTTGGCACCTCAAGGTACCATCACCACTTATCTTGAATACCATAACTTTTTTCCTACTAACATCACTCTTGATTTTCATCAAGATAGGATCTAGCATTTTCTTTTCCTTGATCTCTGCACTGAGAGACGACCGAACTATTTCCTATACCATCACTCCATCATCATTGGAGTCCAAGAGACGAACTCCAAGATTAGCCATGTGGTGAATCCTTCACTAATTCCTGATTCTCCTTTTCCACATGAGCCAAACTCCCCATGGATAACCTGCTAAGAGCATCAACAACCACGTTAGCTTTACCTGGGTAGTAGTGAAGACTCATATCATAGTCCTTGAAAAGCTCCAACCATCTCATCTGCCTGATATATAGCTCCTTCTAAGTTAACACATACTGTAGACTCTTATGATAAAAAAAAGATGTCCATGTGCACTCCATATAAATAATGCCGCCAGATTTTCAAAGCAAAAAATACCGCTAAAAGTTCTAAATCATGAGTAGGATAATTCCTCTCATGCACCTTCAACTGCCTGAAACCATAGGCTATCATCTTCCCATGTTGCATTAAAACACAACCAAGTCCTACCCGGGACGCATCACAATAAACCAAAAAACCCTCATTACTTCATGCAATGTAAAAATTGGAGCCGAAGATAGCTTATTCTTTTGATTCTTGAAACTCCCCTCACAAGCATCCGACCAAGAAAACTTTATCTTCTTTTTAGTCAACTTAGTAAATAGGGTAACTATCATAAAATACTTTCTATGAATTTCCTATGATACCTATAAAAAACCCTAGAAGCTCCAAATATCGATTGGATTCGTGGGTCTAGGCTATCTCTTAACCACAACCACCTTTTGTGGATCTACCATGATCCCCTCACTAGAAATAATATGACCCAAAAAAGTAACAGTGTTCAACCAAAACTCACACTTTGAGAATTTGGCATACCACTGCTACTCTTTCAAGGTCTGCAACACCATGTGGAGGTGATTAGTATGATCCACCTCACTCTTAGAATACACCAAGATGTCATTAATGAACACAATGACAAAAAGATCTAGAAACTGCCTGAAAATCCTGTTTATCAAATCTATAACTGTTGTCGGGGCATTAGTCAAACTGAATGACATCACCAGGAACTCAAAGTACCCATACTAAGTACGAAAAGTCAACTTAGGGATATCATCCTCCCTAATCTTAAACTGATGATACCCATACCGAAGATCTATCTTAGAAAAGAATTGGCACCCAACAATTGATAAAACAAGTCATATATCCTTAGGAGAGGATACCTGTTCTTAATGGTCACCTCATTTAATTGCCAATAGTAAATGCACATCCGAAGGGAAACATCCTTCTTGCACATGAATATAATTGGTACACCCTACGAGGACACGCTAGACGAATGAAACCCTTATCCAAAAGATCCTTAAGTTGCTCTTTGTGTTCCCGCAACTCAGTCGAAGCCATTATATAAAAAGGGATAAATATTGGACGAGTGTCTGAAACCAAATCAATACCAAACTCGATCTCCCTATCTAGAGGACACCAGGAAGATATCTGAAAAGACTTCAAGAAAATCATTTACCATTGGAATCGAATGCAAAGAAGGACTTTCTGAGTTAAAATCTTTAACCTGGACTAGATGATAGAGACACCCTTTAGAGATTAACCTCTGAGCTCTAAGAAAAGAAATAAACCTTCTGCTAGGAGCTAGTGAACTACCCTCCTACTCAATAATCGGTTGACTATAAAACCTAAAGACAACCTTACGGGTCCAACAATCTAAGGATGGATAACAAGAGTGTAACCAATCCATCCCCAGAATAACTTCAAAATCAACCACATAAAGTTCAAACAAATCTACCAAAGTCTGCCTACTACAAACAGATACCACACACCCCATATAGATTTTTTATCAACCACAGAGTCTCCTACCGGGGTAGAAATAGAAAAAGCATCTGCAAAAACCTTAGGACCAAAACTAAAATACACATCTAGAAATGGGGTAACATAAGAAAGAGTGGACCTCAGATTAAGTAAGCAATACACGTCACGAAAAAAGAGTTGTAACATACCAGTCATAACATTAGGTAATTCCTCAGATTCCTGTCGAGTAGTAAGAGCATATAACCTATTTCGACCTGAGCTAGTACCAAAAGCAGATATAGATATAGAAGCAGTACCTTTTGGTGTGAGAGTACAAGATAAAGCAATTGGATCCTTACTTGCTTGCAAACCACCATTACTAACCAAATAATTTCTAAGCAAATGGCTTGGCTGGCCACACTTGAAACACTTGCCCCCCTTATCACAGAAACCCCTATGCAACCTACCACAGAACCGATAAGAAGGACACAATGAGGCCAACTGAGCCCCACTTGCCTGAGATTGGGCATCCTGTGCCAGAAAATTATCGCCACCCTATTGATGCCTATAATCCAATGGCTTTGGGTAAGGAGTACTAGCTGTAGAAAGGAACCAGAACTTCCCCCACTTCTTGTTTTGCCACTTACCATCATCTAGACCACCTTGTTGTTGCCCATCACCTTGTTTAGAAGACCTGAACTTCTTACCCTTCCTTTTTCCAAATTCAGCTTTCTTCATCTTTTCTTCTTCCACTTGTTGCATATGAACCACCAACCTGGATATATCTATATCTTTGATCAGCAATGCATTCTTACTTTTAAGATCAACTCCCAAGACAGTCCAAAAGAGAACTTTCGTATCTTTGCCCATATATTAAAAACCAATTCTAGAGCGTACCTTAACAGTTGATGAAATTTCAAGGCATATTCCTTAACTGACATTTTCCCCTACTTTAAATTGACAAATACCTTCGCCTTTGCTTCCCTCAACTCCAGAGGATTAAAGCGGTCTAGAAAAGTATTAGATAAAGTCTCCCACAAAGTCATCTCCTCAACATTACCTCTCACTCTATTCTAGTCCTCATATAATTGGTATACCACATCCTTAAATTGGTAAGCAACAAAATTCATCCCTTCCATATTCGTGGTCTACATTACCTTAAAATTTTTTCCATTTGATCCAAGAAACCCTAAGGATCCTCCTCATCCACCTTCACACCAGTAAAAGTAGGAGGATTCATCTTCATAAACTAGCCAACCTATATGGCCTCAGCAGATAAAATACCAGATACATCTTGCTTGGGATGAGCAACAACCAACTGAGCAATAACATAAATCAATTGATAAAATTTTGTATTCGTCACCTCACCTTGAGGAAGACTAGTAGCAACCGGTGAAACTCCAAAAATATTAGGGACTGGACCCCTAGATCGAGTATGGATCCCATTTGTCCCTTCCACATTGTCCCCATTTAGGATAGAAGAGTTATCTTACATTTCAGATCATTAAGGCTTAATCTGAAAAGAGAACAAACCAGGATTAGAGAAGATACCAGGACATAGACTCCAAGCTTGAAAGTAGAATTCCACGAAAGTGAAACATTCCTAAATACTTTGTAGCCTTTTCCTTATAAGTGTGGCGCTCTACACACCCTTAAAAAGACTCTACTCTACATCGCTTTATGAACTCCCAATTGACCATGAACCTGAAGCTCTGATACCAACATAACCCGATCTGACCAAGGGCCTTGTCGTAATGGGTATCTGAAGTCTAACAAGGATTGGAGACCACCCTCGATACCTAATCCAACCATCCATTATATACCCTAACTTGGATAAATTCTAAACATATAATATAATTACGTGTATTTGTGCAAATCCAGAATCTGGATAGGTCTATGATCACAACCGACCTAAATAAGACTAACCATCCCAAACCCAGCTGATAACCATAGCCAAACCAAAACCATAAGCCAAAACAGAAACAATAACCAAGTTCCTATCCATAGCATAATATAAAATAATAGAACAGTGAGAAACATAGTCAACTGATATCATTCCCAATACCAATGCCAATACTAAGGCTGACACCACTACCGATCCCACCTATACCAACCCATAGTAGTTCTACAAAAAGCCTCTAACAAAAAGAAAGCCAATATCTGGTGGGAACATGTCCCCAACCATAGCTAAAACTAATATCCATAAAGTATCTAAAATAAATAAACATGTCTATGACATGAAATAGAGCCTTCAAAAATATGAAAGCTTACTACTTCAATCCAACCAAGCTGATCCCGAAATTCGATCACTAAGCAGGAGGAGTAGAATGCCCAGTTCTTGCATAGCATGTGGATACATCCGCCTAAGGACGAGTTAGAAAGTAAACGCTAGCAAGTACTCAAGATAATGATAAAATAATGTTATCCTGTAAAACTAAGTAAAATAACCATATGCATACAACTCATACATAGATATATAACCATGTCGGGAAAGAGAATCGGGTTTAGCATACCTTTAAACCATTAACCTTGGATTTGTAGCTTAACTATCCTAGATCCACCCATGGTCTATATGAGTCTAGTGTAACCCCCAAAACAGGCCTCGATGTGTGTAGCCGCACGAATTAGAGATACCATAAGAGTAGGGGATTCCCAAGTACGCTTCGCTCTTTATGATACATATGTATAGTGTACTTAGAGGATTCCCATTTACCTTATAGTATCATATATGGTCTCTATGACCAACCCTTCATGTCAGAAAATATGAGTTTCTAGTGTCTGCCCATTAGACTCGCACCTTCATGGTAAGCTATCACACCCCGCCATTATTGCCTAATTAAAACCATTACCATCCAACCAAACTATTATTCCATTATTATTAACCAAGGCTATGAGTAGTGGTATCGTCAGACCAACTATAGATTGTAAGCAATGTCCTTAGCCAACCTTTTTATGTACAAAGATCCCCACATAGTCATAGATTACGTTATCAAGTTAACTTAGAGGATTCCCATGTACCCTACAAGTGTTCCATTATTAAGTTTTCTTAGGGGAATCCCATGTACCCCACAAGTTGTTCATTAATATGTTTACTTGGGGGATTTCCTTGTACCCCACAAGGAAGTTTAACTTACCATAACCATGACCACCATACAATTCCAAACCATTTAAACCATTTATTCCATTTAGGGTTCCATTACCAAACCATACCATGCAATAGTTCCATAAAAAGTCCAATAGTATAGTAAAAGCATTATCATAGGCATTTTATCAAATATGTTGGGGGCTTAGTGTTTCCAAAACCAATTCCAATTACCAATTTACCATTCCCATGCAACCAATTGTCCAACCCACTATTAAAGCAAGTAAAAACATAGTTAAAACATGGAAAAACCATAACCAAGCATTTAATACCAAAACCCCAACATATATTTGAAAACCCCAAAACTATACAATAATCATGCCATAAAAATATTATATAAAACATGCCTTTAGTTGGAACTAACAATGAGGAAGGAGTAACTTGCCTTAGTTTACGAAGATGATGGAGAGAAATCACCCATACAATCCCTAAATTGCTCTTCTAGATGAAACCCTAGACTTTTTTTACCCATGAGCCTTAGAGAGAATTAAAGAGTGTTTCTAAGTGTTTTAGATTAGAATAATAGGCAAAATAACCTCCTAAGTAAGATATAAGTCATGGGTTCATAATTGGTTAAGAGGGAAAATGTCAAGATTACCCCTAACTTAACTGTATAAAATCCCCACAGATGGGTATGACTCAACCATACCGATCGTACCCTCCACTAAAAGTGGTACCCGCCAATCTTACCCTGGACCCCCCTTATACCCCCATACTGGTCACTATACGAACATGTAATACAAACTTTATCTAAGGGTACGACTAGTACCCTCAACCCGTACCTATGACAGAACTAAGGGGAAATGACACTGTCTAACATAAGAGTTGGACAATACGACTTATTTCCTATCTCACAACCCATAGTGAGCTACTCGTACATAGATCTAAGTTAAATTACTAACAGATTAAGTGAAGTAAAAATCCAACCAAAAGACCCGTACCCTCCAAGTCATTCTCATTCAAGAACCCAATCCAACCCACAAACTAACACTGGTTAGTGTACGACCAAGCCTTACCAATTGTACCCAAATATATGACCTATACCCCCAAGTCATATCTTGTCCAAAAACCAGAAATCCATGAAATTTTCTAAGGTTCCAAAATCCAGGGTGTTTCAATGATCTATACACCTTGTTCAACTGGATTGCACAAGGGAATACTGAGTGGCATTTAGATTAGTTTACTGCCATATCCGCTCAGATTATTGTACTGCAAAATTAGTTAACTACTCAACTCAATAATATAAAATTGGGGGTTACACATCCTACAATAATAGTTAATGCAATTCATCAGATGATTACTTGGTGTGAGGTTTGTGGAAACAGTGATCAATCTATAGCATGTGTGGGGTAAATCCTTAGTTAGTGATACTTGTGCAAAATTCTCAAAGGCCAAATTATAGGAATGCTTATAATCAAAAGTGGCAGACTCAGCCACCAATTTCATTATGGAATAACCAACAACAAAAGTTTTAGTAGCAACAGGTTCAAGGGAATCAGGCCACGACCCAGACTACCAATATGGAAGAATGCTGAAACAAATTCTAGCTTCTTAAGACCAGTTGGCTGTAGATATGAAGAGCCAGTAGATAGCTACAAAGATATTAGTGATGTAGGTAGGGCAAATGTTGTAGGCACAAAATGCCAGACATCAAGGTGGTTTGACAAGTAATATTAAATCTCCTAAACAAGTAATAGCAATCACTTTAAGGAGTGGTAAATAGCTTAATGAAGAACCTCCAAAGGTAACTAAGGAGGTAGATACAGAGAAAGTTCCTCAACAGGTAGATAACAAAGTTCCTTAAAATTTGAGAAAGTCTGAGTACTCGAAAACCAAGGTTGTTGAAAATGTGAAGAAGAGACCACCACCAAATTTCCCACATAGGCTTAGAAAAGCGAAGGAGGATGTGTGCTTCAAGAAGTTCTTTGACACATTCAGAGAGCTTCACATTAATCTTCCTCTTTTAGATATTTTGAAGGAAATGCCTAAGTACGCTAAGTACTTGAAAGATGTGGTCACTAACAAAGTTAAGCTGCAGGATATTGAGACACTAGAACTAGCTGAAGAGTGTAGTTCTGTTGTGATACAGAAGATGCCTAAAAAGCTCAATGACCCTAGGAGTTTCACTCTCCCTATTCAAATTAGTAACAGTGAGGTAGCCTACACACTTAATGATTTGGTGGAAAGTATCAACTTGATGCCCCTATCCTTGTTCAATATTTTAGGCATGGGGAAGCCAAGACCGAGGTCTGTGTTACTCTAATTGGCAGACTAGACCATAGACCATCCTAAAGAAATCATAGAGGATGTTCTTACAAAGGTTGGTAAGTTTATTATTCCTGCTGATTTTATTATTTTAGATTTTCAAACAGACTAAAGAGTGCCAGTCATTTTGATACATCCATTCTTAGTGGCAGGAGAAGCATTAATAGATATGAGATATGGCACACTCACAATTAGGCTGGATAATGAAGAGGTGGTTTTTATAGGGTACAAACCACGCAACATACTATCCACTACAAAGATTTATGCATGATTATGGTAATTGAAGGTGATAAGTGTGGGGAGGTGGAGTTCTGTCCACCAAAAACCTCGTCAGACTTCCTCATTGAGCAGCCTAAGCCACAACAACTCCAACCCAAAATGATGCAAATCAAGGATCATAAAAAGGCTATTATTGAGGGAGTTGTTAACCTTGAGAGTTCACAATAAAGAGGTAAGAAATGAATAAGATTATACCCTCCAAGTATGAGGAAGAGGATCAAGGAAAAAGGATGAGTCAAAGATTGGGTCATGCCAAGACACTAAATCAGGCACTACTTAGGGGCAACCTAAGTTAAGGCAGGTTTTATTTTTAGTATTTTAGTTTTACTTTACTAGTTTTTGTTTTTGTTGAGTCACAAGTTGATGGGAAGTCTAAGTACCAAAAAACCTAAGCTAAAGAGCATAACAAAGACTGAGTGTGGGGTCTGAGGACCCCCTTGAGGTATAAAGATCCTACTAGGAAGGCCTAGAGGCCTTGGGGGGTATTTCTATCTCCAATTTTAAAGTATTCTTTCCGGACAAAGTAGATTTTTAAGTCTGTGTGGAGGGGGGAGGGGGGAAATTCCCATTTTTCTATTTTAGGAGTAATTTTAAAATTTTTGATTTAGGTAATTAGGAAATTCTTGTTGGCACTATATTTGACTACATGATGCAAGAGTTTTATTTGTAAAAGCATGTTGATTAAGTGAATTACTACTTTTTAGACTCCTAGGCTCATGATTATGACTCTTTTACTTGTTGGTTTAATTTTGACTTCATGTGATTGTTTGGTTGAGAGTCTATAATGATCCTACTTAAGTTGAGCATGTGCCATATATGTGTTAGTTTTTTGTATATTTCTTGTTGAATTTGATGCTAGAACTTGCTTGGTGTGTATGCAAAGTGAAATAAAGAGTGTGGGTTTTGGAGATGATATAGAAATTTTCTTGATAGTTATGTTTCATACTCTCTTTTGACCTACCCTTGTGCGTCATCCTAGTTAAAACCATTAAGACTTTAGCTTATTTTCTTTGGCATCTTTATATGTAGCCTGGATCCCCTTCTTTGATAGACCTTAATTTGATTTAAAGCTCCTAAGCACTTTAGTGTAAAATTAATCAAGTAAAAGAAAGGTGAAAGTGAAGCCCCAAAGCAATAGTTATTGATACATACAATTGATGTGTGTGATCTTAATAAGATAGGGTAAAACAAAGGATGTGTGAAGGTAGAAGTAAAAGTTTGTTGGTAGAGATTGGTCTTAATTGTAAAGTGTGATGTATTAAAGTTCTTAGGGAATATAGTCACTATTCTTGGCCAAAATAGTTCCTACCCATCCCTTAGCCTACATTAAAACCCTTGAAGACCTATTTGATCTTAATATTCATCATTCTTATATTAGTGGAGTTCTACTTTAAGGGAAAGCCTATGGCTCATCTTGTGTAACTTGTGAATTTTTTGTGAGAGTGAGCATAATCTGATTCTTATACCCATTCTGTTATAAATTACGTCTATGAGAGTGCTTATGGGAAACTCTCTTGTTGTGAGGGAATATATTTAATTATAGTTAGGTTATTTGTATAATGTCTGTGATTGAACAAGATGTATGAGTTTGCCAACTTAGTGAGTCAATTCTTGAAGCTAGGATGTTTTGGAGTAGTATTCTTAAACTTTCAATTGTGTATATAACATTCTTAGTGTAAGGACTTGAATTCTGTGCAGTCATGGTAGTACTATATTGAGTGTATTTCTTGTAGTAGATGTGTAGATTCTCCTAATCTTATTATTCTAAGAGTAAAGAGTTGTTCGAGGATGAATAAGGCTTTAAGTGTGGGGTGGTAATCTGAGGTAGTTTTATGTACCTAGTGTTGCTATCCGAGCTTATTTAGCTTTCTTAGGACAACTTGTGCTCTTAATGTGTTAATTATGATATAATTGAGAATCTATATGTTTCAGTACTTGATTACAATGTTTAAGGTGTCTTTCAGACAAGTTTGTACTCAATTTTTGCCACTTACAGTTTACACGAGGAAACTAGTGTTACTAGCTTGAGCTAGATGTTTGTCTTGTTGATCTCGATGGATTATAATATGTTGAATGAGTTCCTAATGTCATGATTATGTAATTATGTGAGTAAAAACTTTTTTATTATGTTTAAAGTGCAATTTAATCAATCCGAGAGTAAAAACTAAGTTAAAGATCAAAATGGGCTAAACTAGTTCTTAAGTTTCTAGTTCATTCTCTTGAATGTTGCATAGTTTTGAGCTATAATACATGGTGTTTGATGCTATAGGATGATTTATGAGTTTATTATCATGATATATGAATGATGAACAAGATGTAAATAAAGTGGAAACAACACGACAAGGCTTGGGATTGAATGAAAAATGCACAAGACGAGTTTAAGAGTCAAGATGGAGTTTCCAATATGTCTTCAGGATAGAAGGGCGGCGCGACCCCCATTCCAGTGGACTAAACATTTAGGGGAGACCCCCATTCCCGTTGACTAACTATTTTGGTGTGACCCTTACTCTCATGGACTGACCATTGCGCCTCACACCTTATTCCACACATGGCCAAAATTGCTTTCCTATAAATAGGACACTTGAACATGATGTTAAACACCTTGGACGACTGTGAATCTTGTAGAGGGGATAGAAAATAATTCAATTAGGTTTTTTATTATTTTACTTTAGTTTATTTATGTATTATATAATGTATTCATTGATCTTGATTACGATTGTGTCCATTAGTGGCTAAAAGCCCCATTTCTGGGGTTAAGGCCAAGAACATGATTATGATTGCTTTAAATTAATTTTGTTTTGATTTATTATCATATTTGGTTGTTAATTTATCATTGATATAACTATTTTAAGGATTTGTTACCCTTATAATATATCTATTGTCGCCTTGTGAGTCCAGGAGGGGAATAAGAGGATATAATATGGAAATAAGTAGAGCAGGGTTCTTATTCTTTTATAAAATAAGGAATTTGAATTAGAATATAGAATAGGGATATACCTAGAAGACTTATTTGATTCACTTGTAGGATTATATCTTAATGTATCTAAATGGATTATTACATCCCCAATCAATGATGTAGTTGTAATGTCCTATTAGGTAGAAGATTAGAGGTCGAGAGACCATGATCATACGATAAACCCTGTGAATAAACAACCAAGATAATTAATCTAACAAATGAAGTTCAATATCTTAGTTTGATTCTTCATATATCCTTAACCCCGGGTTTCCTCCTTATTAATAGTCTAAGCTTTACTTTTATGCATTATTTATTTGACCTTTAGATTATACAACTCTCAAACTCTTTTAGTTACCTTTGCACTAATTTAATATGAATAGTTAAACTAGAACTAGATAGATGCTTAACACAAGTCTCTGGGGGATCAATATTCGGCTTTATTTAAGGACACTATATTACTTGGTGAGACTATGTACACTTGCGTGTGTGCTTGGGTGCAACAATGTTGGAGTAGGCTTATGGAAATAATCTGAATAGACATGTATTACTATCTCTATAATGGAATATGAATTTATATCATTAGATAAAGCGGGTGAAGAAGCTGAATGGCTTCGCTACTTATAAGATATTTTTTACTGGCCCAAACCTTTGACACTAGTATATATACACTGTGATAGTCAAGCGACAATAGCTAAGGTAGGGATTATGATATATAATGGTAAATATCATCATATAAAATAAAGACATAATACCATTAGAGAAATACTATGTAGTGGAATTATCATGATTGACTATGGAAGGTCAAAGAATAAGATTCAAATTCATATAGAAAAGGCCTAGCTAGAGAGGGAGTTGAGATATAATTAAAGTGAATGGGTTTACAACCTAGGACAAGTCATCATAGTGGTAACTCTACCTGGTAGACTGAAGATCCCAAGAGCTAGGTTTAAGGAAATCAAACAAAATTGTGACTGAGGGTTCAACATTGTCAATATACTCAATCCAATCTCATGATGAAGACAGTGTTCAGGAAACAAGGATAAGACTTATAGTTTGAAGTTTTTTAATAGTTTCTAAGTTTGGCAGGCTTTACCAAATAGTTTGATCTATAGGCTTAAATATTTAGGAATCGCCTATGTGAGGGTGAAGTGAAATTCACTTCAAGGAGAATAATAGTAAAGGCCTATTCTCTAAGCTATCATGAAACCACACCATGTTCATGGCTAAAACGAACAAAAACATGAGAACCATAAATGGTAAAAGGCTGGTTGTGCGACTTGTGTAGTCTAGGTGTACATTAAAGTTTGACAGTTTAAGTATATTATATCTACCGATTGACCGAGTGTTGGCGATGCAAGTTCCCTACAAAAAGTTCAAAGAAAAAACTACTAATCCAGATACAACTAGTCTTTTCTTGTAGATCACACACTTGTCTTAAATTTTTTATAAATTAGTCATTTCCATTCATGTGGAGGATTTTTAGGTTTTTAAGAGGTGTGAATGAAAAATGAACAACTATTTTTATGAAAAGACACCAAGAGAAAGGATGCAATTTGAATAGACACTTTTTTAGTTTGGATGGTTATGACCTTTTCAATGGGTTGTAAAGTTTTTGAAGAGTTGTAAATCTTTGGAAAAGTTGCACCTTTATGAAGTGGTACATTTTTCTGAACCTTTGCTTCTCTTCATGAAGCAACACCTTAATGGCTATAAATAGATGATTTTTTCCTCAGGTACATACATGAAATTTTAAAGAAAAAACACTCCTCTTTCTTGAAAAAACTCTAGTTTGATTTGCTATCATTGAGTGTGTTTGTAGTTCGACAGAATTCGAGGTACCACTATTTTATTGAAGTGATTTATTTTATCTGAAAGGATATATTCCATAACCTCGGGTACTTGAAGGGAATAATTTTCTTAAGGACAAATCGTGAATTCAGTAGACTTGAATCTTCTATAGTAGACTTGAATCTTCTACGGTACACTTGAATCTTCTCATCTTCATTTTTTTCTAAATGTTTTGTTTTGTTATTTTTCAGAAAATAGTTTGAACTTCATTTTATGATGTTCATAAGTTGGGTTGAACTTACTGTTAAATTTCAAAGTTATGAATGAAAAATTATAACTTTATTTGATTGTTTATACACTAGTTTAAACATATATTTGAAGTTCTTGTTGTGAAATATAAATTTTACTAAACCCAAAAAATAATAATTTTTTGAAAGCTTAACCTGTGTTTTCTCAAAATATGTTTTGTTTCAACTGATTTTGCTTGTTTGACTTTGTTGTATTGTTGCAAAGTAGAATAATAGTGCTTTTCTCTTGTTATTTTTTGCAAATTTGAGATGGATAATTTCTTTTCTAATTTTTGTGAGTGAATAATAGTTCGAGCCCTTTAGTCTTATAGACATGTCATAGATTATTATTATCTACAGTTAGTTAATGACATTCTATAATTTGTATGTAGATCTCAAAAGATGATAATAATCAAAGGAGGAAATTCCTTAAGAATGATGATATATTTAATTGTAAAGGAAAAAGATGAAAAAGTTAAATAAGATGCCAAAACGTTTTTTAGAAAGTTGAAAATAAGACCAATAAAGATTCTAGAATTGAATGATATTATCATAAGGCGAATAGTGTTGAGCAAGTGGACAATGTTGATATGACAATGATGATAATCAAGTAGATAGAGTTGAGGGCGGTCATGATGGTTCTAAAGAAGAGAAAGATGTTGATCCACTCTCCTTGAACTATTGTGTAAAGGATATTAGAGCAAAGAACTTTGAATTGACTACTGTCTAGATTATTAATCTAAGTTTTTTAGTAAAAATATTTATAAAGTCTAGAATGGAGGTTGTTTGTGAATTGGAAAAAAGTGTTTTAAGAACAAAAACTTGTTAAAAGGTTTAAGAAATTTTGTTTTGGTTAATTCCTAAAGCCTTTCGATACTTCAACAAATTTTGTACTACCTAAAACTTTTGGGCTAAAAATTTTGATTTCTCTACATATATAGTAAGATCTGAATCTAGAAAAATTATATTTAGGAGTAATGGTCATGTCTTAAGTGTGGAAGTATTGGATATCAATTAAGAGCATAAGAAATCTCTAGCATGAAGTTGAGTTGAGAGGTCCTTTAATAATTATGTTTTTGAATAGGTTCATATAAGAGTCAACTTCAAACAAATATTTCTCCTAGAATATACAGAGTTACGTGACCTGCAACCTATCAAATTAAAGATTTTTAAGCCTTCTTTCCAACATGCCAAATTTTTGTCAATTGAGTCTCGAGTAAAAAGCTAGGTGTGTTTTATTGAGGAACAGTCAGAAAAGCTCTATATTCAGATGAAATTTTTTAATTTTTCTTCTTTTCATCTTCTTGAAGGGGATTTTTCATCCTTTCATTATGTCATAACTCCGCAATACATTTTAAAATATTTTTATTCATCATTTTTAGATGTTTTTCTAGGCCCTAACACCTTTCTTCTTCCTCTCAAACTCAATATTATTAAATACAAGAGAATATGCTCAAGAATCAAGCTTAGTTCCCTCCCTTCATGTCACTAGTTTCTCTAACGTTTGGAGGTATGTAACACTACCATTTTATGTAAGTTCATGCTCAATAAATTTAATTTTCAATATAAACTAGGGTTGAAGAAATCCCCATACTCATATTCCATAATTATGCGCACAAGTATATTCCTTAATATGTTTTGGGTAGCAACTGTTCTTTGTCTATTTTTCTCCAAACTATGTCAATTAATGTGATCTTTATGCCATATTTAATGTTTGAAGACTAGTTACTTTATGAATTTCTATAAATTCATGAGTTTCATGAATTTTATAGACAAATTATTTTTTTTAAAATCTTAGGACTTAGACCCATATGATTTTTCAAAGTGGTGAGTTTGCTTAAAGCTTGAAATTTTCTTTGTTCCTGAATATAGATATTTTTATTCTCCAACAAGAACGTTGTGTATTGTTTTTATGATTATAACAACTTGATGACTTGAGACCCCTCATTATATGATATGAATATGATCCTCAACAACGTTGTTTAAAGTCATTTCATACTTTCTTCAAAGACAATGTAAGCCATGTTCATGAATTAAAGCATAACGAACCATGAAATTACATATCATGACTCTCCAATGTTGATGTTAACTCATGATTATGAACTTATTATGGTTAACTCTCAATATAGCCTAAAGTGGAAATACATAATTATGAGCCTAAAAAGGCTAAATTATGATCATGAGCCTACTAAAAAGGCTAAACATGAACATGTTCCTAACAAGAATAATATTTTGATCAAGAACAAATCAAATAAGCATTTAAAATTATGAGCCTAAGGGACTTAACTAGATGATGAAGAAGGCATAGGTCTAAATGACAAATGTCTGAAACTAAGTTTTTTGATGTAGGATAGATATCATTCTTCAAGTTAGAAAATTATTTTTCATGAGTCTCGAACAGGGATATTTATGGATCTTTGCTAGAAAATCATGTCAAGTCATGTATTGTCACGACCTGACTTATGAGATGATAGAACCTACTATATCCCACTAGTAGGTAAGTTAAAACCATAACCCAGAGTTAATACAATGGGTTAATTTGGTAGGAAATGACCATCATAGATGAAATTCAAGAACACAATTCATAAATAAGCAAATGGTTCTAGATAAATAAAATAGTCAATACAAGATAACATCTCATGACCTGGTTGAGTCAGTAAAAGAGCATCCAATGACAATAATACAACTTCAAATACTTAAAATAAACATCAACATTTGTCTCAAAATAAAATACTAAATATAAAGATAGAGGGAAATGGGCGACTCGAATTCTAAGAGAACACCCTATCTCCGAAAATTAATCACCACATGAACATCGATCAAAGGAAATAACTAGTACTCGGATCTACACAAAAAAGGTAAAGAAGTATAGTATGAGTACCAAAACGATGGGTACTCAGTAGACATCTTCGGCCGACTGAGCTAAATCATTATATAAGTATGATAAAATACAAGATAACATAACTAAGTCAGGGTACAGAACAAAACCTGAATCATCTATAACATCGTTGTACATAATAAATAATTAAACCGAAATAACAATATAACATGAGGCATCAACGTATGCCAATCACCGCTCAAACATAATAAGTAAACAATTCAAAATAATAACTTATCATAAAGCATTAACATAAGCAACCATAAATTATGAAATTGGATCCCATATGCCAATTGGTGCAGAAAAGTAAAAAACTCATCACAGCCTCCCATATGACTGGAGAGTACGCTTATGAGAAGAATAAAGCAACCAATCAATATTATAGCTAACCGTCATCATCATTTAACCATCATTCCAGAATTATCATTGATATGACATTTACCAACATTATCATAATTTACCAAATTCCCATAATACTATCATTATTTAACAACCTTATCGTCGATACTCAAAATTCACCATTTATTAGCTAGCCATCTTTAAATATCTAATCCATTTAATAACTAGTCATCATATAACTCCTAATCATCATTTAGAAACTACTCACCACATATTTTCTACTCACTATTCATTAGATAACCACCATTTCTCATCTAACATCATTTATTATCTACTCCATATTTACCAACTAACCCTCAATTGACAACTAGTCATTATTTTATCCCTTAAACAAAATTCACCGCTAATCATCAATTACCACTAACCATCAATTATCACTAATCATCAACTATACCATTTTATAAATACTTATCACATTCGAGCTATATTGGCATATCTAATATCAACAAAATACCTAATTTTATATACGTATATATATTCATATATACATAGGGAATCGTCGGACTCGAATCAGTAGATGTACACATATGCACATCAATATAATCATCCTCTGGCCTTTTTAGGTATTAATATATCACCATAATATCCTCCGACCTTGTCGAGTATTAATATCATCATAGATCCTCTGTCCTTTCCTGGTATCAATATCATCATAGTATTCTCTATGATTACCAGGTATCAATAATGTCATCATCTTTTGGAATTTAATTGGGTATATAATAAGTGCCAATATAGTCAAGCATCAAAATGTCTAGCATAATTTCTCATATAATCCAACTATAATGACCCTTCTGGTCATTTTTCATATTCCCACTTATTTTTTCCTTTTAAGCATCTACATAGCTTTCCCAAGTCATTTATGACTTACTATGACTGACCATTCAATTATTGAGCAGTTTATTTATTTTTAAGAATTAATTCCCTACTTGGAAATCTTCGTAAGTTCTAAATATCCACCAAGCAAAAACTTTAAATAAATAATCTCGAACGTAAATTTTTACACTGCTAGCAGCTTTAAAATATCTATTTTAGGCTACGTAAACCATTGGTTCAGGTCCTAATGTACCCGAGCTTATTTCGACCTATTAGTCAAAAAGTAGGAAAATTAGTAATATGAGGTGGAACCCACATTTGGTTAAAATGATCTTGGATGGAAAATTTGACTTTACTATCACATTCAAAACATCAAATTTAGGCTAGGAGGACCCTTGGTTCAGGTCCCAAGGCTTCCAAACTTATTTTGGGATATTGAGCATATTTTATAAAAAATAAAACTATAGGTGTGGGCCATACTTTTTGCCAAAACAATCTCATATGAAATTTATAATGATTCCATTGGATTATAAATGTGGTTTAAACTCAAAATTCACTATTAGATCATATTTATAGGGTTCCAAATGAGTTTCGAGAGTCATAAATAAGTTTTTGACATTGTTGTCATCTAGTGCATAGGGGGGATACCGTGATTTCCATAGGATTTTTGTGATTGTACTAATGTGATTTCCATCCCTGTATGGGGATAAATATATCCCCATACCTGGTATGGGTATAAAATGACCCCTTTGGGTGCATTTTGGTTATTTTTCCATTATTTTTAGACCTAAAAACCCTAAGAGGGTAAGATAACTCAAAATTGAGTCTTGTGGGTGACTTGGGATCTTAATTAATATTAAATATTGGTTTTTTTCCTTAGAAATTTTCCTCAAAATCCATTCTCTAGGCCCAATATAACTCCAGGGTACGAGTTGTATACTAGGGTACGGTTGGTATGATCCTATCATAAGCTGACTAATATTAGTTGATGGGATGGTTTTGATCACTAAAATGTTCATTATTTAGGGGTATTAGTCATAAGGGTTGATACGAGTCATATCAGTGACTCGTATGGTGGGTAGTGTTTGATCCTCCTGGTAATTCATTCTACCAGGGATATGGGTCATGGGTACGGGTCATATGCTGAAGTTACGACTTGGTTAGATCATTTGTATGATGGATAGTGTATTATATAAAGGTTAAGACCTAGTTACGACTGGTGGAAACCAATCGTAATAAAGGGTACGACTCGTAAGAGGGTCATTCGTATCCCTGTGATGGATTTTTAAGGGACTTAAGTAGGGGTATTCTGGACATTTTTCTACTTACCTTAATTTTGAACCATGAATTCTAATATACTTATGAAGTTAGCTACCCGATTATTCTATTCATTAACACTTAAAAAACTATTCCAAAACACATCATAATTCTCTCAAGAGATTTTGGAGTAAGAAAGCTACGGTTTCAACTTAGGGATTTCTTTGGGGATTGATTTGGTGATTTTCTTCCATAATATTTCTTGTTTAAGGCATGTGTCTCTTCCTTACTTATTATTTCTAGAAATCCATGGATTTTATGGATGTTTTCATGGTTTCAATGTTGCATGGTTTGTGGTTTTCAACTATTATTTGGGGGTTTTGTTTATAATGGCTTGGTTATAGTTTCCTATGGTTTAATTGTGCTTTTATAGGCATAAATTATTGATTTTGGCAATTGGATTACATGGTAATGGTTTAATAGTCATTGGAATTGGTTTTGGTTATATTATGCCCCCAAGGTGTTTGATAAAATGCTTATAAGGATATGTTCATTGCATTGACTTCTTTAAATGGAATTCTTGCTTGTTTTCAACTTATATATGAAACTATAAATAGTTTACAAAGGTTAAATGCTAATTCGTTATGCTTGTGGTGAACATAGTAGTCTCTCAAGAGGTTAATATGGTAAACGAAAAGGGCATTTGAGAGTCCCCTTAACCTAAATGGTTTGTATATGGATAAATCTTACATGTATGGTTGTTATGATGATACCACTAATAATTGGCCTTGGTAATAAATGGTAATTTAATTGTTTGTACATGGTTTTTAATTTGGGCATTAATAGCGGTATATGTAACTAAGCCATGAAAAGTGGAGGTTTGGGGGGGGGGGACCAAAACTGGAAACTCATATTTTCCTATATGAGGGGTCCTTAATGACCACGTGCGAGTGACATATTTTATATTGGAAAGATGTACTAGTCATCCCATAGGATATTTCTTGGTCGTGCGGCTACACACACTAAGACTCTTTCAGCAGGGGGATCTAAACCCACACGGCCCATGGGTCTGGTTAAACAGCCAAGTTGCACAACCCAGGTAAAAGGTTTTAAATACAGGCTAAACACGGACCCTTTCCTGGAACTTATATATATGTATGGTTGTATGCATCATGAATGGATTTTCTTGGTTGTTTAGATGGAATTACTTTATCCTTATCCTGAGATACATGCTAGCAGTCATTCGCTAACCCGTATTCAAGTAGTTGTATACCCACTCTATGAAAGAACCGGATGTTCTACTTCTTCTACATAGTGATTGACTCGGGGATAGTATTTGGATTAAATTAGTAAGCTTCCATCTTTATGGAAGGATCTTTTTCAAGATATGGACATTCTTAGACATTTTGCTTTTGTTTAGGATATTAGTCTTGGCCATGGTTGGAGGCATATCCCAATCAGATATTTATATTCTTTTAGATAGAGACTTTCTGGTACTTTTAGGGGGTTGGTAAAGAAGAGATCGATATTGGTGTCATCCTTAGCATAGGAATTAGTGTAGGGGATAACATCAATAGATGATATTGTTGGTTGTTCCTTCGTATTACATTTTTGATTTGATTATTATATTATGTTTTGATATTCTCTTTGGTTTGGTATGGTGTGGATGTTGGTTTAGTGCACGTAGACTCGGTTGGGTTGGCTATTATTGCGACCCTATCCCAAAGTCTTCATAAGAGCATTTTTTCAATCTTGTTTTATGATTGAAATTCAGATCATGTAAGGTTGTAAAAGGTTATTGGGTTGGGTTAAAGGGCGGTCCCCAGTCCTAGTTAAACTTAGGATGCCCACTTTGTCTAGGCCTTGGTTCGGGTCATGACAAGTTGGTATCAGAGCTTTAGGTTCATGGTCAACTAGGAAGTCCAAAAAGACGTGTCGAGTAGAGTCTCTTTTAGGGGTGTGAAGTGCACCACACTCATAAGAGAGAGCTTTCAGGACATTTAGGAATGTTTTACTTTCTTGAAATTATAAGTCCTCAAATCTTCTCTAATCCTTTATTATTTGTCTTTCAGATCATGCCTCTTAGATCTTGAACACAAGGAAATTTTTCCATCCCATCGGGGATAATGCTGAAGGGGTACCTCCTATATTTGGAGTATATCATTGATCTCATGGTCCTATTCCTGATTGTGATAGAGTTCTTTCTATTCCTTTTACTGCTCCTCAGATCCCTTAGGGTAATATAATGAATGCGGAGTTTCATCAGTCTCTTCATGTTATTGCTCAGATGGTCGCTGCTTAGGCTGAGCAGGGTACAGCTATTACTTTATCTGCTAAGGCCATAAGGGTTAGCTAATTTATGAAGATGGGTCCTCTTACTTTTATGGGAGTAAAGGTGGAAGAAGACCCACAAGGCTTCTTGGATGAACTAGAGAAGATATTTTAGGTTATGCAGGCTTCTGATGTGAAGGGAGTTAGCTTTGAAGCTTATCAGCTCAAAGATGTTACTTATCATTGGTATGAGGAGTGGGATAAATATAAGGGTGATATAGAAGAGAAAGGGCTCTGGGAGGCCTTTTCTAATGCCTTCATGGATTATTTCTTTCCTCAGGAGTTGAGGGAAACTAAGATGGAGAAGTTTGTGAACCTCATGCAAGGAAGGATATCTATGAGGGAATATGCCTTGAAGTTTCATCACTTGTCAAGGTATGCTCCTGATTTGGTGGCTGGTATAAGGTCGAGAATGAGGAAGTTTTTGGGTTGAATAGGGATTTGAATTTGGAGAGCAAAATTGCTTTGCTTATTAGGGATATGGACATCTCTAGATTGATAGTTCATACACAGCAGGTTAGGGATGAGAAGAGAAAGCGAGTAGAATTTAGGAATAGGCAGGGAGAGCGAGGAAAATTTTCTGATCAGGAAGGTGGTAGTCTCTTAGTGGTAGAAATATTGGCAAGTGGCAGAAAAAAAAGTGGGGAAGTTCTCGTTCCTTGTCTGCTGCCAGTGCTCCTTACCCACAGTAGTCGAACGAAAAGTGTCACCAAGCTGGTGATAATTCTCGATCTCAGGTTTCCCAATCTCAGGTGAGTGAAGGTCAATCTATTTTTTCATGTCTTGCTTATCAGTTTTGTGGTCATCCTCATCGGGTATTCTGTAAGGAAGGTAGACATATGTGCTTTAAGTGGGGTCAGGTAGCCTATTAGATCAAGGATTGTCTGGTCGACAAGGTTGCTATAGGTTGTAATAATATTTTGGTGGCTTCATCTTCTACTCCTACACCTGGTAATATGGTATCTACTTCTCTTACTGCTCCTAGTTCTATTATTGGTTGGAATAGGTTGTATGCTTTAGAATCTAGCAGGAATTCGAGGCGTCACTCGATTTATTACAAGTACGTTATAGCTCTTTTCCTATGATGTATATTGTTTGCTTGATATGAGCTACACTTTTTCTTATGTGAACCCTTATATAGATGTGTCATTTGGTTTTGATCCAAAAATTATTTTGGATCCTTTTTATATTTCTACCTCGGTACGGGACTCGACCATTATTGAATGGGTCTATAGAGGGTGTATGCTATCTGTTGGTGATATGCAAACCTTGGTAGATCTGTTTGAGTTGGGGATGGTGTATTTTGATGTGATTTTGGGTATGGACTAGTTGAATTGTTGTTACGCATCTTTAGACTGTCGGACTCGTAAGGTCATCTTTAGGTTCCCAGGTGAGCCAAAAATAGAATGAGAGGGTTGTTCTTTAGCTCCTAGAGGGAGATTTATTTCTTATCTTAGAGATCAATGGTTAATCTCTAAAGGGTGTCTGTATCACTTGGTTCGACTTAAGGATTCTAACTTGGAAGGTCCTTCTTTCCAGTCAATTCCGATAGTTAATGAGTTTCCAGAGGTCTTTTTGAATGATCTTCTTGGTGTTTCTATGGATAGGGAAATAAAGTTTGGTATTGATTTATTTTTAGACACTCGTCCAATATCTATTCCTCCATATAGAATAGCTCTGGCTGAGTTAAGGGAACTCAAGAAGCAAATTAAGGATCTTCTAGATAGGGAGTTTATTCGTCCTAGCATTTCTTCGTGGGGTGCATCAGTGTTGTTCGTATGCAAGAAGAATGGTTCCATTCGGATGTGCATTGACTAAAGGCAGTTGAATAAGGTAACGGTCAAGAAAAAGTATCCTCTTCCTTGGGTAGATGATCTGTTTGATTAGTTACAAGGCGCTAATTTTTTTCTATGATAGATCTTCGGTCTGGGTAGCATACTCTTAAGATTAGGGAGGTGGATATCCCTAAGATAGCTTTTCGTACTCGGTAAGGGCATTTTGAGTTCTTGATGATTTCATTTGGGTTGACCAATGCTCCGACAACATTTATGGATTTGATAAACAGGGTGTCCAGGTAGTAGTTAGATCTCTTTGTCATTGTGTTTATTAATGACATTCTAGTTTATGCAAGGAGTGAGGTGGATTATGTTAGTCATCTCCATGTGGTTTTGTATACCTTAAAGGAACAATGGCGGTTTTCTAAGTTCTCTAAGTGTGAGTTTTGGTAAAATGTCGTGACTTTCTTTAGTCACATTATTTCTAGCAAGGGGATAATGATTGATCCTCAAAAGTTAATTGCGGTGAAGGGGTGGCCTAGGCCCATGAATCTGTCTAATTTTTGGAGCTTCTTAGGTTTAGCCGGGTATTATAGGTGGTTTGTGGAAAGTTTCTCATCGATAGTTGCTTCTTTGACTAAGTTAACTTAGAAGAAGGTTAAGTTTTCTTAGTCAGATACTTGTGAGGGGAGTTTTGATAAGTTGAAGGATAGGTTGACTTTGGATCTAATTTTGAATCTGTCGGAAGGTAGTGATGGATTTATGGTTTATGTGATACATCTCGGGTAGGTCTTGGTTGTGTTTTGATACAACATAGGAAGGTGATTGCCTATGCTTCCAGGAAGTTGAAGGTACATGAGTGGAATTATCCTACTCATAATTTGGAGCTGTTGTCGGTTGTGTTTTCTTTGAAAATATAGTGGTATTATCTATATGGTATTCATATTGCTATCTTTTTGGATCATAAGAGTCTTCATGCAGAAGGAGCTTAATCTCAGGCAAAGGAGATGGCTTGAGCTTCTCAAGGATTAAGATATGAGTCTTCACTATCACCCGGGTAAGGCTAAAGTGGTTGTTGATGCTCTTAGCAGGTTGTCTATGGGAAGTTGGCTCATGTGGAGGAAGGAAAGCAGGTATTGGTGAAGCATATTCACCACTTAGCCAATGTTAGAGTTCATCTCTTGGATTCTAAGGATGGTGGTGTGATGATGCAAGAATTGGTTTGATCATCTCTTAGTGCAGAGATTAAGAAGAAGAAAGTGTTGGATCCAATCTTGATGAAAATCAAGAGTGATGTTGGTGAGATAAAGGTAGAGATGTTTGAGATTAGTGGTGATGGTACTTTGCGGTACCAAAGGAGGTTGTGTGTTCTGAATGACGATGGGTTTTGACAAAGGGTTTTGGCTGAGATGTATGAGTCATGCTATGTTGTCTATCCTGGATCGACAAAGATGTATCATGATCTTAAGGACATCTATTGGTGGAATGGTATGAAGAGATATGTGGTTGATTTTGTAGCCAAGTACATGGTGTGTCAATAATTTAAGGTTGAGCACATGAGGCCTGGTGGGTAATATTAAGAAATAGAGTTGCCTAAATGAAAGTGTGAGATGATCAATATGGATTTCGTTACCGGTCATCCTCGGTCTCAAAACCAATTTGATTCGATTTGGGTCATTGTGGATAGGATGACTAAGTCTGCTCACTTTTTGCCACTGAGGAATACTTTTTCGGTGAAAGATTATGTGAAGTTGTATCTTCAAGAGATTGTGAAGCTGTATGGGGTGCCTGTTTTGATTATTTCTAATTATGGTATGCATTTTACATCTTATTTCTGGTAGTCTTTCCAGAAAAGATTGGGGACTAAGGTTAGTCTGAGTACATCTTTTCATTCACAGCTGGAAGGTAAGCGGAGAGAACAATTCAGACATTGGAGGACATGCTTCAAGCATGCATGATTGATTATGGTGGCAGTTGGGTTGAGCATCTACCTTTGGTAGAGTTTGCTTACAACAATAGCTATCATTCTAGTATTGGTATGGCTTCTTTCGAGGTATTGTATGGTAGGAGGTATAGATATCCTATTGGATGGTTTGAGATTGGTGAGGCGGATATGTTTGGTCCCAATTTGGTCTATCAAGCAATGGAGAAGGTGAAGGTGATTCGGGATAGGCTTAAGGATGCCCAGAGTCGCCAAAAGTCTTATGCGGATGTTAGGCATAGAGATTTGGAGTTTGAGGTTGGGGATAGGGTGTTCCTAAAGTTGTGTCCAATGAAAAAAGTAGTGTGGTTTGTCAAGAAGGGGAAGCTTAGTCCTCAATTTATTAGTCCTTATGTGATTTCACGTAGAGTTGTTAATGTTGCTTATGAGTTGGAATTGTCATCTAGTTTGGGTTTGGTTCATCCGGTTTTCATATTTCCATGTTGAGGAAGTATATTAGTGATCCTTCTTTGGTTGTTCCTTTAGAAGGGTTGGATATCTCGGATTCTCTATCTTATGAAGAGGTCCCAGTTGAGATATTGGATAGGCAAGTTCGTCAGTTATGGACCAAAGATGTGGCTTCGGTTAAGGTTCTACAGCGGAACCATAAGGTAGAAAAAAATACGTGGGAACAAGAAGAGGACATGAAGTCCAAGTATCCGTTCTTGTTTTCTTCTCCTGGTATTTATGTGGAAGGTATGTGTTCTTGAATACATCTTTATTTTTTGAGTTTTTTAAAGGAAATATTAATATCTTTGCTTTTTTATTTCTGAACTTTGATGAAGGTTGGGAATTTCTTTGATAATGGAAATATCTCTGTGTGTGGTTACCTCTACCTTATCCGTCATTTGGGGATGAATGTTCCTAGTGGGGGAGAATTACATCCTGGGTTTTGTCCTTAGAAGTTTTCCTTGAAATCTGTTCTTCGAACCCAATATGACTCCAGGGTATGAGCGGTATGCTGGGGTACGGGTGGTATGGTCCTGTCGTAAGATGACTAGTATTAGTTAGTGGGATGGTTTTGATCACTAGAATGGTCATGACTTAGGGGTGCGAGTCGTAAGGATTGATATGAGTCGTATAGGTGACTCATATGGTGGGCAGTGTTTAATCCTCTAGGTAATTCATTCTGCTAGGGATACGGGTTATGGGTACAGATCGTATACTGTGGTTACGACTTGATTGGATGAGTCTTATGCTGGACAGTGTCTGATCCAAAGGATAAGGCATGGGTACGACTGGTGGAAACCAATTATCAAAAAGGATATGACTCATACGAGGGTCAGTCATATCCCTATGATGGGTTTTTAAGGGCCTTAAGTGGGGGTATTCTGGACATTTTCCTACTTACCCTAATTAGGACCCACGACTTCTAATACACCTAGGAGGTTATTTACCCTATTATTCTATTCAATAACACTTAGAAAACTATTCCAAAGCACATCATAATTCTCTCAAGGGCTTTTGGGGAAAGAAAGCTAGCGTTTTGACTTAGGGATTGCTTTGGGGCTTTCTTTGGAGATTTTCTTCCATCATCTTTCTCAGATTAAGGCATGTGTCGCTTCCCTACTTATTATTTTTAAAAAAGCATGGATTTTATGGATGTTTTCATGGTTTCAATGTTGCATAATTTATGGTTTTCTACTATTGATTAGGGGTGCTGTTTATAATGGCTTGGTTAATATTTCCTATTGTTTAATTATGCTTTTATATGCATCAATGATGGTTCTGGGTAGTTGGATTACATAGTAATAGTTTAATGGTCATTGGAATTGGTTTTGGTCATATTATGAACCCAAGGTGTTTGATAAAATGCTTATAAGGATATTTTCATTGCATTGACTTGTTTAAATGGAACTCTTGCTTATTTTCAACTTATATATGAAACTATAAATGGTTTTCAAAGGTTAAAGGCTAATTGGTTATGCTTGTGGAGAACATGGTAGTCTTCCAAGAGGTTAATATGGTAAATGGAAAGGGCACTTGAGAGTCCACTTAACCTAAATGGTTTGGTTATGGATAAATCTTGCAAGTATGGTTGGTATGACGATACCACTAATAATTGGCCTTGGTAATACATAGTAATTGGATTGTTTGGACATGGTTTTTAAATTAGACATTAATGGTGGGATGTGTAACTAAGTCGTAGAAGGTGCAGGTTCCAAGGGGACCAAAATTGGAAACTCATATTTTCTGATATGAGGTGTCCTCGATGTCCACATACAAATGTCAGGTTTTATGTTACGGGGATGCACTAGTCATCCCATGGTATATTTCCTGGTTGTGTGGCTACACGCACTGGAACTCTTTCAGCAGGGGGAGCTGAACCCATACAGCCGCCCATAGTTGTGGTTAAAAGGCAAGGTTAGATAACCCAGGTAAAAGGTTTTAAATGCATGCTAAACATGAATTCCCTTTACTGGAACTTATATATATATATATGTATGGTTGTATGCATCATGGATGGTTTTACTTGGTTGTTTAAATAGCATTACTTTAACCTTGTCCTGAGATATATGGTAGCGGTCATTCGTTAACCCGTCTACTGGTGGTTGTATACCCACGTTATGTAGGAACCTGTCGTTTGACTCCTCCTATATAGTGATTGACTCGGGGACAACAATTGAATTGAAGTGGTAAGTTTCCATCTTTTCGGAAGGCATTATTTCATGATATGGACATTCTTAGACATTTTTCTTTTATTTTGGATATTGGTTTTAGCCCTAGTTGAGGGCATGTCCAAACCGGATATTTTTTTATTCTTTTGGATAGAGGATTTATGGTACTTCTTTGGGTTTATATGGGTGGGATCAGTATTGGTGTCGGCCTTAGAATTGGCATTGGTGTTGGGGCTGACAACATTGGATGATATTATTGGTTGTTCCATCGTATTGAATTTTGGGTTTGATTTTCACATTATGATTTGATATTCTCTTTGGTTTGGTATGGTGTGGATGGTTGGTTTTTTGCGGGTAGACTCGGTTGGGTCGACCACTGTTGCAGCCATATCCCAAAGTCTTCATGAGAGCATTTATCCAATCTTTTTACATGCTCAAAATATAGCCCATCTAAGGCTGTGAAAGGTTGTTGGGATAGGTTAAAGGGGCGGTCCTCGGTCCTTGTTAGACTTGGGATGCCCATTACGTCTAGGACCTGGTTCAGGTCATGACAATTAACATCTTTTGTCGCAAATATCTTCGAATTCAAGGTAAGATTTCATCCCTTTCTTGGTGAAATTCTTTGTTCTTGACCCAAAACCCCAAATTAACTTAGGGCTTAATTTAGCCCCAATTTTAGCTTGATTTTCACCTATTCTTGAGGATTATGATTCCTTGTTCATGTATGAACTTCGGGTTGACCTAAAAAAATCTGATTTTTGTAAATAGGATCCACTTGGGATTTTTGGTGTCATTTTTTGACCCAAAGCAAAATGGAGAAATATGTGTATCATTATTTTCGTATTAATGAGTAGATTATAATTTTGATACTGTGATGGCATTTTTGGCTTGTGAATTGAAGATGAGCTCTTGAAGAGTGATTTAAGGATTTGTAATTCATCTTTGAGGTAGCTTCTACCTACTCTTTTTCGAAGATAATGTGTGATATAAATATGACATGTGAATGTGAATATTAGGATTGATTATGAGTCAAATCACTTTTTCTTGATTATTGATGTTTGGGGATTAGATAAGGATTTTAGAACTGTAAGGTGGTATATTTATGACCCTTTTAGAATCCTATTGCCTTCTCCCTAGATTGGACTAATTTATAGCATGGATATGATATAATTCTAGGTTTGGGATGTGGTTTAAGTGTTGGAATCATGGTTAGAAGGTCTACCGTAGTTGAGCTAGTCTAGTTATCTTGAAATCATAATTTAGGTAGAGTTGACTTAAATGCCCATGTTTCTAGTCAAAATTCCTATCTTAGGATTGGTTATGACTTACTTGACATCTAGAAGTTGAACTAGATACCTTAGCCTAGTTTGGGGTATAAGTTGCCTAAATATGGAATTTAAGGATTATAAATGGGATCCTTTGGCCCACCTTAGGTCAAGAATAGTGTTAGCCTTTGTGGACTTATTTTTGGATGTTAGGAATAGTTGAGCCTATTAAACCTTAGTGTAAGGTTACCTTGTGGTTTGACTAATAATGATGGTATTTTCTCTCAAATAATGACTAATGATTTATGGCCATGATAATTGGCCATCAGAGATGCTATTTCCTCTTAGATTTAATATTTTGGGCCATTAGAGATGTTATTTTCTTTTAGATGTGATATTAGTCCTTTAGAGATGTTATTTCTATTAGATAAGATAATTGACATATAGAGATGATATTCCTTATAGTCATGATACACAACCAATAAATACGAGATTCCTCATAGATGTGATGATGCCCGACAAGGCCATAGGATATTATGATGATACTATGATGCTCGGGAAGGCCGGGGGATATAATGATGATATAATGATACCTAAAAAGGTTGGAGGTTATTGTCATGATGATATTGAAACTCAAAAATGACGGAGGATGTTCTGATGATGTGATGATACCCGATAAGTCCAGAGATTAACTAGTTATGATGATGATGATTATGGTATTATGGATTATGTTGCATTCATTCCTGTATGCACATCGCCTATCTCTACTATATGCCTCTATCTATCAGCTGATATAGAACAACTACATATATATAGGTAATATTTATGCCTTGTGTCGTTGTATGTTGATTGAACCTTTTGAGGCTGGGGCGGTGAGCGCACACATAGTCTTGGCTAGGTATTTGGTTGTCTAAAATTGCTGGTTATTTGTGTTGTTCTTGATATTGTTATTATCATTGTTATGATTATTATTATGGGTAGTTATGATAGATTGGTCATTGATTCGATATCAAGATCTGAGGAATGATTCTGGCCTCTTCTATCTTACAATTTCATTATTATGCACGATTAA
This sequence comes from Capsicum pubescens, assembly GCA_030864215.1. Classification (NCBI taxonomy): domain Eukaryota; kingdom Viridiplantae; phylum Streptophyta; class Magnoliopsida; order Solanales; family Solanaceae; genus Capsicum; species Capsicum pubescens. The sequence continues at coordinate 132,355,974 of CM061540.1, read as the reverse complement.
TTCTTGATGAGCCAAATGGATTAGAAACCCAACATGATAGTACTAAATCCTGATAGGATTATAATGAGGCCTTAAAATAAATATATGATGATCTAGGTTGTACCTCAATATGACCTTACATCTATATATATATATAGCAATACGGAGCTAAGGTACTATCGTATATCCCTTCCTTTAATTTTTCGTATTGTATGTTCATTCCTTGGACATGTATATTGCTATATAATCTTGTTTCACCCTTTATTCATATATTGGTCAGGGATATACAGTAATGTGTTGAGATTTCTGAGTATGGCTGGAATAGGATAGTTCATCCTTGATACCGTCTTAGCATTAATATATTAGCCTCTTGGACATGAATATGATATGTTATCCTTATTATCTCATTGGCTTGTTATATGATTATTGGACTCTTGGGTGTAGTTTTCTATTCTATTTATATGTTATGTATATCTTGTTTATCTTGGGAGATCAATTAGAAGTAGCCTATTGAGTACAATTTTTTTAGTACTCATACTACACTTCTATAGCCTGCAGATCATAGTACGGGTTATCACAGTGATCTGTGCATCATGTGGAACATTCATGGTTTGGAGATTGAGAGAAAGTTCCTAACATTTGTAGTATTGCTTACCTCTCTCTTATGTATTAGACTAGTCTCTATATTGTATTCGGAGATAAGTTATATCAGTGTAATTTATTTCATCTATTCCACCTTTGTACTCTTATTATATTAGAAGCTATTTACTGATAACACCGGGTTTTGGATGTATTTATGTATTTGATCTTTTGTTACATTTATTCTGTATTCTTTTCTTATTCAATTCAGTAGTCCATTACTAGCTGTTCCAGACTACGAGTTTGGCTTACCTATTGGTGGGTTATAGTAGCCGTTGTGACAAATTGATATCATAGCCAGGCATTACTGGTGTATTAGTACAAGAGCTAAGTGTTTAGTAGAGTCGTGCATATCTATAATACCCCGTATTTCCCTAGTTTAATTTAAGTCTTAGTACATGAGTAATCCTATACAAAAATTTTGAAATACTATTAAATTAGCTTTCCAATAATATAAAGTTCGCCCAAATTCAATACCCGGACGAAGAGTTAGAGCCATTTTAGTAAGACAGTGTGCCACCTGAACCATCAATGCATCGCAGAGAATGACCAAATGACAATCATCAATTCCAGTGTTGCTCTGCGATATTGGCGCGTCGCACTATAGACCCAGTTCACAATTGTCAATTTCCCGTAAGGCAACGCGATTCCACCACGTTGCGCCAAGGACCAAAATTGCATCTAGCAAGACACCATGATGGCGCCACGTTGTGCCACCAGTCCAATTCCCAGTTGTCCATTTTACAGTGACACGACGCGATAGCACCGCGTCGTGTCGGGCGTCGAAATTAAGAATTATCAGTAATTCTGAGTTTTAAATCTGAGGGCATTAAAGTCTTTTCCCCTCATCCCAGTCAGCCTTTAACACAAAAATTCACCTCTAATTAACCTAGTTACTTCATTATTCACCCAATTTTCCCCTAAATTAAACCATTCTCTCTTAAAAGAAAAAAAACGTAGTTCAAGAAATCAAGCACAAAGTTCAAGGATTCACCAAGAACTTCAAGAAAATCACAAATTAAGGTATGTTAGGTGTTCATCTATGGGTCCGTTTCACCCATAGAGTCCAAGAATCCATTTTTAAAACTTCAAGATTCATGATTCAGATTTACATGTATGAAATTTGATTGTATTCATGTTTTGACATTTATTGAGTTTTACATCCATGATTAATGATGGATTCCATGAAATTGAATAGCATGTATATTGAATTGAGTAATCCCTATGTTATAATCCATAAATTTGCAAGTTTGGGCATTGTAATTGACATGTTCATGTGTTATCCATGATTTAAATTCCAAGTTTTGAGAATTATTCCTAGTATGAGTTGATCTACATGATATTCATGATAAACCCTTTAATTTACAAGTTGATTGTTATAACTATGTTTACCCTAAGTGTTTATGATTTAGTAAAACAAAAAAGTCTCCCATGTGTTTGATAAATTGTCTACGAGAATGAAATAATGCCATTATAGCATGCTAACATGTATTCCCCATTCATGTACAAGTTAATGCATTACAAGTGTTTGACAAAATGTCTCTATAGATGAATTATGACCAAGTGACCATTATTATGTTATTCAAGATCATGCTTTGCTTTACTTTTCCTGCTATTGAGTCCTGAGAGTATTTAATACCCAATAATTTAGCGGTTTACCTAGAGCCAGTGTCACTGACAGAATAGTATCAGTTATGTCACGATCAGTAGAACTCAATCAGTTACAAAAATTAGGAAAACTCAGTAAACTCTGTATCAGTCTAGTCTAGTTCAGTATACTCAGTTCAGTATCTTTCAGTTGGGAGTAAGATTCAGCACCGAACAATCCTAAGGATGGGATCTCACCCGTTAGTTAGGATTGGGTCCCTAGAAGTAATCCCTAAGTTACAGAACTATGTAGCCAGCGTAGGTTATGAGATGTCACCCGTTAGATAGGACCGACATACTCAGGGATCACCCGCTAACTTAGGACTAATCTCAGGGGTCACCCGTTAGTTAGGACTGACTCTACAGAAGTTATTAGTACCCATGGCATGGTGCTAACACCCTTCCAATTGGGGTTAAAGATTGAACCCCAACTCAGTTATCTTATCTTATTTGGGGTATATCGGTTAGATGATTACCTCTCATAGTTTAAGTTTCAGTCTTCAGTATAGAACTAAGTTTAGCTCTACAGAGTAAGGCCTGTCAGATGCAGTCAATCAGTATCAGTAATTATAGATTATCAGTTACTCATATCAAAACTCAGTACTTAGCTTTAGAAAAGCTCAGTTACAGTATATCTATATGCATAAATTGCATACCCAGTATTGATAGTAGTTTCAGTTATTCATGTACTATCACGTTCAGTTACTCTATATCGTTCAGTTAGTTATTATTCATACATATGAACCCTTGCATTCAGCCTTTCCTCATCTATCATAACAGTATATTCCACGTACTTATGCATACATTCTTTTACGCTATGATGTCTCATATCATAGGTTCGGGCGCTCAGGTTCCTGACTGCGCATAGTCAGATTCAGATTCAGCCAACAATATATTTAGCAGTAAGTCCTCATAATTCGATGATATTATTTTACTTTATTATTTCATTAACTTAAATATTTCAGTAGATGGAGTTAGTTGAGGGATTGTCCCTTCAACTCCACTTTTAGATAGTTCAGATTAAAGGCTTTTCAAACTAATTTTCAGACAGTGTTCGAGTTTTATAGATTTGTTATTTCAGTTGATGCACTTTTTCAGTAGTTACAGATTTTGAACCTTATGGCATTTCAGCCTATTTTTTGTGTTTTATAGTATTATTTTTCAGTGCTAACAATAGATATCAGTTATGGGCTAGCTTATGGTCCTTCGGTGTCATAAGCACCGTGTAGCGTCCGGGGAACAGACTCGGGGCATTACAAGATCGATGCAGAGACATTCGTAACCTATCTTCGAGAGGCTACAGCAACATTATTTGGAATTTATTTCTTGACTCCTTATTGTGTGTTTGTATTGCTATGAACCTTAAACACACCCTTTGACTCTATTTAATCTCAGGAGGATGATACGACGTTGTTGATAGATTTATATGAGACTTTGACACATATTTCTAGAGTTTCAACACAGTGTCGGACTAGAGAGTTTGAGATTGATATCGAAGATCTTCAGCATCAACTAAAGGATTTTGGGCCAGTTCATGCTCAAGTAAAGCTCGTTACTACTTTATCCCTTCGAGGTTCAGCACTAATAATTTGAGTCATGATATTGATCTCTCTCATCCATGGATGACATTTAAATCATCGAGTAATTCACAGACCAGAGTTGGGTCTGTTGGTGTTCATAAGAATTCTTTACCAGATCTGAGTACAAAATTGGATTTCTCAGGTGGTCTAGATATTTTCCTATGCTATATCTTTTTGAGCCAGACATTAGTGCATAATGTGTTAGAGGATTAATATTGTCACTCTATTTGGCATTGGAGCACTTAATAACAGTTGGGTATTTTTCTCTTAAGTTGTGGATTATGTGAGGGTCATATAGAAAGCATGTATTGAGACTTAAGGAAGTGGCAACGAGAGGGAATGCCATTGGTATTTCATTTGAAAGATTGTTTTGGTTGTGACGAGATGAAATATGGGTTCAGATAGCACCCTAGATGTGAGTTAGTTGATCGGACAAAGTTAGCATGTTATCCCCACCATCCTAAAGTTTTTAAGACATGTTATGATTCTTAAAAGGATGGATATGCTGCTAGAGTTTGCTCTCAGTGTCAGTTGGCCAGCCATTTGGGCTTAGTTTGTGTCCTCGCCATATTGATGCTTTAGGAGTTGCTACGACTACATAGAGATTGGCTATTGGTCTAGAGAGTACCCCCGACTTGATATTTCTAGTCGTTCAACTTATTCATATCATTCCCGTGATATTGTGGCACCTTTAGTAGAGATACTACACTTAGCACCTCAGTTAATTATTCAACCGGTCCGTCCGAGTTGAACCCATTCAAATTTATTGTCCCTTAGATTCGTCAGGCATATAATTGCAGTTGTCACTATGATTAGTGTGCTTTTATTTCCTGCATATATATTTTATTATATGTATTGGGATTTTTATACCCATTGATAATTATATGCCTTGATGAGTTAATATTGGTTATTATGTGCCTTATTATTAAATTCATGATTATATTACAACTCTGTGGTTTATTTCTTTTAGAAGTGGATGGAGTAGATTTGTGCTGATATTTCTCATTATGAGTGTAGCATTTGGGTTCGAGTGCCATTTACCTTGGCACATTAACATAATTAGAGCCCTTGAGTGGTATATGATATTGATGTTTATTTTGGTACCGCTTATTCATTATATTGGTATTGATATTGTTGTTGCTATTACTATCACTGCTTGAGGTTAGTGATATTATTACTTGATGTAATTAATCCTCGTTGGATAGCTGTTTAGACTAGTGTTATCTAGTTAGAATTTCATTCTTTATGATCTTATTTTGTGGCTTGAGTAGATATAGCTCGATTTGATGATTTCTATCCCATAGGGTTGTAAGGTTGATTATTTTCTCTCTTGGTTAGCTAAATTAGATGGATTTAGGAATGTATTATAGTATCAATGGTTGGTTGACCTTCCATGGTTCTGTATGGTTCTTAAGTTTGGAAATTTAGCTATACTACCTATCATTGAATTTGAGATTCTTAAACTTACCTCCTAGGTTGCGAAGGCTTTTGTATTGACTATCCCTATTCATATATCTTTTTTTGAGCTTGACCAATTTTTGGTTCGTTCTTCGTTTGTGGCTATTTCATCGCTTGATTGTAGGTTTGGTATTGATGTTGAGATATCATGGATTTATCTCCTAGATTTATTGGGTTTGTTCCCCTGTGAGGGTTTGTCTATGTTATTGGTGTGGACATTGGATGCTCCCTTACTATCGTGATATGGTTATGTCTAGTGGAGTTGGATAGTGAAAGGCAAGTGGCCTTTTCTGTGATCGTTGCTTGAGCTAGCATTGTGGAAATTATTTATCTTGAGTTGTTTAGTTTCTTTGAGTTATGATTGTCCTACTTGGGTGGATTTAGAAAATCCTTATTTCAGAGTTGTTTGTCCTAATAAGGCTTGACAGAGTGTTTCTCTTTGATGATATATGCCTATGGCTATTCTTTTCTTAGATACAGTGGTAGATTGGTTTGTTTTTTAATCAAGTTGCATTTCACTAAGTTGTTAGAGTTCTTACCTTTACCAGTGTAGTTTGCAGCCTTAGGAAGTTTCGGAGCTTATTTTGATAGCTTATGCCCTCTAGTGGTTATGGAGTTGGTTATTTGCAAGTTTTAGCTAGTGATTCACCCCTTTGCATGACTTTTGTTATGTGGCTATATTCATACTCTCTATCTAATATAGAGTTGTTGCTTGCATTTTTAGTCGATGGTTATCTGTATGGTGATTTTTGTTCTTAAAATACGCCTTGACTATAGCTTGGTATGATTTATGAAAGATACATCAGATTTGGATACTAGAGTCATTTGAGTGGTTGGCGGTGATATAGGCTTATTGGTTCAGTTCTGACTTGACGCCTTGGAATAGCAATTTGGAAGTTATGATAGAGTTTGAATATGTATGCCTACTCATCTCCAAGTTTGGTTTGGTTTAGGTTGTTGAGATCGAGCGATTTAGCCTCGGTATTGAGATCTCTTCTTGGAGTTGTAGAGCTTATGTGCAGCCTTCGTTTAAGATTTGACTCAGTTCAAATTTTATTTATAGGCTAGTTATGCCTACTCTATGGTTGCCCATTTGGTTTTCCCGACTTCGGATGGATTATAGTTGATAAGTATTCAGAGAATAGCCCATGGACCCAGTATTGGTCTTTTAGCTTTGACCTTGAGTTTCTAATTTCTTTGGGAATTTTGGATAATATACTCTGCGGGTGTAATATACTCGAGTTTGATTTGGTATGGTTTCATTCTCGATTGATGGGATATCCTAGAGTGGAATGTTCAGTGATGAGTAGTTTTGCCTTGATTATTTAAATTCCAGTTTGATTACCATCTGGACAAGTTGCAGTATTGGCATAGATTGCATTTCTTGAATTTTTTCTCTATTTGTGTTCCTAGACAATGCCTTATGAACTTATTCTAATGTTGGTCGTATGGACTTTCAGTGTATCATCTTAAGTCTTTGAGTTCTCGGTGATGAGATTGCATGGATAAGACTCAGGTGATTTTCCTCCTGGTTTAGAGTAGTAGCAAGTATGGTTTGGTAAGGAAAGTGTATATTCGAATTTGGAGTTGGTTTCTTGACTCATGTCTTGGTTTGTTCTTAGATGAGCCTTTTTTATTTGTGTGAGTATAGAGATGGTATCGACATGTTGTGATTCAGATTTGTGTGCATCCATTTTTTGCAATTCAGTTAGATGCCACTTGGTGGTTGAAGTTGAGTTTTTCCTAGTAAGAAGTAGAGTAGGAGATACTAGTTGGAAAAAGGGATTCCTGTGGAAAAATCCCTTAGAAGTGTTTTCTCTTTGTTAAGGTTATCTAGGAAGTCATGCTTGGAGCATGCTGGCCTAGTACCTCATCCTTTTGAGCTTTTAAGATTCTTTCTATCAATTGACTTTCAGGGATGAAAGTCCTTTTAGTATTGTATATTGTAATGACCCTTCCAGTCAATTCTTATATTCCCTCTTATTTTTGCCATTTGAGATTCTCCATAGTTGCCCTAAGTCATTTACGACTTGCTGGGATTGACCGTTTGATTATCGGGCAGTTCATTTGAGTTTTAGAATCAGTTCCCTGTTTGGAAGTGTTTGTTGGTTCCAAATGGCCATCGGTCAAAAACTTTAGTGAAACGATCTCGGATGCAAATTCTAACTACGCTAACAGCTCCAGAATATTGATTTTAGGCTAGTTATACCTTTGGTTCGGGTCCTAATGCACTCGAGCTCATTTTGACCTATTGGTCGTAAAGTTGGAAAATTGATAATATAAGTGTGGGACCCATATTTGGTCAAAATGACCTTGGATGGAAAATCCAACTTTGCCATCGCATCTAGAATGTCGATTTTAGGCGAAGGGGACCCTTGTATAAGGTCCCAAGTGTTCTGAACTTATTTTGGGCAATTGAGTGGATTTTAAGAAAAATAAAACTATAGGTGTGGGACCCACTTTTTTCTAAAACAATCTTGGATGAAAGTTTTGATGATTACACAGGATTAAAATGTGGTTTATACTTAAAATTCACTATTGGATCATGTTCATAGGGTTTGGAATGAGTTCTGAGGATCAAAAATAAGTTTTTGACTTTGTTGTCATCTGGCGCATAGGGGGGATACCGCGATCGCCATAGGAGTTTTACGATCTCCCTAGTGCGATTGCCATCCCTGGATGTCGATAGTGACATCCCCGTACTTGGTATGGGTATAAAATGACCCCTTTGGGCGCATTTTGGTAATTTTCCCTTCATTTTTAGACCTAGAAACCCTAAGAGGGCGAGATAACTCAAAATTGAGTCTTGTGGGTGACTTAGGATCTAGATTAACATTTTTTATCGCGTATATCTTCGAATTCAAGGTAATATTTTATCCCTTTCTTTGTGAAATTCTTAATTCTTTACCCAAAATCCAAATTTACTTAGGGTTGTATTTTGCCCCAATTTTAGCTTGATTCTTACCCATTCTTGAGGGTTATGATTCCTCGTTCATGTATGAAGATAGGGTTGACCTCAGAAACATGATTTTCATAAGTGGACCCACTTGGGGTTTTTGGTGTGATTTCTGTGGACCTGAAGCACAATGGTGCAATATGGATATCATTATTCTCGTATTAATGAGTAGATTATGATTTTGATAGTGTAATGGCATTTTGAGCTTGTGAAATAAAGACGAGATCTTTATAAGTGATTTAAGGATTTACGGTTTAGCTTTAAGGTAGCTTTTACCTACTCTTCTTCAAAGATAATGTGTGTTATAATTTTGACATGTGAATGTCAATATTAGAATTTATTATGAGTCGAATCACTGAGTCTTGATTATTGATGTTCGGGGATTAGATGAGGGTTTTTGGCCCGTAAGGCGGTATGTTTATGACCATTTTAGAATCCTATTGCCTTCTCCCTAGATTGGACTAATTTGTAGCATGGATATGATATAATGCTAGTTTGGGATGTGGTTTAAGTGTTGGAATCATGGTTAGAATGATTAACCTTAGTTGAGCTAGTCTAGTGATCTTGAAACCAAAATTTGGGTATAATTGACTTAAATGCCCATGTTTCTAGTTGAAATTCCTATCTTAGGATTGGTTATGACTTACATGACTTCTACAAGTTGAACTAGATACCGTAGCCTAGTTTGGGGGTATAAGTTTCCTAAATGTGGAAATTGAGGATTAGAAGTGGGATCTTCCAGCCCATCTTAGGCCAAGACTTGTGTTAGCCTTTGCGGACTTACTTGTGGATGTTAGGCATAGTTGAGACTAGTAAACCTTAGTGTAAGGTTACCTTTAGGTTTGATGAATAATGATGGTATTTTCCCCTGAATAATGACTAATGACTTATGGACATGATATTGGGTAATTAGAGATGCTATTTCCTCTTAGATGTGATATCGGGCCATTAGAGATGCCATTTTCTCTTAGATGTGATATTGGACCTTTAGAGATGTTATTCCTCTTAGATATGATAATTGACCTATAAAGATGATATTCCTCATAGTCATGATACATGACTAATAGATACGATATGCCTCACAGATATGATGATGTTTGGTAAGGATGGAGGATATTATGATGATATAATGATGCCCGACAAGGCCAGAGGATATTATGATGATACTCAACGAGGACGGAGGACATTGTGATGATGATATTGATACCGAGCAAGTCACGAGGATGTTATGATAATGTGATGATACCCGACAAGGACGAAGGTTGACTATGATGATAACGGTTATGATGATGATGATTATGGTATTGTGGATTCTGTTGCATTCATTATTGTATGTGCATCTCTTATCACAGTATGCGCCTATGTCTATCAGCTTTTATGGGACGACTACATAGATATGGGTGATGCCTATGCCTTGTGTTGTTGTATGCTTATTGAACTTTTCGAGGTTGGAGCGGTGGGGGCACGCATAGGCTCGTCTAGGTATTTGGTTGTCAAGAATAAAAGATTACTCACGTTGTTATTGAAATTGTTATTTATCACTGTTATGACCAGTATTACGGCTAGTTATGACAAATTGGTCATTGATTCGATATTGAGATATGAGGTATCATTTTTGTCATTTCTATCTTACGATTTCATTATTATGCATGATTAATTCATGATGAGCCAAATGGGTTAGAAACCCTGAACATGTTACTACAATATCATGATAGGATTATAATGAGGCTTTAAAATGAAGATATGATGATCTAGGTTGTACCTCGAGATGACCTTACATCTATATATATATATATATAGATATATGGAGCTATGGTACTACTGTATATCCCTTTCTTTATTTGTTCATATTGTATATTCATTCGATGGCCTTGTATATTGATATATAATCTTCTTCTATCCTTTATTCGTATATTGTCCAGGGATATACAATATAGTGTTGAGATTTCTAAGTAAGGCTGGAATAGGATAGTTCATCCTTGATACCATATTAGCGTTATTATATTAGTCTCTTGAACATGAATTGGATAGGTTATCCTTATTATCTCATTGGCTTGTTATATGATTATTGGACACTTAGGTGTAGTCTTCTCTTATGTTTATATATTATGTATATCTGCTTTATCTTGGGAGCTCAGTTGCTAGTTTCTTACTGAGTACCATTCGTTTGGTACTCATACTACACTTCTGCAACCTGCAGATCATAGTACGAGTTATCACTATGATGTGTGCATCATACGAAGAAGCCATTGTTCGGAGACTGAGAGTGAGCTCCTGACGTTTAGAGTATTACTTACCTCCCTCTTATGTATTAGACTAGTCTCTATAAAATATTCGAAGATAAATAATATTAAAATAATTTATTTCATCTATTCCACTTGTGTACTCTTATTATATTAGAAGCTATATACTGATACCACTAGGTTTTGGGATGTATTTATGTATTTGATCTTTTGTTACATTTATTCTGCATTCTTTTCTTATTTTATTTGGTTTTCCATTACTATCCGTTTCGGACAATGAGTTTGGCTTGCCTACTAGTGGGTTAAAGTAGGTGCCATCATGACCTGAGAAATAGGATCATGACATCAACGATCATGTCTTCTAGCACAAATAATAATACAATTGCTAACGTCATCAATAAATGCTTTCTAACATGAGTACTACCATAATTGTTTAGCATGATCATAATCATAGGCAATATCATGAGTAATGACTTATCACTAGTATATTCTATGACTTATCATTAGCATAAAATATAGTTTATCGACAGCTTGAGCAATATCTAGTCCATGGCATAATCTATAACTTATTCATAGCATAGTTGATAACATAATTTATAGCTTAGACAATATCATAGTCAAGGGCTCATTCAATGGAATATTTGATAGTCAAATCATTAGCCAAAACAATAGTATAATCAATAGCTCATCATAAGCTTAACCAAAAAAATCATACATCTAGCATAATCATTTAGGCATTACTTCCAACATCATACATCATAACCAACAAGTGCCAAGGTTTCTCAATATTACCTCAAAAGGACATTCTCTAGGCATTTAATAACCGTACAAAGGGTTTCATGAGAATTATCATCAACTGACTTAAGGTGGGTCAAAGAGCGTACTTCTAAATCCTCGAAACACATTCTAAGTCAATTTCTACACCAGACTAGTCTAAGGTATCTAAATCCACTCTTAGATGTATAGCAAGACGCAATTATCCCTAAGGCAAAGGGTCTTCTCAAACACAACAACTAAGCCAATATAGTAACTATGGAAACCTTCCTTAATGAAGGAACTAAGACCAATATTACCCTAAGCATGGGTGGCTAAAGCATTTTACTTAATCCTGAGAAATCTAATGCATTGTCATGCTAAGCATGAGTAATGACATCCAATTATCCTAAGGCATAAGGAAACAAGATAAGCATTTTAACTCTACGATCTCAATTTATCCTATGCGATCCAACTAACCCAAGTATTGCATTTCATAATCCAACACCTAAAAACAATCCCAATTCTAACATAATATCATAAGAATACTATGAGATAGCTCAATCTAACAAGGGATAAACTTAGCCTTCCTCGACGTCGAAGAAAGCTCAACAAAATGCTAAACCACCATTTTTCCCATCTGAGAAGCCTCCTCAAGATTCTAAGCTATCAATGAAATATTTTACTCATTAATATGAGAACATCGATACCCTTATTGCACCATTGTGATTCGAGTCCAAAAATATCATCAAAAACTCCATGTGGGTCCCACTTATGGAAATCACATTTTCAAGGCCAACCCATCATTCATACAAGCTCAAGGAATCATTACCCTTAACAGTGGGTGAAAATCAAGCTAAGTTGGGGCTAAAATCAAGCCCTAAAGGTTATAGGGTTTTAGAGGAAATAATCAAGAAATTTCACCAAGAAAAGGGTGAATTCTTACCTTAAAACGGATGATAATTGCGAAAATAAATGTTACACAATCTTCTCAATTACCAAAAAACTTTAATTTCACTTAGTCTCTCCAGTTAAGGTTTATGCTCTCAAGAATGAGTGAGAAATGGCTGAAATCGGGCAAAAAGAGGCTATTTTATACCCAATCCAGGTACTTGGATCCCGCTATCGCGGCCCAATACCTGCAATTGCAATACATTGCCTCAGAAAGAGATGTTGAGATTGCATCACTCCCTAATTCGATCGCACTACTTTCTCTTCCAAGGGTGCTGCGATTGAGTCCCTTGGTGTGCGATTGTAGTTGCACCAGATGACAGCTGAAACTTGAAAATTCTTCTAAGTTTTCGTTAAGCCCTCGGGATTCATTCAGAACTCTGTATACGCGAATGAACTATGTAACCACACCAAATTCAATTTCTTAGATGTGATGGCGCACTCAAATTTACATTCAAGGTCGTTTCGATAAAATGTGGGTCCCATACCCATATTTCATTTTCTTAACTTTCCAACAAATAGGTTGAAATGAACTCGGGTATATTGGGACTCAAACCAATGGTCTACCTAGCCTAATAATCAATATTCCGTAGTTGTTGGAGCGGTCAGAATTTGCATAGGAGATCATTGACTGGAGTTTTCGTCTGGTGACATTTGAAACTAGCGAAGACTTCTAAACAGGGAATTGGCTCTAAAAAAAAACGAACTGCCTAGTAACAAAACTATCAGCCTCAGCAAGTTATAAATGGATTGGGGAAGCTATGGAAAAGATCTAATGGTGAAAATAAGAAGAAATATGGAAAATGACCTGAAGGGTCATTACAATATCCACTACTAAAAGAACTTTCATCCCCGAAAGTTAAGGATTCGGATGTACCTGAAGTCTCAAACAGGTGAGGATATTGGGTCTACATCTATCTCTCAAACTCCTAAGTGTCATTCTCTACTAGACGGCGCCTCCACTGAACCTTAACTACAGGAATCTCCCAAGTGCTTAACTGCCTAATATCACTAGCTAAAATGAGTATCGGCTCCTCCACAAAGGTCAAATGCTGATCAAACTAGATTGAGTCCCGTCTAAGAACATGAGATGGATTAGGAATATATCATTGTAACATAGAGGCATGGAAAACAATATGAACAACGGCAAAATCTAGAGGTAAAGCTAACTTATAGACTACTTCTCTAACTATGCAAAGAATCGCAAAAGGTCCAATATATCTAGGAATGAGCTTGCCCTTCCTCCGGAGCCTTATCACACACTTAATTGGCGATACACAGAGTAATACACAATCACCAACACCAAATCTCAAGGCACAGATCCTAAAATATGCATAGGCCTTTTACCTACTCTGAGCCTCTCTCAACCTATCCTAAATTACCCTAACTCTATCCAATGACTCCTGAAGCAAATTAGTACCATGGGGCCTAACCTCAGAAGTTTCAAACCATCCAACTAGAGAACTAAATCTCATACCATACAAAGCCTGAAAAGGATCTATCTCAATACTCGAATGATAGTTGTTATTATAAGCAAACTCTGCCAAGGTAAAATGCTGCTCCCACTGGCCTCCAAAATCCATAACACAGGCTCGGAGCATATCTTTAAGAACCTGAATGGTCCGCGCAGACTGACCATTTGTCTATGGATGAAAGGTTGTACTAAGATCCACCTAAGCACCCAACTCCTCCTGAAAAGCCCTCCAAAATCTAAAAGTGAAAACAAAACCATGGTCTGAAATAGTAAAAATAGGCACACCATGCAAACAAAATATCTACCAAACATATATGGGATAATCTCTCATCACTGAAGGACATCTAAATAGGAATGAAGTGTGCTAACTTTTTCAAATGACCCAAATACCATCAAAACCATGGGAAGTGCGAGGAAACCCATTAACAAAATCCATGGTAATCCATTCCTATTTCCACTTGGGAATGGACAACCTAAAAGTCAAACTACCTAGTCGCTGATGCTCGTCCATTGCCTGCTGGCAACATAGGCAATGAGCTATAAAATCTACTACATCTCTCTTCATACCACTCCATTATTAATGTTATCTCAAATCTCTATACATCTTAGCTGTGTCGGGATTAATGGAATATCTAAAGTTGTGAGCCTCATGCAAAATCAAATAAATCAAGTCACTGATCCTCGAAACACAAATGTAGCCATCAAACCTCAAAAAAACCTCAGAATCTATGGTGTTCCTCTCAGACTCATCACTCAACACTTGACCACAAAGGAAGTGAAGCTTACTATCCTCAAACTGATGATCCCAAATATTCTTAAATAATGAAGACCTTGCCTTAAAACTAGCAAGAATCCTCCTAGGGTCTAAAATATCAAGACGAACCATCAAGTTCGCTAAGGACTGAATGTCCTGTGCCAACAGCCGCTAAAAACTAAAATACAACCCAAGCTACCCATGCTCACTACCTTCTGACTTGAGGTATCTTCTACCATATTTGCCTTGCCCAAATAATAAAAGATCAAAATATCATAATGCTTAAGCAATTCTATCCATCTTCACTGTCTAGCATTAAGTTCCCTCTGGGTCATAAGTTGTTGAAGACTGCGATGATCGGTAAAAATCTCACAATGCACACCATAATAATAATACCTCTAAATCTTAAGCACAAACCTACCGCTACCAACTCTAAATCATGAGTGGGATAGTTTCGCTCATGCATCTTAAGCTGTCTAGAAGCATAAGCAATAACACAACCCTGCTGCATGAATACACAACCTAGACCAACACCAAATACATCACAAAACACGATGAATCCCTCACCCTCAATAAGAAGAGTTAAAATAGGAGCTGAAGTAAGGAAATCCTTGAGCTTCCCAAAGATCGACTCATACTCCTCGGACCATCGGAAAGGAACCTCTTTTTGAGTTAATCTGGTCATAAGGGATAAAATAGAAGCAAAACTCTTGATGAAGCATCTATAATAACCATCCAAACTAATGAAGCTACAAACCTTAGTCGGAGACTATCCTAATCATATATTGCTTCAATCTTAGATGGGTCTACCATAGTACCATCCTTAGACTCCACATATCCAAGGAATGTTACCGCCTCAAGCCAAAACTCACATTTAGAGAACTTGGCAAAAAGCATATGATCTCTCAAAGTCGGGAGCATGACCCTCAAATGTTGTGCATGCTCCTCTCTACTCCTCGAATACACAAGGATGTCATCAATGAACACAAGCACAGAAGAATCCAAGTAAGGTCAAAATACTCAGTTTATCAAATCCATAAATGCAGTTCTGGCATTAGTCAAGACAAATGATATCACAAAGAACACATAATGACCATAAAGGGTCATAAAGACTGTGTTCGGGATATCCTCAGCCTGAATCCTCAACTGATGATAGTCAAATCATAAATCAATCTTAGAAAACATTGCCTCTCCCTAAAGCTAGTCAAGCAAATAATCAATGTAAGGCATAGGATAACGGTTCTTCATCGTCGCCATATTAAGCTGCATATAATTAATACACATATGCATGGACCCATCTTTTTTTTTCACAAACAATATAGGGGATCCGCAAAGGGATATACTCAGTCTAATAAAACCCTTACCAAGAAGATCCTAAAGCTGAGAGTTCAGCTTTTTAAGATCGGTAGGAGCCATATGGTAAGGTGTCATAGAAATAGGTTAGGTGCCAGGCTCGAGATCAATAGAAAACTCAATCTCACAGATAGGGGGAATACCAGGCAGGTTTATAGGGAACACATCAGAAAACTTACAAACAACAAGAACAAAATTAAGTAATGGACTCTCCACACTAGTATCACAAATATAAGCGAGGTAAGACTAACAGCCCCTCAAAATAAGTCTCCTAGAACATATATAAAACATAATCTCCATCGGTTTGCAATTAATAGCTCATGGACACATGACTGGTGGTATACCAAGAATGGCTAAGGTAAAGGTCTTGGTAAAATAATCCATGACCGCATTATAATGGGATAACCAGTCCATGCCCAAAATCACATCAAAATCCACTACATCTAGGATAATAAGATTAGCATAAGTATCAATATCACTAACTTTCATAACACATGATCTTAAAGCTCGATCCACTACTAAAGAATCACCTATGGAAGTAGATACGTGCAATGGCACAGATAATAAGTCACAAAAAAACTCCAACTATGGTGCAAAATTAGTATAAATATAAGAATAAGTGGATCACAGATAAAATAAAGCAAGGGTCAATTTGTGGCACACAGAAATCATACCTGTAACAAAAGCATCCGAAGTCGCGCCTCAGGTCTAGCAAGTATTGCATACAACTGACCACACCCCCATCTATTTAGGCAACTGATCGACCTCCTATCCTACCTGCTTGAGAACCTCCTTGAGTACCCTAGAAACCACCTCTTTGACCATGAAAACCACCTCTAGTTGAGAGATGAACTTCTCCAATAAGGGGAACACCCTGTGTTGAAATAACAATCATCCCACGACTAAGGTAATCCTGCAAATAGTGATCAGGAAGTCCATATGCAAAACAAAAAACATGAGCTAAACTAGAACTAATAGATTCAGATGACCCGTATTAACCACCACGACCAGAATAACAAGATGATGAACCTCTCAATGATTGAACACTGCCTTTACCAGGGTAATCTAACATGACCCAAACCAGGTCCTAGTCATGTCGGGCATCTCAAGTCCAATCGGGACCGGAGGCCACCACCAATACCTAATAGTAACCACCCTGCACTCTATGTTAGATGAATTTTGAACATATAACATGATAAAATAATAATATTTCAAAGGCATTAAGCAAAGTCTATAATTATAATCCAACAACCTAAATCAAATATTCGACCAATGACAATAGCAATGCCAATACCGATACCAAGACTACCACCAATACCGACACCACCCATACCCATAGTTGTCTGATAAAGCCTCTATCCAGAATCAATAACATCCGGTTGGGGCATGCACCCCACCATATCCAAAATCAAACCAAAGAACTAACAAAGATAAAAGAATCCCATAGCATGAAATAGAGCCTTTCACAGCATGGAAGCTCACCTCTTCAGTGTGAGTCAAAGCCATCCCCAAATCCAAGTCACGGAGTAGAAGGAATGGTATTATAATCTGTTTCTGTATCGTCTGGGGATACAACATCTGAGGATGGTTAGCGGAGTGAAGCTAGAATTTACTCAGGGATAAGACAAAATAAAGCCAGTAATTCAAAACCAAAGTAAATTACCATATGCAATTGCATATATACACATATATCATGGCGGGAAAGGGAACCAGGTTTAGCATGCATTTAAAACCTTAACCTGGGTTGTGTAGCTTGGCCGTCCTAAAACTACCCACAAGCTATATGGGTTCAGCTCCCCCTACTGAGAGGGCCCCAGTGCGTGTTAGCCACATGACTAGAGAATATAAACCTAGGATGACTATTACATCCCCCAAAATGTAAAGTGTGATATAATGAACACGGTTACCCAGACCACCATCACATTGTTAAATGTGAGTTTCCAATGGCGAACCCCAAGTATCACCACCTTCCATGGCTTTGAAACTCAACCCCCTTTAAGACCAATTAAACCTTTTTCACATAACCAAACCATTTACCAAGGAGTATTTTCATTAGGCAGCAATTGTTGGTATCAGAATACAAAAATTAGAGCTTATAAGTCTATCCTTTTATGCCATACCAAAACCATTAACCAAGAGGACTCCTAAGTTTCCAATTAAACAAAAACTATGGCCATCAAGTCCTTTCCAAATCATTTAAAACCAACCAAACCAATTTAAGTTCCATTACCATATTATGCAATCTAAAGATTTCAAGAATTGTCAAACTATGTGACAAAACCATTCTCCTTGACATTTTAACAAACATATTGAGGGAATACAGTTTAAAAAACCAAAAATCAAGCATCAATTGACCATTCCCATGTAACCACATGTTCAGACCATAATTATAACATGAAAACCATAAGAGAAGCATAGGAAAACATTATCAAACCATAAACAACCAAAACTGCCAATATCTATTTCAAAACAAAATAAATACCATGAAAACCATTCATTGAAACATGCTTTTAGTTGAACTAACAATGAGGAATGAGTAACAATCCTTAGACACCAAAAAAGATAGAGAGATTCACCCTTGAAAGCCCTTAATTGCTAGCCTTGTATAAACCCTATCCTTTTCTTGAACCAAGAGCTTGAGAGAGATTTTAAGAGTGTTTGAGAGTGGTTGAATGATAATAATAGGTTAATATAGCCCCTAAAGGTATTTTAAGTCGTGGGGTCAAAAGGAGTAAAGAGGGGAAATTTCCAGAATACCCCCAACTTAAAACTATAAAAATCTCGTAGGTGGGCATGAGTTGACCCTCCAACTCATCACCATATCATACGACTAGTACCATCCAGTCATACCTAAAATGGAAAGTTTGTCATCCACACACTGTCTACCATATGAATCCATTGCGCAACTCATGACTAGACTATACGACTAGTATGGTCCAGTCGTACCCTAGACAAAATTCAAAAGTATTAACACTAGAAAACATACAACTATACCTTACCACTCATACTACTCAGATCCAAGTCAAGTCACTAAGTTACTAATTTGATTAAGGGACCAATCCAAATAAATTATATCACCTCTGATGACCCGTACCAACTAAACTATAAGCACAATAGAAACTCAATCACTATTCTATAGACTCCTAATGACTAGGATCCCTTGACCATACCCACACCATACGACTTATATGGTGGGTTATTTCTAGGACAGTGAGCTCAAAGCTCAAGAATTTTCTAAGGGACACAATTTTAATTCTTCCCCGCTTGGATACTTCATCCCCGAATAATTGAATAAGTCAGTACAAGCATGATTAAATGCCCAAACGTCTCCACTCTTACATTAAGACAAAAAATAGGGAAACCAAGAAATCAATCATTCCTTTAACAATGTCAGAAAACAAAGATGGTAAGATCAACACATACCTTATGCACGAATTTCTGGAGCAAAAAATAGGAATGGATACTTGGACTTTATGTCCTCTTCAGCTTCCCATGAAGCCTTTTCCACCTTGTGGATCCTCCATTGAACCTTTACCGAAGCCACATCCTTTGTTCGCAGGTGATGAACCTTCCGGTCCAAGGTTTCAATAGGGACTTTCTTATAAGTTAGAGAATCCAAAATACTAATATCCTTGATAGGCACAATTTGCGATGGATCACCCAAACACTTTTTCAACATAGAAACATGGAATATCGGGTGAATGCAACTCAAACTAGAAGGCAACTCCAACTCATATGCAATATTGCCAACTCTTCTCAAAATAAAGTTGGAATCAATATATTGGGGACTGATCTTTCTTTTCATCCCAAACTGCATTACTCCCTTCATGATAGACACCTTCAAGAATACCCTATCCCTAACCTTAAACTCTAACTCCTTACGTCTTTTATCCATATAGGAATTTTGGTGGTTTTGGGCAGTTTTAAGCCTATCCCAATCACATTTACCTTCTACATGGCTTGGTAAACCAAATCCGGGCCAAATATGTCTGCCTTACTAACCTCAAACCACCCAATAGGAGACCTACACCTCCTACCATACAAAGCTTTAAATGGAGCCCTTCATTTGCTAGAGTGGTAGCTATTGTTGTATGCAAACTCTACAAGAGGTAAGTGCTCAACCCAACTACCACCATAGTCAATCACGCAAGCACGAAGCATAGCCTCCAACATCTAAATAGTTCTTTCTTCTTGACCATATGACAGGAAGTGGAAAGTAGTACTCAGACTCACCTTAGTCCCCAACCCTTTCTAAAATGACCTCAAAAAGTAAGATGAAAACTGCATACCATGATCCAAGATAATAGAAATAGGTACCCCATACAACTTTAAAATCTCTTGAAGGTACAACCTCGCATAGTCCTCAATCGAGAAATTAGTCCTTACTGGCAAGAAATGAGCAGACTTCGTCATTCTATCCACGATGACCCAAATTGAATCAAACTAGTTCTAAGATCGAGGAAGAATGGTAACAAAATCTATGTGGATCACTTCCCACTTTCACTTTGGCAAATCAATTTCTTGATACAATTCTTTGAGCCTCATGTGCTCAACTTTTACTTTTTGGCACACCATGCACATAGCCACAAAACTAGCTACATACCACTTCATACTATTCCACCAATACATTTCCTTAAGGTCATGATACATTTTTGTCGAACCAGGATAAATAATATAGCGCGACTCATGTGCCTCAGCCAATATCCTCTCCTGTACGCCATCAACATCGGGAACACATAACCTTTCTTGGTACTTCAATGTACCATCACCATTAACCTCGAAGGCCATAACCTTCTGCCTACCTACATCATCCTTGATCCTTATCAAGATAGGATCCAACACTTGTCTCTCCTTTATTTCAGCACCAAGAGACGACTGTGCTACCTTCTGCATAAATACACCACTATCCTCAAAGTCTAAGAGACGAACTCCAAGGTTAGCCAAATAATGAATATCATTCATCAGCTCATGCTTCCCATCATCCACATTAGTCGGACTTCCCATGGATAACCTGCTAAGAGCATCAACAACCATATTAGCTTTATATAGATGGTAGTGAAGACTCATGTCATAATCCTTAAGCAGCTCAAGCCATCTTTTTTGCCTATTGTTAAGCTCTTTCTGAGTAAACACATATAGCAGGCTCTTATGATAGTAAAAAATATCCATATGCACACGATAAAGGTAGTGACAACAGATCTTCAGTTCGAATACCACAACCAACAATTCCAAGTCATGGATTGGATAATTCTTCTCATACACCTTCAATTGTCTTGAGGCAGAAGCTATTACCTTGCCATGCTACATCAAGATGCAACCAAGCCCCACACAGGATACATCACAATATACCAAAAATCCATTCGTGCCTTCGTGCAAGGTCAAGACCGAAGCCGAATTTAGCTTATCCTTCAACATTTCAAAACTACCTTCACATACATTAGTCCGCAAGAACTTTACCTTCTTCTGAGTCAACTTACTCATTAGGGTAGCTATAGAGGAAAACCTCTCCACAAACCTCCTATAGTAACCAGCTAAACCCAAGAAGCTCTGAATATCGGTTGGAGTCATAGGTCTAGGCCACCTCTTAACCACTGTAATTTTCTGCAAATCCATTATGATCCCTTCACTAGAAATAAAATAACCCAGAAAAATGGCAGAATTCAACCAAAACTCATATTTTGTGAATCTGGCATACAACTGCTGCTCTTTTAGGGTCAATAAATATCGATAAGTACACCAGAATATCATCAATAAATGCAATGATGAATAAATCCAAAAAATGATGAAAGACCCTATTCATCAAATCCATGAATATCGTCGGGGCATTAGTCAACCCAAAAGACATAACCAAGAACTCAAAATGCCTACCGAGTATGGAAGGAAGTCTTAGGGATATCCACCTCCCTAATCTTCAGCTGATGATACCTAGACCGAAGATCAATTTTGGAGAAAAACTTAGCACCCTGAAGCTAATTAAAAAAATCATTTATCCTTGGAAGAGGGTACTTATTTTTTATCGTCACCTTATTCAACTGTCGATAATCAATACATATCCAAAGGGAACCATCCTTCTTACGCACGAATAAGAACAGTGCACCCTATTGGGACACACTAGAAAAGATGAAACCCTAGTCTAAAAGATGCTTGAGATGCTCGTTAAGATCCTTCAACACAGCTGGAGCCATCCTATACGGGGGAATAGAGATTAGATGACTGTATAAAACTAGATCAATCACAAAATCCATCTCCCTATCGGGAGAGACACCAGGAAGGTCATCAGGGAAGACCTCAGGAAATCCATTCACCACCGGGATGGAATGCAAAGAAGGACCCTCCGAGTTAAAATCTTTAACCCAAATGAGATAATAGAGACACCCTTTAGAGATCAACCTCCGACCTCTAAGATACGATACAAACTTCCCTTTAGGATCTAGGGAACCACCATTCCATTCAATAACCGACTCATTAGGGAATTTAAAGGCAACCTTACGAGTTCAACAGTGGAGCATAGCACGAGTGCAGCCAATCCATCCCCAATATATCATCAAAATCAATCATGTCTAATTCAAATAGATTCACCAAGGTTTCCTAACCACCCACAGATACCACACAACCCTTATAAACCCTTTTAACCACCATAGAGTCACCCACCAAGGTAGAAATAAAAAAAAGGTCCAAAACACACTCGAGACCAAAACCAAAATACATAACCACAAATGGGGTCGTATAAAAAAAAGTGGACCCCGGATGAAGTAAACAGTACACATCACGGGAAAAGAGTTTCAACATACCAGTTATGACATTAGGTGATGCCTCGAATTCCTGATGAGTAGTGAGAGTATATAGTCAATTTCAACTAGTGCTGGAACTATATGGTGCACCCTTCGATGTCAAAGTTGAAGAAGAGGAAACTAGAACCTTGTTTGCCCCAAAAGCAACCTTACCAATAGGGAAGTTTCATACCATGTGCCCTGGCTAACCATATTTGAAGCACTTGTCCTTTCTTTCATCATAGTAACCTCGATGCAATCAATCATAGAATTTGTAGGGTGGATATGACGGAGTTGACTGGGCCCTACTAGCCTAAAATTAGGTACCATGTGCCCTATACCTATCGCCACTCTAAAAATGAAGATCACTCGATGGCTTTGGGTAGGGAGAACTAGTAGTCGAGTAAGACCAAAAATTGCCCTACTTCTTCTTAGGCCACTTCCCACCATTCTTGCCACCCTGCTGTTGGCCACCATCCTGCTCAGAAAATCTAAACATCTTGATCTGCCTCTCTACTATCTCAATCTGCTTCTTCTTTTCTTTATTTACCTGCTACATGTACACAACCAACCTAGAAATATCCATGTCCTTATTCATCAAGGTTGCCTTACTCTACAAAATCAAGTCTTGGGATAACCCGAAAGAGAACTTTATCATTCTAGCCCTCATGCTAGAAACCAACTCCACAACATACTGAGATAACTGGTGAAATATCAAGGCGTACTCCTTGACTGACATCTTGCCTTGCTTCAGATTAACATACTCTTTTGCTTTCACCTCCATCAACTCCTGAGGAAAGAAGCAA
The DNA here is from genome assembly GCA_030864215.1 of Capsicum pubescens. NCBI lineage: Eukaryota > Viridiplantae > Streptophyta > Magnoliopsida > Solanales > Solanaceae > Capsicum > Capsicum pubescens. The sequence goes on along the minus strand of CM061540.1, from coordinate 132,332,611 downwards.
TCCAGAAAAGCACTGGAGAAATCATCCAATGGGACTGACTCAACATCGTCACCCCTTGACTTCTCTCATTCCCCATACCATTGGTATGTTATATCTTTTAGCTAGTAAATAATAAAATCCATGACCTCCACACTTGTGGCATGCATAACACAAAAGATCTTTTCCATCCCATCCACAAAATCTTGAGGATTCTCCTCTACTATAACACTAGTAAACACAGAAGGATTCAACTTCATGAAATAGCCAACCCTTATGGACTTAGAAGATGGAGTAACAAAAGCAACCTGCTCGGCCTAAGAAGCTACCAACTAAGCCAACAAATTGGATATACTGATGAAACTCAGGATTCAACACATCAGCTTAAGAAGCTCAAGAAAAAATATAGGGAACCAATGGAACTCCAGGATGACAATCAGGAATTGGGTCCCTAGACCAGGTTTAAGCCTTATAAGTAGAAAAGATCCCACCAACATTGTCCTCGAGTATGATAGAGGACTTTTCGTGAGCTTTAGATCATCGAGAAGGCATGATCTAAAAAGAAAACAAATAGGGATTAGAGAAGATTTCAGGACCTTAGACTCTACAGCTTGAAAATAGAACACAAGAAAGAGAAATATTTATACATGCCTTGTAGCCTCTCCTTTATGAGTATAACGCGCTACATACCTTTAAAAGAGATTCTACTCGACACGGCTTTGTCAGACTCCCAATTGACCATGAACCTAGGGCTCTGATACCAATCTAACACGACCCAAACCAGGGCCTAGTTGTGTCAGGCATCTCAAGTCAAATCAAGACTGAAGACCACCACCAATACCCAATCGTAACCACCCTATACTCTATGTCAGATAAATTCTGAACATATAACAAGATAAAACAATAATATTTCAAAGACATTAAACAAATTCTATAATAATAATCTAATAATCAAAATTAAATATCTGACTGGTTCCAACCTCAATGCCAATACAATACAAAGGTTGTCACCAATAATGACACCACCCATGCCACTAGCTGTATGATAAAGCCTCTATCCAGAATCAATAACATCCGATCGAGGCATGCCCCCAACTATAGAAAAAATAAAACCAAGGAAATACCAAGGATAAAAGTAGTCCATAGCATGAAATGGATCCTTCCAGGGTATGGAAGCTCACTACTTCAGTCTGACTCAAAGCTATCCCCGAATCCAAGTCACTGACCAGAAGGAATGGTAGTATGGTCAGTTTCTACATTGCATGGGGATACAGTGCCTAAAGATAGTTAGAGGAGTGAGCACTAGCATGTACTCAGGATAAGATAAAATAATGCCAGTAATTTAAAATCAAAGTAAATAACAATATGTAATCATATAGATACATACATATCATGATGGGAAAGGGAACTGGGTTTAGCATGCATTTAAAATCTTAAACTAGGTTGTGTATCTTAACCATCCTAAAACCACCCACGGGCTATATAGATTCAGCTCCCCCTGTTAAAAGGTCCCCGGTACATGTTAGTTGCACAAGCGGAGAATATAAAACTTGGATAACTAGTACATCCCCTAAAATTTAAAGTGTGACATAGTGCGCAAAGTCACCAGGACCACCCTCACATCGACAAATGTGAGTTTCCAATGGTGATCCTCCCGGGACCCCTACCTTCCATGGCTTTGCTACCCAACCCCCTTTAAGCCCAATTAAACTTTTTTCACATAACCAAGAAGTTTTTTCATTAGACAGTAATTGTTGGTATCGTCCTACAAAAATTAAAGCTTGCACGTCTATCCTTTTATGCCATACCAAAACCATTAAGTAAGTAGACTATCAAGTTTCCAATTAAACCAAAACCATGTCCATCAAGGCCTTTCCAAAGCATTTAAAACCAACCAAATCAATTTAAGTTATATTACCATATTATGCAATGTAAAGATTTCAAGAATAGTCAAACTATGTGACAAAACCATTCTCCTTGACATTTTAACAAACATGTTGAGGGCATATAGTTTGCAAAATAAAAAACCTAGCATCAATTGAACATTCCCATGTAACCATATATTAAAACCATAATTATAACAAAAAAACATAAGAAAAGCATGGGAAAACATTATCCAACCATAAACAACCAAAACCCCCAACATCTATTTCAAAACCAAAACAATACCATGAAAACCATTCATTGAAACATGCTTTTAGTTGAACTAAAAATGAGGGAGGAGTAACATATCTTAGACACTAAGGAATATGGAGAAATTCACCCTTGAAATCCCCTAATTTCTAGCCTTGTAGAAATCCTAGCTTTTTCTTGAACCAAGAGCTTGAGAAAGATTTTAAGAGATTTTAAGAGTGATTGAATGAGAATAATAGGTTAATATATCCCCTAAAGTTGTGTTATGTCTTGGTTCAAAAGGAGTTAAGAGGGGAAATGTCAAGAATATCCCCAACTTAAAACTATAAAAATCCCTTAGGTGGGTACGAGTTGACCCTCAAACTCGCCACCTCATTATAAGACTGGTACCATCCAGTCATACCTAGAATAGAAAGTTAGACATTTGACATCCACACACTGTCCACCATACGACTCTATTTCCCCAACTCATGACAAACCATACGACTAGTATGGTCCAGTCGTACCCAAGACAAAATCCAAAGGGATTGACACTGGACAACATATGATTATACCTTACCACTCATACCCTATCCTCATGGGTCTTAGTTATCCACTCTTACTCAGATCCAATTATGGTCACTAAGTTACTGATATGATTAAGAGACTGACCCAAATAAATCATACCACCCCTAATGACCCGTACCCACCAAACTATAACCACAACAGAAACCCAACCACCATTCTCAAGAATCCTAATGACTAAGATCCCTTTATTATACCCACACCATACGATTTGTATGGCGGGTCCTTTCTAGGAAAGTGAGCTCAAAGATCAGGAATTTTCTAAGGGCCAAAACCCAAGGTGTTTCACGATCGCTAGCACTAGACTGACCTTCATCAGTAATATTAAGTATTATCTGAACAGGTTAACTAGGCTGACTTTGATACTATTAGGATTGATATGAAGGATGCCTACTCTGAGAAATGCTATCTCTGGGTTGTGAACTATGAATTCTCCCACTGAATCTGCCCTAAAACCTAAGCATCCTATCACTTTCCTCACGACCCTCATAGTGTATCACCTCCATCACCCTAGCATTATTCAATACCTCAGCAAAAAAGCTACCTACAATAACTAAACTTTGAGTAGACATATGGATGGGAAATCTTAACCCTCTAACAAAGAAGTAAACTCTCTCATACTCAATATCCATAATAGAAGTCGCATGCCTAGAGAACTCATGAAAATGAGCCTCATATTCTACAACTGTATAATGCCCTGCTCTAATCTAGAGAAATAAACCCTCAAAAAATCACCAAGGCTGCGAGGCATGTACTTCTCCAAGAACAGCTAATAGAACTGAGTCCATGGCAAAGGATAAAATCCAACTGGTTTAGAATCCATATAACCTCTCCACCAATGTAAAGTGGCCAAATCCAACTAAAATGTGGTGTAATATACACCATGAGTCTTAATAAGGCCCAAATTATGGAGCCTATCCTCATAAGAAATCAAAAACTCATATGCATTCTCATCCAAAAAACTAGAAAACCTAGGCGAAGACAATCATAAGAATCTACCAACATCTTCTTCTCCTGAAATTACATAATAGGTTGAGAAACCACTGGCTAAGCAACTACTGGTCTAGGAGGAAACTTAACTCTGAGATCCATAGCTATAAGTTGCGCCCCCTACCTAGTACCACTCTGATTTATAAACTATGCACCATCAGACCTTGCACCAATAACTAAACCCAACAACCGAGCCAACATATCTCTGAGCACTGAATAAGAAATAAACCCTAGTGGAGCCTAAGATAGTCCCTGGCCCACCACTAGCTAGGGCAAAAGAATCTCTAGCAGGAGCGAGAATAGGACCTAAGAAAGGTAGTTTATTCAGGTCCCTAGCCGGGGATCATCACTCAGCTTTCCACAAACTTTAGGTCATTCACGAATAGGAGTAGGATCCTTAGTCTTATTCTCGAGCCCTCGTCTAGTGTAGAGGTACCACATGTCTTGGCCATCTGTGAAAGAGTAAAGTTATGGGAATACTTCTACAAACTAACTCAGACTCTTAGCACGATATGAGTGAAGGAAGTAAAAAAATCCTAAGAATATCTCATAGACTCCTGAAGGTAGGAAATGAATGTCATCATTCTAATCCGCAAGACTCTACTAGAAACTTGCTCTTGCACCAATAATACCGGTGAAATCTGGCTCTAATACCAATTTATCATGATCCAATTTTTGAGTCATGATGGCACCAACTAAATTCCACTAATAGGTAAACCAAAACCATAACCCGAAGCTAAAGTAATGGGTTAATTTGGTAGGAAATGCCCATCATAGATGAGATTCAAGAACATAATTCATAAATAAGCAAAGGGTTCTAGATAAATGAAATAGTCAATAGAAGATACCGCCCCACGACCTACTAGAGCCAGTACAAGAGCATTTAATGACAACAATATAACTTCAAATATTTAGAATAGACAACAACAATTGTCTCAAAACAAAAGATTGAATATAAAGAGAGAGAGAAATAGGTAACTCAAACTCCAAAAGCTCACCCTATCTCTGAATATCAATCACCACATGAACATCAATCAATGGCAGCAACTAGTGCTATGATCTACACCAAAAAAATATAGAAGTGTAGTATGAGTACCAAAACAATAGGTACTCAATAGACATCATCGGCCGACTGAGGAAAATTATGATAAAAGTATGATAAAATGTAAGATAACATAACAAAGTCAGGATACAAAAACAAAACTGAATCCTCTCCAACATCATTGTACTTAATAAGTAATTAAACCAGAATAACAATATAACATAAGGCATCAACACATACCAATCACCACTCGAACATAATAAGTAAGTAATTCAGAATAATAACATATCATAAAGCATTAACATAAGCAACCACAAACTACAAAAGTGGCTCCCATATGCTAATTGGTGCAAAAAAGTAAAGAACTTGTCACAGCCTCCCATATGACTGGAGAGGAAGAATAAAGCAATCAATCAATATTATAGCTAACCTTCATTGTCATTTAACCATCATTCCACAATTATCATCAATATGTCATTTACCAATATTATCTAAATTTACCAACATCCTATAATACTACCATTATTTAATAGCCTTATTATCAATACTCAAAAGTCACCATTTATTAGCTAACCATCTCTTATTAACTAATCCATTTAATAATTGGTCATCATATAACTCCTCGTCATTATTTAACAACTATTCACCACATATCCATTACTCACTATTCATTAGATAGCCATCTTTCCTCATCTAACATTATTTATTATCTAATCCATATTTATCAACTAACTCTTGATTTTCAACTAGTTATTATTTTATCCCTTAAACAACATTCACTATTAATCATCAATGATCATTAATCATCAATTATCACTAATCATCAACTATACCACTTTATAATTATTTATCACTTTCGGGCTATAACTGTTATCTCTAATATCAGCAACATAACCAATTTCATATAAGTATATATAAGCATATAATTTCCATACATAGGGAATAGCCAGAGTCGAACCGATAGATATATACATAGGCATATCAATATAATCATCCTATGACCTTGTTGGGTATCAATATATCACCATAATATCCTGTAGCCTTGTCGGTATCAATATCATCATAATGTCATATAGCCTTGCCGAGTATCAATATCATCATAGTATTCTCCAGCCTTTTCGGATATCAATATCATCATAGTATCCTTTGCCATTGCCGGGTATCAATATCATCTTAGTATCCTCCAACCTTGCCAGGCATCAATATCATCATTATCTTTTAGAATTTAACTGGGTATATAATCAATGCCATAAGTGAAAATATAGTCAAGCAACAAGATTTATAGCATAATTATTAACATAATTTTCCATATAATCAACAATCATGACTTCTAGCACAAATAATAATACAATTGCTAATATCATCAATAAGAATGCTTTCTAGAATGATTACTAGGATAATTATTTAGCATGATCATAATCACAGACAATATCATGAGAAATGACTTATCACTAGTATATTTTATGGCTTATCATTAGCATAAAAGATAGTTTATCGATAGCTTGATCAATAGCTAGGTCATGGCATAATCTATAGCTTATTTATATCATAGTTAATAACATAATTTATGGCTTAGATAATAGCATAGTCAAGGTCTCATTCAATGGAATATTTGGTAGTCCAATCAATAGATAAAACAATAGTATAATCAATAAATCATCATACGTTTAACCAATAAATCATATAAATGGCATAATTATTTAGACATTACTTCCAACGTCATTCATCATAACCAACAAGTATGAAAGTTCCTCAATATTACCTTAAAAGGGCATTCTCTAGGTATTTAATAAGCGTGCAAAGGGTTTCAAGAGAACTATCATCAATCTTGACTTAAGGTGGGTCAAAGAGACCACTTCTAAATCCTTGAAATACATTCTAAGTTAATTTCTACACTGGACTAGGCTAAGGTATCTAAATCCACTCTTAGATGTATAGTTGGCCACAATTATCCCTAAGGTAAAGGTTTTTCTCAAACACAACAACTAAGCCAGTATAGTAACTAAGAAAACCTTCCTTATTGATGGAAATAAGGACAATCATACCCTAAGAATGGGTATCTAAAGCATTTTAATTAATCTTGATCAATCTAAGTCATTCTCATGCTAAGAATAAGTAATGAAGTTTGATTCTCCTAAGTCATAAGAAAACAAGATAAGCATTTGAAACACCCCGGGTTTTAGTCCTAGAAAATTTCCTAGCCTATGAGCTTACTGCCCGGACAATGACTCTCCCTACAAGTCGTAGGGTGTTATTACGGGTCGTAGGACCCCCAATCATAGCCAAACTAGTGTGCTATCCTAAAGTTTCTATTATGATTATGACTTGGGATTAAGAGTTGTAAAGACTCTATACGAATCGTATAGTCCTAAACCATATCCTGACTAGAAAAAATTTCCTAAGTTGTTGCCTTGATTATAATTAGACTTAACGATTTGTAATGACTCAATACGAGTCATAAAGTATTAGTCATAGGGTGACCAATATATTCCCAAAGGCTTCTATCTTTCTTACGAATGGAACCCTACAAGTCGTATGGTCACTTAACAAGTCGTAAGGTGACCCTAGTCAATAGCGATAATTTTTCAGCTTTTAATTAAGGGAACTTTGGATATTTCTCCTCTTCCCCAATCGTGACTCGTGAATTAAAACCCCTATAGGGTATTATTATCACTTCAAAACAAATCAAAATAACTTTGTAAACTCTCTCAACTCTCCAAAGTCAAGAACAATCTAGGGTTTCTCAAAGTTGGTCATCTAAGGTATCAAGGGTTGATTTATCTCTATAATACTTTGTACTTTTAGGGATGTTACTCTTTCCAAAATCTTATTTTTTGAAAAGAATGTATTTTAAATGGTTTAATTGTATGGAAATGAATGTTGGTTTTAACATGGATTGATATTTTTAGAATGGTTAATCCTTGCATTATTCTCCCATGATTTTCATAAGTTGTTCATGCTTTGAATGAAATGTTTCTGAACTAACGGGGTGCATGGGTGTGGGAATTGAAATAAGGGTCGAGGTAATCCCCCAAATTGATGTTTTGAACATGGAAATTGGTTTTGAACAATTAAATTCCCTCAACCCACTTGCAAAAATAGCTTTAAATTATGGAATTGTCACTTGGTTTGATTTACACCTATATTGTTGTATTGCATAAATGGTTAAACAATGAACATGGATTTTAAAGGCCTTGTTGGCTATGTTTTAATTTAATAAACAAAGGGGGTCGAGGCATTCCCCAAAGTTAATAGAATTATAATGGCATAGTTATGAGATTGCAAGCTAAATGGTATGATGATACCGTGGTGTGCCTTAATGTATGATTCATTGGTTAATGAATGGGTTATGTGAAAGTTGTTTTTAATTGGCCTTAATGGGGGTTATTTAGCTAAGTCGTGAAGGTATGGGTCTCGAATAATTTATATTGGAAACTCATATATGTCAATGTAAGGGTTAGTCTTGATAACCTGTATGCATGGTTCACACTATTGAAATATTTTGTATCAAGGATTAACATAGGTTTGGGTCATTCCCTGGTCTTCCTTAGTACCTTTGATTCATGTGGCTAACATGCAATGGGGCCCTTTCAGTAGGGGGAGCTAAACTCATATAGCTCACAGGTGCTTGTTTATGATGGTTGAGCTACATAGTCCAAGATAATGTTTTACTATTATGCTAAAACTTGTTCCTTACCCATGCATATAATATATATATATATATATATGCATGAATGTGAATATGTATAGTAATTTGAAATTGAATTTCTGACTGACACTACTTTATCCTTATCCTAAGCACTATCCATCTCCGGATATTGTATCCCCACACAATATAGGATTCAAAGGAATTTCTACTTTTCCTGTGAATTAATAGGTGATCTCAGGGTTGGTCATTTGCGAAGAAGTAGTGAACTTCCATTCTCTAGAAGACTTGATCATTTCATTAATTTTCCTTCCATAAATTAGAATTGAACACTTCATATTTACATTATGATTTTCATTGTCATTTTCATTGTCGGGGTTTGGGGCATGTCTTGATTTAGGTTATTTTTTGGTATAGAGGCTTTATGGATTACTGTGGACTAGGTATTGGTTGTTGACATTCTTAGACTTTGAGTTATGGTTTACTCTATATTTTTATATATTAAGAATTCATCCGCTGACCAGTGTATTATGTTCTATTTTACAAGGCAAAGGGGGTGGTATCTAGTCCTCAGGGAACTTGAGATATCTGTTACGGCCAGGCCCTGGTTTGGGTTATGACAAAGTTAGTATCGGAGCATAGGTTTTTGGTCAATTGGATGTCCAAAAAGTCATGTTATGTAGAGTCTCTCTCATGGGTTTGTAGCATGCCATATTTATGAAGGAAAGGCTACAAGACATTTAGGAATGTTTCTCTTTCTTATTGTTCTAGTTTTGGACCATAGATTCTAGGGTATTGAAATCTTCTATAACTCTCAATTTTTTGCATTTTAGATCATTCCTCCTTAGAGATCTGATGCTCGTGGAACCTTATTTTTTCCACTTGAGGACAATATAGATACAACTCGTCCTACTTATGAATTTCAGACCTAGTCTTAGGCTTTAACTCCTGATTGTACTAGACCATATGGAGTTCCACTGGTCCCTACTAGTCCTCCCCGAGATTCTTAGGCTGATGATGATCATGCCTTACCTCCCCAAGGAGACATTTTTAATGCCAAATTTTGTCGGTTTATTTATTTGCTTACCTATTTGGTGATATCTCAATCATGTTAGTCAGTTCTATTGGTCTTGTTATGAGTTATTTTAAGGTTACTTAAGTTGGGAAGCTTATGAGGCTCAATCCTTTGACCTATACTGGATCTAAGGTTAAGGAGGATCCTCAAGGGCTTATAGATGAGATAGAGAAAATATTTAAGGTTATGCATGCTTCTAATTCTGAGGGCATGGAATTTGTCGTATATCAGTTGAAGGATATGGCATATCAGTTGTATGAAGAGTGGGATCATTCTAAGGGTAATGACGCAAAGTTGGAACTATGGGATGTGTTTTCTGGTGCCTTCCTGGATCTTTTCTTTCCCCAGGAGTTAAGGTAGACTAAAGTTGAGGAGTTTGTAAATCTAAAATAGGGTAGGATGTTCGTGAAAGAGTATGCCCCAAAATTTCATCAATTGTCCCATTATGATCCTGAGATAGTGTCAGGCATAAGGACTAAGATAAGAAAGATTTTTTCGAGCTTGTTGTGGGAATTAGTGCAAGAGTGCAAGGCCACTTTACTGAATAATGGCATGGACATCTCTAGGATTATGGTGTATATAAGGTAGGTTGAAGATAAAAATAAGAAACATGTCAAAATAGGGAAGAGGCAAGGTAAGAGGTGTAGGTATTCTGAGCAGGGTGGAGGCAAGCAGAATATTAGTAGAGATAGTAGGCAGTGGCCTAAGAATAATTGGGGAAACTTTGGTTCTTATTCTATGGCTAGTTCTTCATATACTAAGATATCTGGTGATTATCACTTTCAGAGTAATAGTAGGTTTAAGGCATATGGTGCCCAATTTTATGCCAGTAGTACTCAGTTAGCTCCATCGTATCCTCATTGTAGATTTTATAGTTAGTTGCACTATGGATGTTATGTTGAGGGGAGAAATAAGTGTTTCAGATGTGTCTAGCCTGGTCATATTCAGAGGAACTGTCCCTCCGATGATGTTGCTACTAGGGCTAATAAGGTCGCAATTGTTGTTTTTCATCTCTTTCCCCAAAGGGTGCTACTTCTGGATTCGTTACTGGTCGGAATTATTTGTACGATCTTTCCACCTATCAAGACTCTAACTCATCTCTTAATGTTGTTACTGGTACACTAGAACTTTTCTCTTATGATGTGTATTGACTGCTAGATCCCAGGTCTATCCTTTCTTATGTGACCCCTTATGTCGCTATTTATTTTGGTTTTGGTACTGAGTTTATTCCTAATCCTTTATTTATGTCTACCTCATTGGATAACTCTATTATGGCTAAAAGAGCCTATAGGGGTTGTGTGGTATCTATCTGTGATAAGGTGACATTGGTGGATTTGATAGAGTTGAAGATGTTAAATTTTGATGTTATCTTGGGGATGGATTGGCTCCATTCATGCTATGTGTCTCTCAATTGTAGGTTCGGAATGGTCAGTTTCCAATTCACGAATGAACTGCTGATTGAGTGGGAAGAGAGTTCCCTAGTGCCTAAGGGAAGGTTTGTAACTTATCTAAGAGCCCAAAAATTAATTTCCAAAGGGTGTCTATGTCACCTGGTTCAAGTTAAAGATTCTAATTTTGAGGGTTCTATTTTGTTATTTTTGCCCTGTAGTTAATGAGTTTTCGAAGTGTTTCCTGATGATTTTCTGATCTCTGGCCCTCCTCATAGAATGGCTTCGTCTAATTTGAAAGAACTTAAGGATCAGTTGAAAGATCTTCTCTATAAGGGTTTTGTTTACCTTAGTATGTCTCCGTGGGGTGCTTTGGTGCTATTCGTGCGTAAGAAGGATGGGTCTCTTTGAATGTATATAGATTACCGCTAGTTGAATAACGTGAGAGTGAAGAATAAGTATCCTCTTCCTAGGATTGATGACCTATTTGACCAACTTCAGGGTGCTAAGTACTTCTCTATACTTTTCTAATATTGATCTTTGGTCGGGTTATCATTAGCTGAAGATTAGGGAGGTAGACGTCCCTAAGTCTGCTTTTCATACCTGGTATGTCCATTATGAGTTCTTGGTCGTGTCTTTTGGTTTGACTAATGCACTGGCGACATTCATGGATCTTATGAACTGGGTATTCCATCAGCTCTTCAACTTATTCATCATTGTGCTTATTGATGATATCCTGCTATATTCTAAGAGTGAGGAGGATCATTTTAATTACCTCCACATAGTGTTATAGACCCTTAAGGACTAGGGTTTGTATGCTAAGTTTTCAAAGTATGAGTTCTAGTTGAATTTTGTTACTTTTATGGGTTGCAGAATCGTAAGGACCAGGTCTTGTATGTTATTTCTAGTGAAGGGATTATGGTGGATCCATGGAAATTTGAGGTGGTTAAGAAGTGTCCTAGACTCATGATACCAACTGATATTCAGAGATTTTTGGGTTTAGCCGAGTATTATAGGAGGTTTGTAGAGATCTTTTCTTTTATTGTTGCTCCGTTGACTTGATTAACTTAGAAATAGGTGAAATTTCTATGGTCTGACGCTTGCGAGGGTAGTTTTGATAAGTTGTAGGATAATTTTACTTTTGCTCCTATTTTAACCCTACCCGAGGGTACTGATGGCTTTGTTATTTATTGTGATGCATCTCATGTGGTATTGGGTTGTGTATTAATGCAGCGGGGAAAATTTGTGACATATGCTTATACGCAGTTGAAGGTGCATGAGAAAAACTACCTGACTCATGATTTAGAGTTGTTGGCGGTGGTCTTTGCTTTGAAAACTTGGCACCATTACCTATATGGAGTTCATGTTGATATCTTCTTGGACCACAAGAGCTTGCAATACGTGTTCACCAAGAAAGAGTTGAATCTAAGGAAAAGAAGATGGCTTGAGTTGCTCAAAGACTATGATATGAGTCTCCATTATCATCCAGGTAAATCTAACATAGTTGTTAATACTCTTAGCAAGTTATATATAAGGAGTTTATCTTATGTTGATGAGGATAAGTGAGGGTTGGTTAAGGATATTCACCATTTGGCTAATCTTGGAGTTCGTCCTTTAGACTCTGAGGATGGTGGTATGATTGTTCAAGAGGTCGAAAAGTCCTCTTTGGGTGACGAAGTAAAGGAGAAATAGGTTTTGGATCCTATTCTAATGAGAATAAATGATGATATGGGTCACCAGAAGGTAATGGATTTTGAGATTGGTGGTGACATTGTCTTTAGGTACAAAGGTAGATTATGTGTTCCCGATGTTGATGGGTTGCGAGAGAGGATTTAGGTTGAGGCTCATGAGTCAAGGTACACTGTTCATTTAGTTTTGACAAAGATGTACCACAATTTGAAAGAGATCTATTAGTGGAATAACATAAAGTGGGATGTGGCAAATTTTGTGGCTAAGTGCATGGTGTGTCAGCAAATGAAGGTGGAGCACTTAAGGCCTGGAGGGCTATTTTAAGAAATTGATTTACCTGTATTGAAATGGGAGATGATTAATATGGATTTCATTATTGGTTTTCTGCGATCTCGAAATCAGTTTGATTAGATTTGGGTCATCGTGGATAAGATGACCAAGTTTACTTACTTCTTTCTAGTGAAGACTGTTTATTCGGCAGAGGATTATGCTAAGCTTTTCATTCAAAAAATGGTCAAGTTGCATGGTGCTCCAATTTTCATCATATCTGATCGAGGTACTCAATTTTCATCTTTTTTTTGGTGTTCTTTTCAGATAGGTCTAGGATCTAAAATAAGCCTTAGCACCTCTTTCTACCCTCATGAGGATGGACAAGTGGAGAGGACTATTAAGACATTGAATGATATGCTAAGTTTCTGTGTGATTGACTTTTGTGGTAGTTGGGTTGATCATTTGCCTCTCATAGAGTTAAAGTATAATAACAATTTTCACTCTAGTATTGGGATGGCTCCTTTTGAAGCCCTTTATGGTAGAAGGTGTAGGTATGCTATTGGATGTTTTGAGGTTGTAGAGAATAGGTTATTCAGTCCTGATTTGGTTTACCAATCCGTGGAAAAGGTGAAGGTGCTTCGGGATAAAATCAAGGCCACCCAAAGTCGCCAAAAGTCTTATGTAGATGTTAACCGTAGGGAGTAGGAGTTTAATGTTAATAATTTGGTGGTCTTGAAGGTGTCTCCCATGAAGAGAGTGGTGCGGTTTGGAAAGAAGGGAAAGCTCAGTCTCGGTATATTTCTCCCTTTCGTGTATTAAGGCGAGTGGGCCATGTGGCTTATGAGTTAGAGTTGCCATCTAGGTTGGGTTTTATTCATTCGGTCTTCCATGTTTTGATGTTGAGAAATTGTATGGTGATCCTTTCTTAATTTTTCCTTTGGAGGGTGTTGGTGTTTTGGATTCCTTATCCTATGAGGAAGTCCTGATGAAAATTTTATATAGGCAAGTCCGTTGTTTGCGGACTAAGGATGTGGATTCGGTGAAGGTTCTATGGAGGAACCAGATGTTTAAAAAAGCTACTTGGGAAGCCGAAGATGATATAAAGTCCAAGTATCCATTCTTGTTTCCCGCTTTTGATAATCATACTTGAGGTATGTGTATTCCTTAACATCTTTGTTTTCTGTCTTTGTTAAAGGTAAATGTGGTTGTGCGCTATGTTAAATCATACTATTGGATGCCTTGACTTATCATTCGAGTATGAATGATCCTAAGGGGGGAGAATGAAACACCCCAGGTTTGGTCCTTGAAAATTCCTTAGCCTATGACCAGTGTATACCCAAGAGTTTATTTCTTGATTACGACTCGGAACCTACAAGTTGTAGAGTTACTTAACGAGTCGTAAGATGACCAGCAGTCACTGGCGATAATTTTTCAGCTTTTATTTAAGGGCACTTTGGACATTTTCCCACTTCCTCAATCCTGACCCATGACTTAAAACCCTTTAAGGGTATTGTTATCACTCCAAAACAAATCAAAATAACTACTTAAACTCTTTCAACTCCCCAAAGTCAAGAACAAGCTAGGGTTTCTCAAAGTTGGTTATCTAAGGGCTCAAGAGATGATTTCTCTCCATAATTTTTTATAATTTCAAGAATGTTACTCTTCCCTAAATCTTATTTTGTGAAAATCATATATTTTAAGTGGTTAAATTGTATGTAATTGAATGTGGGTTTTGACATGGGTTGAGGGTTTTGGAATGGTTAATCCTTGAATTGTTCTCCCATGGTTTTCATAAGTTTCTCATGCTTTGAATTGAATGTTTTTGAACTAATAGGGTGCATGGGTGTGGGAATTGGAATGGGGGTCGAGGTAATCCCCTAAATTAATGTTTTGAATTTGGAAATTGGTTATGAATAATTGTATTCCCTCAACCCACTTGTGTAAATGACTTTGAATTATGGAATTGTCATTTGGTTTAACTTACACACTTATACTATTGCATTGCATAAATGGTTAAACAATGAACATGGATTTTAAAGGCCTTGTTAACTATGTTTTATTTAATCAATAAAGAGGGTCGAGGCATTCTCCCAAGTTAATGGAATTGTAGTGGCATAGTTATGAGCTTGCAAGCTAAATGGTATAACGATACCATAATGTTCCTTAATGAATGATTCGTGGGTTAATGAATGGGTTATATGAAAATTGTTTTTAATTGGGCTTAATGAGGGGTTATGTAGCCAAGCCGTAAAGGTGTGGGTCTCGAATAACTTATAATATAAACTCATGTTTGCCGACGTGAGGGTTGTTCTTGATGACCCGTGTGCATAATTCACACTATTGATAAATTTTGTATCTAGAATTGACGTGGGTTTGGGAATTCCTTGGTTTTCCTTGACACCTCTGGTTCGTGCGGCTAACACGTATTGGGGCCCTTTCAGTAGGGGGAGCTGAACCTATATAGCCCGTGGGTGCCTGTTTATTAAGCTACATAGTCCAAGATACTATTTTACTATCATTCTAAATCTTGTTCCCTACCCCAGCATCTAATATATATATATATATATACGTATGCATGAATGTGAACATGTACAGTGAGTTAAAATTTAACTTTTGACTGACACTACTTTATCCTTATCTTGAGTTACAAGCTAGTGCTCATTCCACTAACCATCTTCGGACATCGTATCCCCACACGATGCAGGGTTTGAAGGCACTTCTACTTTTTTCGTGCAGTGATAGGTGATCTCAGAGTCGGTGTTTGCGGTGAAGTAGTCAGCTTCCATTCTCTGAAAGACTTGATCATTCCATCGATTTTCCTTTCATAGATTAGAATTGAAGACTTCACATTTAAAATGTTGTCATTATCATTGTCATTGTCATTGTCAAGGTCGGGGGCATGTCCTGGCATAGGTTGTTTTCTTGTATAGAGGCTTTGTGGATTACTACGGACTAGGTATTGGTTGTTGACATTCTCAGACTTTGAGTTACTATTTACTCTATCTTGTTATATGTTCATAATTCATCCACTGACTATTGTATTATGTTTTGTTAGACTAGGCAAAGGGGTGGTCTCTGGTCCTCGATGGACTTGAGATGCCCGTCACGGTCAGGCCTTTGTTCAGATCGTGAAAGCATTTCAACTCTACGGTCATAACTTAGCCTATACAGTCTAACTAATGAAAGTCTTGCATTTAATAAATCCAACACCTAAAACCCAACCCAAATCTAACACAATATCATAAGAATACTATGAGATAGCTCAATTTGACAAGATATAAACTTATCCTATCTCAACACCGAAGAATGCTCTACGAACCGTTAAACCATTATTTTTTCCCTTTGAGAAGCCTCCTCAAGATACCAAGCAATCAAAAACACATTCTAATCATCAATATGAGGATATTAATACCCATATTGCACCATTGTGGTTAGGTTCCAAAAATCACCTCAAAAACCCCATGTGGATTCCACTTATGGAAATCACGTTTTCGAGGCCAACCCATCACTCATACAAGATCAAGGAATCATTACCCTCAATAATGGGTGAAAACCAAGCTAAGTTGGGGATAAAATAAAGACCTAAGGGTTTATGAATTTTGAGCAAATACTTAAGAAATTTCACCAAGAAAATGGTTGATCTTGGGAAAAAGGGGCCATTTCATACCTAGTCCAGGTACTCAGGTCCTACTATCATGACCTAGTACCTTCGATCGCAATACATTTCCTTAGAAGGAGATGTTGCAATACCATCACTCCCTTGTCCAATCACACTACTTTCTCTGTCAAAGGTGTTGTGATCGCAACCCTTGGTGTGCGATTGCAGCTGCACTTGATGACAGCTGAAACTTGGAAATTCTTTCAAGTTTCCGTCAAGCCCTCGGGATTCATTCAAAACCCTGCATATGCAAATGAACTATGTAAACACACTAAATTTGACATTCTAGACACGATGGCGCACTTAAAATTTCCATCCGAGGTTATTTCGACTAAATGTGGGTCCCATGCCCATATTTTATTTTCTCAACTTTTCGACCAATAGGTCGAAATGAACTCGAGGGCCTCGGACTCGAACCAAAGGTCTACCTAGACTAAAATCGATATTTTATAGCTCTTGGCACAGTCAAAATTTTATATGAGATTATTTAACTGAAGTTTTTATCCGGTGATCATTTGGAACTAACGAAGATTTCTAAACAGAGAATTGACTCTAAAAAATAAATGAACTACCCGATAACTGAGTTGTTAGTCCCAGAAAGTCATAAATGAATTGGGAAGCTATGGAAAATCTCTAAATGTGAAAATACACAGAAATATAGTAAAGAAGTTATAGGGTCATTACAGTCTTATGCCCGACAAGGTATAGAATGGCTTAGCTGATTTGGCCAAGATCAGACTTCATGCACTCACATGATGGTTTATGTCGATCACCACTTTCTCCCACAAATAACTAAATTGATTAATTATTTTATGTTATCAATTATTATTTCAGCTTACACTCTTCTCCCTTTTCAGCTTATCATGTCTTAAGTTGTGCTTATCACCCTTATATTTCCATACTTTATTACTTTCTTTTGTGGTTTTACATGTCAATACAATTTTTGTATTGATACCCATGGCTCTACATTATTTTCTGATGTATGATCCATCACTCAAACTCATGACTAAAACACCGTTAGGGTTATCATCTTATGCTATTAGTGAGCCTTCTTTCAACTAGGCAAGCTTAGATATGAAAATTTCTTTATGTTCTTTTTAGTATTGAGGTATATGGGAGCCTTGTATTGACCATTATTGTTACTTATTAGAGGTTCATAGATTGATTTAGTTATCAAATAAATTTTATAATTTTCAGTCTTTGTTTGTCATGGCTTTTTGAATCACCAGAAATTAAGTGATATGAATGAACATTGATGAGAAAGTATTTCACCTTTAAAGAACCAAATTATTTTCTCTTTATTCATTATGTTAGATGTATGATCATGTGCTATGCCATAACATTCTCTCGTACTAGCAATATTATTTGGTGTGTACCATTTCTAAGGCCTCGGCTTGGGATGTGACAAACTTGGTACAAGATCCACTCTTGTATCAACCTTATTTGTGTGGGTCAGAATTCAAACTGAGTTTAGATAAATTTTGATAAGGCGGGACAAACCTCATTCCTAAGTCTAGGAAAATTCCATTCAGTGAGGCAAACCTCAACGAGGATGTTGAGTCCATAAGAGGAAGTGTATGCAACACCCCAGATTAGGATTAGAAGTCTCACATCGAAAAGAACTGAAGAGATGTGGGTACATATGTAAATGAGTGTTACTCCCTAGTGACGCATTTTAAAATCGCGTGCATCTAGGCCCAGATCAGACAATATCACTAGTGGATGGGACATTACAAATTTAAGGGACAATTAGTTCAATATTTGCTTCTTTGTCGTGTTTGAAAGTCAAAGATGCATGAGATGTAATTCCTTATAGATTAGATACATATGTATTTTGAGGTTGAAGGAGTTTTCTTTGATGATGGGTTTAAGTTGTAGCTCTTATCCTCACAACTTTAAATTGACCAAAGTCTTGTATAAATGTGAAGACTTTTGCAAAAGTATTATTAGTAGCAGGAACAAAAAGGATTATAGGGGAGGGGCTATTATCTCTTGTTAGAAGGAATAGGTTCGACAAACATGGTACGAGATAGGGGTGGCAAATGGACGGATCGAGTCGAATTTGCGCAGATAGAAAATGGATCAGGTAAAAATAGATAAAATATGCGATCCAACCCATATTTGGTATGGATAAAATAGGTAAGACCAATGGATAATATGGATATCTATATTATCCATATTGTCCGTTGTTATTTATTAGATTTCAAAGCCTAAAGGGCAAATTTTTGAATCAATAATTTCAAATTGGCAACTGGAACTGGAAGTACATTAAAATAGACAAAACATACATCTCGACGTTTTGTTCCAATTGTGGGTCCAATTTTTTTATTTTACCAACTTGTTCAACTAAAAACGGGCTTCTTAGTTTATTTTTAAATTTTCTGACAAATGTTCATTGTTCAACGAGCTGGCTAATAGCTATATTTTATGATGGATAATATGGATCGATTCATATTTGATCCACTTTTAAATGGGTGGATATTCAACCCATTCAAAATGGATTAAATCGAGGGAATAACCATAATTTTTAGTATAAATAACATAAATTCCACCATTTGGAAACATAATTGCCTTATCTCACTTTTTTTCAATTAGAATTTCTCTCCCTATTCTTATATATAAGTTTCCGATCATATACATTACTACTTACGTATCAGAAATAACTGATTTAACTATAATGAAGAAAATAAAATATCTGCCTTAAATGCATAACACAATTAACGCTATATTTATGGAATTGTAATTAATGAATTCCTTAAATTCAGTAAAATCTTTTCAATTTTAAAATTTTGAAACACCAAATCAAGTAGAATGATCAAAATTAGAAATTGAGGAATGTCGAGTTGATTTCGACAATTGCATCTGAATAGTTTCCCCAGTAATAATATACATTACAAACCAATATTAGTTTAATATGCAACAAAACTTAAACAAAATTTTGTAAAACTTGTAAACATAAAATAATACTTAATATTCTTGCCAAATATTCTTTCATACATAACTGTAATACCCTGTATATTTCTAATCTAGAAAATGAACCGTTGTTCCTACACAAGAGACCTCCTATCCTATGATTCATATTTGAGGACATGAATTAGGATGAGTATCCTAGTGATAATAGATCTTATAATGTGTTAATCATGTTCATAAGAGTCACTTAGAGTAAGCCAAGCTAAGAACTTTTGAATCCACCAAATTTTCGTGTGTGAATTCACATAGCTCATCTTTGAACAAGAATAAATTTACTTATAGGTGGTATTTTGGCATATTTATACCCTCCAAATTGTATAGAATTGAATAAGCTTTCCGTCGATACCAAATTCGCCTAAAACGGACACCCGGTGAAGAAGTTATGGCAATTTAAAGTTTCAGCAGCGTCATTTCAGTCAGTGGCACGTCGAGCCGTAAGCCAAAATGACGTTCGTCAATTTCCAGTGTCTCTCAACGATTCTAGAATGTCGCGGTGAGTTTCCAGGTCACAAACGGGTGGAAATGCGATGTCTCTGCGTTGCGCCGGGGGCCCAAATCGAGTAATTTTTACAGAAATTAAGTGACGCATCTAGAGGGGTATTTGGGTCATCTCCCCCTCCCCCCCTCTATATAAGTCCCAAACACGGGATTGAGGCCCCAAATCAGCACTTTACATTACTTTTTATCAAAAATCTCTCAAGAACAACCAAGAACAAGTCTAGGGTTCAATTGGGGGTTTCAAATTCCAAGCTTATTTGGCTACTATCTTCACGAATCATTAATCTAAGGTATGCGTAGTATTCATCTATGGATCCAATCCATTCATAAAGCTCAAGAACCATGTTTTAAATACTATTTTGTGAACTTTTTATGGTGATATGATCATGTACATGTTGATGATTGTTGTTTAAGTTTTAAGATGATATCTAAAGGTGTTTTCATGGAATATATATGGTTGTTAGTTGAAAACTATGAACTTTAGGTGGTGTAATATGGTGCAAGTTACGAAATACACCTATGCCTTAAACAATGCATGCTAGGTGTTTCATAAAATGCTTGGGATGCTAGGAATTTATGTTTACATGGTTCCATGATATCTAAATGACAAGTCTATGTTAGCTATATACTTAAATATGACTTCCATGTTATTGATGTGTTGCTGTTGTTGTGGTATGAAGCATGTATGATAATGGATATGTATAATATGTACAGGAAATATATCCATGCAATCCCTACAATGTTAAAGATGTTGAATAACTACATGAAGTATAAGATCCCCTACTTATGATATTATGAATTGTGGACTCCAATCTTATGATCAAGTCATGTCATGTGTGTCAGTTTTCTTCTATCGAGTCCTGGGGGTATTCGTACCCGAAAAATATAGTTGTATGCCTAGAGCCATGTCATGTTGTCACGATAATCTCAGTCAAACTGTAATCTATAGAACTCAGTCAGTCATGTGACTCAGGAAACCTCAGAAATCTCATAATCTCAGTTAATTCTCAGATAGTAATACTATTCCATCAGTCAACGGAAGTTAGTTAATCAGTCCGTGTACAGTCAGTTGAATGATGTTCAGTCTCTTCAGATGGGATTAGAAGTAATCACCGAGTGAACCCAAGGATGGGAACTCGCCTACCAGTTTAGGGTGTGATTCCTAGCAGTCATCCTTGCGTTACAGAACTATGTAGCCAACATAGGTTGAAACATCTTAACCTGCTAGATTAGGGTTGATGAGGTGGCTTAATCTGTCAGTTCAGGGTATACCAGGACTTTTAGATACAGTAAAATTCAGTTTATAGCAGGGGACTCATAAAGTTCCATCAGATTCAAGACTGTCAGACACAGTCTCCCATGCTATCAGAACTACAGTTTCAGCCATGTCAGTTATCAGTAAACCATGTATTAGCGTACAGATTTAGCTATCACATACTCATGATCTCAATTACTATGTATGTATGTTTGTACTCTTATGTTCATATCAGTCAGTCAGATAGCATTATTCATGCATGTAAACCCTTTGCGTTAGCCTACCTCACTCGTATACTCAGTACACCAATTGTACTGATGCATTTGCACTATGGTGCTTTCTTTTCATGTTACACCATAGGTTCAGAGACACGAGTTCCAGACCAGCAGTAGTAGCTGCATTCCAGTATACAGAGTTGCAGTGAGTCCTCTTCATTAGAGGATGATAGATATTATTTTGTTTCATTTATTATTCCATCTCAGTTTTGCTAGACGGAGTTAGCTGGAGACATGTCCCTTCAACTCCTTATTTAGACAGTATTTAGAGGTTTTCAGATTAAGCTCAGATTTGATTCAGTTTTTAGTTGTCTTGGGTATCTTTCACCCACACAGATGTTACTATTTTACAGATTCTTTATTCAGTTGAACCTTATGGCCTACATATTCATGTTTTCCATATTATTACATTATATATTGCAGTGCATAGGTACAGATATCAGTCATGGGTTAGCTTGTGGTCCTTTGGGGTCATAAGCACCGTGTAGCATCCCAATTTAGATAATTGGAGTGTTACAAACTTTGTATCAGAGCCTAAGGTTCAATAGAGTCCTAGGAAGTCTGAAAACCGTATCTAGTAGAGTCTTGTGCATGGGTGTGTTGCGTGCCATATTTATGTACAGGAGGCTATGATATGTTTAAGAATAGTTTCCGTTCTTTCAGTATTCATGTCGTGCTAGTGAGCATAATGACAAGTCAGTCTCTCAGTCTAATGTGCTTCTTCTCTTTATTTCAGAACATACCTCCTAAGAGAAGAAATCAGTCAGCCCCTGAGTCCGAAGAACCTTTGGGCGATCATATTTCTTATGCGGAGTTCAGGATTGTATTTACCACACTTTCTCAGTCTGTGGATACCCAAAATAAATGGCCACTAGTTATTCTGGCCAATCCAGTGTCCAATTCCGCAGCAGCTAGGATTCGGGACTTTACCCGAATGAACCCTCCATCTTTCTTCGGGAATAATCCTGATAAAGACCCTCAGGAATTCATTGACCAAGTCCAGAAGGTCATTGATATCATGGGAGTTACTTCTGTTCAAAGTATTGAGTTAGCCACATACCAATTACAGGATGTCACTCATACTTGGTACAAACAGTGGAAGTCCGTAAGGGTAGACGATGCAGGTCCTATTGAGTGGGAGGAATTTTTCACGACTTTCTCAGATAGATTCTTTCCCCAAGAGATGAGAGAGGCCAAAGTGCTTAAGTTTATCAACCTCATCCAGGGAAATATGACGGTTAGAGAGTATTCTCATAGATTTACTCAGCTATCTAGATATGCCCCTCATGTGGTTACAGACAATAGGGCTAAGATGAGCAAGTTTGTGTCAGGAGTGAATAATAGCATGGTAAATAAGTGTAGATCTACGATGATGAACAACGATATGACTTTATCCAGACTCATGACCCATGCTCAGCAAATAGTGGAACAGAAGGTTAGGACTAGGGAGAGACAAAACAAGAGAGTAAGGTCAGGCAGTTTTAGTTTTGCTCAACCTAAATCAGAGGGAGGAAACCATTCACAGTTTTATCCCAAGTCATCAGCTCCAACTTATTCTTCCGCCAGTGTTCCATCTCCTTCTTCTGCCAGTGCCCCAGTGCCAAAATTCAGAGACGACAACAGAGATAGAGCACCAAGCTCTAAATCTTAAGGCAGTGTTAGCAGTGCTAAAAAAAATCCCCTATGTTAGACTTGTGGTAAGAACCACAAGGGTATTTGAAGATCCGGTAGTGATGTTTGTTTTGGTTATGGAAATCCAGGCCACAGGATTAGAGAGTGTCCTCATCCAGGTCCTCAGGGTCAGCAGAACCGTTCCACAACTCAGTCCGGTCACCCGAACCAGCAGGGTGCCACTTCTAGTGCTACTAGTAGGCAATGCCCAAATAGACTCTTTGCTCTTCATACCCGACAGGATCAGGAAAATTCTCCTGATGTCGTTACTGGTATGTTAAAGATTTTCCATGTTTATGTTTACGCTTTGCTAGATCTAGGTGCATCCTTGTCTTTTGTTACTCCTTATATAGCAGGCAATTTCGGAATCAGTCCTGAAGTTTTAGCAGAGTCCTTTTCAGTCTCTACCCCAGTGGGTAAAACCATCATAGCTCGACGGGTATACAGGAACTGCCCGATTATGATATTTTAGAAATCCACGTCAGCAGATTTAGTCGAGTTAGAGATGACTAACTTTGATGTCATTATCGACATAGATTAGCTTCATTCCTGCTATGCCACAGTCTACTAAAGAAAAAGGATAGTTCAGTTTCAGTTCCTGAATAAGCCCTTTCTAGAGTGGAAGGGTAGTACCTCAGTGTTCAAGAGTCAGCTTGTTTCCTACCTTCGGGCAAGGAAAATAATTTCTAAGGGGTGTGTGTCTTATCTTATGCATGTTAAGGATTCTAGTTCCAAATCTCCTAGTCTCGAATTAGTCCCAGTGGTTAATAAATATTCAGATGTCTTTCCCAAAGATCTTCCACGCATTCCTCCCGAAAGGGAAATAGACTTCGGCATAGACCTTTTCCCAGATACTCAGTCTATTTCTATTCTGCCATACAGAATGGCACCAGCAGAACTCAAGGAACTGAAAGATCAGTTGAAGGATATCTTAGATAAGGGATTCATTAGGCCCAGTGTATCCCCATGGGGTGAACCAGTCTGATTCATACACAAGAAAGATGGTTCTCTCAGGATGTATATCGAATATCGTCAGTTCAACAAAGTTACGATCAAGAACAGGTATCCACTTCCTAGAATACATGACTTGTTTGACCAGATTCAGGGTGCCAGTTACTTCTCTAAGATAGACCTCAGATCAGGCTATCATCAGCCCAGAGTTAGAGAATGTGACATCCCAAAGACAGCTTTTCGTACTGGTATAGTCACTTCAAATTTCTTGTCATGTCCTTTGGTCTTACCAATGCCCCTGTAGCTTTCATGGACTGGATAAACCGGGTGTTCAAATAGTACTTGGACATGTTCGTCATAGTCTTCATAGATGATATTCTGGTCTATTCTCGCACTGAGCGTGATCATTCAGACCATCTCAGAATTGTTCTTCAGACTCTCAGGGATCATCAGTTATTTGCCAAGTTCAATAAGTGTGAATTTTGGCTAAGATCAGTAGAATTCCTCGGCCATATTATTTCCGGTGATGGCATTAGAGTAGATCCTCAGAAGACTGAAGTGGTAAGAAACTAGCCTTGCCCCGTATATCCATCAGATATCAGGAGTTTCTTGGGTTTGGCCAGCTATTACAGATGATTTGTCGAGGGATTTTCTTCTATTGCATCTCCTATGTCCCGATTAACTCAGAAGAAGGTTAAGTTTTAATGGTAAGATTCATGCGAGAAGAGTTTTCAAGAGTTGAAGACTCGACTCACCTCAACTCCAGTTCTAGCTCTTCCGAATGGCTCAGATGGTTTCATAGTCTATTGTGATGCATCCAAAGTGGGTTTAGGTTTTATCATCATGCAGCATGGTAAGGTCATAGCCTACGCCTCCAGACAACTAAATCCCCATGAGAAGAATTATCCTACTCATGATCTTGAGTTAGTAGCCGTAGTATTTGCCTTGAAGATTTGGAGGCATTATCTTTACGGAGTTAATGTAGATATTTTTACAGATTATAAGAGTCTCCAGTATGTCTTTTCTCAGAAGGATCTCAATCTTCATCAGAGAAGGTGGTTAGAGCTCTTGAAAGATTATGACATGAGCGTTCTTTATCTTCCAGTCAAGGCCCATGTTATGGAAGACGCTCTCAGTAGGATCTCTATGGGTAGTGTTTCTCACGTTGAGGGTAGCAAGAAGAAAATAGCTCAGGAAATCCATCAGCTAGACAGACTAGGCGTTCACTTAGTCGACTCTTCTGAGAATGGTGTATGTGTTCAGAGTAGTTCAGAGTCACCTCTAGTTTTTGAGGTAAAAAAAAAACTAAGACAGGGATCCTAGACTTGTCAAGATGAAAGAGTCAGCTCAGAATCAGAAAGTTGAGGTTTTGTCCAAAGGGGGAGATGGTGTTCTTCGTTGTCAGGGTCGTTTGTGCATTCCAGGTATAGATGGATTGAGGCTGCAAATTCTTGCATAAGCGCATGGTGCGCGATACTCTATTCATCCAGGGGCCACTAAGATGTACCATAACTTGTGGGAGATCTATTGGTGGAGTGGGATGAAGAGAGATGTTATAGAGTTTGTGTCTAAGTTCTTTATATGTCAGCAGGTTAAGATAGAGCATCAGAAACCTAGTGGTTCCATGCAGGAGTTCACTATTCCTACTTGGAAGTGGGAACAAGTGAACATAGACTTCATGAGGGGTTTTACTAGAACTCGTCATCAGCATGATTCAGTTTGGATCATTGTCAACAGAATGACCAAGTCAGTTCATTTTTTTCCTGTTCATACTTCTTATTCAGCCAAGGATTATGCCTAACTCTATATCAGGGAGTTGGTAAGATTACACGGTATTCCACTACCTATTATTTCAAACAGAAGTACCCAGTTCACCTCTCACTTATGGAAAGCATTCCAAAAGGGTCTTGGTACCCAAGTTCATCTCAGTACAGTGTTTCATCCTCAGACAGATGGTCAAGCAGAAAGGACCATTCAGACTCTTGAAGATATTCTAAGGGTGTGTCCAATTGATTTCAAGGGAAGTTGGGATGACCACTTGCCTTTGATTGAGTTTGCATACAATAATAGCTATCATTCCAGTATTCAGATGACTCCATTTAAAGCTCTCTATGGTAGGATATGTAGATCTCCAATCGGTTGGTTCGGATTTTGTGAGGCCTCAGTTATAGGTCCTGACTTAGTATTCGACGCCTTAGAGAAAGTTTAGTTGATTCGAGAGAGACTCTAGGATACTCAGAGCCGATAGAAGTCTTATCCAGATGTTCATAGAAAAGATCTCGAGTTCAAGGTCAATGACTATGTCTACCTCAAGATCTCTCCCATGAAGGGAGTGAAGAGGTTCGGCAAGAAAGGGAAACTTAGTCCCCGATATGTCGGTCCCTTCAGGATTCTCAGTCACTTAGGTAAGGTAGCTTATGAGCTCGAATTGCCTTTAGATCTAGCCTCAGTTCATCCAGTCTTTCATGTCTCTTTGCTCAAGAAATTCATAGGTGACCCAGCAATTGTAGTCCCTATTCAGAGCATTGACGTTCAGAACAATGACGTTCAGAACAATCTCTCTTATGAAGAGATGCCAGTCAAAATCTTAGACTATCAGACTCATAGATTGAGGAACAAAGAAGTCCCTCTAGTCAAGGTTCTTTGGAAAAATCATTCTCATGAGGGAGCTACTTAGGAAGAAGAAGCAGATATGCGTACCAAGTATCCTCACCTCTTCTCCGCCAATTCAGATCAAGCTCAAGGTAACAGTTCTCCTTAAGCGTACTCAGTTTCATGTTCATGTTCCCATCACAAATTTTGTATCTATTACCGTTGCATATTCAGTCATGCATATATATATCAGTACAGTGTATAATCATGCATCAAATATGCATTCTCATTGGGAGAATTCAGTTATCAGAAGTCTCAGTTATGCATTCATGAAACAGTTACTCATGCATCAGATATACATGTCCATCATGATATGTTTAGCTTATCAGTCATGTCCGTCATGAGATCATGTTCTAGTAGTGTATGTCTTGTATGTACTCCAGTTTATCATCTCTCCTCATTTCGGTCAGTCTCAATCGAGGACGAATGTTTCCAAGGGGGAGATATTGTAATACCCCGTATATTTCTAAGCTAGAAAATGAACCGTTGTTCCTACATATAAAATCTCCTATCCTATGATTCATATTTGAGTAAATGAATTAGGATGAGTATCCTAGTGATAATAGAGCTTATGATGGGTTAAGCATGTTCATAAGAGTCACTTAGAGTAAGCCAAGCTAAGAACTTTTGAATCCACCAAGTTTTCGTGTGTGATTTCACATAGCTCATATTTAAACGAGAATAAATTGTTTTAGAGGTGGTATTTTGGTAGATTTATACCCTCCAAATTGTATAGAATTGAATAATCTTTCCGTTGATACCAAATTCACCTAAAACAGACACCCGGTGAAGAAGTTATGGCGATTTAAAGTTTCAACAGCGTTATTTCAGTCAGTGGCACGTCGCGCTGTAAGCCAAAATGACGTTCATCAATTTCCAATGTCTCTCCGCAATTTCATTGTGTCTCGGTGAGTTTCCAGGTCACAAACGGGTGGAAACGCGATGTCTCCACATCGCGCCGGGGGCCCAAATCGAGTAATTTTTACAGAAATTAAGTGACGCATCTAGAGGGGTATTTGGGTCATCTTCCCCCTCCCCCTCCCTATATAAGTCCCAAACACGGGATTGAGGCCGCAAATTAGCTCTTTACATTAATTTTTATCAAAATTCTCTCAAGAACAACCAAGAACAAGTCTAGGGTTCAATTGGGGGTTTCAAATTCCAAGCTTATTTTGCTACTATCTTTACGGATTATTAATCTAAGGTATGCGTAGTATTCATCTATGGATCCAATCCGTTCATAGAGCTCAAGACCCATGTTTTAAATACTATTTTGTGAACTTTTTATGGTGATATGAGCATGTACATGTTGATGATTGTTGTTTAAGTTTTAAGATGATATCTAAAGGTGTTTTCATGGAATATATATGGTTGTTAGTTGAAAACTATGAACTTTAGGTGGTGTAATATGGTGTAAGTTATGAAACACACCTATGCCTTAAAGAATGCATGCTAGGTGTTTCATAAAATGATTGGGATGCTAGGAATTTATGTTTACATGGTTCCATGATATCTAAATGACAAGTCTATGTTAGCTATATACTTAAATATGAACTCTATGCTATTGATGTATTGCTATTGTTGTGGTATGAAGCATGTATAATAATGGATATATATAATATGTACACGAAATATATCCATGCAATCCCTACAATGTTTAATATGTTGAATAACTACATGAAGTATAAGATCCCCTACTTATGATATTATGAATTGTGGACTCCAATATTGTGATCAAGTCATGTCATGTGTATCAGTTTTCTTCTATCGAGTCCTGGGGGTATTCGCACCCAAAAAATATAGTTGTATGCCTAGAGCCATGTCATATTGTCATGATAATCTCAGTCAAGCTATAATCTATAGAACTCATTTAGTCATGTGACTCAGGAAACCTCAGAAATCTCATGATCTCAGTTAATTATCAGATAGTACTACTATTTCGTTAGTCAATAGAAGTTAGTTAATCAGTCCATGTCCAGTCATTTGAATCATGTTCAGTCTCTTTAGATGGGAGTATAATTTAGCACCGAGTGAACCCAAGGATGGAAACTCGCCTACAAGTTTAGGGTGTGATTCTTAGCAGTCATCCTTGCATTCCAGAACTATGTAGCCAGCATAGGTTGAGACATCTTAACCTGTTAGATTAGGGTTGATGAGGTGGCTTAACCTGTCAGTTCAGGGTTCCCACCACTCTAGTTTGGAGTACCTGCCAGCTAAGGATCACTCATAACTGTCCTTACCAGTGGCGCGGTATTGACACCCCTCCAGTCGGGGCAGAGATTGGACCCCAGCTTAGCCATAATGGCACATATAGTGCATGTCGTTTAAACAACTACCTCCTACAGTTTCAGACTTAGTCTCAGTAAAAGAACTCAGACAGTTCTTCAGATATCAGTATACCAGGAATTTTAGATACAGTCAAATTCAGTTAAAGCATGGGACTCAGAAAGTTCTATTAGATTCAAGACTGTCAGACACAGTCGCCCATGCTATCAGAACTACAGTTTCAGCCATGTCAATAATCAGTTAACCATGTATTAGCATACAGATTTATCTATGACGTACTCACGATCTCAGTTACTATGTATGTATGTTTGTACTCTTACGTTCATATCAGTCAGTCAGTTAGCATTATTCATGCATGTAAACACTTTGAGTTAGCCTACCTCACTCGTATACTCAGTACTCCAGTTGTACTGACGCATTTGCGCTATGGTACTTTCTTTTCATGTTACACCATAGGTTTAGAGACACGAGTTCCAGACCAGCAGTAGTAGCTGCATTCCAGTATAAAGAGTTGCAGTGAGTCCTCTTCATTCGAGGATGATACGATATTATTTTATTTCATTTATTATTTTAGCTCAGTTTTGCTAGACGGAGTTAGTTGGAGACATGTTCCTTCAACTCCTTATTCAGACAGTATTTAGAGGATTTCAGATTTAGTTTAGATTTGATTGAGTTTTCAGTTGTTTTGGGTATCTTTCACCAACACAGATGTTACTATTTTACAGATTCTTTATTCAGTTGAACCTTATGGCCTACATGTTCATGTTTTCCATATTATTACATTATATATTGCAGTGCACAGGTACAGATATCAGTCATTGGTTAGCTTGTGGTCCTTCGGGGTCATAAACACCGTGTAGCATCCCGGTTCAGAAAATTAGGGTGTTACAATAACAATACTACGTTTATAGACTGAAATTAACACACTTCATATTGTCTTACAGAGCCATATACATAACTTTGTTACGTATAATATTATTAATGCATAACATATACATAACTCTGAAATTTATATATTATCAAAATGTAACATTTCAATAGTGTCTGTTTCAACACATATACATAAAAGAATTATGTATACGGGTTGATACATAAAACCATGCTATGTATAGTAATATTAATGCATAACATATACATAACTTTGTAATGTATATGTTCCGAAATAAACAATCCATCAGTGTTTGTTTCACCATATATACATAACAAATTTAAAGTATATGGGCTCATATACATAATAATGTTATGTATATGGGATAAAGTAACAACAAATTTCATACATATGTATATGGTGTGACATAAAAATTTTGAGTAATGTAAAATTTTATACATATACATACCTTTTTTCCTTTCTTTTTTTCGTCTTCTTTATTCTTTTATTCCAACAAGAATGATACCACCAACAACAATCCAAACTTTCTTGTGCATCTTACCATGTATAAGACAGACATTTAGTACCATCAATACACATAGCTTCACATCATCCATTATCAAGCACACATAGGACGTTATGTACTCCCCAAATGGATGATTCAATGAAAAATACCCAGATAGTACATAAAAACTAATTTTTATTATGTATAAATAATATAATTTTTCGAACCCCTTTATCCAAAGGTGGCTCCGCCCCTGGGAGAGTTTCAAGTAGGATTTAAGATTTTTTCTTTTTTGTAGGGTCTTTATAAATTAGAAATAGAGATTTGAGAAGAATAGTAAATTTAAAGTTTGAAAAATTGAAGTTTGTTGATTTTAGGCACTAAGGTAAAAATAAAACGTATAAATGAGAAGGTATAGTTATGCATATGAATTATAGAGGGAGTAATCATAAAAAATGAGATATTTGTAATTAGTTTTGGGATTTGAAACATTGTGTAATAACAGAAAGTAAAGTTGTAATTTTAAATATTTTTTCCTAATTTTTATTCATCTTGATCCCCCAGTCGGAAATAGACTCTCATCTCCGATAGTGGCCATCTTCTTCTTTCGTCTTTATACTCTTCTCATAAAATCTTTTCAAAAGGAATGCCATACAATATAAATCTAGAATATGAGACAATCAATGAGGAATAGTGACCGGATTTCTATCGGAAAAAATTTAACGAAGAGAAAAGTGGCACTTCATATATAAATTTTAAGTGAAGGAGAATGAAAAAGTAGAGAAGAAGAAAAAATAACCGAAGTGGCTTTTGAATTTGATTTTTTTTTTGGTAATTGCTTTTGAATTTGATTACTAGAATTTATATAATACTCCCTCCATTTAAAAAAGAATGACCTACTTTCCTTTTTAGTCCGTTTCAAAAGGAATGATCCCTTTTCTTTTTTGACGATATTTTAATTTCAACTTTCCACATGACATGTTCAGGACCGTAAGATTAAAGGGCATTTTGATATATTTGATATAATTTTAATTTAAGACCACAAGATTCAAAAGTCTTCTTTATTTTCTTAAATTTTGTATCAAGTCAAAGTAGATCATTTTTTTTTCAAACGAAGAGAATATTATTTTGTATTTTTCAGCCGCCACTCAGCGTCGCTATCCCATTTTAAAATGCTACCCCACCCAGCCCCACCTTAAGCGAGTAGCACTTCATTTTTTCCAAGGAAATCCTATTCAAATATCTCAATTCAATGGACACAAGTAGTTTTTAGTGCAATTTTTGGGACAATATTCAGCATAGTCATCCACAATTTCACCATCTAAATAGACAAGACAATAGAAAACTAATAATCAAGATGACATAGAAATATTGTTACTTTTGAGATATCCCTTCATCTGAATTCATGTGAAGCAATTAAGAGTACGAGGGTCAAAGACTTTATTTTGATCATAAATTTGGATATATATTTTATATTTTTTAATAATAAAATTTACATATTCGAAAGCTACACGAAAAATACTAGCCAACATAACTTATGATTTAAAATATTTTTAAAAAATTATAGTTAACAAAAATATTGTTTGTCCCTCCAATAACAACACTTTCACATAAATGGAATGAAGCGTAATGAAAAAAAATACAAATCCTCAAATAGGAAGTTCTACAGACATCATCATTTAATAAGTTATATTACTGAAAATGCGACCTCGGTATAATTGTTGGAATTTAAACTTTGATAGAAAATACCATTCTTTATGAATGATAATCTTATAAGTAATTTAAGATACATGGTGTAAGCTATTTCAGCTTTCACGTCTTAAGTTTTTCTCATTTGCTTTTCAGTAAAATAAATAAGATTGTTATAAGAACAAAGGAGATCAACGAAAATTATAATTGATTCACTTGGGAGAAATTCAATTGGTCAAATTTAGAGACATGAGCCTCCCAAGGTTACATCCAACATTAGGGTCTAGGGGCCTAAAATGGTATAGGTTGGTCAGATGATTGTACTGATTCAATCAATAAAGTTATTGTAGATTTATATGATTTTCTGTTTCAGGTGGATATTCTGAGTGTCAAAATATGTTCTGGTTAAATGATGATGCTTCCTTCAAACATGTCAAAATCTGAAGATTCAAATTGGATGAAAACTTAAGATCTGAAGAAACATCAAAAAGAAAAAACACAACTATTAATTCATCGTCCACCAACGTGTAACGTGAAAGAGTAGGTCCGGCAAACAATCTAGTCTCTACCTGTGTATGCTGTAAATATACAAATAATGACTCTCGATTATTGTAACAAGTTACTTGAGAGATAGAACCTTATAAATAAGAAGGTAATGAAGAAGTCCTAAACCACAACAAGGAAAAATGAGAGGTTGATCTATAGTTCTTTATGCTAAAAACATAAAACAGTGTCTTTTTACTTTTTACTTTTAGAGCTACTTTAGTAAGATATATTTGGGATATATATATATATATATATATATATATTAGTTGTGATATTATTTAATTCCTTATTTGATAGTATTTCAGACTATATTTTAGTTACATCTTATTTGTATTATAAGATGCTTAAATAATAGATACCAAATTATGACATCGTTATCATGATTATTAACACACATATAAATATGACCAAAAGTAAAATTGCCTTTGAATACATAAACTAAAGGCATAATACATAGCTAGACCCCTTAAGTACGCACCATCTTTCACTTTGGCACCTCAAGTGGATGTTGCTCACTTTTGGCACCTCAAGTAGCCATAAAGTGTGTCATTTTGGCACCTTTTGTTGAATAAGCAAAAGTATATCGTGTGCGTGTATTACACGCGCCGATAACGTGTAAAGTGACCAATAATATTATGACATTTGTAATTTTTCTCCAAATTAATTGTTAAATAACTATTTTTAATTTTAAAAAAAACACCAATCAAATATTGACACTTGGCAATTTTTGTAACTTAAATAATTATAAAAAATTATAAAATTCAATTCCCCCACCCCACTCCACCCCACCAAACCCCCTAAGTCATCTTCTCTATAGCCCCTCCCCTCCCCTCCCACCTTCCCCCACCCCACCCCCAAACTACCATTTTTGTTTGGCAGCCCAGCCCTCTCTCCCGTTATCTTCCTTAACCCCACCCCCAAATCGAGACACTCACTTCGCCACCGAAAACGCACACATAACTTTCATTTCATCTTAATAGGCATACACACAGCTACACACACGAAAGAAAATAAATTAGTGGAAGAAAATAATACACACTATTTCAGTTCCAATTTTTAGTAATTTTGAAAATTTTCAGTTCCATTAATGATTATATCTTCATTATCTTCTGGAAATTTTGACTATAAATTTTTGGTACTTTTCCTCTTGAATTTCTTATAGTTGGGTGTGTTCCGTTGATTAATGGAAGGAGTATTATTTGATGTTCATGGTATGTATTATTGTGTAGGCATGTTAATGGAGTGAAATTTATTTTTTTTGTGTTGATTTCACCTCCATTAATTGAGGATAAGCTAAAAAGAAGTTGTGGAGAAGACAATGTGAGATTTTCAATAATTTTTTAAAAAAATTAAAGATGAAAAATTATGAAAATACCTCTCAAACGCGCTTAAAAGCGAGTGTAATACACTCTTTTTGCTGATTCAGTAAAAAGTGTCAAAATGACACACTTTATGGCTACTTGAGGTGCCAAAAGTGAGCAACCTCCACTTGAGGTGCCTAAGTGAAAGATGGTGCGTACTTAAGAGGTCTGTCGATGTATTCTGCCTAAACTAAATAATGAATAAGCTATAATATCAGTATAACTAAACATTACTATTCTTTTGTACTTTACTATTTTCTTGTACTGCCGAAGGACCCCATAATTAGGGGTGGACATTCGGTTTGTTCGGTTTGATTGTTGAATATCGGTTCGGTTTTTTAATTTTCAGATTGACGAAACTGACAACCATAAACAAACCAAAATTATTTCAGTTTGGTTCGATTATTACAAATTCGGTTCGGCTATTTCGAATTTTTAAAGATTAAAATCGTGAGCATTTAAAATTGGTGATTTTTCTAGAAAAATAATCTTTTTTTCAAACCTATTTTTTTCATTCCCATAAATAGTTAATTCAACACGCTTGAAATAACCATAAATATCGACCTTGCTGAGTCATCGTCGTTGGCGTGACGGCAGTGGCCACACTCGGCAGCGACTGTCGATGACAGTGACAAACTGAGCAAACGATTGCCGATGACGATGTTGAAATTTCAAATGAACTGACGAATTGAGGATGGTTGAACGCCACTGCAGCCTTCACGTTAATGTTAGGGTCTAAAGCAAAACAGTATATTAGGATTTTGGGTTAATAAATGATTATAATTTATATATTTATATGTTATATCAGATTATATTATATTTTTAGTATATTTATATATATAATAAAATATATAAATTATAATATATTATTTATATAATTTCAATTTTTCAATTTATCCGATTTTTTTTTTGAAAATTCGAAAACCAAATCGTTTAACCGAATTTCTAAAATTTAAAATCAAAACCAATCCAAAAAATAAAAAATCAAACCAAAATTAAATTTCGATTCGATTTTTCTATTTTTTGATTTTTTTAATTTAAATCAAAATATGTCCAGCCCTACTCATACTCATAATGGCTAAACCACATGTGGTGACCTCCCCGGGGAAATAGAAACGTGTAGTATTACACATATCTAATCTTATGACTGGTGGACCACGAGGGATTTCTCCTTTTTATTTTCGAAATTTTGTTCCACTAATCATTTCAATTCATATTATTACAAAGCACGATTCACTGATACATCACAAATACTCTGCCACTGTCATTGGCCATACTAATTTCCACCGATCAGCTTTCTCAAACTCATTTTACTCTTTGTAGACTTGTTCTAAGTTGCTATTTTTCCAAGATTCTAATTTTGATTCTGATAAAGTGGGGTCTTTCTCTAATCCAAGATGTTGTTAAAAAGTGTGTTCTTATTCTCAGTATATGATTCTTAATGAATAAGTACCTTTTCGGAATCATAAAAATTCTCATCCTAGCTAGCTCTAGACATATATACTAGCTTACAGTCCAATTATTTTGGAAGTCGTGGAAATGGAAACTTTATTTTCTAGTAATTCGTTTTTACCAAATTCAAGTTGGATGAGCAAGAGCATAGAATGGACTAAAGAAGAGAACAAGCAGTTTGAAAGTGCTATTGCGATATATGACGAGAATACTCCTAATAGATGGTTCAAGGTGGCAGCTCACATCCCTGGAAAGACAGTTATTGATGTAATGAATCAATACAAGGAACTTGTTGCAGATGTTTGTGACATTGAAGCCGGATTGGTCCCAAATCCTGGTTATTTTGGCTCTTCGATTACTCTAGAATTTGTCGATCATTGTGGATTACAAACATTTAGAAAAAGAGGCAGCAGATCTACTGATCAAGAAAGAAAGAAAGGTGTACCATGGACAGAAGAAGAGCACAGGTGCATCCTCTATCTTCCTAGTCCTCGTGCCAAAATGATTTTCTTAGTTACTTCTTTAACCATAATTTTGTAAGGTTATTTCTTAGTTAATTCTTTAAACATAATTTTTTAAAGTTAACTATTAGGACTTAAAATACTTTCTATGTACTTCTAAATATGTAAGATTTTATTTTAAAAAAAAATTAAAGATTTTATGTCTCACACCCAACATTAGTTAGTTTGACCGTATTCCGAATCAAGACACTTTCTTTCTGGGTCGGAGGGAGTAATTGTACCCTCTTAACTCTTTTTTTTTCCTTGAATTTTTGCTTGTGATGTTAATAGAAGTTTTTAAAATTTGGCATAGGAGATTCCTGATGGGACTTGAGAAGTATGGAAAAGGGGATTGGAGGAACATATCCAAGAAAATGGTAATTTCAAGAACACCAACTCAAGTGGCTAGTCATGCTCAGAAATACTATCAGAGACAGATTTCAGGAGGCAAAGATAAGAGGAGACCTAGTATTCATGACATTACCACTGTCCATTTCACCACCGACGCCACGTCCCAAAACAACCTAGCGTACAACATTAATTCTTTGTCTAAAGAGAAGTTCTATGCAACCAGCTCCTCTTTCCAGAAATTCACAACCACAACAGATATAGTGAACTGCTGGAATGCCAGCTTATTAAGTGATCATGTAGATCTGATGGATTTTGGATCATTGTATGGCAGTTCTCCGTTTGTCGCATACCCATACAAGATTGCTTCACAGTATTGGGATGAACATGGAGCTAACAGTATTACTTTAAGTGGTAATCCACAGCTCCAGTTCCAATCCACAAGATATCAAATATGGGATTGATCAGTGTTGAAAGATGTCTTATCTAGGGTTCTGTTTTTATTTGTGGTCTTGTTATTAAATTATTAATTAATGTAATTTAGTTTGGTACGGGTGGTCTAATTTGTGTATCAAGTCGTTCAGACTGCAAGTGAATATTTTCAACTAAAGTCTCCTCATCAATTTCAGCATTTTCGTTTGATCATGTAAACATTTTACCAGACTACTTATTGAACAATAGTCAGATCGGATCTAGGATTACGGGTGCATCTAATTGAACTCATTATTTTCAACATTTACTATAGATACATTTATGAACAACCCTGAAAAACAGTATACATGAAGTACTCCTATTATGTTTTGAATCTGTGTTTTCAAATAATTCATAGTTTTGAACTCGTTAAATTTAAATCCCAAATTCTGTCTGGCAAAATAACATATCTACTAAACTTAAATTTCATTTTAGAACACGACTCGAAGATAAAATACACTACTCATGGTTCATTTCAAAATTGGAACTTGAAAACTCACAAATGTCTTGTTACTCTCATATGTTTAGGAAATAATGGAACTGTTGAAGCAATATATAAAATCCTTCAGTTGTTGATACGATTTTTGTTTCCTTTCCTGGCCAAACACAAAAGTGTGGGAAAGTTTTATGTCTTTTTCTTTCCCAAAATTTTTCCATAGAATTCTTCCATATTGAAACTGTCTGTCTGACGATTACTTCGGCGCGAGGTTTTCCACTATCTAATAATACCACAACTTTTAGACTAGTGCAACAACTTTTTCCTTTTGTTCAGGTTTTGTTTATTTTCTTGAAACTAAAGGCGAAATGGGACCTCTTGACCTGTTTGTGCATAAAAAGACCCTGCCCCTTTTTCACCCATTTCTTAAAAGCAACATGAACAATGCATGTAACTAGAAGCAGATGCTAGTCCAAATCATTCACCCTATCTTTCACTTTGCAATATATTGAATACGAGACGATCTGATTGGACTGGTCCATCATTTATTGAGTTTAGCTTCTATGCATAGACGTGTAAAAAAAATTGTAATACTATCATGTCACTTACAAGGTAACTATAGATACATAAAAAGTGAGGTTAATAATCTAGAAAATTATCATGACGCAACATATTAAAATCATTAATAGTTCTTGCACTGTTGATGTACATAAGAAATACTTCCTCTGGATTTAGGAAAAGAGATGCAATTTGGCCAAGTTTACCGATCGAGTTTGATCCTGCATGTCACTTTTGCAGGCTGCTGCTTTAATTTCCACTAATTTCAGAATCATCCCCTTTTGCCTTTTGGAATCGTCATGTTTTGTTCACATTAAGTTCCACGCTAGTATTTTACTATTAGCGCGGGATTTCGTCTGGTATTTTTCTTATGCTAAATTAATATACTATTGAGAGAGCGATGAAATGGCAATAAATGAATTTTCTAGTGTAATTTTTAGTATCTTTTTCAAGATATTATTACTGCCAAATGGAATGCGTTGTACTTCTGGAAAAAAATTGGATTGATAAGGTAACAAATTTCTTAGCAGTAAAGTCTTTGGCAGTCAATGTAATCAAAGCAGATTACACGGCTAAAATTTTCCCGAGTAGCAATAAGAGGTGGCAAATGTGCAGTGGCGTCGCTAGAAATTTTATCAAGAATGTTCAATTATTTTTTATAAGTGGTTCAATATTATCTTGTACAACCCAGTGATTCTTCCATGAACGATATATCCCACATTTATTTCTGTCAAGTTCAAACAATCGAGATGATTATCTGATGAATTAAGGGTGTTCAACTGACCCTATCATGTTTAGCTCATCTTGACTAATTCACCACAACTTGCTGTCAAAGCAAGTCTTATCCCAGTATGAGAGAAAATATTCTGGCGACTTGGCAGGATTCTGCTCCAAATTCCAACAAAATGAATTGTTTTTGTTAACGAGGCAA
Source organism: Capsicum pubescens (assembly GCA_030864215.1). Taxonomy (NCBI): domain Eukaryota; kingdom Viridiplantae; phylum Streptophyta; class Magnoliopsida; order Solanales; family Solanaceae; genus Capsicum; species Capsicum pubescens. The sequence continues at coordinate 132,293,957 of CM061540.1, read as the reverse complement.
AAATTTATGTGATGACGCCTGGAGATTTTATTTGTGTAAATCACTAGCTAAACAATGAATCATGACCTAACTTGCATAACTTGTATGCATTTTGAGCAACTAAAATATCAATATGTCCACAGCAGCAATGTAGCAAGGATAAAGTTTCCTTAAAGCTCATAGTAAACTCTATTCATGTAAATGAATTTCAGTAGAATTAACCTTATATGTATGTAGGTTGTATTTAATTACTAGGCAAGATGATTAATAAATCTTGCTCATACGAGGCATCTCACTAATTAATGTTTCCTTTCAAAGGTCCCTTGAAAATTCCATGTTATAGAAGTAAGTATAGTTCCACTAGTTGGGGAGATTCGTATCCAGGAAAATGTCCAATGATTCTGATAGATGGTCCATTACAATGATGGTTCAATGTAGACTACTCACTTTGGTAAATGACGAGAGACGGGCTACTATTACAAGAGCAGCACCTTTTGCAATTTGCAAAAAAGCAGCACAACAGGGAATTCCGTTTTAACTTTGATCAAACTTTTTATGAGATTTTAGACCCAATTACGTATAAAGTCCATAATTAGATTCATCTTTTACTGGCCTTTTGTGTGTGTGTCGGGGTGGGGGTGGGGGTGGGTGTTGTGTGCGGGTGGTTTTAATAAACTTATTCCCCTCAAGTACCCGAAGTTATGGAATATATCCTCTTAGGATAAGATGAACCATTTCAGTTGAATAGTGGTACCTCAATTCTACCGAACAACAAACACACTCAACAATAGCAAATAACACCAAATTCGTGCCAATACGTGAGAAAAAATTAGATTTTTATAGCCAAAATGTGTTGCTTCAGAAAAGAAGAAATGATTCATGAAGAGTTACACTGTTTTACACCATCGGATCCATATGCGGACCCATGATGAGATGTGGTCGCATGTCAGTCTTTGCAACAAAACAGAAAGTTTTGGGCTGACTTGTGTTGACATCTGCATTGCCAGATGGAATCGTACTCCATCAATCATCATTCAAACAGTCAACTGAAGGATCGTGTCCCTTCAATGTTTATTTGACATGCGTTCACACATACTAGTGTGCGTCTGTAGATGGAGAAAAAATTCAAATCAGATTTTTGAATTAAAAAATCATTAGCACCTAAGTTTCAAATGAATTTTTTCCAGAAAGATAGTCTCTTGATTGATCATTTGATAAATTCAAATTCAATTCAAATTTGAAACTAAAGTCGATGTCGAAGCCGAAGTCGAGCCGAAAAAGCGATGACGACAACGGTGCGAGACTTGTTTTCTTTTTACCCCATTAACAAAAAGGAGTACTTCTATATTTATGCATAAGAAACTATCTTTCTCACACCAATAGGGAGAACACTTCTTATATAAAGTGAAAACAAAATTTGTTTTTTCTCTATTTTTCATTCACATTTCATCAGTAGAATCAACAATCCCCCACATGAATGTGGAATGAATTATGATCGAAAAAGTATATGGAGGAGTGTGTGATTTAATAAGCAAAGACTAATTATGTCTAGATAAGTAGGTTTTTCTTTGAACTTTTCGTAGTGAACTTATATCGAATGTGCTCGGTCAATCAATAGATGTGATATCATGAACCATCGAACTTTGTTGTACACCTAGACAATACAAGTTACACATCTAACCTTTTATAATTTATGATTCTCAGATTTTATTTGTTTTGGCCATGAACACTACTTGGTTTCATGAGAGCTTAGAGAATAGGGTTTTACTAACATTCTCCTTGAAACGACTTTCATTTCACACTCACACAGATGATTTTTAAACATTTAATTCTATAGATAAACTATTTGGTCATACCTGCCAAACTTAAAAAACAATTAAAAAGCGTCAACATTAAGTCGTATTCTTATTTTCTAAACATTGTCTTCATCATGAAAATGAATGAGTTATTTGATAACGTTGAATCATTAGTCACAAGTTTGTTTGATATCTTTGAACCAAATTCTTGATATCTCCAGCCTATTAGGTGGAGTTACCACCATGATGACTTGTCCTAAGTCTTAAACCTGTTTTCTTTGATGATCTTTCAACTCCCTCTCTAGTTAAGCCTTTAGTAAGTGAATATGATATATTAGCTTTTGACTTTACATAGTTAATCGTGATAATTCTACTAGAGAGTAGCTCTCTAATGATATTATATCTCTATCTTATATGATGATATTTTACGCTATACATCATGCTCTTTGCCCTACCTATTGGATCTTGACTATCATGGTGTATGCATACGGGTGCCAAAGGTTTGGGTCAAAAAGGAATAACTTTCAAGATTTTTGGAGCCATTCAACTTCTTAGTGGACTTTATCTAAAGTGATAAATTTAGATTCCACTGTAGAACGAGCGATATATATTTATTTGGATGATTTTCATGAGACTTCTCCTCCACTAAGAATAAATATATAACTACTTATGAATTTTACTTCATTTGATCTGGTGATCCAATTTGCATCACTATATCCTTCAATTACAGTTGAGTATTTGTTATAATGCAAAGTGTAGTTTGAGTATATTTTAGATACTCCAAAACTTTTTTTTATTGTTATCTAATGAGTTTGGTTAGGATAACTTGTGAACCGACTCAGTTTACTAATAACAAATGTTATATCTGGTTGAGTACAGTTCATGATATACATCAAACTTCCCAACACTCTTGAATAATCCAATTGTGTATCACTTTCTCCTTCATCTTTTTGAAGTGCAAAGCTCATATCTAATGGTGTTCTAAAAATATTGAAATTCAAATACTTGAAGTTGTCATGTACCTTTCAATAAAGTGAGACTGTGACAATGCTATGCCTTGTGGGATTCTATGAATTTTTATTCCTAAGATCACATCAGCGACTACAAGTCTTTCATATAAAATTTACTTTCTAGCATTCTCTTAGTTGCATTTATGTCAGAAATGTCTTTACTGATGATTACTATGTCATCAACATACAAACAAAAAATGACTTTGTGATTTGGAGTGTTTTTAATGTAACCATATTTCTCACACTCATTAATCTTAAATTTGTTTGTCAAAATAATTAGGTCAAATTTTATATGTCACTGTTTGGGTGCTTGTTTTAGTTCATAAAGTGACTTAACAAATTTGAACACTTTCCTTTATTTACGAGGAACTACAAAATTCTTGGATTGTTTTATGTAGATTTCTGTCGAGTGGATGTAATCCTTATTAATTGTGAGTATGTGTCGAAATAATCAAGGCCTTCTTTTTGTCTAAGTCTTTAACAATGAGTCTTGACTTGCATTTGTCAATAGCTCTATCAACTTTTACTTTCCTTTTGAAGATCCATTCTAAACCTAAAGTTTTAATTTCTGGTAAAATATCAATCAACTCCTAAGTATCGTTGTTCAAGATTGAATCAACCTCACTATTGATAGCATTTTTTCAAAGGATGAGTCTATAGAAAACTTTGCTTCTTTGAATATTTGAAGCTCATTTTCAAGAGAAAATGTTACAAAATTCAATCCAAAGAAAGTAGATGTCTTTGGATGTTTACTACGCCTTGGATTCTGTTTATTAAGTACATTCTCTGTTGGTTCTTTCCAAGGTTATTTAGGCCCTTTACTAGATAATTCATATCTAGTTTTATACAGATAAATGTGTTCAGAGAACTTAGCATTATCTTATTCAATTACCATATTGTCACGAATAGCAAAAATCGACATGTTTTACAGTTTGTAGCATATCCAGTGAAAATAAAGTCCATAGTCTTTGGTCCTATTTTGATCCTTTTGGGTATAAAAATTTAAACTTCGACTAGACACCCCCACACTTTGAATTATTTATAGTTGAATTTCATTCATTTTAATTTCTTATCTGGAACAGACTGTGTCTTGCTATGGGTCAATCTATTGAGTATTTGATTTGCTGTAAGGATAGTTTCCCCCATAAGTTTTGCAATAAATCTGAACTTATAATTAAGGCATTCATCATTTTCTTCTTTGTTCATTTTTTCATTTATGTAGTTCCATTAGACTAAGGTGAGTAAAGGATAATAATTCGTGGACAATTTCATTTTTCAAACATATCTCTGCAAAAGGAGATTCATACTCTCCACCGCTATCACTTCTTATCATTTTGATCTTTTTATCCAACTAATTTTCAACTTCGGTTTTATATTATCTAAATTTTTTTATTATTTCATCCTTACTATTCAGCAGATAAACATAACGACATCTACTGCAATCGTCAATAAAAGTTATTAAATACTTTTTTCCACCACGAGATGGTGTTGACTTCATATCATAAATATTAGTGTGAATCAATTCTAAGAGATTAGAATTTTCTTCAACAGGCTTATAAGGATGTTTGGCATACTTTGATTCAATACATGTTTGACATTTTTATTTATTGTACTCACAGTTAGACAACTTCTAAGCTAATCAATTTTTTCAAGATCTTGAAATTGACATGTTCTAAACGTTCATGCCATAATTTATTTGACTCAAGCAAAAAAAAGAAACAAAACTTTTATTCATTTCAGCATAAATTACATTGATCTTGAAAAGGTCCTTAGTGAGTTAACCTTTTTCTACATACACTTTATTATTACTAATTCTAGCATTATGAGAGACAAAGACACATTTGAATCCGCTCTTAATCAGAAGTGATGTTAAAACTAAGTTCTTTAGCAACTCTGAAATATGAAGGGCATCATTTAGTGTCACCACCTCGACAAATGTAATCTTCAAGCAAATCTTGCCCGCTTTTTCTATTTTCTTTATGATTATTTTGTATCGTTAGCTAGATGAAAAGTAATAATGGCTTAAGATTAATTTTATTCATGTAACTTCATTATGCTTTTTAACACTTTCTCTGAATTTCGCACGTGAAATTGTCAAGCATAATGACTAAGTCTATTAGATGTCACCCATTCAAAACATCATACTCTAAACTTTATCTTCAAATTCATTCATTATATCATGTGCTTTATCACAACAATATTATTACATTATTAATAACTATATTTGAACTACATATGTGATGTTATTAAAATTCAACTACCCATGATAAGAATTAGGGAAATGCTAAGAAATTTTCCTTAAGTATGATGAATCAAGTCAGAGGAATACTTGACACAGGGTAATGTAAAAGTCTTTTTAAGGATACTATTACAAATGCGAAGTATTCTTGATATCAAAGATCCAGTATAATAAATTAACTCCGATCTTCCCTTCTATATTGATGATCTAACCTTCTATCTTTCTAATCAAATCTTATGTTCTTTGTAAATTCTATCAGTATTAGGTATGAACTACTTCAGACGTGATTTTTGTTTCAATAAGATATTTAGGAGATTCTGTCTAAGGGTCCGATCTTCCCACTTTTTAAACTACATACCCTCGTAAAAGAAAACTAGGCTGGTTTTTGAAACAGTTCAACAATTTAAAAAGAAACTAGGCTAGGTTTTTGAATCAGTTCAACAATTTAAAAAATCTACCTTCAACTTCACATTTTATATAAAAGATTTTCTTTATCAAATAATCCTCTGTTTATAAGAGATTCCTAGAAAAGTAGGAACACACCTTATACAACATTCCTAATCATCCCTTGGAACCTTCAATCAATGTTAGAATCTCTCTTGTTACATCTATCTCAAATCATACACTCTCTGTTGACTACCTGATTGTCATGACATATTCTAATGGTTTGACATACATCAATCTCATTTTTAAATTAAGAAATTTTTGTGAATGCAAGAACGACAAAGTCTTCAATGACAATTTGAGATAATACCAGCTACAAAAAGTAAGTTTATTCAGTAGTTCAAGCCAGATGGCTACATTAGAGCTTTACTCTTTATATCACTAAATACTTCTATAATTCGTTCACTTTAACAACGTTTTTCTGATTTTATAGAAATCTACATCAAGTCTTTAACAAAAAATAGAGATGTTATTGACTTCACATAATATGCATCCATTTTCTTTGCACAAGAAAGATGATATATTACAACCTTACTCTCTATCTTTTGATAGTTTCTTACTCATTTAACTAATGTTTCATTCATACTAGTCAAACTTATTCTCATCCTCAAGCAAATATAATATATTTAGGTTGTTTGCCTTTCAAAGAGACTATTTGAATGTCACCACGTTCGAGGCGACATATCACCCATTGTTTGGATTACCCTCCTTTCAAAGAGATATACTGCATGATCACTTCATTTGAAGTAATATATCTGTTATGTTTGGATGACATACTAAACCCTCATTTCATTTAAAGTGACATATTTATTATATTTTAAACATCTTTTTTTTTAGTGATATATTATAGCTGGGTCACCCATCCTTCAAAGAGAGTCAGTAGACCGTCACTTCATTTGGAATGACAAAGTATTATATATTTAAGTCATCTAACCTTTAAAACAGTCACCTAGCCATCACCTTGCTCGAAGTGACATATTATATAACATTTGGGTCATCCCTCATTCAAAAAGATATATTGAGATGCCATCTCAACATGTTATAGAATCGGTCATTCATCTTCCAAAAAACATATTGAGTCATCATCTCTACATATTATATATTTGGGTCATCCATCATTTAAAGAGACATATTGAGTCATCACCTCAGTATGTTATATATTTGGTTCGTCCTGTATTTAAAGAGTCATATTAAGCTACCACAGTGACATACTATATATTTGGACCCTATGCTATTTAAAGAGACATACTGATCCATTGCATCAACATATTATATATTGGGGTTGTAAGCTATTCAAAAAGTCATATTGAGTCATCACCTCGACATATTATATATTTTGATTGTCCTCCATTCGAAGAGACATGTTGAACATTTACCTCGGCCTATTATATATTTGGATTGTCCTCCATTCAAGATACATACTGAACCATCACCTCAACTTATTATATATTTGGGTCGTCGATAATTCAAAGGGACATGTTGATCCACCACTATGACATACTATATATTTCAGTCATCCTCAATTCAAAGAGACATATTGATCTATCACCTTGGCATATTATTACGGTCGTCCATCATTCAAAGAGACATTGACCTGCCACCTTAATATAGTATATTTAGTTCGTTCGCTTTTCAAATATATATTGAGCTATCACCTCTACATATTATATATTTTGACCTCCACTATTCAAAAAGATTCTTCGAACTGTAAACAAATTCAAAGGATATATTATATTATATTTGCATCATTCATCCTTCTATAGAAAAGTTGGATTGCCACCTCATTCGACATGATATATTTGTTATAGTTGAGTTATCTAAAAAGATAAACTAAATCATTACTTTGTTTGAAGTGACATATTATATTGTGTCATTACCTTATTCAACATGACATATTATATTAGTTCGTTACCTCCTTTAGCATGCCATATTTTATTAGATTGCCACCTCCATTAGAGTAAATATTATATTATATTGGATAGTCACCTCCTTCAGTGTGAAATATTACATTTTATTTAATTTTCACCCTTTTTAGTGTGGCATATTATATTATGTTGGATCATCACCACCTTCAGCATGACATTTTTTATCATATTGGATCATCACTTCCTTCGGTATGAAATATTACATTATATTAAATTGTTATATCCTTTAGTGTGATATATTATTTTGGATCACCCTCATTCAACGTCACGATCCGAATCAGAGCCTGGCTGTGATGGGTATCTCAAGTCTGCTGAGGATCAGAGACCATCCCCTTTACCCTAACTAATCAAAACACAATACAATTAGCAGCGGATGAATTTCAAACATATAACAAGATAGAGTTAGGTTCTGAACATATAACAAGATAGTTAAGCAACTAGCTTAGAAAATTTTTTAAGAACGTTAACATCCATCCCAATTCCACATTAATCCACAAAGCCTCTAATATCCAAAGAATATCATACGCCGAGACATGGCCCCGACAATAGCCAAACTGGAAAATAAAGAAACAGTCTATGACATAAACTAAACCAAGAAGTAACAGGCCTTCCAAAAGAAGGAGGCTCACCACTTCAAATTGACTCGTGAACAATATAATAACCACCTATCACTGTGTAGAAAAAGCCAAAGTGTCTATATTTCCCGCATCGCATGGGGATATAGCATCTGAAGATGGTTAGCAAGGTGAGCACTAGCATATAACTCAAGATAAGGTTAAAGTAATGCCTATTCAAAATCCAATTCAAACTCAATGTACATGTTCACATTCATGCATATATATATATATATAAGATGTTGGAATAGGGAAAAAAGTTTAGCATGAAGTTTAAAATATTAACCTGGACTGTGTATCTCAACCGTTATACAAACACCCACGAGTTATATAGGTCCAGCTCTCGTTGCTGAAAGGGGTACAGTACGTGTTAGCCGCACGAACCAGATGTATCAAGAAAGACTAGGGAATTCCCCGACTCCACGTCCATCCAGGATGCATATGTATATACATAGTGTGACACAAGCATAATGTAATTAAGACCAACCCTCACGCCGACAAATGTAAGTTTCTAGTATCGATCCCCCTGGGACCTCCACCTCCATGGCCTAGCTACACAACCCCCTTTAAGCCTAATTAAAATATTTATACATTCTCGTTCATTAAAATAAGAACCATTTATTAAGGAACATACCATTGGTATCGTCATACCAATTTATCTTGCAAGCTTAAGATTATGCCAATACAATATCATTATCCTGGGGAAATACCTCGACCCTATTTGTTTATTAAATTAATTTGGAGGAATGCCTCAACCCCCTTTGTTCATTAAATCAATTTGGGGGAATGCCTCAACCTCCTTTGTTCATTAAATTAATTTAGGGGAATGCCTCAACCCCCTTTGTTCATTAAATCAATTTTAAAATTGAAAATATGGCTAACAAGGCCTTTAAAACCCTTTTCATCTATTTAACTATTTATGCAATGTAATAGCATAGGTGATTAAGTCAAATCATGTGACAAATCATAGTTCAAAGCCAATTATGCAAGTGGGTTGAGGAAACACAATCTCCAAAACCAAATTTCAAACCAAAATCATCAATTTGAGGGATTACCTTGACCCCCATTTCCCTTACCATGCCCATGCACCCCATTAGTCCAAAACCATCATCAAGTATAAACAATGCATATAAAGATCATGGGAACATTATTAAACAATAATAATCGAAAATCCTCAACCCAATTGCCAAAGCCAAACCATTAACCACATGAACAACAATTTAAATATATGCCTTAGAAAAATAAGTTTAGGGAAGAGGTATATGCCTGAAAGTATCATAATTATAGAGAGAAATCACCACTTGGAAGCTCTAATGATCAACCTTGAGAAACCCTAGCTTGTTCTTGACTTAGGGATTTGAGAGAGATTGAGAAATGTATTTTGTTGTGTTATGGGTGATAATGAGGTCCCCAAAGGGTTTTAAGGTCGTGGGTTACAATTTGGGGAAAGAGGGTAATGACCAAGGTACCCTTAATGAAACACTAAAAATTTACCGCCTAGTCGTTATGGGTCACGTCACAACTCGTGGCGACTGGCTATAAGTTATTGCCTGGACTAGTAGTCAGGGTAGTGACTCGAGCACCCTTCACTATTGACCTTACGAGTCACACCCTATGACTCATAGTCGAACCTTATGACTCATAGGGTCCAGTGCTAGTTAGGACATAAACATTTGAGCACTACACTGGTTTGGCTACGGAAGGCACCCCATGACTTGCAAAGAGTCCATACAACTTGCAATGTCCTAGCCATAGTCTTAACAGAAACTCTTACTATTACATTAGTCACCTTACGTATGGGTTTCTATGACCTGTAATGACATCTTACGACTCATAAGGTGATTCGTAATAAGGACAGTAAGCTCAAAGTTAAGAAATTTTGAAAGGCCAAAATTCTAGGGGTTACTGTAACACCTCGTACTTTGCATGTACTTGTTCTATTTATATGTAATTTGGTATAGCCTTGTGGTATAGGTAACAGATGTGATTTGTTATGCGAGTATTAATAGTGTAAATGGAATTCTAGATGCTGCCCGTACGTTTTAAGGTGATGCGACCAAGTTAACATCAATACAACTATTAAACTAAAATTGTAATCTAATATTTGAATCCAATGTTTTAAGTGACGAAGTATATACAAGTTTTAAGTTAGATTAAAAACATAAAGAACTGAAAATGGAGTATTTTGTTGAGGTGCTTGCTTGACTTAATTATGCTAGTAGGTGGATCACCTACTTGAGATATTTTGACCAAGCTAATGGGATAAGGCTATGGATCAGATTTGGGCCTATATCAATGTACTCATTTCGGCCCAAATTAAGTAAAAAGAAAGAAAATGGAGAAAAGGACCAATACTCAAATCTGCCAAGGCCCAATTTAATTTAGCCTAACTAAGAATTAAGTAAGTAGTTGCATCACCTACTTTGAAATTGTGAGCAGCTTGAACCCTTAAGTAGGTGTATCACCTACTTGGACCAATTTGACCAATTTTAAGGCCCAAAATGCAGCTAAGGAGGTGGACAAAATAGGGCCTTTATAAGGACAAGTTGCTGGTCATTTTCCTTCATTTATAAGTCACAAAAAGGATTATATATCACAAGTTCTCTCTACTCTCTCTAAAACAACAAGGAGCAACCCTATTTTTCTTTCTAGGGTTCTTAAAGAAACCCCAACCTTTGCAAGGCAAGGTAAGTGAAAACACTTAAGGTTTAGCTTAATTCTTTCATGGAAGATTAGGAAAATATGATTTACATGCCTAATTGTAAATATATGGAAAAATATAAAACAAGATACCTGCTCAATTTTCTTTGCTATTAAGCGACATCTCTTTCTTCTTTGGTTTAAAATATATAGGAAAGTTGAAGTTCCTGAAGAGTTCAAATTAAAAGGACAAGTTGCAAAAGATTAAGGTAAGGTAACTTCTCCATTTTTTCCTCGTTAAATATGAATTTTGGAAAGAATTATGTATGTGTTGTTATTGAGAACTCAATGAATGATGAGTTCAATATTTGGTTGTTGCGATAAAGGTTAATTTGGGGTTGTTTTATGGACTGTTTTGTGTGTATATGTTAGGGGATTCCAGGTTGATGTTGGAGAAAGGTGTTATTAGTTCGTATTGAAATATAGAAGAAAGGTGTGGTGGTACACCACCGAATTGATTGTTGTATACGTTTATTGCCCATTCTATTTTGTGCATCGTTTGGAGAGTGTAATGAAGCCAAAGTTGGTTTAGGGAATCTTATAAGAATATGTATGGTATGTGGATGCAATTGGACGAGAAAAGGATTAAAATAACACTCTTGATTAATAAATTAAGGGCTTACTGCCAAGATACTATTTTGGTGAAGTTAAGTAGCCCAAATGTGTCGGTTGCTCGCTAATATTAGTTTACCATATATTTTATTGTATATAAGTAATCTAAAAGGTGGGAATTCAATTTGGATTAGTATCGGAGTTGTACGACCATGTATGTAAGGCTACTCTATATCATATTCTTTGGCATGAAATCTAACATTTGTGGTACGAAGTAAGCTTCTAAAGCCCTCCCATAGTAGATGACACATAATGGCAGCATATGATCTCCCATATAGCTAAACACCTTGTTCCCACTCTCTAATGTGTTAAAACATCTCACCATATTCTTATTATCAAGTCTACATTTTTACATTCACTAGCAAGTCTCAAAGTTCTCCTTTAAGTCAAATAATACCCGTATCTTATTTTCTGCTCCTAAACATTTCATTCGTGTAAAATCTACCCCATACCTCTTTGACATTGCATTACGTGTTTATTCATATGGCTCTTATTGGTAGATTATTGTTTCAAGGTACCATAATACTATGACCACCAAAGTAATAATCTCAAAGGATAAATAAACTAAGTAACACAAATATGTAAAATGGGTGGTAGCTCAGGGGCGTAATCCTAGCATAGGCCGATCCCAATGTTTACTTATAGGTGGCAGCCCAGGGGCATAAGCCTAGCATGGGCTGATCCCAATTTGTTTATTTACCACTGATCAGCTAGTTATTTGTATCATATGGTTTACAAAGATTATGAAGTAAGAAGGGTAAAATGAAGAAAGAAATGAAATATACCTGATCCTACAAGTATTTATAAAGGTAGTCTACTAGAACTATTTATGAACTTGTACCTGATTTCTATTGAGTTTTTGTATTATGTGTAGTACCTTCAGCCTTACATATTCAGTACATATTTTTATACTGAAGTCCCTCACGGGGGACCTGTATTTCATGCTGCAAGCACATGTACTTTAGCTCATACACCTCCTCAGTAGGAGCAGGGATATCCAGTGACTATTGGTGAGCTCCAGTTTGATTCAGGGCTTTTTGAGTTCATTTTATATATTTTGGTACTATACAGTAGTTAAGAGTAAGGAGGGGGTTTGTCCCAACCTTAACTAAGTATCTATGTATCTTTTAGAGGCTTTGTAGACCAATGCAAAGTTAAGTATGATAGCATTTTATCTTTTAGATGTTATGGCCCCAACGGCCAAGTCTAGTATATATAGTTTTGGGCTTGTCATTTATTTCTCATCAATGCATTATATACAGGTAAGGTAAAACCTTTGGTTATTATAGTTAAATACATGAGAAGTAAAAGGTTATGGATTGGTTCTCTCGGGCCTTCACGGTTACGGGTGCCTGTCCGCCCCAATAAGATTTGAGGCGTGACAGTTATATTCTCCCCCTAGTATCATTCATCCTCAAATGATGAATCAAGGTATCCATTAGCACTTAAGACTGAAACACAACTAAAATTTCCTTTAGCAAGGCCATAAAACAAAGATGATAAGGAAAATATATACCTTAATCACGATTGTCAAATCCAGGGAACAAGAATGGATACTTGGACTTCATGTCATCTTTATCTTCCTAAGTAGCTTATTCTATCTTTTGATATTTCTATAGACCCTTTATCGAAGCCACGTCCTTAATCCTCAAACTAAAGACTTGCCTATCAAAAATCACAACAGGAACCTTCTCATAAGATAAGGAATGTGAAATACCAACACTCTCAATGGGCACAATCAATAAAGGATCACCTACGCACTTCTTCTACATCGAGGCATGAAAAATCGGGTGAACAGAAACCAAACTTGAAGTCAAATCCAATTCATAAGTAATGCTGCCCACTCTCCTCAAAATCACGTATGAGCCCACATACCGGGGACTAAGCTTCCTCTTTTTCCCAAATCTCATCACTCCCTTCATAGGAGATACCTTCAATAACACCCAATCACCAACCTCAAAATCCAACTCCCTTCACCTTACATCCACATAGGACTTCTGTAGACTCTGTCCAGTTTTAAGATTGTAATACCCCGCATTTCGGGCTAGAATAAAAACCGTCATTTCTATGCATAGATAATCCAAAAGCAGTAAATCCTATGAAAATTTGACATATTAATAAATTATGTAGTGTGTGAACCTATTTAAGCATGAATTGAGATCATAGAGGTCCCCTAACTTAAGGACGAGTTGAAGCTTTCCTATCATTTGAGTTTGAGTGAGCGTCGAAACTTGGGTCAACTTTAATTGGCCATAACTCTTTGTATATAATGAATTAGAGGTCCTACTATATATCAAATAAAAGATCTTCGAATTAGATTTCCAATGATACTAATTTAACCTAAATTTGATACCCAAGCAAAATATTATGGCTATTTTAGTGACTAAGACAGTAGCATCATGTGATAAGCGTGTGACACACGCCCTATAGCACGCACCGAAATTTCAGGTTCTGTTTCCGCATTTTTAAGGGAAAAAAAGGTATCTTCCATCCCTTATCTAGCTATAACACGGGATATAACTCCCAAAACACCAAAATATGATTCTTTTCTCTCAAATTCACAAGAACTCAACCTAGGATTTCAAACTAAAAACCCAAATATCTCAAGATTTAACCGTGGGTTTTTCTTAATTCTTCAAGATTTGGGATTCCCATTGCGAGAGATACAAGAGGCACCCATCAATCGTACGTATACCATTTCAAAAGCTAGAATTCATTCAAAATATTTTAATTTAAGGTACGTGGGGTTTTCCTAAAAATTTCATGGGCATAGAAATCATGATTTTTAAGATAAGGGTTTTAGATTTATGATTTATAATTATGTTTTAGAAGTCTCAATGACATTGTTTTGGTCTTTAGGCCTTTCCCCAAATTGATTTGAAATTCTATATATATGTATGCATGTGTTTAAGGATGAATATTCAATTGAGAGAATGAATTATAATGAATCCCTCTCTTGATATGATTTTTTCCATTATTCGTATGATATGGATTATTTTGAAAAGCATGATATGAAAGGTCTTGATTTATACTATGATTTGAACATTATTGTGGGATAAAAAAAGAGGGTTGTGCATGTTGATAAATATTGAATATACATATAATGAAAGAGTGCATGGTTTTTCCAAAAGTACATGACCACAATATGTTTGAAGAATTCTTGCATAGTTTTGACTTATGTTTCGGAATATGAAATCTCTTATACTATTGGCATGTTTGTGTGGTCTGAATTAAGTTTTGATAAAAGAATCATGCATGATGCATTATGGCTCAGAAAAAGGACTTGCAAGTCTTGGTGTGACGATACCAATCCAGATAATGCCATGGTAATTTAGAACAGAATAGAATGCATATTTGAAGTCAGTTTTTTCAGATGTTGAAACTAGAATAATGCATGATTCAGAATAGGATAAAATTAGGCATAAGGAGAGCTTAGGTGGTTTTCTAAATAATTCATGAGTTTAGATAACTCATTGCCCAAAATCGTGATTTGTAGATCCGGGTATATTATTATACGCTGGCCTAGTGCCTTGTGGCGTATCAGATTCAGACACTCCAACCCTTGCGGCACACTTGGGTTGGGGGCTTTCCCGCTGAGTCAATAGCAGATTTCATATAGCACGTGGAATATCAGACTTGTAGGGGAGTACCACCTAACTCAGAAGTAATACAAAGATCAAAAACTGCTTTTGACAGAAAAGTTTTTTATATTTTTTCAAGAATGCCCATGTGTTTTGAAAATTATATCTTTCATGATGTTTATGACTAGATCTCAACTATTTTATTTATATAAAATCTTTATTTTGGATTGCTCTGCGAACCAGTACATCTGTATTGATCCCCTTCCTCCAGGTTCTGAGGCACAGTCTAGGGGTCCTGATAAGCAGTAGATTTTATCAGACAGGAGTGAAGAGTACCAGTTGGTGAGCCTTTTATATTTCAGAAGGCCTAGTTTCTTTCAGATAATTATTATTTATTATAGTTTTGGTCTACTGGGGGCCTTGTCCCAGTTTTTAGATAGGTGATTTTTGATCATGTAGTAAAGATTTCGCAGACGATTTTCAGACGGTGTTTAGTTGATAGTGGATTTTATTCCTCATTGTTAAAATAAATTTAGATTATGACCATATTTCCATAGAAGATTTTATTTTCAAATTTCCTATTTATATATGAATGGTGTATATAATTACAAGTTAGAAGGGCTCTCGGGCCTTCATGGTTTGGGATGTCCATCACGGCCAGGGCCCTGATTCAGGTCATGACAAACTTGGTATCAGAGCACGGTTCATGGTCCCAGGGTGTCTGCGAAATTGCATTGGGTAGAGTCTTGTTTATGGGTGTGTAGCCCAACTTATAAGTAGGAGGCTACTAGGTGTTTAGGAATATTTCCCTTTCTTTATGTTCTAGTTTGTGCTATTGAGCCAGAATGTTCCTCTTTCATACTCTAATTCGTGCTATGGTGTTGCCCATACGAAAGTAAAGTTATCCCAATTCTTTTCTTACTTTGATATGCCCAGATATGTGTCGTTATTGGGATGATTCAAGTGCAGAAGTTTAGAGTCTAAATTGTATGGTCCTTTCTGATTGAGCCATATAAGAGTTTAAAATTTTTGCAAGGACTTGAGAAGAGTCCGTTAGTACTTCAGAGTGTATTGATTTTTGTGTGAACTTTGATTCTGATGAAATCGTACTTTTCGGCCTACAATATTAAGAGTATTCCATCCCTTTTTAAAAATTTATGTTACAGATATTATGCTTCAGGAGGAATGATGTGTAGCAAAATATTGGAACTGTATTTCTACCCGATTAGTCATATAAGTTAAATTGTAGGTGTCATGACCTATTGGTAGTGGGATTAGACCAAGAGATTGGTGATATGAAGTCACAAAGTTAGAAGTCAGAGGGTGACTTTTGTGTTAATAAATATTTTAGTTGAATAGCCGATATTTGAGGATGATTTACCACTTTATAGTGATAGACTAATGTGGTAGCTAGTAGCATGTGTGGATTGTATGGTAGTCTATGGGGGAAGTGTTTGACTCAGATTTTTATTTATACAGAGTAAGATGTGTATCCTTAGATCATTGAATATTGTGTGTCAATTTTCTATGTCTTGTAATATGTAATCTTGTTATCATAGTGTTTTTGAAAAAAAAATCAAAGTCTAGTGAAGCCGTGTGGGGCTCTTTCGATTCACTAGCATAGTTTCTTTGTTATTCATTTCATTTTATTGTTCAAAACACAAAAATCAAAGTCTAGTGAAGCTGTGTGAGGCCTATTTCGATTCACTAGCAACTTGTTGTTCTTGTGTTGGTTGAATATATATATAGTCGAATCTTTTCACATGAGATTGATTTGGTAATGAAGTGATACATCTTTGTGTGTTAGTTTAGTATAAGTTAGAGAAGGAATTATTAGTTAAGGTGAATTGTTGTCTGGTTGAAGTATGAAAATGGCTAGATGAGCCAGTAAGTTATAATTATAGACTCATGGTTGTTTGTGGAATTTGAAGGTAGTCTAAATGTACGCTTGGGTAAGTAACTGTGATATGAGAAAGTCGTATAAGTAGATAAGATTGTATGGGGTTATAAAATAAGATTAAGGTTGACCATGTTTATTATGTGACTTTACCCCCCTTGACCTTCTTTTCGTTGGTAGTTGTAAACTAGTACTACTTGTGAGAAGGTATGTAGTAGATTTTTGAGGTATTTGGATAGAATATCCCAATTTGATGGACTAGTATATTATGTTGGCTTCTTCATTGGTGGTAGATGATTGATGCTAGACTATTGTCTTGAATTTAATGTAGGATGTGGATGTAAGAACAGTGGCTTAAGATTAATGATGAATGTTTTGTTTGAATTATGTGTCAGGTTGGGTTATAAATCATTCTTAGCACTAGACATTAAGTTTTAACAGTTGATGTCCATAAAGGTGGATTTGATGATTTCTTGGTTAATGATACTAGTTATATGGAAGTGATCTAATAGGCTTGAATGGTGTATACAATAGATTAAGTTTATTTGATTAGTAACAAAGTATGATGTTGTATGTATGAGGTAGAAGTATGCCCAAGGTGATATGGAGTTGCTGCATTTTCTAAGACTATTACATGTTGCGTGTGGCTAGTGGACATAGTAGTACCATTGAGTTTCAAGGTGGAAAATACTAGTAGTATGATTCATCAAAGGCTTGGTGATATCCATGATTAAGTGTTATAATCTAAGTTTGAATTTTTGAAGGTTGAACCGACAGAAATAAGAGTTGAAGCGCTATAGGGTATGTACTCTGACTATGGGAATACTCACGAGGATTCGAAGTTAGTAAGTGTTCAAGTATTATGTGATTAAATATTGGGGCTACAGAAAGATAGAGTGTGTCTCAGAAGGTAGGATTAGCAGTAGGTTTTCCCAGCCATTCGGGTTAAGTTCTATTAATTACATGTATTGTCGTATTCCAGACCCCAGAGTTCAGTGAGTGTAGTTCAGTTTAGAGTCTAGTAAGGTATCTCTTGAACTTAAGATGATGACTTAAAGTTAAGGGGGAGATGATAGAACAAGTAACCAAGTCAGGCTCTCAGATTCTAGTAGTGATGTCAATATGATATAGAACATCAGAAAGTGAGGGTGAGACTCAACCCATTCTTATCTTAGTATTTTTCAGTGATCCCAATACCTACTTATTGATAACGCTCAATCTACAGCTCTCGTAGGAGTGTAAAGCGGTCGTTAGCAAATATAGAACCCAACTGGGTTGGGTATCGATCCCACAGGGAATAGCTTGGTCAACAAGTAAGTGAAGATTACTAGACTTTTAGTGAAAGTCTCGAAAAAAGGGGGGATTCTTGTTGTGCAAGTAATGTAACCAAATAGTAGCTAAAAATGGCAATAGCAAAGTAAAAAGAGAAAGAATGTTTAGTAGGTTGTGAAACAATGAGAATTGAGGAGTTGGGGTTATGTCCACCTTCTGAGTTATACATCTCTATTGGCTATGAGTGTGCGGAATTTAGACATGCATGTGCTTATAGAGAATTGTATTCGATGGTAAATCCAGGCGTCTTTCGACCTATTCGAGGATTATTTCACTTTAACTCTTTCGAGCTTAAAGCGTGTCTAACGGTACGAATTCTCCAAGAGGTTAATCCAGTTACGGCACTAACTTTTTAATAGGGGATGGGACCCTACTACCTTGACATTATCTCTTTTCCAGACAGATAACCTTTCTTTCGAACAAGTTAAATATTATACTGGCGTATTCTTGCATTTGCAACCACAAAGAATTTGGATTAAGATGAAGAGAATAATGATATAAGCAACATACGTGTCACGAACTCACAAACTCACAGCAATAGATAATATCTCATTCGGCTTCCATAACCCTAACAGAGAAGTTTAGTTACCCATGAGTGCGAAGGAAATCACAATTGACATTGTTGTTATACCACAATAAAGATTTCACGTTTTGTAATGGTGTGGTAGGCGTTAGGCGTGAATCCCTTAGCAAAGTAACGTTTCTCTTGTTGTGGAATTTAAGAATAGATGAATAGAAGAAGAAAAATAGAATTGAATGTAAGAAGTTTAGAAGATGTAAGAAGATTTAAGAAGAAGATGATAGATGGAGATGTAAAATCTCTAGCAAGATAGGGTATTTATAATACCCATATCCTATTCCTACTAAGCTAATGAAATGCTTAACCAAATCCTACTAAGCTAATGAAATACTTAACCCAATTGTACTAGGTTAATGTATCATTATCCTAATCCTAATAAGCTAATGAAATACTTAACCCAATTGTACTAGGTTAATGTATCATTATCCTAATCCTAATAAATTACTGCTAGTCCCCAAAGTCTTCAGAAATGCTATTTTAGCCCGGGACAGATTTTCCATGCGCCATCTTTAGTCCTTGGCGTCCAAGATTGGCTTTTCTCCTTTCGTGAAGCTTTCTTTGGCGTCAAGTTATCCATAAAATGCTGAATTCTGCATCATTTATACCTGAAACTTTGCTAATCATGTTTGTTAGCTCACTTACAGGAAAAAGGACTAAAAGTGCATGAAATATATAATTTGTTCTCAAAATTAGGCTAAAATATGGGCAAAATATAGTGCTATAGGCGTGTAAATTCGCCTATCATCAACACCCCACACTTAAAGCTTTGTTCATCCTCGAACAAAATATCATGTCCTTCTAAACATCAACTTAGGGTTTCACAGCAACAACATAAAATATTCGTCAAGACAAGCACAACAATTATCAACAAAGAGTAGATTTTCGATCATTAGTAGAATCAGTTTAACCTCTAGCATAGACTCGTGATGGTGGTCAACTCATATTCAAAGGTTAAGGCACAAAGAATCATACACGACTACCCAAAACTCATCAACCATGTGTGTCTCACAATATATTACCCATAATCACTCACAAGTATAGCATATTTTTCAAACATGGGTATCAAAATATCCTTGCTCTCTCTCTCACAAAGAATTCATATGAAGCAACTGATGACCATAGGCTTGCCCTTAGTGTAATGCTCCACTAAATGTCAGAATGCTAAGCTTAGAATCAAATAGGTCTTTTGATGGTTGTAATGTAGGCTAAGGGACGGGTATGACTATTTTGGCCAGAAATAGTGACTATGTTCCTAAGTGCTTTAATACATCACATTGTGTCATTAACACTTTTCTTTCTAACAACCTTTCTTTCATTTATTCTACCACCCTTTTTCTCCTCTTTTGTTTTTCGATTTTAAACATGACTAACTTTTCAGTTTTTTTCTTCCCTTTTCTTTTCATAACATACCTCTTATGATAACACTTTTTTTTCATAGCAATTTCAAGCACCAATGCATTCTAAAGCATCATACTCACCCAATTTCCTCTTATTTTGTCACATGACTTTACACTTTAAAGCACTTAGGAATTTGGATCAAATTATGGTCTTGAAAAAAAATGGATTAGGCTTACATATAAGGTTGTCAAAGAAAATAGGCTAAAGGATCAAAAGGGTTAACTAGGATAATGTCCATGGGTAGGTAAAAATGAAGGTAAACAAATATAGGTTGCCAAAGAAATGCCTAAATCATCTCCTAAACTTACACTCCTTATTTTCGCTTTACATACATACCAGGCAAGTTCTAGCATCAGCCACAAGCACAGAATATACTATTAGCTCACACACACAAGGCACATGGTCGACTTTATTGAGAGTAGTATAGACTCTTGTCCCAACAGGTGAAGGAATTAAACCAAACAATATCACATAGTGAGTCACAATTAGAGCCTAAATGTCTCAATAGTCATGATTTTAGCACAAACTCTTATCATAATCTCATGCTGCCTATTAGAATAATTTCATGCGAAGCTAAGCTAAAAAAATAATTAACTACAAACAAACATAAATAAATGCAAATGTGGATGGAGAAGTATAGCATGCAAACACCAGCACCCCACACTTAGATGGGACACACTGTCCTCAGTGGAAAATAAATAAGAAGAACCTGGTTAGTCGGACTCATCCTCTATGTCTGGGGTCATACCCCTTGCATCGGAATCATCATCAGAGTCGTCATCCTCAGAAGTTCCTCATAAGTATCCCACTTAATTCCAAGAGTGAGTCGAGGTATTTGCAGCGAGGAGGGTTCTCCTTGCCTTATCTTTGCCTTGTCTTGCTTTGGGTGCCATTGTACCTGAGACTTAAAACAATGCTCATGTTAGCATCATCTCGATGTATACAATATATAAACAAGAAGTAGTGGAACCATCCCACACTTAGTTTGTTGGTACTGACTAGTGAAGTGAAAGTGGTCGATTACTCAGACTTCATCGACATACGTTTTAGGGGATATATTCCAACAAGAAATTCAGATATGTAACACTTTTTGCGATCTTTGAAATACTTTCATGTTAGGTATATCAAGACTTCTACATAGGGATTACATCATGGTATAGTTTCTATCAATAATCACAATCTCATATGTCGGTAGGCAACTATAAGTCTTATTCCAATGAACGAGACATTCCAACATGTAAGTATTCAAGTGACAAGAGTATGCAATGTTCATGACTATAGCAATTCCACAAGTAGTATAACAATGCATCAAAATCAAATTCAAGTCAGAAATAAGTTAAGAGTATCCTAACGTTCATGTTCACTCACTTGGTTTTGTATCAACAATTCAAACACATTAACATCACCAATATTTCTTCAAGATGTAGCAATTCATATTAGACATAGTAACGTAGTACTTACGAAAAATAGATGAAGAACACAAGAGTACTTACGTGATTGAAGCCTTTGGAGATGTTCTTGTGAAGTGGAAGAGCAAAAGTTTTGAGAAGATTTGGATGCTATGTGCAGCGCCTATGTTAGGTTTTCAATGTGTTTGTTCCTCAAGACTAAGTCTCCTTTATATAGGAAAAGAATGGGTCGGGTTTTGACCCATTTAAAATCAGTTTTGGAGACAAAAAGTGACCATAGGCGACGCCTTTAGCTTTGCCTATGGTGACCATAGGCGGCGCCTAATGCAAAGACTATGGTGAGCATAGGCGGCGCCTAGTGCAATGCCTTTAGTGACCATAGGCGGCGCCTTTAGCATGGCATATGAGATTCAGAGACCAAATGCTTTAGCATAGGCGGCGCCTATGCTATGGCATACTTGAGCATGGGCGACGCCTATGCTATAGCACACTAGATTCCGAGACCTTGGGCTATAGTATAGGATTTGCCTTGTTCGTGGCCTAGTTTTACCTAGGCCTAGCCTTGCTCGATGCCTATTTTGTCATGAGCAATGCTCAATCCATAGCCTTATGCATCTTCATTCCTAACTCACCACCTTTACCATGAAATACGTCCAAATCGTCATTTGAAATCAATCTCCTCGTTTTATACCTCTTGCACCTACATTTTCTCAAACCAATAAAAACGATTAGTACGATGGGTTGCCTCCCACTAAGCGCCTTAGTTTTGGTCGTGGCACGACTCTTATTTTTGGATTTTTATTTATCAAAAACAAAACACGTATTAGAACGAAAGAAAAAATAAAAAATGATAAACGATAGGCTGCCTCCCATCTAGCACTTGATTTATTGTCGCGGCACGACATAGTTACCTCGAGTACTTAGACTTCATCGAGATAGATGGTGGATCGTTTTCTGAATGGATTCAGATGACAATGAGGCTTACTTGTAGGAGGGATACCAATTATATCATCAATAGTCCAACCCATAGCTCTCATGTATCTCTTTAGAGCAGAGATGAGATCCTCTACGTGCTGTTTACTTAAATCATCCGCACTCACCGGAAGTATATTTATACTTTCCAAGAACACATACCTTAGATAATCGGGGAGCTCTTTCGATTCTAGCATTGGTGGCTCTTCAAGGGAAGTCTTCGCTGTTGGTGACGGTTGATTCTTAAGATCACGGTCCGGTTGCTTAGGAGTATAGGAATAGGACTCTATTTCTGTTAGAGCACCCATAAGTTCTTCATAATCTTCATCGTCCTCATGCTCAACATTCAGTGGCGTAGCAGACAATGGCTCAATAGTAAGCTGTTTCTCTACAGATAATGCTTTCTTATCTTCATAATGAACATCAGCTATAGAGAACACATCCATATCTCTTGGCTGCTTCATCGCTTTGCACAAATCAAAACGAATCACTTCGTCATTCATTCGAAATAAAAGCTCATTATCTCTCATATCAATAAGCACACTTCCTGTTGCAAGGAAAGGACGTCCCAAGATTATGGGAACTTCAGAATCCACCTCGCAATCCAAAATCACAAAGTCTGCAGGAAAAATGAAGGTAGACACCTTCACCAACATATCATTCAAGATACCCACAGGTCATTTTACCGACCTATCAGCCATCACGAGCCGCATATTGGTTGGTGTAGGGTCGCCCAACCCCAACTTTCTGTAGATGGATAGTGGCATCAAATTGATGCTAGCTCCCAAATCGCACAATGCCTTAGCAAAATTCATCGATCCAACCGTGCAAGGAATAGTGAAAGCTCCGGGGTCAGCCTTCTTCTGTACTAAGGACCTTGTGGCAATTGCACTGCAATGATGAATATTATCTGCCGGCTCATAGCTTACTGCCCGCTTCTTTGTTAAAAGGTCCTTCATGAATTTAGCGTATCTGGGCATTTGTTCTAGTGCCTCCACCAACGGAACATTAATGGTCAGCTGTTTTAACATTGCCATAAATTTACTGAACCTTGTATCATCCGCCTGCTTCTTCAATCTTTGAGGAAAAGGTGGTGGTGGATAGGGAAGTGTTCTCTCCACAGCTTTCTTCTCCTTTTGCTTCCGTATTTCGGTCTTTTCAAGCTTCAAAGTACTAGGGGTGACGTCATGGACGTCATGGTCAGCTTCTATGGCGTCATCATATTCCTTATGTTTGGCCACTTGCTTGCTTTGGGATGAATTTTCCAGCACCTTACCACTCCTGGTGGTAATAGCCATGCATGATCCGTCGTTCCTTGGATTTTGCACAGTGTCGCTAGGTAGAGTGCCAGCCTTTCTTTGATTGAGTGCTGCTGAAAGTTGGCTCAATTGCTGCTCTATTTGCTTGATTGAAGTGGAATGTGAATCAACTAATTGCTTCATAGAGGACAAATCATTTATTACCTCCGTTACTCCCGCGCTAGTTGCTTCCACTCCTTTCAGTAGTTTAGCCATCATGTCTTCCATACTTCCAAAACTAGATGTGGTGGCGTCACGTCTTCCAGGGGGAACATACAAACCACTACTGTCATTCTTGTTCTTCCAACTACCTTGGTCCATGTTTCCATATTTATCATAATAGTTCCGATCTTGGTTTCCTTGGGTATTACCTCAGAAACCCCCCTGATTGTTTAAGTAGTTGGCTTCTTCTTCCGAATCAGATTCGTCTCTTCCTTTTGACACAATGGCTTTGACTTTTTCGGTCTTCCCTGATAATAGATGCTTTGTAATAAGATCCACTTGTGTCTTCATGTGCGCCATATCTTGATTACGTTCTTCTTCTCTTCTCCTTTGGTCTGCAGTCATGCCTATAGATAAAGTGGGGCTTGCTACCTCAGAATCCCTGGTATGCCAAGCTCTACTTTGCTTCGTCATACGATCTAGCATATTGCTTGCTTGACCAAAGGTGATATCCATAAAGGATCCTCCAGCCGCATTATCCACCACTGGTTTAGTTATTGAATTTAGGGCTCTATATAATATCTCCATTAGGTGAACATTAGTCATATGATGGTTTGGGCACCTCGCTAGCTTTGTATTGAACCTCTCCCATGTTTCATGAAGAGCTTCAGTGGGAATCTGATGAAAGTTGCTGATTTCATCTCTCAATTGTGCTCTTTTGGATGGCGGAAAGAATCTTTCTAGGAAAGCGTCTCTCAATTGCCTCCAATTTGTAATAGAATCAGGAGTCAGCCCATTCAACCATAGAGTTACCTCCCCAGACAGAGACAATGGAAATAGACGTAATCGAATTGCATTCTGACCAACACCAGGATTGTCAAATGACTTGCATGTAGAAATAAAGTTGATGAGATGCATATTCAGATCATCGCCTGCTAGTCCACCAAATAATCCCTTGAGTTGCAATAACTGAATCATGGTGCTCATAATGTTGAACTTGGCTCTGGGTGCCAATGGTGGAGGAATAATGGCTCCTGTGGCTCCGGCTCCATCAAGATCATCATCATCATCGTCGAAAGCTGGCTGCATAGCTTGGCGTTTAGTCCTAAACCTAGCTTGACGATCTCTTCTGTTGGCAGGTGTTGCGATCTCAGCGGCATGCCTAGGGTTTAGTTGCTCGTCATCACCTAGATCTTCATCGTCAGGATTTGTTGCTCGCCCAGGGTTATCAATATTCTGTTGATGCACTTGAGCAGCGGCTAGCGCAGCTAGTCTCGCCTGTTCTTGTTGAGCAGCCATCCTTTCAATTGCGTGTTGTGCCTTCATTCTGTGAATACATTATGGTTCAGGATTGATAGGTAATAACGGTTGACCAGAACTTCGGGTATGGGGCATGCACTGAATAAAAACCTGCAGTAAACAAAAACAAAAACTAAAAGTAAAAGTACGAGAATCTTTGACCAAAGGGTCTAGTAATTATCACGAACTTAATTGACACTTGTATTCCCCGGCAGCGGCGCCAATTTTTGATAACGCTCAATCTACAGCTCTCGTAGGAGTGTAAAGCGGTCGTTAGCAAATATAGAACCCAACTGGGTTGGGTATCGATCCCACAGGGAATAGCTTGGTCAACAAGTAAGTGAAGATTACTAGACTTTTAGTGAAAGTCTCGAAAAAAGGGGGGATTCTTGTTGTGCAAGTAATGTAACCAAATAGTAGCTAAAAACGGCAATAGCAAAGTAAAAAGAGAAAGAATGTTTAGTAGGTTGTGAAACAATGAGAATTGAGGAGTTGAGGTTATGTCCACCTTCTGAGTTATACGTCTCTATTGGCTATGAGTGTGCGGAATTTAGACATGCATGTGCTTATAGAGAATTGTATTCGATGGTAAATCCAGGCGTCTTTCGACCTATTCGAGGATTATTTCACTTTAACTCTTTCGAGCTTAAAGCGTGTCTAGCGGTACGAATTCTCCAAGAGGTTAATCCAGTTACGGCACTAACTTTTTAATAGGGGATGGGACCCTACTACCTTGACATTATCTCTTTTCCAGACAGATAACCTTTCTTTCGAACAAGTTAAATGTTATACTGGCGTATTCTTGCGTTTGCAACCACAAAGAATTTGGATTAAGATGAAGAGAATAATGATATAAGCAACATACGTGTCACGAACTCACAAACTCACAGCAATAGATAATATCTCATTCGGCTTCCATAACCCCAACAGAGAAGTTTAGTTACCCATGAGTGCGAAGGAAATCACAATTGACATTGTTGTTATACCACAATAAAGATTTCACGTTTTGTAATGGTGTGGTAGGCGTTAGGCGTGAATCCCTTAGCAAAGTAACGTTTCTCTTGTTGTGGAATTTAAGAATAGATGAATAGAAGAAGAAAAATAGAATTGAATGTAAGAAGTTTAGAAGATGTAAGAAGATTTAAGAAGAAGATGATAGATGGAGATGTAGAATCTCTAGCAAGATAGGGTATTTATAATACCCATATCCTATTCCT
The DNA here is from genome assembly GCA_030864215.1 of Capsicum pubescens. Taxonomy (NCBI): domain Eukaryota; kingdom Viridiplantae; phylum Streptophyta; class Magnoliopsida; order Solanales; family Solanaceae; genus Capsicum; species Capsicum pubescens. Next base: position 132,267,493 of record CM061540.1, on the reverse strand, counting down.
ACTAAGCTAATGAAATGCTTAACCAAATCCTACTAAGCTAATGAAATACTTAACCCAATTGTACTAGGTTAATGTATCATTATCCTAATCCTAATAAGCTAATGAAATACTTAACCCAATTGTACTAGGTTAATGTATCATTATCCTAATGCTAATAAATTACTGCTAGTCCCCAATGTCTTCAGAAATGCTGTTTTAGCCCGGGACAGATTTTCCATGCGCCATCTTTAGTCCTTGGAGTCCAAGATTGGCTTTTCTCCTTTCGTGAAGCTTTCTTTGGCGTCAAGTTATCCATAAAATGCTGAATTCTGCATCATTTATACCTGAAACTTTGCTAATCATGTTCGTTAGCTCACTTACAGGAAAAAGGACTAAAAGTGAATGAAATATATAATTTGTTCTCAAAACTAGGCTAAAATATGGGCAAAATATAGTGCTATAGGCGTGTAAATTCGCCTATCATCACTTATGCCTTACATTTAGTTCCATGATCATAGTTCATGTTCATGTATATGATAGAGAATCACGTGCTTTTCCAATTCTAAAATGAGGAGTTCCAGTTCATTCAGTAGTCAGAATCACATTCCATATGTTATGAACTTCCAAATTGAGGTCATGCAACTCATGAATCATGTACTCACGCTTTATAGTGTGCTCAGTTCCCATAATTCATGCCATATTCTTTATGATTGACGAGATTCAGCTTATAGTCATGTATACCCTAATTCAGATCACTTTGATGAATCCCTGATGTTAATTTGCTATTCCTTCGACCTCAGTTAAGTGTCAAGTCTCGTATAATATCCTCCATGCTTTAAGGTCTTATGTTCTAACCTTTTAGTGACTCCTCCTTATGTGATGATAGTGGTGATGAGTAAATGTTTCTTGTTAATGGAAGATCATAGTATGCTTGTTTTAGATAAGTCCATAAGTGTGAAGTAAGATCTGGGGCCAAGTCTTTGATATATATGATGGTTAGTGGAGATTTGTGTGTGTATATTCTTGGGGTAGCGCGTGGAAGTTATATTGATATTGGATTAGAGAATATGTGAAGTATGTCCTTATGGGTGTTTTCCTTGGAGTTCATATGTGGTTATAAAGATAGGCTTGAATGACATGTTGAGATTTAAGTGGAGGAACGCAATATGCGCTAGTGAATCCATAGTAAGAGATCAGAGTTAGTCATTTAAGTGGTAAGAAAATATATGCTTAGCGTGTGATCTATAAATATATATATATATATATATATTTATATATATATATATATATATATATATATATATATATATATAGAGAGAGAGAGAGAGAGAGAGAGAGAGAGAGAGAAGATTGAATCATATGGTTTAGACTAGTATCGTGGTGTGGCATGTTATATTTTGTGATTTGAATTTAGGCTTGATCATGGTAAGAGGAATTATGTTACTTTAGGCATTAGTAGAAAGATTTATCAATTCCCATATAAGAATTCTAAGTTGAATAAATAGTTAAGGGAGTATTCGAGAAGTGCGCTAAGCTTGAAAGTAAGAAGTTGCATTGCCTAAGGCCTGGTAATTCTATCCTAGTTTATGAGTTATATGTCTATATTCCATGCTATAGAGTAGTGTCACTATTGTGATTCCTTAGTTGGGTGTCTTGTGTAACTCATGCCCAAGATTCTTTGGTCTCGAATTCTACTAGAACTTCTTTAGAAAGAGTGTTGAAGAGATACTCCAGTTAAATATAAGTTTCTAGTATAATTCAGCCAGTATAACCAGCAGTTCAGTTTAACAGTCAGGCAGACAAGTTACTGTAGTTTTGAACCTTTACACCCAGTCTTGCTATCCGAAGTCCCATGTTTATGAACATCCCAAGAGATAATCTATTCCATCCATGTAAATTGTGAATTCAGTTCAGTCCGAACATCATGTTTCAGATTCAGCTATTTAGTCATGACTCAGTTCATAAGAGTTCAACGCATAGTCTCAAATCTCTCTAGGCATTTTAGCTAAGACAGTGTAATACCTTTGTACGATATAAATCTTGTTGTCTCAAGATTAGTACTTACATAAGTCATCACTTCTCAATTGGATACGTATGATTGGATCATGAACACCTCAAGGTAATCCTAAATTCTCAGCATGAATCAACTCCTTAAAGCAAGTAAGGGCAAGTCAGCTCAGAATTCAGTTTCATGATTGAAATTTAAATATTTCAGATCAATATATTCTTTCTTAGAATACGTATCATGTCCACGTTATTCCATACCTTTAATACTTCAACATTCCTACCCATCATTCGGGGATGAATGATCCCAAGGGGGAGATAATGTAACACCTCGCATTTCGGACTAGAATAAAAACTATCGTTTCTATGCATAGATGATCCAAACTCCATAAATCCTATGCAAATTTGATATGTTAATCAATTATATAGTGTGTGAACCTATTTAAGCATGAATTGAGATCATAGAGGTCCCCTAACTCAAGGACGAGTTGAAAGCTTTCCTATTATTCGAGTTTGAGTGACCGTCAAAACTTAGGTCAAATTCAATCAACCATAACTCTTAGTATATAATGAATTATAGGACCTACTATATATCAAATGAAAGATCTTCAAATTATCTTTCCAACTATACTAATTTCGTATAAATACGATACCCGAGCAAAAATTATGGCCATTTTAGTGACTGAGATAGTAGCATCATGCGATAAGCGTGCGACACATGCCCTATCGCACGCACCAAAATTTCAGGTTCTGTTTCCACATTTTTAAGGGTAAAATGGGTATCTTCCATCCATTATCCATCTATAATATGGGATTAAACTCCCAAAACACCAAAATATGATTCTTTTCTCTCAAATTCATCAAGAACTCACCCTAAGATTTCAAACTAAAAAACCAAATATCTCAAGATTTAACCGTGGATTTTCCTTAATTATTCAAGATTCGGAATCCCCATTGCGAGGGCTACAAGCGGCGCCCATAAATAGTACGTATAGCATCCCAAAATCTAGAGTTCATTCAAAAGCTTCTAATTTAAGGTACGTGGCATTTTTCTAAAAATCTCATGGGCATAGAAATCATGATTTTTAAGAAAAGGGTTTTAGATTTATGATTTATAATCATGTTTTAGAAGTCTCAATGACATTGTTTTGGTCATTAGGACTTTCCCAAAATTGATTTAAAATTCTATATATATGTATACATGTGTTTAAGGATGAATATTCAATTGAGAGCATGAATTATAATGAATCCCTCTCTTGATATGATTTTTCCCATTATTCGTGTGATATGGATTATTTTGAAAAGCATGATATGAAGGGTCTTGATTTATACTATGATTTGAACATGATTGTGGGATAAAAAAAGATGGTTGTGCATGTTGATAAATGTTGAATGTACATATAATGAAAGAGTGCATGGTTTTTCCAAAAGTACATGACCACCATATGTTTAAAAATTCTTGCATAGTTTTGACTTATGTTTTGGGACATGAAATCTCTTATACTATTGGCATGTTTGGGTGGTCTGAATTGAGTTTTGATGAAAGAATCATGCATGATGCATTATGGCTCAGAAAAAGGACTTGCAAGTCTTGGTGTGACGACACCAATCCAGATAATGCCATGGTAATTCAGAACAAAATAGAATGCATGTTTGAAGTCAGATTTTTCAGATGTTGTAACTAGAATAATACATGATTCAGAATAGGATAAAATTGAGCATAAAAAGTGCTTAGGTGGTTCCCCGAAGAAGGCACGAGTTCAGACAACTCATTGCCCAAAATTGTGATTTACCGATCCGAGTATATTATTTTACGCTGACCTAGTGCCCTGTGGTGTATTAGACTCAGACACTCCAACCTTTGCGACACACTTGGGTTGGGGGCTTCCCTGCCGATTCAATGGAGGATTCTATATTAACCATGGAATATCAGACTTATAGGGGAGTTTCACCTAACTCAGAAGTAATACAAAGATCAGAAACTTCTTTTTTTTTGGTAAATAATGAATTTTATTTATACCAAAAGTGCGTACAATTTCATGCCAAACAGGCCTGACTCCTATTTATCACTAGGATTTCTACTTAGCCTAGCTTGCTTTTAGTAAAAAAAACATAACATCCTGGTGCTAATAATAATCTAGAGCTTAGAATTCTTGAATTGTACTGACAAGCTATAGTTAACTTTGCAATTTATCCTTTCTAACTGCTCCATCATGGCATATAATTCTGCTGCTGGAGTACCTCTTGCCATTTCTTCAATCTTATCCCTCTAGTATGTATGTGTATTGCTATCTCCCTCACAACTCTGTCTATCTAGAAATGTCCATCTTAAAATCTCATGAGGTTTCTCTCTCTCTAGATAATTGTCACCACCATTGCAAATATACTACAATAAATGCCTCATCTACTTGTTCTTTTCTTTGCCCATCCCGTAGCCAGGGCTACTTCCTCTTGACATGAGCCTACTCGCCTGTGCTCTCCAATCCATCTAAGCATACGAATCCATAGTGTATTTATAATTGGACACTCGAATAGAAGATGGCTCAATATCTCAACTGGGGCTTTACAAAAGACACATGCAGCAGGGCAATCAATACCAAACTTTTGTAATCTGACAACAGTGGGTAATCTTTGGTTTAGAGCTAGCCATAAGCAGAACTTGTGTTGTATATGAATTGTAGGATGCGAAGTTAGGCATTTCCATTGTATTTTAGGAAATAAAGGTCTCAGCATATTGCATGTTTGCTTAATGCTGAATTTTGTTTTATAGACCATACTCTACAACCTGTTTCTTAAACTGCCCTGGACAGTGTTGATATTCAGTATGTACCGTCTTGCCTCAATGATTTTCCTTATCACCCATTTTGCATTTGCAGGAATAGGGCTGGTACTCAGTTCTTCTAATTTCATATAGTATATATGTACTGACCTCACCCACAGACAATCTTTCTTGGACGCCAAAGGCCATAGCTGTTTGAGGATGGCTACTTTATTCCAGGTACTCATGTGCAGAACATTTAGTCCACCAACTGCTTTAGGTTGGCATACCTTCTCCCAGGACACCAATGCTCCTTTTGAGTTTCCTACAGATCCTGTCCATAAATACACTATGCATGCCTTTTCAATCAATTTCATAATTTTCTTTGGTAGGAGGAATATTTAGCCCCAGTATGTTTGCATCCCAAAAACCAAAAATTTTATTAATTGCAGGCTTCCCGCGTATGTAAGTAATCTTGAAGTCCAACACTTTATTTTATCCATGATCCTGTCAACAATGGGCATACATTGGTCAAGAGTTAGCTTTTTTGAAGAGAGAGGGATGCCCAGGTATTTGAATGGTAGGGAGCCTTCACTGTATCCCAATAGTATGAGTATATCCTACTTGACATTTGGCTTGACACCTGAGAAATAAACAGAGCTTTTGTCACAATTAGCTTTTAGTCCTGATGCCCTTGAGAACTTATCAAAATCATTCCTGATCAGTGCTACTGTGCTCATCTCAGCTTTACAAAATAACAACATATCACCCGCAAAGAAAATATGGGAAATATTTAATTTTTTACATCTTGGATGGTAGTGGAAGCTTGGATCTTTTGTCGCTATTGCCAACTCTCTTTGCAAGTATTCCATGGCAATGGCAAAAAGGTAGGGTGACATGGGGTCACCCTGCCTAATGCCCTTTTTACCCTAAAAAGGTACAGTGAATCCCCCATTGATCACTAAGGAGTAGGACACAGTTAATACACATTCCATTACCCATCTGATAAATCTGAATGGGAATCCCAACCCAGGAAGGACATCCTTCAAATATGACCTTTCTAAGGAATCATAAGCTTTTCGGAGATCAACTTTCATGATACACCTTGGTGACATCCCCTTTCTAGTATACCATTTGAATATTTCATGACTTAGCAATGCATTATCCATAATATTCCTCCCTTCTATAAAAACAGATTGTGAAGGGATTACTAAGCAGCTGATAACCTCTTTGATTCTGTTTGTCAGTATTTTGGTTATGATCTTATAAAAGGAAGTGCAGCAGGCTATAGGTCTCTAGTATTTCACTACAGTGGGATTTGGAACCTTTGGGACCAATGTTAGTGCAGTGCTACTGAAGCCTTTAAGCATTTTGCCATGTCTGAAGAACTCCATTATAGCATTACATGTAGTGTCCTGTATAGTGGCCCATTGATGGGTTAAGAACTCTATGGGGTAGCCATATACCCCTGGATCTTTCTCTTGGGGTAGTCCTTTAATTTCTTTCTGTATCTCATCCTGAGTCACCTCTCTGATCAGGTTGCATTTTTGCTCATGGGATAGACATGGACCTTGTTGTAGGACTGCTGCATCTGGGCATGGCATAGTACCATCTGATCATCCCATGATTGACTGAAAGACTGAGATAAATTCTTCTCAACTTCCTTTGCTTCTATAAGTTTCATACAACCTTCAGTGTACACAAATTGTATGGAATTTCTATTAGATCTGATCTTTAGCTGAGCATAAAAATATTTTGTGTTGGAGTCACCACTAGCAATCCATGTGGCCCGGGACTTCTGTCTGAGAACCTGTTCCTCAACCTTTCCTTATTTTGTAATCTTAGTAAGTGTCTTTCTTTCTTCATAAATTAATACCTGGTTCTGTAGGCTGGTGTTTAATTTAGATTGGACAACATCTAGTTGTGCCCTATCCTTCTGGAGTTTCTGTGCATATGAAACCAGGTAGGTATTTAAGTCCTTCAAATTCATCTTCAGGGCTTCGAGCTTTGGCCACAGCTGAAATATGTAGGTTCCTCTAACATGTTGTGTCCACACCTGCTGCACAATATTAGAAAATTCAGGGTGTTTCATCACTATAGTATACAACTTAAATGGCTTTGGTTTCATATTATCATCTTGCTTATACTCTATGATGATTAGAGAGTGATCAGATGCTCCAGGATTCATGAATTCAGCCTCTATGTGTCCATACTTCTGCAGCCATTGGATGTTACCAAATGCCCAATCAATCTTAGAGTAAACTCTTGAATTCAGGTTCTTCTTGTTACAAAAAGTGTAATGCCATTCCTTGGATTTTAGTGTTGTAATTTGGAGAGCATCCACACAGTCCTGGAAGTCCTGTGTCTCCACTTGCATCACACACGATCCGATCCTATCCTCAGAGGATAGTACATCATTAAAATCCCTACATAAGAGCCATGGTTTATGGATATTGTTGCTTAGTTGATCTATGTTTTTCCACAGTATTTTCCTTCAGATTGGTTCATTTTTTGCATAGACAATTGTTAGGAATGCATTGAATGTACCCATTTCCACCTTACAATGTATCATCTGTTCACTAGTTTGCAGTATAGCCAATTGTATATGGGTCTTCCACATTACCCAAATTCTACCATTTGGTGCCCTTGGGTAATTCCAGGTATAGTTCCAGCCTTGTTCTACCTTATTTAGTATTGCAGATGACTTATTCTCCTTTTCTCTGGTTTCTAGACAACCAAACACCTCCACTTTGTTCTTTTGCAAAAAGAGTCTCACCTCCTTTTGCTTTTGGGGCTGATTTAAGCCCCTAATATTCCATGTTGCAATAATCATGGAGGGTTGAATGTCCCCCCTGGGTCAGTAGATGACCCTGCTTTCTTCCCACAATTATACACACTTAAGCATTCAAATCTGTTTGTGCTTGCCACATTTGTATGGTTCATTCCAGTATTTGCAGTAGGGTGCTCCCCTTGTTTGTTACCTTGTTTTGGCCAATTGTGAGCAGGTATAGTCTCTAGTCCCAATTCTGTTGGTTCAGCTGATGGTTCTGCTGGTTGCGTTTGACCTTCCTCCTGTCTAGCCACCCAGTTCTGTTGTGCTTTCCTTTCCTCACCTCCTCGACCCCTGTTTCGTCTTCTCCTCCGCGATGCTTCATGGAACCCCTGGTCAGTTTTTACCTGCTCTAGTTTCAGACGGCATGCCTCTTCTAAATTCCCAAATCTCATACAGTGATGATAGTATTTAGGCTTCTATTCATAATCAATGCGTTCCGTATAGTTGCCATCCAGAGATGCAATTTTCATTGATTCTAGCAAAGGTTGAGCAACATCCACTTCCACCAATACTCGAGCATATGATATTCGTTCCATTGTCTCAGTTACTCTATCAGTGTACAACGGCTTCCCTATTGCACTCATGATTTTTCTCAGAGCTTCATTTGACCAATACCCCACCGGTAGGCTAGGGAGAGTGATCCATAGTGGAATAGTTGTGATACGATCGGGGTTGAATTCAAAATCACATTGCCATGCCTGAACTACGAAGGGTTTGTTGTGGTATGTGTAAGGTCCCCCCATTAATAATTTGTCAGTCTTTCTCCGATTCAAAGCAAAATATAAAGAATCCATCATCATGAGCTAAGACTTGTAGTTTTTAGGCAAATCGCCATACATTTGAGATGTAGAGCTCCATGTTTTTTTGGTATGGCGTATATCCTATATCAAACCCTATGAGTGCAAATTTCCATTACTCATCTTGGGTCTTTAGATCTTCTTCACTTAAAGTAACTATCCGCTTTCCTTGACTCGAGCTTGGAGCAATATATTCCAGTGAGTTCCCCTTCTACGGTTGTCTATTATACTTTATCTCCAGTTTCTTTTCCATTTTCTTCTCCGGCAACTGTGAGTTTACCATCGATGTAGAGAACTGTAGTCATCGTGCCGCTGGTGTATCGCCTGTAGATCCAAACTTTCCTAAATGAATTGACGATAATGGTTCAGTTGAGACTCCGTCTCCCTCCTTCGAAATGGAGCCAAATTATGGAGGGAGGTAGCTCCCAAATGTATTTGGAAGGCGACCGTTACAAATTCCGTCTGCCAGCGTTAACATCGCCGGTGTTATTCCTGTGCTAAAATCCATGTTCTCATTCCCTGCGCATGTTAGCATACCTTGCTAAATCACACATGCTAAGAACCCTACCTTCTAACTTGTAAAAATTCAGATTTCATTGTAGAGCAGGCAATACATGTCTATTTGGGTGATTTCCCCAGAAACGTTTTTTATGTTTTTTCAAGAATGCCCATGTGTTTACAAAATTATATCTTTCATGATGTTTATGACTAGCTCTCAACTATTTTATTTATATAAAAGCTTTATTTTGGATTGCTCTGCGTACCAGTACATCTGTATTGACCCCTTCCCTCCAGGTTCTGAGGCACAATCTAGGGGTCCTGATAAGCAGTAGATTTTATCAGACAGGAGTGAAGAGTACCAATTGGTGAGCCTTCTATATTTCAGAAGGCCTAGTTTCTTTTAGATAGTTATTATTTATTATAGTTTTGGTCTACTGGGGGCCTTGTCCCAGTTTTCAGACAGTTGTTATTTGATCATGTAGTAGAGATTTTGCAGACGGTTTTCAGACGGTGTTTAGTTGATATAAGATTTTATTCCTCATTGTTAAACTACATTTAGATTATGACCATGTTTCTGTAGCAGATTATATTTTCACATTTCCTATTTATATATGAATGGTGTATATGATTACAAGTTAGAAGGGCTCTTGGGCCTTAATGGTTCGGGATGTCCGTCACGGCCAGGGCCCTGGTTTGGTTCGTGACAAAGACTATCCCAAATCACCTTCACCTTTTCCATGGCTTCGTGAACCATGTCCGGACCAAACAACCTAGTCTCACCTACCTCAAACCATCCAATAGGAGATCTATATCTCCTACCATAAAGAGCCTGAAAAGGAACCATCCTATTACTAGAGTGATAACTATTATTATACGCAAACTTAATGAGAGGCAAATGATCCACCCAATCACCTCTAAAATCAATTGCACAGGCCCTTAGCATATCTTCCATAGTATAAATAGTCTTTTCCGCTTGTCCATCCATCTGTGGGTGGAATATGATGATAAAGTTCACTCGTGTTCCCTAGCCTTACTGAAACAAATACCAAAAGCAAGAAGAAAACTTCATACCTTAATAAAAAATGATAGAAACTGGAGAACCATGCAACTTGATGATCTCCTGAATAAAAAACTTCACATAATCCTCTCCAATGTAAGTAGTCCTCATAGGAAATAAATGAGCAGACTTAGTCATCCTATTCACGATAACCCAAATTGAATTATGCTGATTCCAACACCGCGAAAGACTAGTAATAAAATCCATATTGATCACTTCCCATTTCCACATAGGCAACTCAATCTCTTAAGACATGCCGTTGGGCCTCAAGTTCTCAACTTTCACTTTCTGGCACACCATACACTTAGTCACGAAGTTGGCCACATCTGTTTTCATGTTGTTCCACCAATAAATCTCTTTTAAGTCATGATACATCTTTGTTGAGCCAGGATGAACTGTATACCTTGACTCATGAGTCTCAGTCAAAACCCTTTCTCACAGCCCATCAACATCAAGAACACACAATCTACCTTGGTACCTCAAGATACCATCTCCCCCGATTTCAAATTCCATAACCTTCTGCTGACCGACATCATCCTTAATCTGCATCAATATAGGATCCTAAACCTGTTTCTCATTCACATCTTCACCAATAAATGACATCACCACCTCTTGAACAATCACACCTCTATCCTTAGAATCCAAAAAATGAAATCCAAGATTATCCAAACGGTGAGTGTCCTTCACCAATCATTACTTCTCCTCATCCACATGAGACAAGCTACCCATGTACAACCTGCTAAGAGCATCAACAACCACATTAGCTTTATCTGGATAGAGGTGAAGACTCATGTTATAGTCTATGAGCAACTCAAGTTATCTCCTTTTCTTAAGATTCAACTCCTTCTAGGTGAACACGTACTACAAGATCTTATGATATGACAAGATAACCACATGAACCCTATATAAATAATGGCGCCAAATCTTTAAAGAAAAAATTACATCTAACAATTCCAAATCATGAGTCGGATAATTTCTTTCATGAACTTTCAGATGCCTAGAAGCATAAGCCACTACCTTACCATGTTGCATAAACACATAACCCAGTTCCATACGGGATGTATCACAGTAAACAACAAACCTATCAGTACCCTAGGGCAGGGTCAAAACTAGCGCAGAAGTCAACTTGTCCTTCAACTTCTCAAAACTACCCTCGCAGGCATCAGACCATAGAAACTTTACCTTTTTCTGAGTCAACTTACTCAACGGAGCAGCAATAAAAGAGAATCTCTTCACAAACCTCCTATAATATCCAGCTAATCTAAGAAGCTCCGAATGTCGGTTGGAGTCGTGGATCTAGGACATTTCTTAACCACCTCAAATTTCTATAGATCTACTATGATCCCCTCACTATACATAATATGACCTAGAAAGGTTACAATATTCATCAAAACTCACTCTTTGAAAACTTGACATACAATCATTGATCCTTAAGAGTTGTAGCACTAATCGAAGGTGATTATCATGGTCCTCCTCACTCTTAGAATATACCAAGATGTCATCAATAAACACAATTACTAGCAGATCTAAGAACTATCTGAATACTCGGTTCATCAAGTCCATAAATGCAGCTGGAGTATTAGTCAATCTAAATGACATTACCAAAAACACATAAAGAACATATTGGGTTCGAAAGGCAGTCTTAGGGATATCTACCTCCCTAATCTTCAACTGATGATAACCCGATCGAAGATCAATCTTAGAAAAATACTTAGAACCCTAAAGTTGGTCAAAGAGATCATCTATCTTGGGAAGAAGATACTTATTCTTCACTGTAACCTTATTCAACTAACGATAATCTATATACATAAGAAGGAAACCATCCTTTTTATGCATAAAAAATACAGGAGCACCCTACGAGGACACACTAGGACAGATGAAATCCTATCAAGAAGATCCTTTAACTTCTTCTTAAGTTTTTTTAACTTAGTCAGAACCATTCTATAAGGAAGGATAGAGATAGGACGGGTATCCGGTAGAATATTAATCCTAAAGTCTATTTCCCTATTAGGATAAATACCAAGAAAATCATCAGGAAGCACTTTAGGAAACTTGTTAACAGCAGGAACAAATTGTAAAGAGGGGACCTTCGAACTATAATCTTTAACCTGAAATAGATGGTATAGACATGTAACACCCTAAATATGGTACCCAGAATGCTACACGATGCTCCTGACCTCGAAGGACCACAAGCTAACCTATGACTGATATCTATACCAGAGCACTGCATAATATACTATATAAATATGGAATAAAAGGCTGAAAGGCCATAAGATTCAAATATCTGATAAAACATAACATCTGGAGATACGGTATATCAATACCAAAATAACTAAAATAACTGTCTGAATATGCTAGTCTAAAAGCCTCTAAACTGTCTGAATAAGGAGTTGATGGGACATGTCCCCAACTAACTCCAACTGCTGAAAGAATGAAATAATCAAATAATAATATCCTCAAATGATGAGGACTCACTGCTAGTCTAACTGCTGAAACTGGAATGCTACTGATGCTCTGGAGCTCGTGTTTCTGAACCTATTGTATAAAACAACATAGCACAAAAGAAAAGTATGTGTTAGTATGATTGAATGTACTGGTATGCAAGTGAGGTAATATAAATGCATGGGGTTCATATGAATGAACAATCTAACTGACTAGATAACATGAACGTGAGAATACATGCATAAATATGTAACTGTAAATGAGATTGTGAAAATACTGACTATTGAGTCTGAATACTGATAACATGAGTTTCGTATAACTGATATACTATTAATTGAGTAACTGTACTTGACAGTCCTAATTCTGATGGAACTAGCTGAGTTCCATCCTGAACTGAATGACTGTATCTGACAGTCCTGAATCTGAAGAACTATTTGAGTTCGCTTACTAAGACTAAGACTGAGACTGTGGGAAGTAGTCATCTAACCGATATGCCCCTTTTTTGTATAGAGTTGGGGTCCAATCTGTAATCCCAATTGGAAGGGTGGCAATACCTCACCACTGGTAAGGACAAGCTGTGAGTGACCCTCATCTGGCAGTATCCCCAAAAGAGAATGGTGGGACCCTTATCTGGCAGTGTTGATCCACCTCATCAACCCTCAACTGATAATATTGATGTCTTAACCTATGATGGCTATATATTTCTGGAATACAAGGATTGCTTCTAAGGGTCACACCCTCAACGGTCAGTATGTGCCCTCATCCTTAGGTTCACTCGGTACTGAATCCTACTCCCAACTGAATAGACACTAAACTAATTATACTGAGATGAAATAGATTGATTTCACTGAGTTTCGTGGACTGACGGAATGTTACCAAATTCTGTTAACTGACTGAGTTCATGAGATTTCTGAGTTTTCCTGAGTCATGTAACTGACTAAATTCTACTGATCATGGCATGACTGAGATTATCATGAAACTAACACCGGCTCTAGGCACACAACTAAATTATCGGGTATAAATACCCCCAGGACTCGATAGCATAAAAGTAATTCATGGCACAAGTTCGAAAGCACAACAATGGATACACATATATCCATAATTCAGTGACTAAGACATTTCATCAAACACTTGACATGCATTAACTTGTACATGAATGGGGATTTCATACTATCATACTATAATGGAACTTTTTCCTTTACATAGGCATTTAATCAAACATATGGAGAGCATACTTTGGTTATACCATCATCAATTCATCTAATTATCATGGTTGCATAAATAAATTTGTAATTTGAAGGGTTTATCATTAATATTATACAAGTCATCACCTACTAGGATCAATCATTGGAACATGTAATTTAAAACATGAATCAAAACCCAACAACAACATTAACATGAATTTTAATTCAACTAAATCATGAACATTCATAAATACACAATCTTTGGAATTTGAAAAGAGATTCTTGAACTTCATGGGTGAAAGGCACCCAAGAATCAACACTTGGCATACCTCAAAAGCTTGAATCTTGAAAGATAACTAATGTTTCTTGAATGTTCATGGATTGTGAAACACAGATCTTGATGTTTTCTTGATGGGTTTTGAACTTGAAGAATTTTGATTTCTTAGTTTCTTAAAGAAGGGTTTGGATCTTGTTCTTGGGGATTGATCTCTGAGAGAAACCCTAATTTGGTGTTATAGATGAATAATGAAGTTATGAGCTTTGGTCTGGTATAATTAGGTGTTAAAAAGGGTGGAAAAGACACCCTTATAAAAATGGCTTTAAATTGCTGAACGGGATCTGCGATAGTTTGGGCGATGGTCTGTCGCTGGCTCGATGGTTCATCTCTCTGTCCATCGAAGTCTAGTCAGAAAATGGGTTGCTACCTTATTAGCGATGGTATGGGCGATGGTTCTCCGATGGCTTGATGGTTCGTCACTCTTTCCGTCACAGTTTGACAAGAAGATGGTCTTACTTCCTCAGTTGAGACGGTCTGGGAGACGGTCCGTCGTTGGCTCGACGGCTCGTCAACCTTCCCATCGTACTAGGCTAGAATGTGATCTTTCTGCCTTGGTTGCGACCATTTGGGCGATGGTCCATCGCTAGCTCGATGGTCCGTCAGATCTTCCGTTGTGCCTGGACAGAAGGTCGACCCACTGCCTCCCCTACGACGGTTTGGGTGATGGCCCATCGCTAGATCGACTATCTATCGTTCCCTTTTCGTCGCACCTGGGCGTTTCAGACAACTTTCTGTATTTTTGCCATAACTTTCTACCCCGATACCGAATTTAGGTGAATTTGGTATCGATGGAAAGCTTATTTAATTTCTCACACAACAAAATGTCAAAATCTTGAAAATTCCACGTGTATAAAAGTGGATTCATCTTTTAAAGCAAGTCTTTAATATTTTTGGGACTATTTTAAACTACGTAGAAGTACAGGGTATTACAAGACACCCTTTGGAAATTAACTTTCGGACACTAAGATAAGAAATAAATCTTTCCTTAGGTACTAGAAAACTCCCTTCCTACTCAATTAGTGGTTCATTCGGGAATTTGAAACTGACCTTATAAGTTTGAAAATCTAGAGAAACATAGCATGAATAGATCTAATCCATCCCTAAGATCACATCAAAGTTCAACATATTAAGCTCTATTAATTCCACCAACATCTCCCGACCACAGATAGATACCACAACCCCTATAGATCCTTCTAACCATAACAGAATTATCCACCAGGGTAGACACAGAGAAAGGATCAGAAATACTATCAGGATTACAACCAAAATGCACAGTCACATAAGGGGTTACATAAGAAAAGGTATACCCCGAATCAAGTAGACAATATACATTACGAGAGAAAAGCTATAACATACCACTGACAACATCAAGAGATGCCTCAGATTCCTTAAGGATGGTAAGTAAAGACGTTTCTGACCAGTTTTGATACTAAAAGTAGACCTTTGGCACAGGAGCTGAAAAAGTAGCAACCGAAACCTTGTTAGCTCCAGTAGCAACATTTGCTGATGGACAATTCCTCTTAATATGTCTAGGCTGGCCACATTCGAAATACTTATTCCTCCTCTCATCATAGAAACCACTATGCACCTAACCATAAAATATGCAGGGAGGATAGGATGGAGCTGGCTGCGCTCCACTATCCTTAGATTGGGAACCTTGTGCCTTAAACCCATTGTCAGTCTGAAAGAAATGATCACCAGTCGGCTTAAGATACAGAGCACTGGCCATAAAAAATGAACTAGAACTTACCTAATTCTTCCTCTTGCTCCATTATCTTCCATCTCTACAACTGCTTTTCTGGCCTCTACCCTGGTTTGAATATATGAATTTCTTACTTTTCCTCTCTCTGATTACTGCTTGTTTATTCTTTTCATCTTCAACCTGTTGCATGTACACTACCAGCCTAGAGATATCCGTGTCATTATTCAACATCGGTGCCTTACACTCTAGTACCAGGTCTTGAGACAATATCGAAGCAAACTTTCTCATCTTAATCATCATGCTAGACACCAATTCTTGAGCATAACAAGACAACTAATGGAACTTTAAAGCATGTTCTTTCACACTCATCCTACCTTTCCTCAAGTTCACAAACTCTTCGGCCTTAGCCTTCCTCAATTCCTAAGGAAAGAAACGATCAAGAAAGGCACTAGAAAACTCATCCTATAACACTAACTCTACATTATCACCCTTTGACTGATCCCACTCTTCATACCACTTTTAAGCTACATCCTTCAACTGATATACAACAAAATCCATGCCCTCAGAATCAGTAGCATGCATTACCCTAAATATATTCTCCATCTCATCCACAAAACCTTGAGGATCATTCTCAACCTTAGATCTAGTAAAGGCCAAATGATACATCCTCATAAATTGGCCAGCTCTTATGACCTCAGAAGATGGAGCAACAAAACCAATACGGTCAGGCTGACAAAACTGAGAAGTCCCAAATTGAGTCAGTAGATGGATAGATCGATGGAATTTGGCATTAGACATGTCTCCTTAAGAGGTGAGGCATGACCATCATCAACCCGAAAAGGATTATAGGGACCAATAAAACTTTACGATGGGTATTACAATCAGGATCTGGGACCCTAGACCAGGTCTACACTCTATAAGTAGAACAAGTTCCATCCACATTATCCTCAGGTAGAACAAAGGAGTTTTCACGAGCATCAGATCTTCGGGGAGGCATGATCTGAAATACGAACAAATAAAATTAAAGGAGATTTTAAGACCTTAGCCTCTATAGAAAAAAATAGATCACAAGAAAGAAAAACATTCCTAAATGCTCTGTAGCCTTTCCCTTATAAGTGTGGCATGATACAAACCCATAAAAGAGGCTCTACTCAACACGGCTGTGTGGACACCCAATGACCGTGAACCTGCGCTCTGATACCAAGCTTTTGGATGAATTTCAAACATATAACAAGATAGAGCTGAGATCCGAACATATAACAAGATAGTTAAGCAACTAGCTCTGAAAGAAATTTAAGAACTTTAACATCCATCCCAATTCCATAGTAATCCACAAATCCTTTAATATCCAAAGAGCATCCTACATCGGGACATACCCTTGACAATAGCCAAAAAGGAAAACAAAGAGATAGTCTATGACATAAACTAAACCAAGAAGTAATAGGCCTTCTGGAAGAAGGAAACTTACCACTTTAAAATGACTCACAAATAATAAAAGAACCACCTATAGCTATGTAGAAAAAGTTAAAGTGTCTTCTTTCCCTACATTGCCTGGGGATATAGTGTTCGAAGATGGTTAGCGGGGTTAGCGCTAGCATGTAACTCGAGGTAAGGATAAAGTAATACCAGTTCAAAATCTAATTCAAACTCAATGTACATATTTATATTCATACATACATATATATAAGATGTCGGGATAGGTAACAAGGTTTAGCATAAAGTTTAAAACATTAACCTGGACTGTGTAGCTCAACCATCATACAAACACCCACAGGCTATATCGGTCCAGCTTCCCCTGCTGAAAGAGCACCAGTGCGTGTTAGCCGCACGAACCAAAGGTATTAAGGAAGACCAGGGAATGACCCGACATAACGTCCATCCACGATATATATATACACACATACATAGTGTGACATAAGCACACAGTCATCAAGACCAACCCTCACACTGGCTAAAGTGAGTTTCCAGTATTTGGTCCCCCCAGGACCTTCACATTTGCGCCCTAGATACATAACCCCCTTTAAGACCACTTAAATATTTACATATTCCTGTTCATTAAACCAAGGACCATCCATTAAGGTACATACCATTGATAACGTCATACCAATTTTGCTTCAAGCTTAAGATTATGCCAATACAATTTTATCATCCTAGGGGAATCCTCGACCTTCTTTGTTCATTAAATTAACTTGGGGGAATGCCTCGACCCTCTTTGTTGATTAAATCAATTTAGAGGAATGCCTCGACCCCCCTTGTTCAGTAAATTAATTTTAAAATTAAAAACATGGCCAGCAAGGCCTTTAAAATCCTTTTCATCCATTTAACCATTTATACAATGCAATAGCTCAGGTGAGTAAGTAAACGACCATTTTATTCATTATATCAATTTTAAAATTAAAAGTATGGCCAACAAGACCTTTAAAATGCTTTTTATCTGTTTAATCATTTATACAATGCAGTAGCTTAGGTTAGTAAGTCAAACCATGTGATAAATCATAGTTCAAAGCTAATTATGCAAATGGGTTGAGGGAACACAATCTCCAAAAAAAAATTCCAAACCAAAATAAAAAATTTGAGGGAATACCTCAACCCCCATTCCACTTATACCTCGACCCCCATTCCACTTACCATGCCCATCATACCTTTAGTTCAAAACCATCAATGAAGTATAAAAAATGTATTAGAAAATCATGGGAACATTATTTAAACAACAATCATCCAAAATCCTCAACCCAATTTCCAAAATCAAACCTTAACCACATGAATAACAATTTAAATATATGCCTTAGAAAAATAAGTTTTAAGGAAGAGGTGCATGCTTGAAAGTATTACAATTATGGATAAAAATCGCCTCTTGGAAGATCTAATGATCAACCTTGAGAAACCCTAGCTTCTTCTTGACTTAGGGAATTGAGAGAGATTGAGAAGTGTATTTTATTGTATTATGGATGATAATAAGGTCCCCAACGGGTTTTAAGGTCATGGGTTACAATTGGGAAAAGAGGGTAGTGACCAAGGTACCTTTAATGAAACACTAAAAATTTGTTGCCAAGTCATTATGGGTCATGTCATGACTTGTGACGACTGGTTACGAGTTGTTGGCTGGACTCATAGTTTGGGTAGTTACTCGGGAACCCTTCACTATTGACCCTATAAGTCATACCCTACAACTTGTAGTCAGACCATACGACTCGTAGGGTCTAGTCATAGTCAGGACAATAATATTTGGGCACTAAACTGGTTTGTCTACATAAGGCACTCCATGACTCGTAAAGAGTCCATACAAATCGCAACGTCCTAGCCGTAGTCTCAATAGAAATTCTTACTATTACATAGGTCACCTTATGATTAGAGTCCTATGACCCCTAATGACACTTTACGACTCGTAAGGTGAGTCGTAATCTGGAAAGTAAGCTCAAAGTCAAGAAAATTTCAAAGGCTAAAATTCTGGGGTGTTACATTCAATGTGCATATTATATATTATTGGACCGTCACCTCCTTTGATATAACATATTATATTATATTGGTTCGTCACTTCTTTTAGTGGGACATATTAGAATAAGATTTGTACAATTTATATTTGTATTTATATTATATTTGGGATACACAATTCATTAGCATATCGTACATAGTTTGGTTTTCCGAATTTAAATGTGGTAAGTTGGGAAATCACTTCGTTCAAGGCGTAGTGCATATTGCTTTTGTTATCCGTTGTTTAAGGAGAAACATTGGACAGTCACTTGTTCAAAGTGGCATGTCATATTTAAGTTGGGTCAAAAGACATGTTAGGTTGTCACCTCGTTTAAAGTGACATATCACACTCATATTGTGTTTTACATCTTTTAAAGAGCACGCTAGCCATCACCTTATTCAAAGTTACACATCATATCAGTTTTCCATTTTCTTCAAAAGTAGTACACTTAAAATTGGATTGTGACCTTTTTCATATGTATATTAAACTAGGTTTGCACAATTTATATATATATTTGTGTTGCATTTTCTTCTAACAATATTATCTAAGACTTCACAATACAAAAAGGTGGTCCACATCAAAAGTATGCATCGAAATGTGAAACTTTTTCTTAGTAGCAAAATGGGTAAATTATCGGAGAGGGCTAGAACTCTTCAGGCAAGAGTTGAGGATATACCTTTTACCACATTCAAACTACACCCCTGTAAGAAGCCATGCATGTTACTCATTCTAAGGTCGTGTGAGTTGATTGTTCTTCAAGTTTTGCATCTAATGTAATTTCTGAATCTACATTAGGGAATCATTAGTCTTTACTTCAAATCCAAGTGATGACATACTATTGATATTTGAAAATTACATGCATGCAAATTTTTATTTATGGGTGTGAAGTGCACCACATTTATGACTAAGAGAGTAACAAGCCTCTTCTCAATACTTGAACATTCAATGTCCTCTATCCTGAATCAAAGGTTATTTCTGCAATAGGAATGCCTTTTCAATCGATTGAATTGAACCACATATGGTCTTATTCCCGATGCCGAAGACATGTAGGCAATAGATACCGAATATCGAATTTCAAATTTCTCCATAATTCCATACTCCCAGTCCCTTGTTAATTTGAAACTGGGATAATTTTTGCATTGTACCCATTTTATAATTTGAACATCAATTTATATCAAACACAAGTATTTTAATTTGTCAATTCAAAAGTTTTTCACAACTAAATATTTTATTTTGTTTGTTTAGGAAGCTAAATCAATTATTTGAATAATTAATTCATCTCAAATGGTTATCTAGCAGTTGATCTTAATTGCAAATGTGTTTTAACCAGGCACTTACGAAAAATAGCCTATGTTTCAGCAAAATGAGAGTGCCACTAACCCTCTGTTTGGATGGTGGTTTCCCATGGTATGGTATGGTATAGTTATTAAGAGAACCATATTTTTTTCTTAAAATTTATGGTATGGTATGGTATAATTTCATGATTTGGTAACCATGAAAACCCTCATTTTATGTAACTACCGATTTGGTGGTATCCCATGGTTTGCTTATTTTTTTTCAATTATGCCCTTAATATTATGTAATCTTATTTTGCCCTTCACCTTATTTATTTAATTTCACCTCCTACCTCGACCTCCACCCCACCAGCCTCGCCCTCGCCCTACCTCGACCCACCTTAACCAAACCCCTACCCCAATTTTTTTAAATTTATTTTTAAAAGATATTTCAAAAACTTGTTCTTACTTGACCCTCACCCCCAACCCACTACCTATTAACCCCCCTCCCCCACCAATTTCTTTTTTATTTTTTAATTTTTTTTTTAAAACTTTTGAGAAAATTTTCTTACACCACCCCCTACCAGCCTCCCCCCCCACGCAGACACAAAGAAATATTTTTTAAATTAATATTTTTTAAAAGAATTAGATCTTTTTTTTACCCCCACCCCTACCCCTATCCCTTATCCCAACCCCCTACTCCTACCCCCGCACCTAAATATTTTTATAAAAAAGTTCAATTTTTTTCTTATCCTCCCTCCTTTATCATATTCGTTTTTATTATTTTGTGTTAAATAGATAGAAATTCTTTTAGAAAATATTTTTCTATTTGTGTTACTAACACAAGAAAATAAGTAAGAAATAATTTATTTTCTTGAAAATATTTTTTTTGGATTCCATACCGAACACACCCGTAGCATACAAAAAAAATGCATTCAAACTTTCTACTTGTCATTGATGTCATATTTCAAAACACCAAAAAAGAAAAAAAAATTGTTAGTACAAAAAATAAATCCGATTATATTTATTTGATCAACTATTTTATTGACTTTGTTAGAATTTGCATGAATTTTACAACTTAGTATATGTACATGACATAATTTATGACAAATTAATAGGACAAAATTATTTTATTAATAATTATTAATAAATTTAACATTTATAAGACTTAAGGGCATTTTAGTAAATTTACCAATTACAATACAGTACCATACTGTCAAACCAAACAATAAAACTCTCATTAAATATCAGTGAACGATACAATCTATCCAAATATTGTATTGTACTATACCGTATTATACTATGTCATACCATACAGTACCATACCTTATGAAATCATGACAAACCACCATCCAAACGAAGTGTAAGCTAACTTTTAAAATTACAATCCATAGCCTCTCTTTTTTTTCTTCATTTTTTAAGTTTCTTTCTCTCTTCTATCTCTAGCCTCTATTTTTTTTTCTTTTTCATTTCTCTCTCTCTTCTATCTCTAGCTTCAACTTTTCTTTCTTCTTGTTATAATTTTCCTTATTTTTTTTTCCATTTTAGTTTCCTTTTGTTTTTTTTTTCTTTTTCTTTTCTCATATTTTTTCTTGGTTGTATTTTTTTTTTGTATTATCAAAAAATATGACTACGTTGATTATAAGTCATGGATGATGATGGAAACATCATAACCATTCATTATATGTGTATTTACCATCATTTTTTTTATTTTTTATTTTCCTTTTCTGTTTTATTTTTTTTATCTTTTTTTATCTTTTTTATATTTTCATTTTTTTAATTATTTTTTTATATTTTTTTTCTCTCTGCTATCTCTAACTTCTACTTCTCATTTTTTTTTTAATTTTTTCCTTTTTTTCTATTTTCTTTTTATTTTTTTTGTATTTTTTCTTTCTCACTTTTTTGTTTTTTGTGTTTTTTTCCTTCCTTTTTTTCCTTTTCTTTCTTTTTCTTTTTTTCTTTTTTCTTTCTCTCTTCTATTTCTCTTTCCTTTTTTTGTTTCATTTTTGGTATTTTTTTCTTTCTCATTTTTTGTTCTATTTTATATTCCTTATATTTTCAATAACTATGGTTACGTCAAGCACAAACCATGAATAATAACGAGAATATCATAATAGCTTATTGTATTTATATTCGCACCATCATTTATATTTTTATATTCGTTGATACAATTATATTTGTATTTTATGATTCACGTTTGTATTTATAACTGTATTTTATAGTTTGCATTTGTATTATTTATATTTTATAGTTCACACTTGTATTTATATTTTATAGTTCGCATCATCATTTATATTTTATACAATTCGCACTTGTATTTTGATGAATTATTTTTTATTTGTATTTTATGATTCACGTTTGTATTTATATATTTTGGTTTAATTTTATTTGTATATGTATTTGTATTCTTATTCTATTTTCGTCGATGCAGTTGTACTTTTAAAGAACTATTTGTATTTGTAAGTTGACCGCATATTGTATTTATATTTATAATTTCATTTGTTTTATTGGTTTGTATTTGAATTTCTAGTTGACAACATCATTTGTATATTTAAACAATTGAAAAAGACTTGTTATTTTTCTTTGTACGAACACTTGTACTTATATTCATTGATACAAATTGTATTTTTTTTATATCAATTGAACAATACAAATGATAAATTATACAAATACAATTGTTAAATTATATAAATACAGATGTTACATTTGTATAAAATGATACATGTTTATACAACTTGAACCATGCACATACAAGTGATACTTGTTTATATACAAAATCAAATGATAAATTTGACATACAAATACTAACGATACATTTTCAATGACTGACATATTGAATATTTATATGGTTTAGACTCAAGCAATACAATTAATTGATATAGCTGTTTGTATACAAATATAAATAATAAATCATTAATATTCATAGCTAAATTATTTAAATACAAGTAATAAATTTATTTGAAATATATAGTATAATACAAATAAATATAAAATATATATAAAAATATGGGAGGTAAAAAAGAAAAAAAATGAAACAAAAACATAAAAGAAAAGAATATAAAAAAAAGATTGCAACAAAAAAAGAACTAATAACAAAAACAGGGGAAAAAAAGATGAAAAAAAGAAAAAGAAAGAAAGAAAATATAAAGAAAGAGAAAAATGAAAAATATAAAGGAAACGAAGAATTAAAAATATAGAAAAGTAAGAAAAGGAAAAGAAAAAAAGAAAAACGGGAAAAGGAAAAAAGAAGAAAAAAAGAGAAATAAAAGGTAGAGAAAGAGAGAAAATAAAGAAAATAGGCTATAGATTGTATTTAATTGACAAGAGATGTTATTGATTATAATTAATTATAACTTAAACTAAATAAAATATTTAAGAAATTGTATTTGGTTAGTCATGTAATTATTCATTTAATTATATTATGATTTGTGGCTACATTTTCACTCCATTGAGTAGCCCCTCCTTCATTATTTGCAAATCCAATATCCAGGACCAAGTGCTCATCCCTCGTTGCTCTCAATTTCAAAAGCAAAATCAGTTTTTCTCTCCCCTCTCATTTTCTTTTCTCTTTAGAACCTAGTTGAGATTGCTGTTACAAAACTAATTATTTGAGAAACACTTTTATTGAAGTGAAAATTTTCCTAGACAAACTTATTAGATTGTTTATTACAAGTTATAGCAAAACTTTCAATAATTACCAGACTAAAGAAATAATTACAAGTATAGCAACTTTTTAGATTTTTTTTTTAATTAAATATCCAAAAATTATTTTTTAATATTTACTATTTATATTATTTCTTTACCTACAACATTTAACATTTATCACTCTTCATTAAATCTTTTGAGAATTATGACAAGTTATATTATTGGTATCAATGATTTCTTTTATTTTAATAATTAAATTTTAAAGTTTGCTCACATTTTTAAGGAGTCAAATATGGTAAATATATTTTTTAACATTGATACTTGATTTTTTAACTTTTTATTAACTTTAATAATTAACTTAATTCTACACTTCATCAAGTTTTACAGTCTATCATTACCAATAAAAGTCTTCACTCTTTACCTTTTTCATCTTTTTTTTCTTTTCTTTTGAGTTTCATGCATATAAAACTTTGTTTCCCAACATTCTCTCATAAGTTTGGATCGATAGTTCTTCACTTTAGTTTGATTTTTTTCTTGAGACATGTCAGGAAAATGTAAATTTAATTCAACCCCTAATAGAAAAAACCCTAGATTAATACAACAAAATAGTCCGATTATTTTATCTAGACCCTTGTTTCATTTGGGGTGCTTTACCCCATATCCACTACCAAAGAGCAAGAACAAGGTAATCGAAGGTGAGTCTATTTCGCATAATCAAAGCAAAATTTTGCCGGTCAAAATTGATTTTTCAAAAAATTCACCATCCTTGAAGCAACTGCAACTCAACATGCAAAGCTATTTAGTGTCAAAAAGGTTGTTGTTCCAGAATATAAGATGGTTGATAAGAGAAAAAAGGTTCTTGTTGAACAAGATTCAAATTCTGATTTTTAAGATGAAATTCCCATTCATAAACCGAAGAAATCAAAAATGAAAAATCGTGAAAATGCTAGAGTTACAAGGTCTCAGGCCAATGTGAGTGTTGACAAAGTTAGTGATAAGAAGGTTGACACGAAGAAATCAATAAAAGTTTGTAAAATTAATATAATTTGATTTAGATTTTTTTCTGTATAAATTGGTATAAAATTGATATTGAATTATTTTTTCTAGTTTCTATTTTTTTCTAAGATAGTTATTAATTCTATTTAATTATTTAGTGCTCATTACAGTTTGTTTTCCTAAGATTGTTGGTATGAACAAAGTTTATTTTTTGTATTTAAGTAGTATTTATATAAAGTTATGCTACTTTAATATTTGTTTCATATTTTACATCATTGAATGAAATTGATATGAACTAAGTCGCATCAGATGGTATTAAATTTGATATCATCTACGTCAAATTATACATTTTTCGATTCTGCAATTAGTAACATTTGACAAGAATATTGTATTTTGATGTTTATTGGCGCTCATTACTCTTTGTCTTTATAAGATTGTTGGTATGAACAAAGTTTAGTTTTGGCATTTAACATAGTATTTATATAATGTTCTTCATCATCTTCTGCCAGAAAGCAAACACCAATATCAATCATGGTTAATACTGATTATTTTTTTATTGCAACGAAAAAATATTTGACATCAAACAATTATCAATTAATTTATTTTCAAAATTTACGGTGATAGTTTTTCATATAATATCCATTACATACACTAAAAAGGTTATGTAACATAAAACATATTTTTTCTTATCGATTGTCATATTCATAAAACTCATTCAATACAAATGTCATATATGCGAAACTTCATCGATACCAATTTTAATATCAATTTAATACATTGAGAACTCAAAAAAAATATTACCTAAGTATGAAATTAGTATATAAACTGGTTTCAACGTAATTTATTAAACAATTCATGGCTATTGTATTGTGTACTATACTAGTTTCATAAACTAAAAACTGTTATAAGAATACATCATTTGTATGTAGAATCTTATATACCAACACAAATAACAGATTGTTCAGTATTTTCATTAATATCCATTGACATATATTTTATTTTCACATGCAATATATATTTAACAAAAAAATCGACAATACTATTTTTTGATCTAAATACACCGTTACTCCTATGTCATTCTGTATGAGCATTGGTGGGCATGTATCAGTTATCAAAAACTTAATCTCAATTTGGATTGAGGTAATGTCAATCTTCAACTATTTTGATATTGCATTAACCAATCCTCTATACTTTGAATCTCCATTTCACAGAATCCACCTACAGAAAAATCTTTAGGTATCCCTATAAACATATTACATAGTTCATTAGTAGGAATTATTTGAAATTTCATAATTTGAAAATATGAAAATTCATAATTTCAACATACTATATTTCATAATTTCAACATACAAAAAATATACATAAAGTAATACAACAAAATAAACATTATAACGAAGTTGTTCTACTCAAAGCAGTTAGAATAACATTATGAAAATAATTAATGTATGAAACATAGTCGAATGATGTTTTTGTTATTTGGTTTCGTAAGCGTTTGATATATGAAATATTAATTTCTGAATAGTTTCAAAAAAATTAAAATATTAATTAACTTAAACAAATAAAGTACCGTTAACATCCCATCTTCCTCCATGCATTACAAGCGGAGAAATAAAAGATGCATGCATTAATTCAGGTGGCTATTTTTTTGAACGTTTTTCTGTGCAGAAAGGAACCGAAACAACAATTCCAATAATATCAGAAATATGAATGAAATGAATTAAAAATCTGCCACTACACCCCCTCCACTTGGACCGTTCATTTTTTTCTTGTCTTTTTATTAATCAAATCCCCCCCAAAACTATTTAATTCGTGTAGAAAAATGATGAAAGTGTATGAAGATGGGAACTCTTAATGGGCGCATTAAAATAGGAGAAATAAAAATGGTTAGAGGGATTTGGGGGGTGAGAATGATATCAATTATTCAGGTTAACTACATTTAAGGAAGAAATATTGTAGATTAGTTGTATTAAATCTTTATTTTTCTTTTATGTAATTATTTTGATATACTTTTTTAAAAACGAAAAATATATTTTAAATTATTTTTTAAATGAAAGTTGCTATAACTTAAAAACTAAAAAGAGTTGCTATAGCTTGTAATAAACAATCTAATAAGTTTATTTAGTTAATTTTCCCTTTATTAAATAACTTTTCAAAAAAGTGCCTCTGGAAAAGATAATTTATATTTGGTAAATTCAATTGGAAAGTGCTCTTGATGAACATATTGCGTTTAGATAATCTTTTTCAAGAAGTGCTTTTGTGAGACAAATGACAAAAAAGGACATGTATTAATAGACTTTTACTACAAAAATTATTTTAAATATCTATTATAATATTTTTAATCAAATTTTTTATTTTTATTTAATTAAAAAGTACGTACCCTAAAATTTTCAATTAATATTTATATACATAGATACATTACAAAATAATAAATAATGATATAACATTTGATCTTGCAATGTGATTCATCTATCATTTATTGTCATTAATAATAAAAATAAAGAGCAATATATTCTTTTATTATCATCAATGATGTTTTTGATTTTATTTAAAGAAAGGAGTGAAGAATAAAATAATAATATATAAATCATAGAGTGAAAAAAAGAGTTATGATGTAAATACGAAGTATAAAATTTTAAAATCAAATTTTAATCAAACTTATAAAATATGCTAATTAATTAATAAGATACACATACATACACACTAAAAAATATATATGTGTGTGAGTGTGTAAGAGATAGGGATATGTTTTCCATGAAAAAAATAATTTTCTTCTTATGCTTATGGTTTTTCTGAAAAGCAGAGATTTCCTGCTTCTTCCAATA
Organism: Capsicum pubescens; assembly: GCA_030864215.1. Lineage (NCBI taxonomy): Eukaryota > Viridiplantae > Streptophyta > Magnoliopsida > Solanales > Solanaceae > Capsicum > Capsicum pubescens. Next base: position 132,239,690 of record CM061540.1, on the reverse strand, counting down.
ACCCATTTTTGCTTCTTTTTAAAAGTGCTTTTACAAAAGCAATCGCAAACACGTTTTTAGTTTTCTATAATTGTCCGAAAGTATTGATATTGTATAGTTATTTGTTAGTTGTTGTGGTGAAATCGTGAAGTGATCCATCCTGGATTCCAATTTCAGTACGTTGCCTTCAAACAAGTAATATTCTGTTAACTTTCCAGCATTTACTTTGTGTTGAGTCTTGTTTTCTCCCAAGTTCTCTTAGTCTCTTTCCTTCCTCTTATCTCGAGTGTGTGCTTGTTTGTGTCTGTATAAGAATGATCCATACTTTGTGTCACGCTATCCTTTATGTCTTTCTTGATGTATGAATAAAATCTCTTTTTAGTATGTTTCTCTTTAGGTAGGCTGCTTGACTCACTCTATTGTTTTCTTATTTTCAAAATTTATGTATTACTTTGCAATAAGTTTTTATTTCCCTTTTTTCTCTATTTTACTTTTTATCTTTTTTTCTATTCAATAATTTAAGGATCTGTTTTTTAAATAAAGATGAAAGTAGCATGTGTTTGAGAGGTTTTCAACCTTAATTTTGTCAGAAGCTACTCAACTTTTGGGTTTCAACAACAAGAGTTTTATGTGTTTCTGAAACCTTTTTTCTCAGTTTCTTGATCAAATATTAACACATTTATATCACAACTTTTTCCTAAAAATATCTTTGTAACTGCTCTCTTTTGTTACATTCAGTATTGTGGAAGTAGTTAATAAAGGAATAAATACTGATGTTTCCTACTAGATATGTTCATATACAACAAGAAATATGAAAACAGCCACTCTGACACTGCTAACACCTTAAATTACATCCTAAGACAAGAACAAAATTCAATTATTCAATACATAACACTACGATTACACATATTTCAACATCTCTAGACATTCAAAAAGCTAGAACTCTCTGACAAGATTCTCTTTTATTTTCTGAATGTATGTCTAAAACTGCCCAAGCCCCTTTTATCCAGAAAAATTATCTCACAATAGTTATGAAGTGTTTCAGTTGTTTATTTTGGCCTCATGGAATAATTTTTTATAGCTCGAGGCTCATCATTACCCTCCCCTATAGGAGTCACTTTGTCCTTAAGGTGAAAATCAAGAAATTGTAGACCAACAATTGCATATTCCTCCCAAGTTTTCTCAAATTCTGGCACGTTCTTCAACTTAATTAACACTTCCCATTTACCATTGTTAGCTTCTTAGTCTGCTTCACTTATTCAGTTTCAACTTGAAGCTCCAAATCTTGGAAAAGAAATAAAGGTAGGTCTTGAGCAGGAGTAGTTGGGAGTAATCATTTTCTCAATTGTGAAACACTAAATGAATGCATGCTCCAACTGGTAACTCCAACCAATAAGCTATGGGACCAAGCTTATCTATAATCTCTAAAGGTCCATAAAAGCGGGGACTGAGTTTTTCATTATATCTTCTAAGACAAGGAATGTAGTTTACATAACCAAAGTTTGAGATATACCATTTTTCCAATCTAAAAAATCACTTTTCTACGATGTCGATCAACTTGATTCTTTATTCTTTGTTGTTCTTGTAAGAGAGATTGTTGAGTTCGGTCAAGATTAGACTTCTAGTGCGCATCTGCTCATTTACTTTTTCCATTGCTGAAGTAGTGTCATCCATCTGAAAAATTGATGATGGATCCATTTCGTATAAATGCTATAAAGGGTGTCATACTTGCATATCTGTTTAGGAATGTATTAAACCAATACTCAGCCTAAGATAACCAGTGAGACCATTTCTTGGGATTTTTTTCCTGCCATATAAGAGAGATATGCCTCCAAACTCCTATTCATTATTTCTGTTTTCCCATTAGATTTAGGATGATAGAAAGATGTACAACATAAGGTAGTACCTGCTATTTTGAATAGCTTCCTCCTAAATTGTCTTATGAACACATAGTCATGATCAAATATAATAAATCAAAATCATTGCAATTTAATCAATTCACTAACAAAAACAACGACTACATCTTTAGCATTACAAGGGTGTGAAAGTGGAATAAAATGTGCATACTTAGTAAGAAAATCCACCCTAACTAATATAGTATCAAACAAATGGGATTTAGAAAGTCCAGTAATAAATTCCATACCTTTACATCCTCCCACACATAACCAGGTATTGGCAAAGTTTGTAGTAATATCACAGAACTCAAAGTTTGGGTCTTGTTGTTTTACAAATTTCACACGTGGAAATCAAATCTAGCATATTCCTCTTCATACATTCCCGATAGATATTCTCGAATGCCTCATATATGTTCAAAGATAACTCGAACCTCCTATAGTAGAAGAACGAAACTATTTCAGTAGTCAAGGCATTCGAGATTATACTTTTATCAAAACCAAGCATTGTTTGAATAGTAAGCATTCATTCTTCAAGTTGTATTTATCATTTTCTTGTTGTCTTGAAATTAACTCTTGAAAATAGAAGCCATTTTAGTGTCTCGTTGTACTTTTTGGTCCCATTCCTCGTTGTTTTCATATTTCCAAATTGAAAACAAATATAACTCTATAGATTTCCCACGTCTTGACAATGTATCAACCTTTTTATGTTCAGCCCTCAGTTTGTACTTGATCTCAAACTTATGAGTTTGGAAACCCATTTTTTCTGATTCTTATCCATAACTCTCTAGAGAAAATAGAGTGGAAGGTGAAAAAAGTCTTTAAATTAAAAACGGTGGCAACTTTGACCAACTAATGTCAAAGCTTCATTTAAAATCTCATTAAGTTAATTGGGTTGTAAACTATAATTGTTTTAAAACCTACTAATTTTTTTAAGAACTATGTCCTCCCATTATAAATTTGAAATTTTAGAATTTCCCCGTTTTTCCTATCATTTCAATCTTTCTTTTTTTTTCTTTCTCTCTCCAAATTTCTTTCTCCCTCATCATTTTTTTATTTTTTTCTTTATCTCCCGAGATTTTTCTCTTCCTCCATCATCTCTCCTTCTTTTTATTTCCCTTTTTTTTCATCGTTCTCCTTCTTTTCTTAATCTTTTTGGACTATTTTTTTTAAAAAATTGAGAACTTTGAAAATAAAATTTTGATTTCTTTTAAAAATGATTGAAGAAATAATTCAAAAAATTAAGCAACTACGATAGTTGTTTCAACAACTACCATGGTTGCTACATCAGTTATGGTAATTGCTGTAGCAATTACTATTAGTTTCTGCAATAACTCTGATAATTGCTACAACCACTACTATTAGTTGTTGTGTTACAACAATTATTGCAGTTGTTGTAGCAACTATCAAAGTTGCTATAGCAAGTGTTGAAGTTGTTGTAGCAACTATCGAAGTTGCTGTAATAACTTTGACTATTATTGCAACTACTTCAATTGTTGATCCAACAACTTCGACTTTTATGGCAACAACTTCGATTATTGCTGCAACAACTTCAACATTTACTAATTTTTTAAAAAAGATGTGGTAAAGGAGGAGCCCATAAAAAGTGATATTTATGGTAAAGAGGGAGGTGGTGGTTCTAGTGGTGATACCGAAAGGAAAGGTGGTAGTTGTTGCAGTGTTCATAGTAATGGTGGTGAAAAGAAAGAAGAAAAATAGGTGACTGCTGTTTATGAGAAGGAAAAAGTGGTGGATCTGTAAAATAGGCAATGGTAGTGATAGTGATGGTGGGGAAAAAAGAGGTGGCAGTGGCGATGGCAGCGACGATAGTGACTAAGTAAGTATCGAGGGGATAAGTGGGTGGTGTAGGAGGAGTGGTGGTGAAAACAACAGCGGCGATAGAAGAGGTATGGAGGGGGAGGGGTATGGTGGGAAAAATAGGGATCTTTGTATAAATAATAAAACTTGAGAGTTTTAAAATTTTTGTCATTAACATTAATCTTTAAATTGTCACCTTTACTCAATACTTAAGACTTGTGTCACTCTTTTTCAGTTTTGAAGCCTTTTTGTCACCCTTAATTAATTTTTACAACTCTTTATTCCATTAAAAATTTAAATGCTTTTTGGTCTATCTTAAAGATGAAATGATGGCAAATCAACTAGTGATTCCATCTCTTGACAGCTAACACAATATCTATTAGCTCCCAACCCCTCTCTTCAGTGCATATCTCTATTTACCTTTATTTTTGAATCTATGTTAAAAGTCTATGTGTTGGTGTGTTCTTGTTATGATGAGATTAAAATAGAATCCTTAATCGCTCTCAATGACATCTTAGGATTTATTGACAACAGGAATTAGCCATCTTTCAGACTATACTTTAGTTGTCTCCCAAAGAAGTCAAATTTGGGTAAAGCTAATCTTTATAACTTATGCTCACCCTAGTAGCCTATTACTTTTTGTAGTAGGAGGTTGAATAAATAAATATTGATGAGTCATTTCATTGTATTACAACTTCTATAAAAAGTGGTTGTACTACAATCACATTGATGGAGCGTATAGGTCTACCGAACATAAAAAGACCTGATCCATAAGATATAAGTACAGTGCAGAATGAATAAAAAAGATATAGTTCAATAATGTAAGAAACACTGAAATCTTACATGGAAACCTCCTTGCTCAAGGGAAGTAAAAACCACGACCTACCATCAAAATTTCCAAACTCCACTCTTCTTCAAGCAACCAAGTGATTTCAAACTCCTATAATCACTAACTCTTATAATAACTCTATTACAATACAAGTGTGATAACTCTAATATACTTACAACTAACTGTAGTCACACATCCTAGGAAGCTCTGTCTAGGGCTCAACACAAAAATGATAAGAACAACTACTTGACTAACTTACAAATGAATGGAACAACCAACTCTAGCTGCTTTGACTCAAGATAACACTTGGACAAGCTACACATCTACTATCCTTTATAATTAGGAGTATATTTACAACATAATACCAAAATAACCAATAATACAACATACACAAGGCTTAGGATAAGCGAGCAATCAAGTCCCTTGTATGAGTTGTGTTCAAAGACAACTTTTGCTTTTTAAGAAGTTTGACCTTGATGTTTGCGAAAACAAGGTTTTGTTATTAGTAGATGATCTTTTTATATAAGACAACAAAACCTAGACGTCTTGGTATTAGTCGAGGTTCAACTCCTCTACTGCCACACCATCAACTTTTTATAGAAAAGTACAACTTCTAGCTCTGGTCAAGCAATTCATTGTCAAAGGACAACTTCATATGGGATCGAGTCCCATAGATACTGAATAAGGAGCTTATCGAGTCCCTTGTGGAATAGTTTGCAGATTATCAAAACTTCGAGTGTAATATTTCCCTCTTTTTTTATGTTAACAAATTATTCCACCCGTCACCATGTGATACCCCGCAAGATCCTAGACAAGTTTCTACCTATTTTTCAGATATTTCAAGGTCCCAAAGCAATTATTTCACACTAAGTACAAGTGACATGGCCATCTTAACACCCCAAGATTTTGAACATTTTATTTTGGGCCTTCCCGAGTTTGAAACATTGATTTATGAGTTGAAATATGTTTAGGAATGTTAAAAGGGCCATCCAGGAGAGTTTTTAATTTTTTGGAAGAGGTTCAGAGTGATTTTGGACCACTGAGGAAGTAATCCTCCATGATTTCAGCGTGTCACTAGGATATTCTCTGGGATACGCAGCGTGTCATAGAGGTTAGTCTCCGTGATACATAGTGTGTCACTGAGGCTATCCTCTTTGATAGATAGTATGTCACGAAGGTTGGCCTCAGCGCTAGACACTGTGCCACACTGTAGTGTAAAATTGTGCAACCTTCATTAAAACCTAAAAGGGGCATTATATGCCCCATTCATCATTAGTTAACAATGTTCATTCTCTTCTCATTCTCAAGATAATACAGAAATCAAAAGCTTTCTCCAAGAATTCACCCATCCAAGGTCTCAATTCCAAGTTTTCTTCAAGAATTCATGCAAACTCAGGTATGTGAGATATTTATAAATGGGTTTCTTCCACCCAGTGAGTCCCGAAAATCCCCTTTTTTCAAGTATAAGCCCCTTTCCCTCTCTGTATGAAATTCAATGTCAGGTATGAATTTACTAGATTTTCTCTTAATAATTTTGGATACAAACCATGACAATGCATTTCCCCATGTGAATTACATTCTTACATGCTTATTAATCTCAGTTACCCATATCATGTTTAGTTGAAACCATGATAATTATAAATTTATGAATTAAGCCATGTGAGCATGTTGTCCTCATAAGTATAACATCTTCCCATACTCATAATCATAGATTTCATTAGTTTTGTAAAATATACTATGTTTTAGGTCTACAAATCATGAATTTTCTTACAGTATTATGATGATGTTATTGTATTTAATGTATTATTCAATTATAGAGGGGTACAAACACTCGATACCTATATATTTATGAGCGTTTCCAATTTCAAGCAGCAAGTCAGTCGGATCAAGCTTTTATTATCATATTCATGTTGAGAAATTATCAGTTGTGAGTCCTATTAACTTTAATTAGTACCAATATCAATTTTATTGGGAGTAGGATTTAGAACCGAGCGAACCTAGGGATGAAGGCTCACCCACCAGTAGAGGACTGAGACCTTTAGTAGAAGCCCCTAACTTCTAGAACTATGTAGCCAATGAAGGTTATGAGATATCACCCGCCAATAGAGGACTAACACTCTTTTAGGGCTCACCCGCCAGTAGAGGACTAACACCCTAGTCTTTCAAGACATCAACATAGTTGATTCACATAGCCAGTGCTAGTACCCGTGGCAAGGTACTGACACCCTTCTAACTGGGGTTACAGGTTGGACTCCGATCAACTCAGATTGGGGCATGTTATTTACATGATAGCTCCCATAGTTTCATTTCAGTATTAAGATTTTATCTATTCAGGTTTACATGGCCAAGTGTTCAGTTTATCAGTTAATTAGTTTTATAGATTATTTCAGTACATACTTTACTTGGTCCTGAATTCGTTTTACATGTCCATGCATTCTTGCTCAGTTATTATGTGTAATTTAGTTAGTCTCATCTCACATACCAGTACATTCCAAGTATTGACCGCATACCCTCTTTTGTGCTATATTGATTTCACAATATAGGTTCAGATGCTCAGTTCCCCGATAGCCCTTAATCAGTTCAGTGCCACTTAGCAACAATTATGGTGAGTCCTCATCCATCGAGGGTAAATTATTTATAGTTATTTTTAGTACTTCCTTTATTTGAGTCAGTCGGAGTTAGTTAGGGGTTTGTCCCATCAACTCCTAATGTTTTGGAGGCTTTCATATAGTCAGATTTGTTTTCAGTTTTATGAATAGTTCGGTTATGTTGGGTATTGTTTAGTATTACATTTTAACAAAATTTCTCATCATCTTAGCTTCCATATATTATGTTGTATTATTACTTTATTCAGTGCTCACAACAGATACTAGATCATGGGTTATCTTGGGGTCACTTGTGGCCTTAAGCACCGTGTTATGACTAGGGGTAGTCTCAGGTCATGACATGCTAGGATCACTGACGCACTAGGTCCCTATTTGTCAAACAATTCCCTCTGTCACCATACCAAATTACTCCTTTTACTCCTTCAGTTTGTTATTCCCCCATCACAGGACTTCTTTCTTAGTTTGCTATTCCCCCTATCACTCTTCAACTAAGAACATAATATTCCCTCTTTTGGAATCATTAAAAATGATTAGCAGAAAACCAATATAATGAAGAAGAAACACAAGTTAATTTATATCCATTGAAGCTACACTGACATGAATAAACAATGAAGACAGAAGGTATATAGTAGAAAAAATAAAAGAAGTCACTTTATTAGAAAGATAGTACCAATTACATTGCAGAGATTAAAATGTTAAAATAACCACAAGGTGTCACAATAGAGACATGGGACCCAAAACAAAAGATAACAATGGAAAACTAGGGCATAAAAAGGAACTGAACTAGGAGGAGGGAGATTTGGGGACAAGGGACTTAAAAAAATAATCCATGCGAGCACTTTCTATAGCATGGGCATTTAAGAGATGTTTGGTGAGATCCTTAACTTCATCATAGAGACCTAGAACCTCATCAGTTAGTGCAGTAACTTGTGCTCTTAATTCAACATTGTCTGCCCTTGGTACATATGAGGAACCATGTCCCTCAGACAATAGTTGATGAACCCTTGCCTTCAGCTGAGAAATCTCAGTATCACGTGTGGCCACTGCCACCCTCATTTCTTCTAACTCCCCAATTAGGAACTCCTAATTATCCAACAACTCAGACACTTAGGACTTGGTCCCAACATTCCTTTCTACATATTCATTCTCAATTAAAGTGGTCACAGTGAATATTTTCTTAGTAGTTGAACTCCTCCCACACACTCGATTTTGAAATATGTGAACACTTTGGTGAGGAAGTACCCATAGGGAATTTAATTCTTACCATCTTTGATGTGCAAAGCTTTGTACAGATGCTTAAGTATCAGGGAAGGAAGATTAATAAACTCGAACTTACTTAGAGTTTCCATGAGAAAGAGATCTGCTGCAGAGGCAACTATACATTTTTCTAAATGGGGCAATAGAACATTGTTAATAAATTCAAAGAGCAATTGAAATTATCCATTTAAAAATTTCTTCCTAACTCCAGCCCTAGAATTTTCACTAACCTTTTGAAGAAGACTGATAAAAAGAAAGAAAGGTTACTAATTTTGAACTGACCTGATCCCATCCACAGTCATGCCTAGAATTTGTCCAAGTGAAAATTCATCAAAAAATATTTTAACTCCATGAACCATCCCAATGAGACTTGATCCATTCTCAATAAACACTAATGTGAAGAAGAAGTCCTTGACTTCATCTTCATAGACTATGGGCATGTGAGTCTCAAAGAGGTGCAACCATTCTTGGTGTTTCACATATTCAATTAACTCACTAGTTCCTTATGAATCATGGAGCTAAAGACTCTCCCAGTCAACACTTTTCAAGATTTAAAGATCAAATTTCTCACCTCCCTAGTGAGATTAGGAACATATGCTTGCACTTTTGTTCTCTTAGAAGAAGAAGCTCATCCCTCAGCTAACTTACTAGTCTTCTCAGACTTCTGTGGTTCTGCCTTAGTACCTTGTCCATTGGTCACTTCCATCTTTTTTTTATTAATTCTTACTTGCACCTTTTGGATTAGATGCTATAGACTTGCTAGATTTCAAATCTCCACTTCTTTGTGATTTTTGGTCACATCACTACAAATGTCATCATCTTTCTCTTCCTTGTTATCTTCAGTTTTGACATCGACTGTCTTTTTAGTAGGAGAGACTAGCTTCTCACTTGCTTTTCTCTTTTTTTGTATTTTTTTTTGGTAGTCGCCCTTTTACTTGCATTAAAGGCATCACTCATCAAATTGTTATATGCCCCTCAAGTACTATAATACTTGTGAATAGGTTTCTTAAAGACTTACTCCCTTCTTTAATACCCCTTCTTCCGAACTCTATTCTAGGAAAGGTTTGCAAAGTCATCCTCTACTTAATCATCTTCCACAAGAGGATGAACCACTTTTTTATCCTCCCCTATAGATAGTGGGATGCCATCATACTTTATACCAGGGGACTTGGGAGGTTAATTAATAGAAAGAGAAGAAAACCCTCTAGGATCTGAAGCTAACATAGTCAGGCTATCCGCTACCCAATCTACACCAACCTCGACACTAATGGGAGGGTTACCATGATCCTTAGACAAATATCCCTTAAACAAGTTTTATTTGACCCTAAGAGGCTCAACTATTAAAAGGGGAACAAATCCCTTGGACATATCAGTTTTGGAGCTAGACCCAAGAGGAGGACTGGATGATGCGGCATCAAGAAAGACGACTCAAAAAAATTGAGGATAGATATTTTAGTAGAGGAGAAGTGACTTCAACTTTTTTGAGTTGATAGGTAATGAAGAGACTAATGCTACTATTGTTTCATAACTAATAGGAGACCCAAAGGGGCCTTCAGTGACATACTTTGGTTGTGGGGCATCTGCAAAAAAAGTGTTTTTGAATGTGTGTGAGAGATTTACTGAATGACTCAACAAGAAGAACGTTGTCTTCAAAGGGTGTTTTCATTAGAGACGGAGAAAACGACACTATATATAATCTCAGTTGTTACCAAAAAAAAGAATTTTAGACAAAGACAAAAGAGAGAAATAGTGAACGAAACAATATGGTTAAGTGGAGGAAAAAGATTTCTAAAAGAGTTGGATAGTGTTTGAGTGCGATGAGGAAGATGTAATAGATGAGGGATGTATTTAATGGGTCTTGATGAGGAATATTTTGGTCTTAAAGTTAAGTGACATGCCTATTCCCCATTGTACCCACCACTTCGCTTGAAAGGGTGATGTGACAATGGTTAGAGAAAGGAAAGTGGGACATAAAGGGTCATGTGATACCTTTAATCAGTTATTTAAAGATTTTAAAAACATACAACACATAGTTACTAACCTTGTAATATGGACCAGGTCCTTAATTTAGAAGTTTCTTCATTTATTAAGTTTGTCCCACTACTTCTTCAGTCTGACTATTCCACCATGGGTGTATACCTGTAGAAGGTATTGGACTGAATTAGACTCATTCACAACTCACACTTGGATACCTGCCTTCTAATTTTAGCCATTAGAGAGAGAAAAATAAAAATAATTATACAAAATATCAATTCATTTTCATTAGACCAAGTTTGAGCCTATTTTTCTCAAATTGGTCCATGTGTAATGCTTTGGTAAAGATATCAGCCACTTTCTCCTTAGTTTTGTAAAACTTCACACAAACTATTCCCTTCTTAACATTGTCTCTCAGAAAGTGATGTCTCACATCAATGTTCTTCGTTTTCTTGTGATGTACTAGATTTTTGACATGGATAGGGAAATAGTGTTAACATAGATCAAGGGAATGGAGTTTGAGTAAATCCAAAAATCTTTAAGCTATTGCTTGACATACAGAAGCTGAGTACATTATGAAGAAATAACAACATATTCAGCTTCAGCTGTGGATAAAGCGACTGAGTTCTATTTTTTCTTCCCCAAAAGATTAGACTGAATCCCAAAATGTGAGTCATTCCTAAGGTGCTTTTTCAGTCCACCAGTTAACTTGCATAATATACATTAGCATAACCAATCATATCAAAAGAGTCACCTGAAGGGTAGCATAGGACCAGGTCCTCTGTACCATTTAAATACCTTAGGGTTCTCTTACCTGGCTTCAAGTGAGACTCCTTTGGACAAGTTTGGAACCTTACACATATTTCAACATTAAACATAAAATCAAGTCTACATAATGTCACATACAGGACTACCCCAATAATAGACATTATTTCATTCACCGTAGGGCCTAATTCATCAGTGTATAGCTTGAAGCTAGTTCTTATAGGATTGCCAATTAGCTTGGCAGTTATATGGAATCTGCTCAGTAGTTCCTTGATAAACTTTTCTTGGCATATCATAGTCCCGGTAGGAGTCTGTTTAATTTGCAGTCCTAGGAAGAAATTGAGATCTTCCATCATACTCATCTCAAATTCACTTTCAATAATCTTGGCAAAGTCTTTACACAAAGTTTCTAAAGTTTCTCCAAATAATTTTTCATCCACATATACTTGAACTATTAATAAGTTTGTTTCTCTTGACTTCACCCTTGAACCAATCCTTAAGAAGAAATTTAAGGAGTCTCTCATACCAATCTCTAGGAGCTTTCTTTAAGCCATACAAAGCTTTGTTAAGTTGGTTGATATGGTTGGGCTGATCAATATCCTCAAACCCTAGGGGTTGTTTCACATATACCTCTTTTTTCAAATAACCATTCAAGAAGGCACTCTTAGCATCCATTTAAAGTAGTTTGAACTTAATGTAGGCAGCCAAGGTAATAAGAATTCTTATTGCTTCCATTTTTGCTACTAGGGAAAAAATATCATTATAATCAATGCCTTTCTCTTGATTATATCCTTGCAATACCAGTCTATCCTTATTTTTAACAATGGTTCCATGCTCATTCTTTTTGTTCTTGTAAACCCTCCTGGTCCTTATGATAGTTCTGTCTGTAGGTATGGGGACCAAGTGCCACACCTTACTTCTCTAAAATTTATTCTACTCTTCTTGTAAGACAATGAACCAATTAGCATCCTTAAGTGCCTCTTTGACATTCTTTGGTTCAATGGTTGAGATGAAAAATGAGAATACAACATGATTTCTTACCTCAGATTTAGTTTGTATTCTAGAGTCTAGGGGTGATATAAGATTCTCCAAAAGATGAGAGGACTTATTCTTTCAGTTAGATCCTTTTGTGCTTGACCCCGACTGATTGGGTCCAGGTTCTGCACTTACCTAATTATTAGGATACTGAGAGTGTGAGCTTGTATTGTCATAATCAATGTCTAAAGGTCTGGTCCCTCATTAGATTTGGCATTTTCATCTCCATGACTTTCACTATTCTTATTGTGACCCTTTTCTTTATTTCTCTATTCTCTACTTTCTTCACCATTTAATGAGTCTCTTTAAATTTGAAGAAACTCCTTTAATTCTACATCATCCTTGTACCTAAAATCCTTTATGTTTCCTAATTCATTAAATATACCATGAACACTTTCTTCTACACATAGGTTTCATTTGTTACAGATCTTGTATGCTTTGCTGGTTGATGAATACCCAACAAACACTCCCTCTTAACTTTTGGGATCAAACTTCCCATGATTATATTTGCTATTATTTATGACAACACTTGCATCCAAAAGCCCTCAGGTACCCAATCTTAGGTTTTCTATTGTTCAGCAGTTCATAAGGAGTCTCATTTAATATGGACCTAATTAGGCATCTGTTAGTTACAAGCAAGTAGTGTTGACTGCTTCAGCCCAGAAATTCTTAGAAAGGATTAAATCTTTCACATTTTTCTAGCAATATCAGCTAGTTTCCTATTTTTTCTTTCCATAACTCTATTTTTCTAGGGATTCGTAGGTGTTGGAAGCTGTGACTTATTCTATGCTCTCCATAAAACTGATCCATCTTGATATTATCAAACTCAATTCTATGACCTGATCTTATGTCAGCATCCTTGGAGTTATAATTAACTTGAATCTTCTTGGTAAGAGTGATAAATGATTCAAAAGTTTCACCTATGGACCTAAGGAATATGGTCGAGGTGAATCTTGAGAAGTCATATATAATTATAAGAATATACCTCTTCCCTACCCTACTTTGAACCTTGAAAGGTCGACATATATCTATATGTAGTAATTTTAGAGGTCTAGAAGTGCTAACATGCTTTTTTTGTTTGAATGAGGACCTTGTCTTCTTTTCTCTAGCTCACGCATCACAGACTTGGTTTTCTATAAATTTGACTTTGAAGATTTTAGGGACCAAGTCCCTAGAAACTAGTTTGTTTAGTAGTGATGAGCTCACATATCCCAGTCTTTGATGCCATAATTTAGTGTTGTCACTTTGAGCACTAAGACATATGAGCTCATCGCTTGAAACTGAGCTAAGATATGCTATATTATGTTTTTGCACCTTTTTCTCGTAGAACTACTTCACCTAAATTGAGACTGATCACAATGCATCCATATGACAGAAACTTCACTTTATTTCCTTTATCATAAATCTGTGATACACTAAGAAGACTATATTTCAATCCATTGATAAAATATATATTTTCAATGGCATGATTTGGTGATCTTGAATCTTCCCAACACCTTTAATATTTATTTTTTTCTATTTACAAATGAGACACTTCCATATTGAAATGCCTTCAGTGAGAGAAAGTTTTTTGTTCGTCCAGTCAAATGCTTGGAGCATCCACTATCTATTAGCTAACATTAACTGTTTCCTCTTCCTCTCACCTGCATTAGTAATCACCTGTTAGACTTGGGAACCCATTTAAGTCTAAGCTCCCAATATGTTGACAATGGGGTAATTAAGGATTTCTTGGTCCAGCTGTGCAATCTTGAATGACTGTATTCTACATGAGCATCTCCCCAATGCCTTATACTAGGTTTTTTGATTGACTTGTTTATTTCTTGACTGTACGTCTAAAAACTTTGCTTAACTCTCTTTCTTGAGTCACAATCTCTTTTTAGATGCCCATTTCTACCACAGAGGGTACCCAATAGGTTGTCAAGTACAGAAACATACTTGCTATATGGATTGTAATGGGGTTTTTAGTTTTCCTTCATAGACCTTGTACTCAATTGGACTTTTGATTTGTTAAACTGCATAAGAGTTTAGAGGAGGTAGTCCATTTGAGAGATTCTTGAAGATCTTCTTTGACCTAGACCATATCCCTCTCTAGTTGAGAGTTTCACTTAATGAGGATTCAATAAGTTTAGAAGACCTTTTTAACCTCTCCTCAAGTCTAACTAAAGGCTACTACTTTCCCCTTTTCCTTAGACTGTCCTACAGAAAATTTCAGTAATTTTTCTTTGAGATCATCAATTTTTTTGACAAAACACTTAATTTTACCCAAAATCAGATCCTTTAATAGCAAAAGACACTTTTCATTCGCAGAAACTTCAAGAGTTTCAGCCCAAAGATCTTTCTCATTAGTAAGCTCAGCTAATGAGTCTATCAAGATAGTTACAAAACACCTTAAACCTTTTTATAGAGTAATTATTAAAAAAAATTTTGATATCAAAAGAGTTATATCTTTATTATCTTCATCATTATACTTAGCCATGAATGCAAAGAGTCAATCAAAGGCATCATTTGAATCTTTAATAACCATCATAGAAATATCCTCAAGGAGTTAGGAGTCATCATAATCACTAGATGAGTTTCTCCAGGCTGCTAGAGCTTACTTCACTACATAATCAATAGTTGCTCTTCTTCTAAAATTGTCTGGAACCAGGTCCTTCTGCTTTCTTTATCTGGTCCACCTCTTCAATAATCCTTGAGCTCTACCTTATTATAACACCTCGAAAATGGGTCTCGAGATGTCACACGATGCTCAAGACTATGAGTAGACTTAAGCTAACCCTATATGCCTTCTACTAAATTTGAAGCTTATAATAAAGAAAATACAGATATATAACTAAAGCTAAAATGTGGAATTCTGTATGAGGTAATCTGAAATTGTCTGAATATAATATCTGAAAAATACTAAACTCAAGAGTCAAATCAATCAATACTGAAAATCTGAATCATAGCTAGCAGTCTGACAAACCTCTACTACTAATAACTAGAGAGCCACTGGGATAAGTCCCCAGCTGACTCAAACTAACTAAAAAATACTGAATCAACTAGTGTAATAAACTAGAGAATCTGAATGACTGGGTCCCCAAACTATGAGGACTCACCAACTATCGGGATATAGATTGAGATGCCCGAAATCACTCATGTTGCTAAAACTAAGAACCTAAACCTAAATTATGAGACAATGTAGCACATAGACGTATATGTGGATCAGTACTTCTGGATTGTACTGAGTATATGGGGGTGAATGCATAAGTAAATCAATATCTCAACATTTTTATAAATTTGCAAAGAATGCATGCTAAGTGTAGATAACTCACATAATCTTGAATAACTGAAAGATGAAAATCATAAACATGAGAAATAAACATGCTATGTAGATCTAGTGAGTGATAACACTTAGTTCTAAAAGTTGTACAGTTCTAAAAGTTGTACTTGTCTTCTATCTTAAAATCATACTGTCTAAGTGTAGAAATGACTCAATTCTGTATCTATAAAATGAAATCTGAAATCTCATAGATAATGTCAAATGTAAAGCAAAATCTGAATAAAACTGTAAGCCTTTACACTTAGTTTCTAAAAGTTGTTCTGTAAGTCTTTGCTATTAGGCTGTAGGGAAATACTTTTAAAAACTGTTCTGCAAGTCTTTACTATTAGGGAGGTTCTTTTAACTGACATACACTATGTGAGGTATCATAGTGTCCAACGTCTAGTTCCCTTATAGGAAAACCTCATGTTGGGAAGAGGTGTCATACTCTTGCCAAAGAGTATAACCTAATATAAGTGATCACATCTGTATCTGTCATCCATATAGAAATAGGAATAATCTGATAATATGAACCTACGTTGGCTCATAGTTCTGGGGCTTGTAAACATACCCAACTCGCTGCTAAATACTACTCCCTTTAATCTGTATGCTTATTCTATAGGAAATCCACTTTAAAACTAGTACAACGGTTTATAATGAAAACCAACGGTATATCTACCAATTTCAACTGTAATTGAAACTGTAAAGTGGATTCCATGTCTAAGCTAAGATCAAAAGATCAAATCTTTGTTCAAAATATGAAAATAACAAATCATGGAAGCTTAAAAGCATAATCTTCTTGAAATAACAACGTTCAAACTAGGGCTAGTAACCCATGCATCAATTTTATGTCAAATCATCATAAAGTTCATGCTTGATAATGAAAATAGCGATAATTCAATTCTAAATCTGGAAATTTATATCATATGCACGAAACTACGAAAATAGACATGCAATTCAACTTCTAATTCATTTGAAATCTCATAATCTTGCAAATAGAAAATATTGGGTGTAAACCCTATTTCAAAACTCATGTAAATTCATGTAAAATTAACTTCAAAAACTACTTTTGGGCACAAGGATGAAAGAAGCATCCTTGTTGAAAACCCCACATAACTCAATTGATGAAGAAACTTGAACTTGAATTCCTATTTATTCTTTTGAAAATGATTTCTTGAAGTTCTTTAATTGGGAATCTATAATTTTAAGCTATCTTGGAAAAAGAATGGTGGAATTTGGATTTCTTGGGGTTTAAGATTTGATGTTCTAGGGTTTCTTGGAGAGAAATTATGTGAAAAACATGCATAATATGCTTAGAATAGGCTAGATTTTGTGTTTTACATGATTTGGGGTTTTGGGAAATGACTAGATTATCCTTTGTAAAATTTAACTTGGAACTGGAAAATCCCAATTTTGGGCCCCACCACGATGCGGTAACATCGCGGTGGATCTCTGGAAAAAAAATGAGCTCCGTTTTGGCCTCTGGCATAATCCAGCGTAAACGAGTTGCGTCATTGAAAAAAGGACGAGTTCTATTTTGCACTCCACCGCGATGTGGTGTCTGTCTAATTAGAAATTCTAACGCGATACATGAAAATCACATTGAGCTACTAGAAAGGGATGAACGGGAACTGAAACTTTACCACGACGCGGGCTAATCGTGGTGCTCAACTTGAAATCAGACAATTGGGAATTTTTCCTTCTCCATGATGCGATGCTTATCGCGGTGTTCTACTAGTCTCACTAAAATTACCATATCTTCTCAACCGAGTATTGAATTGAGGTAAATTGATATCTTTGGAAACATAATTCAATTATCTACATATTGGTGGGTCTAGAACTGGAAAATTCCACATGTATCAAGAGTTATTCATTTTTAGAGTTGACCCTTGACATTCTAGGAGCTAAACTGAGCTAGGAAAAAGTACGGGGTATTACAATATCTCCCTTAAGGAAATATTTGTCCTTGAATGAGACTAGTTAAACTAAAGATTCTGAGGGACTGAGGCTATATGCTGGCATACTCAACTAAAACAAACTACATGACTGAATCTAAAACATACTGAGCGACTGAACTAATCTACGAGTGCATGAATTTACATGAAGATAATTATATAGCTGAATCTGAGACTGAAAAAGAACTGAATTAAGTAAGATTGTTACCTTACGTGGAATTTGAGTTTGTGGAGAAGAGATGAGGATACTTGGTTCACATGTCTACTTCTGCTTCCCAAGTAGCACCCTCAACAGACTGATTTTGCCACAGAACTTTGACCAAGGGAACTTCTTTGTTCCTTAGTCTACGGGTCTGATGATCAAGAATCTCTACTGGAACTTCTTCATATGAAAGACTAGTTTTAATATCTTTAATCTCTAAAGGGACTAAAATAGCTGAATCATTCATGTATTTCTTCAATAAGGATACATGGAACACTGGATGAATTGATGACAAGTCTGCAGGTAGCTCAAGCTCATACGCTACCTTCCCCACACGACGCAAAATCCTGTAGGGAGCCATATATCGAGGACTAAGCTTCCCTATTTTGCCAAACCTCTTCACCCCCTTCATGGGTGAAACTTTCAAATACACAAGAACATCTACTTCAAACTCAAGATCTCTCATTCTTACATCTGCATAAGATTTTTGATGACTCGTGGCTGATTTCAATCTCTGTCAAATCAACTGAACTTTCTCTATGGCTTCAAACACCATATCTGGCCCAATAAAAGTGGCCTCACCCACTTCGAACCAACCGACTGGTGATCTACATCTTCGCCCATAAAGAGCCTCAAATGGGGCTATCTGAATACTAGAATGGTAACTGTTATTGTAGGCAAACTTAATCAACGACAAATGATCATACCAACTACCTTTGAAATCAAGAACACATTCCCTCAACATATCTTCTAAGGTCTGAATGGTCCTCTCTGCCTATGGATGAAAAGATGAACTGAGATGAACCTGGGTACCAAGACCCTTATGAAGGGCTTTCCAAAACTGAGAGGTAAACTGAGTACCTTTATCTGAGATGATGGGAACTCCATAAAATCTAACCAACTCTCAGATATGCAGCTTACCATAATCTTCAGTTGCGTAGGACGTGTGAACTGGCAAGAAATGGGATGATTTAGTCAATCTGTCTATAATAACCCATATTGAATCATGTTGATGACGTAAATGGGGTAGTCCAGTCACAAAGTCCATATTCACCTCTTCCCACTTACAAGTGAGAATACCAAACTCTTATAATGTACCACTAGGTCTCTGGTGCTCAACCTTAACCTATTGATAAGTTTCATACTTGGCTATAAATTCTGTGATATATTTCTTCATATCACTCCACCAATAGACTTCCCGCAAATCACGGTACATCTTGGTGGGTCCTAGATGAATGGAGTAACGCGCACCATTCTCTTCTTCCATAACTCTTTGCCTCAAATCATCAACACATGGCATACATAATATATTCTGGTATCTCAACAAACCATCTCCCCCTTGGGAGAAAACCTCTACCTTTTGGTATTTAACTGAACCCTTCAGTTTGTCCAAACTAGAATCCCTGTCCTTCTTTTCTTTAACTTTAGAAACTAGAGAAGATTCTGAACTACTCTGAACCCAAACATTCCCTTCAACTGAGACAACCAACCTCACACCCAATCTAGATAATTAGTGCACTTCTTGAACTAATTCCCTCTTATCATTCTCTACATGAGCAACACTACACATAGAAAGTCTACTAAGGGCATCTGCCATTACATTAGCCTTTCCCGGATGATAAAACACACTCATATCATAATCTTTCAACAATTCTAACTATCCCCTCTAACTAAGATTTAAATCTCTCTGAGTAAACATTTATTGCAGGCTTTTGTAGTTTGCAAACACATCAACAAGCACCCCATAAATATAGTGCCTCCAGATCTTCAAGGAAAACACAACAGCTGCTAACTCAATATCATTGGTAGGGCAGTTCTTTTTGTTAGGTTTAAGATTTCTAAAGGCATAGGATATAACCTTACCTCTCTACATTAGAATACAACTCAGACTGATTCTAGAAGTATCATAATACACAACAAACCCATCTGTACCATCTAGTAGCGCTAAAACTGAAGCTGAAGTGAGTTGAGTCTTCAACTCCTAAAAACTCTTCTCACAAGAATCTGACCACTGATACTTAAATTTCTTCTGAGTGAACCTAGACATAAGGGATGAAATAGAAGAAAAACCTTCAATAAAACATCTATAATAGCCAGCTAAACTCAAGAAACTTTTGATGTCTAATGGAGAAATGGATTTAGGTCAGTTTTTTTCTGCTTCTGTCTTTTGGGGATCAACTCTAATGCCATCACTGGAAATAATATGACCGAGGAAAGCTACCGACCTTAGCCAAAATTCATATTTTCTAAATTTGGCGAACAACTAGTGATCTCTATGAGTTTGCAGCACAATTCTAAGATGGTCTGCATAGTCATCCTCACTACGAGAATAGACAAGAATATTATTGATAAAGACTTTGACAAATATTCCAAATACTATTTGAACACTCTGTTCATCAAGTCCATAAAGGCTGTTGGGGCATTTGTCAGCCCGAAGACATGACTAGAAACTCAAAATGACCATAACAGGTTCTGAAAGCTGTCTTTGAAATATCATATTCCCTTACTCTAAGTTGATGATAGCTGGATCTAAGGTCTATCTTTGATAAGTAACTTTAAACTTAGAGTTGTTTGAATAATTCATCAATCCTAGAAAGAGGATATTTGTGTTTTGACTGTGAATTTATTCAGTTGATGATAGTCAATGCACATTCACAAAGAACCATACTTCTTTCGCACGAATAGGATGGGAGATCCCCATGGAGAGACACTGGGCCTTATGAAACCTTTATCTAAGAGGTCTTTGAGCTACTCTTTTAACTTTTTAAGCTCGGCCAGAGCCATATGATATGGAGGAATGAAGATGGGCTGAGTATCTGGGAGAAGGTCAATACCGAATTCTATTTCCCTATCGTGAGGTACCCCTGGTAAATCATAGGGAAAACCATTAGAAAACTCATTGACTACACGGACTAACTAAACTGTTGGAGCCTCAGACTTAGTGTCTTTGACTCGAACTAGATGATAGACACACCCTTTTGAGATCAAATTTCTGGCTTTAATATAGGATATGAAATGACTCTTGAGAGACTTAATTAACTTCCCACTCATAGATTGGCTCATCTGGAAACTGAAAATTCACCACTCAAAAGCGACAATCTATGGATGCATGACAGGAATGGAACCAATCTATACTTATAATAAGGTTAAAGTCGACCATATCTAATTCTATTAACTCTGCTAACATAATTTTATAAAGGACAATGATAGGACACTTTATATAGATCTTTTTGGAAACAACTGACTCACCCATTAGGGTAGAAACTAGGAAGGGCTTAGGGATCTTTTTAGGACCTATTTCAAATTTTACTGCAACTAGTGGGGTCACATAAGAGAAATTTGACCCAGGGTCTAACAATATATAAACATCAAGATGAAAGACACAAAGCATACCAGTAACAACATATGGTGAATCCTCCTTCTCCTGGCGAGATGATAAAGCATAAAACCAATTTTGGCGCTGACCGCCACCGATACTGGATGATACGCCTAGGGGAGGGGCTGGGCAACCTATAGGAGCTGGTGCTCTAGTAGCCTGAGTCTGGAGACAAACATCCCCATTTCCCTGCTTAGAATGTGAACAATCTTTGATTTTATGACCCAACTTACCACAACCATAACAACCTTTCTATCCCAACAAGCACTCACCAAGATGATTCTTACCATACTAAGCACATGGAGAATAACTGGGTTTTCCACTCATACTATT
This sequence comes from Capsicum pubescens, assembly GCA_030864215.1. Classification (NCBI taxonomy): domain Eukaryota; kingdom Viridiplantae; phylum Streptophyta; class Magnoliopsida; order Solanales; family Solanaceae; genus Capsicum; species Capsicum pubescens. Next base: position 132,218,371 of record CM061540.1, on the reverse strand, counting down.
CTGAGATCTGGACATAGAAGTCTTACCCCGTTACTCTTGCCTAGCTCTGAGAGTGGGAGCGCTAGCTGAAGATGGTGCTAGAATAGATGAACGATTCTAAAACTGCGAATGATTTCCCCCTCCAAATTTAGTCTGGCCATACTCAAACTACACGATTCTAGCTTTCTTATATCCCCTTTCTCCCCCCTTTAACTTTTTTTCCTTAATCTGTTGGGCATGAATCATCAACCTAGAAAGATCTATGTCCCCAATAAGCATGGCAGTCCTATACTCCTTGACTACCAAACTAGATACTCCAGTAACAAACTTACTCATACTTTCCCTAGGGTTAGCCATCATATCAGGAGCATACTTAGACAACTGGTTGAACTTAAGAAAGTAATCCTTCACTATCATAGAGACCTACCTCGGGTTCACAAACTCCTCTACCCTATCTTCTCTTATTTCAAGCGAAAAGAACCTATCCAGAAATGCATCCTCAAATACTTACCAACTCATAAGAGCTTCATTCTCACCTCTACCATTCTTCCACATAACCACCCAATCATACGCCACATCCTTCAGTCTATAGAATGCCAACTCTACACTCTCTTCCTTAGTAACATGCATAATCTAGGTGATCTTTCTTATCTCATCTAAGTTTAGCTATAGGTCCTCACCTGCTTTTGACCCAAAGAACTCAGGCGGATTCATTCTCATGAAGTCACAAATTCTTGATCCTGCTAAATTACTATTTTGATGAAGTGGGACTGCCGCTTGATGGTTTCCCTAAACATTAGCATTCATAGCCTGGGCCAACACCTGAAAGGCAACCGGAAATTCAGCATGGGATACATTCTCATTCAGAGAGTCAGCAGGTTGGAGTGGCTGGTTATCATTTCTGTCTGAATTAACTCGACGAGGAGGCATATTCAAATACCACATAAGAGCATGAGTTAAAAGCAGACAACGACACTATAAGCATGATAGATCATAAAAGAAAGAAATAATTTCCCAAAAACATCCCGTAGCCTATTGCTCATAAATGTGGCGCGCTTCACACCCATGATCAAGACTCTATGTAACACGGCTTGTATGACTCCCTAGGACTCTTATAACCTTAGGCTCTGATAAAAAATTTGTATGGCCCCAAAAAAGGGTCTAGATACGTCACATGGTTCCCAAGACTACGATTTGCCTTAAGCTCTGTACGACTTTTACTAAATCTGAAGCTCATAATAAAGAAAATATAGATATATAATTAAAGCTAAAATTTGGAATTCTGTATGAGTTAAGCTGAAACTGTCTAAATATAATATCTGAAAATACTAAACTCAAGAGTTTGATCAACCAATACTAAAAATATGAATCATAGCTAGCAGTCTGACAAGCCTCTACTACTAATAACTGGAGAACCACTGGGACAAGTCCCCAGCTAACTCAAACTGACGAAAAAATACTGAATTAACTACTGTACTAAACTAGAGAATCTGAATGACTGGGTCCCCGACCTATGAGGACTCACCAACTGTTGGGATATATATGAAGATGCTCAAAATCACTCACGCTGCTGAAACTGAGCACCTAAACCTACATTATGAGATAATGTAGCACATAGACATATATATAGATCAGTACTTCTAGATTGTACTGAGTATATGGGGGTGAATGCATGATTAAATCAATATCTCAATAATTTTATAAATTTAAAAAGAATGTATGCTAAGTGTAGATGACTCACATAAGCTTTAATAACTGAAAGCTGAAAATCATAATCATGAGAAATAAAACATGCTATGTATATTTAGTAAGTCATAACACTTAGTTCTAAAAGATGTACTTGCATTTTATCTTGAAATCATACTGTCTAAGTGTAGAAAGAACTCACTTTTGTATCTGTAAACTGAAATCTAAAATCTCATAGCTAATGTCAAATGTAAAGTAATATCTGAATAAAATTGTAAGCCTTTACACTTAGTTTCTAAAAGTTATTCTGTAAGTCTTTCCTATTAGACTGTAGGAAAATACTTTTAAAAACTATTCTGCAAGTCTTTACGTTATGGAGGTTCTTCTAACCAATATACACCATGTGAGATATCATAGTATCCAATGTCTCATTTCCTTATAGGAAAACCTCACATTGGGGAGAGGTGTCATACTCTTGCCAAGTAGTATAACCTAATCTAAGTGATCACATCTGTATCTGTCATCCATATAGAAATAGGAATAATCTGATAATATGAACCTACGTTGGCTCGTAGTTTTGAGGCATGTAAACATACCCAACTCGGTGCTAAATAATATTCTCGTTAATATGTATGCTCATTCAGTAGGAAATCAACTTTAAAACTAGTACAATGGTTTATTATGAAAACCAATGGTATATCTCCTAATTTAAACTGTAACTGAAACTGTAAAGTGGATTCTATGTCTAAGATAAGATCAAAAGATCAAGTCTTTGTTCAAAATCTGAAAATAACAAATCATGGATGCTTAAAAGCATAATCTTTTTGAAATAACAACATTCAAACTAGGGCTAATAACCTATGCATCAAATTCATGTCAAATAATCATATAGTTCATGCTTGATAATGAAAATAGTGATAATTCAATTCTAAATCTGGAAATTTATATCATACGCATGAAAATATGAAAATAGACATGCAATTCAACATCTAATTCACTTGAAGTCTCGTAATCTTGCAAATAGAAAATATTGGGTATAAACCCTAATTCAAAACTCATGTAAATTCATGTAACATTAACTTGAAAAACTAATTTTGGGCATAAGGATGAAAGAAGTATCCTTGTTGAAAACCCCACATACCTCAATTGATGAAATTGATGAAGAAACTTGAACTTGGATTCCTATTTGTGCTTTTGAAGATGATTTCTTGAAGATCTTAAATTGGGAATCTTTAATTTTGAGCTATCTTGGAAAAAGAATGGTGAAATTTGGATTTTTTTGGAAATTAAGATTTGATGTTCTAAATTTTTTGGAGAGAAATTATGTGAAAAGCATGCATAATATGCTTAGAATAGGCTAGATTTTGTGTTTTACACGATATGGGGCTTTGGGAAATGACTAGATTTCCCTTTGTAAAATTTAACTTGGAATTGAAAAATCCCAATTTTGGGCCCCACCGTGATGCAGTACAATCGTGGTGGCTCACTGGAAAAAGGATGGGCATTATTTTAGCCTCTGGCGTGACGCAGCGTAATCGCGTTGCATCACTGAAAAAGAAATGAGTGCCATTTCACACTCTACCACGATGCGGTGTCTATCTAATTGGGAATTTTGATGCGATACAGGAAAATCACGTTGAGCTACTGGAAAGGGACGAACAGGAACTAGAACTTCACTGTGATGCGGGCTAATCATGATGCTCCACTGGAAATCAAACAATTGTGAATTTTTCCTTCTCCACAATGTGTTGCTTATCACGGTGTTCTATTGTTTTCACTAAAATCACCATAACTTCTCAACCGAGTATTGGATTGAGGCAAAATTGGTATCGTTGGAAAGCTAATTCAATCATCTACACATTGGTGGATCTAGAACTGGAAAATTCCATATGTATCAAGAGTTATTCATTTTTAGTGTTGACCCTTGACATTCTAGGAGCTAAACTGAGCTAGAAAAAAGTATGGGTATTAAACTTATACATGAGGCAGTTCTTGATAAAATGACAAGCTTTTCCACACTTATGACATAAGTCATTTTCTGTATCAGATCTTCTTGAGTTTCCTCTTCTTTTAAATCCTCTATTTCTCCTTTTAACCTTGTGAAATACCTTGGTTATGTATGCTATATCTTCATCCTCTTCACAGTCTTTACCTTTGGATGCTTTAAGTGTTGAGCTCTTTTTTTTCCTCAGTTTCTTTCTCATCCCACTCTTTATTTTTGTTCATTTCATAAGTTTTCATATTTTTTATGAGCTCATCCATTATAAGGGTCTTCATGTCCCTTGCTTCAGTAATAACATTTAATTTACCTTGAATTGGGACTACTACTAAGCACTTTTCTTTCTTGCTTAGTAAGCCTGATGTCCTCACCTAGATTGTGTAACTCATTTATGATGGATGTAAACCTCGTATGAATTTCCTAAATAGTTTCTCCTTCTTTTATGGTGAAGGTTTCATATTATATGGTAAGAATGTCAACCTTTGACTCATTTAATAGACTAGTACCCTCATATGCAGTTTTTAAACAATCCCAAGTCTCTTAGAAAATTTGTAAACTAAGATCGTGTTATACTCATTAGGTCCTATACCACATGCTAGCAACTTCTTTTCTTTGTAGTTATTTTCTATTTTCATACGATTATCTGCACTATACGTTCTTTGGGTCTTGGGGACTAGTCAGGTGACCTCCCCTTCATTCACTTCTCTCATGGGAATATATGGACCATCTAGGATAACATCCATCAATTCACTATCTTCCAACACTATAAAATCATACATTTTTGTTTTCCACCAACCATAGTATTGACTATTGAATCTTTGGGGTCTAGTGGTAGACTGACCCTCTTTTAGGTTTACTGGAGCTATCATTTTTGAGTTGTATTCTCTAGGTGTTAACATTTTAGAGAGAGATACCTCTAATAACAACTGATGAAGTGTATGGGTCCACTAAACACAATAGGACCTAGTCCCTAAGCTACAAATACAGTGCAGAATAAATAAAGAAGAGATAGTGGAATAATGTAAAAACACTAAAAGCTTACGTGGAAACCTCTTTGCTCAAGGAAAGTAAAAACCACGACTTACCATCAAGATTTCTAAACTCTACTCTTCTTCAGGAAACCAACTGATTACAAAATCTTATAATCACTAATTCTTGTAATAACTGTATTACAATACAAGTGAGATAACTCTAACATAATTACAACTGACTAACTCTAGTCATACATCCTAAGAAGGTCTACCCAAGACTCAACACACAAATGATAAGAACAACCACTTGACTAACTTACAAATAACTCGAACAACCAACTCTGCCTGCTTTAACTCGAGCTCAGAATTAGACAAGCTACACATCTACTATCCTTTATCATCAGGAGTAGATTTATAATATAAGACCAAAAGAACCAATAATACAACACACAAGACTAAGGATGAGTGAGAAATTATGCGTCTTGTATGAGTCGTGTTCAAAGATGACCTTTTCTTTTTGAGAAGTTCGATCTTGATGTTTGCAAAAACTAGGTTTTGTTGTGAGTAGATGGTCCTTTTATATGAGACAATAAAATATAGGCATCTTGCTATTGGTTGAGGTTCAGCTCCTCTACTATCGTACCATCAACTTTCTGTAGGAAAGTACAACTTCCAACTGTGATCAAGCAAGTCATTGTCAAAGTACGACTTCATATAGGACCAGGTCCCATAGATACTGAATAAGGCGCTTATCAAGTTCCTTGTGGAATAGTTTGCATATCGTCAAAAATTCAAGAGTGTAACACACATGTTGAAAGAATTTGAGATAGCTCAGAAGTTGATCAACCTCAAACTCTGAATATTTCCTATTTACCTACCTGTTCTAAAACATTTTTATGGTTGAGTCTAGTTTTGTGTAATAATACCATAAATTTGAAATGGGGGAAAATTTTTGCTTCAGAAAATCATTTAACAGATTGTCCCTGTTTAGTTGAGTAAGATGAAATAATATAATAAATCTGGAGTGTGACGTATTAATGATATTTTGTTAACTAATATTTCAATGTGTTTAGAAATTACTCCTCCATTTTAATTTATTTGTCTGAATTTGAATTGACATAGAGTATGAGAAAGTAAAAATATTTTTTAATCTTGTGGTCTTAAAATGAAAATATAGAGCATGTATCAAAATGTCCATTAATCTTGTGGTGTTAAACATATCACATGAAAAGTTGAAATTAGAGAGTTACTAAAAAAAGAAAGGAGAGATTCTTTCAGAAATTGACTAAAACGGAAAGTATGATGAACCAATTGAAAGTGATCGAGTAAAACAAGTGATATAGTGTACGAGTTGAGAGATTTACAAATGAATATCATTAAGAGTAGTTTAAATATTTATAAAAGAATTTTGTACAAGCGGGATGTTATTTTTCCTTTTTTTAGAATTGTTCATACTGGATAAAACATTTTTAGTTAGTCTCAATTTTTTTATGTTTGCTTTGCAACTTATTTAACTAAGAATTTGCTCCACGTGGCCTCAAGAAAGGAGATTACAGATAATGCTATTACTATTTTTTGATTGGGAAAAGTTGTCTGTGTGTATTCATTTTAGAGTGCCTCACTCCAGTCAAGTGTATGATTTAATGTTTGTTTGTGTGTAGTCTTCTGGATCTAATTGTGTTTTTATGCTTTGTGTTGAAAACATAGAAAAGAGATATAAGAAATTCTCAGTCTTATTAAAAAAATGCTTTATGTATTTATTTGTTGAAATTCAATCCATTGTCATCACAAATGCATCGACCAAGATCAGGCATGTCCTAGGTAAGTACACAAGTATATAACAAAATTTTAAGAAACTGAGCATCTGCCTAAATATTTGTATCTCCAATGTTTCAAACTATTCATGAAGACATTGTCACACAGAGGAGGCTTGTCTCAAGTCTGCCTTGGTACCACCTATTCCATTCAAAATGTAGTGTTCCAACAATCATCCAAAGCTTCACTTTAAATTGTTTGAATTCTTCAATCTTCATTGAACGAAATCCCAAACAAGTAGTTTAGGACCAAATACTAACTGTTTGTTCACCTTATTTTTCATAAGGATTTAAGTTATTCTGCGCCAATTTATAGCTAGAAAAATATGACAACAAAATAGGAGCAAAGAAGCCAATAATTCAAAAAGCAGCAGTTAATACAATAGAGTAGAGTTCTTAGATACTAGGTTACCTGGATTAGAATATGAACAAGTAATCAAAATGATGATTATACTCATGCAACATCATAGGTCCAAGCAATAAGGACAAACCTTCTGATATACTCGGAAAGGAAATTTCTGGAGATAACTTAATAACTGAAGGACGTAACAAAGCTTGAGATGACACAATAAAAGTATAATACAAACCCAGGACTTTTTAATTGATGAGAAAGGCAAAGACTATAATGTACAACCAAAATTATATAAAATAGAACTAAGATATAAACTATTTTATTGGACTAACATAATTTGACATGTTACCACCAACCTTCCTTCGAAGAAGATGGATCAGAGCAAAGACAGATAAGATGAATCATCATTATTTTTTTGGTTTTGAGTCTGGATTTACTATATTATTTTAGCTTACTCAACTAAACACGGACAAATACATTAAATAATTTCTTGAAGAAAATATTTACCATTTTAGATTCTATTTAGTTATATGTCTTTGTTAAGTCTTTCTAAAAAAGCAAAGTTCATCTATGTGGACTCAATTCATACGGCAGTATGCCTTAGTGGTTCTATGTGTTTCTAAATTCTAAGTTTATTGTGTTTCTAAACTCTAAGTTTAGATAAGTCTTTACATGATTAGTAATGTTGAATTGAACCTTTCTTGACACTTTGACAAGTCTATACAAGCTTTTAGATAAATCACCCTTCTATTCAAAATACTACCTTCGAAGTAAAAAAGGAAAAACACCCTAAACTTTCTTCTTCTATTATAGGGGTCTGGACAGTCAAAAATGGTGGATGTGGAGAAGCTAATCTACTTTGGTAGCAATCATCATCAGATTTTGAAAGAAGATAAAGATGTCAATTTCTTGAAATTATGTATGGAGCAATCTAATGCCCTTCAACCGCAGTGCCACTCTAAGCACCAGGCCCTTCAGAGTTCCATTCAAGGTGGGTTTTTTGTATCTTTTCTAATTCCATTAGACTTAGCAAATTGTAGATTGGGTGTTTACTAAAATTTTTAGTGGTTTTATTGTCTTAATGTATGAATCTCGGTGACTTGAGGTTGTTCCTTTTTCCAGTTAGAGTTTTCGCTTATCGCTATAAAGTATGTGAGGAAGAATAAGTTAGCTTAAAGATTGCATCTTTGAAATCGTGCACACAGAGTTCACAATGCATTTACTACTGAATTTTGAAAATCTTTGGGAAATGGTATGATGGTGATTGAGTGAACCTCTTGTTGTAGTGTGAATGGAAAATGAAAAGTTGCTTGGAAGGGACACAACTCTTTGAGTAAAAGACACACTATTTCGGGAAAAGGTATGATTGTTTGGATGATTGTGGCTATTCGAAAAAGACACACTCTTTCAAATGGACAGACATGACTATTCAGAAAGGATACACCTTTTCGGTGAACCATTACCACCTTTCGGAAGGGGCACTTAACGGCTATATAAACCTGCAGTTTTTCACAGGTTTAGTATATATGAATTTTTCTGTACTTGAAAACATTTCTTGTCTTCTAAAATACTGTAGAGTGAGTTCGAAGATAATTCGATCATTTGACGTACCACTATAGTTGAATTTTTAGTCCATTTTATCTTGGGAGGAAAATTCTGCAACCTCGAGTACTTTAGGGGAATTATTTCCTTAAGGACACTTCGTGAAGTCGAAGGACTTGGCCTTTTTCTTCTTCATCTATTTTTCAATAAAATTCTGAAAACACACTTCTTTGAAAGGTCATTTTGATCTTGTGTTGAAGGTGTAATATAACTTCATAAATCTTCTTGTTTTATACTTGAACTTGTGTTGAAGTTGTTGTACCTAAATACAGATTTTGTGTATCCGAAAACATTGAACACAACAATCTTAAGGAAATAATTTTGGAAAAAAAATATTCTTGTTTGGTGAAATTTTCTTTTCACTAAAGTTGTTTTTTTTAGAATCTATATTGTTTTGTTTCTGGAGATTAAAGCTTTTATCTTTCTACTCCATTTGAACTTAACTAGTGATTTGAAGAAATAAAATCTTCATCACAAGTTAAAGATCACTCGATTGATGATTGGAAGTCATACTGTATTACTAAATACTAAGGGACTAGTACTATGTTACTGATACATGAATAACTGTATATGACAGTTCTGATTAAGAAGAACTGGTCTGGTTGACTGTGTCTGACAATCCTGAATGTGGTGGAACTAGCTGAGTTCTGTATTAAAAGTTGACTGTAGCTGACAGTCCTAAATCTGAAGAACTATCTGAGTTCTTTTACTGACACTGAGAATGAGACTGAAACTGAGACTATGGGAGGTAATAATCTAACCGACATGCCCTGAAACTGAACTGGTGGGGTCCAATATTTTCCCTGATTGGAAGGGCGTCAATACTGTGCCACGGGTAGAGACAACATGTGAGTAACCCTATTCTATATTTGGGAGATCATTCCGTCTGCCCTACTATCAGGTCAACTCAAAAGAGATGCATTAGCCCTATGGGTAGGGACATCTCAACCTACTCTGGCTACGTACTTTTGGAATGCAAGGATTACTTCTAGGAATCACACCCTTTGATTGTAGCAAGTGAGTCCCCATCCTTGGGATCACTCGGTGCTGAATCCTACTCCCAACTAAGTAGATACTAAACTGAATAACTGGGCTGAACTGAATAACTGAACTAAACTGATTAGCTGAACTGATACTAGTGGTATTGCTTAGCGGGGTTAAACTGAGTTAACTGAATTCCGATGACTAACAAAATGTTCTAAGTTCTGAGGACTAATTAAGAGTACTGAAGTTACTGATATTGACTGTGAATACTAAGGTTACAAATATTACTGAGTACTGAGATCACTGAGATTACTGAGCTACTGAGACTATTGAGTTTTCCTGAGTCACATGACTGACTGAATTCTATAGATCATGGCTTAACTGAGAGTATTGTGATAACATGACATGGCTCTAGGCTCACAACTATAATTTTGGGTACGAATACACCCAGGACTCGATGGAAGGAAACTGACACAACATGACTGACTTGATCATAAGATTGGACTCCACAATTCACATTGTCATAAGTAGGGGATATTAATACTTCATGTAGTTCTTCAACATCTTAAGCATGGTAGGGAGTGCATGGATATATTTTATGTACATATTGTATATCTCTATTAGCATACATGCTTCATACCACAACAATAGCAACACATCAATAGCATGGAATTTATATTGAAGTATATAGCTAACATGGACTTGTCATTTAGATATCATGGAACCATGTAAACATGAATTTCTAGCATCCTATGTATTTTATCAAACATTTTGTATGCACTCTTTAAGGCCTAGGTGTGCTTATCAATTTGACAATCTTAATCCATCCAAAATTCATGGGTTTTAACTAACCTATTCACATGCTTCATGAAAAATACATCAATATACAACCTTGAATCCAAACAACAATCATCAACATAAATATAGTCACAACACAACAAGAAAATCACAATTTATAGTTTAAAACATGATTCTTGAGCTCCATGGATGAAAGGGACCCATGGATGAACACTACGTATACCTTAGATTAACAATTCATGAAGATTAACGGTGAAATTTCCTTGAAATAGACTCCTTCTATGAAAACCCTAGGTCTTGTTCTTGAGAGTTTTGATCTTGAGAGGAAACCCTAATCTTGTGGTTGAGAGTGTATGAGAGAGCTTTTTGAGATGTTTAACTAAGGAGAATGGAAGATAATATACTCCTTGAGGCTTATAAGTTGTGGGAAGTGAATAAAAAGTACCAAAATACCCTTACTAAAATGTCTCTCAATTCCTGGGGAAATAGCTGACGACATTCGTGACAAGCCGTCAAGTTGGTGATAGGCCCTCACAGATTGTCATCACAAAAGGGTAAAATTTTTAGTTTCTGGTTAAGGTTGGCGACATTGGTGATAGTCCATCATGGGAATGATGGATTGTCACAAAATGTCATCACCAGGGTCAGAAATATGCCCAGGTCTGACGATATTTCTTATAGGCCATCACGGGCGTGACGACTTGTCACAATTGTCATTACCAATTTTCCATCCAGACATGCTGGAGTAAAATGGGTATAACTCTTTCCTACGATATTGGATTTAGGCTAAATTGGTATCGTTGGAAAGATAATTCAACGAGATTTTATTTGATATATATTAAGCCACCCAGTTCGTCAGATACAACGAGTTATGGTCGATTGAAGTTGACCCAAGTTTTGACGCTCACTAAAACTTGAACGATAGGAAAGCTTTCAACTTGTACTTGAGTTAGGGGACCTCTATGATCTAAACTTATGCTGAAATAGATTACCACACTTCAAAATTGATCAACACACTAAATTTACATAGGATTTGAGGCTTTTGAAACATCTACGCATTGTAATGATGGATTTTCATCCTAGTCCGAAATATGGGGTATTACAATATCTCCCCCTTGGGAACATTCATCCTCGAATGAGACTAGCTGAGATAAGAGAAAAGACAACTGACGTGGATATAGAGCATGAAAAACTGATCATGATTTCATGGATGACATGATTGATAAGTTGAACATATCATACTGAACATGCATATCTGATTCATGCATAACTGATTCATAAGTACATGAGGGAGAGTACTAATAAGTTGATCACGGATATCTGATGCGCAAATATATTACTGAACTGGATTATGAACATGCAATGAATATGTAATGATAAAGATACCAAGTTTGAACTGGGAACTGAGCATGGAATTGAACACCAACTTTGTACTAAATACTTAACATGAAGCTGAATAAGCTTAAAGAGGACTGTTACCTTTAACGGAAATGCTAATGAATCCTGAGATCATTTACTAAACATGCATGAGCAAAAACATGAGAACATAACTGAATTTAGAATGTGATACATGAACTAAACTGAGCTTGCATATACTAGTAAACTCTATCTTGGAGATGGTTACATCCTTGAGATGTCTGTTAGTATGGTTGGATGGGAAGATGGGAGAACAACCCTTACCAAATTGACTGCACATCTGCTAAACTAACTTGAATGACTAATTTATGCTAATAACTTAATACGGGGCATGTAAGACTAAACTGAACTTAGTCGGAATAACTAAACTGGGACTATAGAATATTGTACATAGGAGGTAAGGATTAACTGAGTACCATGAGGTGAATGAGCATGGATTCATGGAGAATGTATTACTTGAAAATGAAGTGCCACACATGTAATATGATTTTGAAAGATTTAGTAAACTGAGGTACTGACAAATAAGAGAGAAACTGATAGTTTCATACCATGGTATAGCGAATCTGAGACTGAATTGAGTTTTAGGATCTGATTACTGAATTGGGACAGAATGTAGGGTTCGATTAACTGAATTTCTGAAATTGATATTTTGATTGACAATCAGGTACTTAGTTTTGAGACTGAATAGAATACTAATTAATGAGTGCTAAATACTAGAAATTGAATGTCAACATCATGAATTTATCACAAGATCTAAATTGAGAATTTTCAGGACATGTTCTGAATTTATATGATCGTTAGGACCGTAGAATAGATAGCAAGAACTAAGCATACTATAAAGATTGGCATGAGTACATGATTCATGAGCTGCATGACTTAAGTTTTGGAGTTTCTATGTTCATGAGATATGATTCGTAACACTTAATGAGTTTGGAACACCTCACACTGGAAACTGAAAACGTATGCTATCCTTAAGGGAAAATGTATGAATATTAACCATATTCATGGAAATGAGATGTGAAGCATGCATGGGAAACATGATAAATGATATATAAAAGAAAATAAGGATACCACATCTACTAATTTGGCACAACTAATAGAATTCTGAAGGCCTGACTTTTTGAGTTTTCATAACTGGACAGTCCCTATATACCTGCCGGGCTATGGTAGACTGACCTAATGGGTAGATACTGGGTAAGGTCCTGTCAATATTTGGTCTGAACTTAAGTTTGACCGTTATGCAAAGATTTTTAAAAGAAAAGAGGCACATGGGTAAGGCGAAACATAAGCATGCGAATGAGAGATCTGAAACATACCAGTGACTGTATTAGGAGAAGTTTCCTAATCCTATTGGGATTAAGGATCATGAAGTCTATTTGGGTGTTTCCCACTAATAGCACTGGAAGTGGCATCCTGCCGATTCGGGCGACCGGGCTGAACTGAAGGACGACTGTGCTGACCTCATGGATCGGGTTTAGGACAATCTTTGACTTTGTGACCTAACTCATCACATCCGAAACACACATCACTACCAGCTATACACACACCCTTATGATGCTTACCACAAGTCTGACAAAGGGGATGGGTAAGGACTCTGCGTTCACTACCCTCTGACCTCGGCTGAGAAGGACTGTAACTACCTGTTCTAGCCCTATTATTTTCTCTCTCTTTCTTTTTAAGCTTATGATCCTCAATCTTTTGAGTATAGACCATCAACCCAGACAAGTCCATATCACTAATCAACATTGTAGTCCAGCACTTCTTAACCACTCTACCTAATCCCCCAGATACAAACTTATTCATTCTGGACCTACTATTTGCCACTACAGGGGGAGCATACCTAGCTAACTGGGTGAACTTAAGGGAGTATTCTTTCACGCTCATCGTACCCTGCCTGAGATTGATGAACTCTAACACTTTAGCCTCCTTCTACTCTATGGGAAAGAATCTATCTAAGAAAGCTATAGCAAACTCTTCCCACTATATGGGCTCTGTATCTGTACCCTTGTCTACCTTCCACTACTTAAACCACGTATGGACTACATCTTGTAGTTGATAGGCGGCTAACTCTATACTTATAAGACCCCATAAAATCCTAAGTCTAAAATTCAGCTCATTAAGCTTTACAAGCTCTAACACTTAGAATATTTTGCTAAGTTCTCAGGACTTAGTCTCATTGTTATACTTCCAAACTTTGGGGATTTATTTGGCGACCTTTCCGACCTCCGTTTTTCGATTTTCAAGTTGCGTTACGATCGATCAAACTCTTAGTAAATCCCGGGTGAGTTTTGGAATTTTTATAGTAGTGTAAGGGCATATTTGGTTGCCCAAACCAGTAGCTAAAGGCATTTGAGCCGCGGAGCCCTCTTATAGCCTTTGTACCCAGTTTTTTTCAGCATTTAAGGGTCAACTTCAAATGATCATAACTTCCTGTATATAATGAACTGGGAGAACTAATATATATCAATAGAAATCTCCTTGAGTCTTATTTCTAATGAAATTGGTTTCATCCAAATCCAACTTCTGAGTAAAAAGATATGATCAATTTACTACAGCCTATCAAAACTGTCAACAGAGGGACAACTTCGTTTTTTTCGTTTTTCTTATGGGTAATTTGGTCGTCCTCCACCCCTATATATACCCTAAACACAGGATTTTCGTTCAATTACAGAAAAATATACTCTCCTCTCTCAAAAACCTCTCAAGAACAAGGCTAGGGTTTCAATAGGGAATCCAAATTCAAGACTCAAATCCAAGAATCTCTCCGTCAATCTTCCAAAAATCAAGAACTAAGGTATGAGTAGTGTTCATCCACGGATTCCTTTCATCCGTAGGAGTCCAATAACCATGCTTTAAATACTATATTGTGATTTTCTTATTGAGATATGATCATGTACATGTTGATGGTTGTTGTTTATGCTTCAAGATGTTAATTTAGGGTGATTTTCATGAAGTATGTGTGCTTGTAGTTAAAACCCATGAAATTGGGTGGTTTAAGATGACTAAATTATTAAGAACACCTATGCCATAAAGTGTGCATGCAAGGTGTTCGACGAAATGCCTAGAATAGGCATAATCATGTTTTCATGATTTAAGAGTGCTCAATTAACAAGTCCTTACTCCATGTTTTATGATTTCACGTGAATTCCATGTTGTGTGAATAAAGTTCAAATATTTTCATATTGTTCATGATACCATGATATTTTGTGAATTCAATTGGTGGAATTGAGTTGAATTATGGTGTATAAATTGATCATTAGGCCTATGCCCTAAATAGTGCATGCAAGGTGTTTGTTAAAATGCCTAAGTGAAGAAGAATTGAGCACTTTGACTTATTTGTGATCTAAATAATGATTCCATGCCATATCCATGTGCTTAAGTTGACTCCCATGCTAAATCTATGCCTACCATGTGTTTGATAATGTGCCTCAACGAATAAATGACGATAAAGTACCTATCCTTCATGCTCCAAGATTTTGCCATGTCTCTTAAGTTATGCCATGTCTACTTGATCAAGATGATTTCTATGCTATTAATGTGCTATAAATATGTTGTTGGCTTGTCATGATATTAGAATTGACCATGATGTTAGATATATGAAAAGGTTATGAAAACCACATGATTTATGAATTCCCCGTAGATGCTATATTATGGATTGTTAATGTTGGTCAATTACTCTTGTATGTCAAGTCATGCCAGTTTCCTTCCATCAAGTCCTGGGGGTATTCGTACCCGAAAAATATAGCTGTGTGCCTAGAGCCATGTCATGTTTTCACGATACTCTCAGTCAAGCCATGTTCAGTTCAATTAAACAAAACAATCAGTAATAGTTCAGTTAATTCTAGTATGAACTAGAAAATTAGTTCAGTATAATCAGTTCAGTGTCATTCAGTTGGGAGTAGGATTCAGCACCGAGCGAACCCAGAGATGGGAACTCACCTGCCAGTAGAGGGTGTGATTCTTAGAAGCAGTCCTTGCATTCCAGAACTATGTAGCCAGCATAGGTTGAGACATTAATACCTGTTAGTTGAGGGTAGATAAGGTGGTTTAACCTGTCAGATGAGGGTTCCCACCGTTCTTATTAGAGTACCTACTAGATGAGGGTCACTCACAGCTTGTCCTTACCAGTGGCGCGGTATTGACACCCTTTCAATTAGGGAAGAGATTGGACCCCATTTTAGATATTATAGCGTATTTGGGGCATGTTGGTTAGATAACTACTTCCCACAGTTTCAGTATCAGTCTTAGTAAAAGAACTCAGATAGTTCTTCTTGATATCAGGACTGTCAGATACAGTCAACTCAGATACAGTATGAAACTCATCTAGTTCCATCAAATTTAGGACTTCAGATACAGTCATTCATGCTATCAGTTATCAAAACTCATGTTATCAGATATATCAGTTATCAGAATTCAGTTATTATTCATGATATGTTATCAGTAAATATATGTCATCAGTATTCATACTCAGTAATCATGTTATCACGAGCTCAGTTTCAGGACTGTTATATATGGTCAATCAAATAAGTTCTTCATAATTAGAACTATAAAAAATAATCATTCCTTTATCCGTAATATAGTATCAGTCTCCCAGTATTCAGTAATACAGTATCTGTTCCTCACTTATTAGTGAATTACATATCAATATTTGTAAACTCAGTCATTCAGTATATCAGCATCAGTAAAATCCTGTTGTCAGTATTCAGACTCAGTAGTCAGTATCACCACGAGTTTAGTTGCATTTACGTATGTATGTATGTATTCTCACGTTCATATAGTCAGCATTGTTCATGCATATAAAACCCTTTGCATTTATCCTACCTCACTCGTATACTCAGTATATTCAGTCGTACTGACGCATTCACGCTATGGTGTTTTATTTGACGCCACAGGTACAGAGGCATGAGTTTCAGAGAAGCAGTAGCATTGCAGATTTCAGCAGTCAGTGCTCCTCTTTATTCAAGGACAATATTATTATTACTTTATTCCAGTATTTCAGATTAGTTTTTTAGTTCATGGAGTTAGTTGGAGACATGTTCCTTCAACTGCTTATTCATTTCAATTAGAGGCTTTCGGACTAGATGTCAGATTAGATGTTCAGACTTCAGTATTTATGTTTCTTTTTGGTATTGTTATACCATGTTTTTTAAATATGTATCGGTACTGAACCTTATGTCCTTATAGTTTATGTTTCCGTATATTTTAAGAGATATTATGTAGTTTACAGGTACAGATATCAGTCATGGGTTAGCTTGTGGTCCTTCGGGGTAATGAGCACCGTGTAGCATTTCAGTGTAGAAAATCGGGGCGTTATAAACTTGGTATCAGAGCCTAAGGTTAAACAGTGTCCTAGGAAATCTGAAAGCTGCATCTAGTAGAGTCTTGTACATGGGCGTGTTGTGCACCACACTTATGTTTAGGAGGCTATGAGATGTTTTAGGAACAGTTTCCCTTCTTTTATGTCTCAAGATCGTGCTATAGCATGTTTCTCTAAGGAACCCATGTAGATTCATATCATGCACCCCTTATGTTCACTTTACCTTACTTTCAAGGTAACAGAAATAGTGAAGTTCAAAGTCCTAAATATAGGTCTTTCTCAGACAGTCCCTACAGTCAGTTATGGGATTAGCCACAGACTCAAAAAGTATCCCATCAGTTCATTATTGTTCCAAGGTCGTACAAATTTTATTCAAGATCATGAGAACTCATTCTTGAACCCAAAAGTTTAGCAGTAGTAGAGTTGGGATAGTATTATTCTATTTGATCAGATTATGTATTCGTGGGGACTAGATCAGTAGGCTTGAACAGTACAAGCTAAAAACTTAAGTTTATTGACTCAAAATTAAGCATGAAGGTGTGAATGTGATATTAGTAGTATATGAGGAAACAGAATCAGATGATGTATTTAGTAAGACAGGCAGGTGTTGAACAGAATGTAGGTATGTGATGGTAGATCAAGTACCTAATCCAGGCCCTCATATTTCAGTAGTAGAGCCAGTATGTATAGAAAGTAGTAAGGAAAGACAATTCCAGACCCATTCTCATCTCAGTGCAGAGTTTTTCACTTCAGCTAACACTAAACCAACTCAGGCATTGCATACCAACTCTATGGTCATGAACCATGCTCATGTATCTCTTTTTCCATAATCATGTATGAATTCAATTTCTAGCATAAGGAGTCCCTTTTACTCCGCAGTACAAGTCATGTTCCATGAGCACAATATACTTTCACGCACTTACCACAGGATCATGTGCGCCTTCAGTTCCCAGCATAAGGGGTTCAGTTCCAGCTCCCTCAGTGTTACGAATCATGTCTCACAACTACAGAAATTTCAGACTCAGGTCATGCATCTCATGACTCATGTACACAGATCATGCTTTACAGTATACTCAGTTTTCATGACTCATGCTATGCCCCTACAGATCAGATAAATTCATACCACATCATGTATATTCTCAGTTCCGACCTTCATGGTAAATCCATGTTGTTGATATTCTATTCCTCAAAGTTTTAGTCATATTTTAAGTTCAGTCAGTTCCATTCATGCTTCAGGTCCTCCTGATTAAATCCTTCAGTAAGCTCTCCTTATGAAACAGTGTAGTGATGAGCAGTTGTTTAGATAAAAGAAGATTGTTGCATGCTTACTTTGCACGAGGGTGTAGTTGTGAAGATAGGCTTGAATGTCATGATAAATATGTAAGTAAACGTCTAGCAAGGGGTTGTATTTAGAAGTTGGGAAAGTACAAAGTGTAAGTGTATATTTAGATCCTTGACTTATGTCAGTCCCCAACATGTATCTATAAAAAACTCAATTGCCAACTCAATTATAGTTTTAGTATCCAGCACTCAGTGATCAGTGTTCATTCCTTGAATTCAGTACTTCAGTATAAGTCTAAAACTCAGTTACAACGATAGTTTAGAAATCAATATTTAGTAAAGGACTCAGATAGTCCTACAGAACCATGGCTTCAGTTACCAGTTACTTAGCCTCAGAATTTAGTACTTCTGTACTAGCTATAGGCTTAGTTATAATGTTATCTTCAGTTCAGTAACCAGATTTGAAACTCAGTTCAGTTCCATACATGCTTGACCATAGCATTCAGGTTGTCAGAACTCAGTTATCAATGTTTCAGTTCCCGAGTTTATAGAATACCTCAGAGCTATGTCGTACGCTTGGTCTCGCATTCACAAATAGATAGACTTCATGAATCCATACTCAGATACCTCATTCTACTTAGTTAGTCCTTATCTCCTATGCATAAAACTCAAAAATCTCAGCCCAGTTATTCAGACTAAGTATAGTTTAGCTTTGCAGATCCAGTATTCAGCTATCAGTTATTTAGTTAATCAGATAAGTTAGTATATTTATGCACTCGTGTTCAGCTCAGTTCATGTATTATGTCTCAGTTTTAAATCCTAGCTATTCATTCATGACTCAGTTCCTAGGTGTCTTGCACATCGCCTCAATTCCCCTTAGTATCTCATCCAAGTCAGTATTCTTTGAGGTATATAGTGTCCCAAGGGGGAGATACATCATACCCCCAAACTTTCTTGACATAAACATGCTGCTCTCTTTTCTTTTGATGAATCCAGTTTGGAGAAGGGGTACTCATAAGTTAACCCTTAAACTCCAACTTCAGTCGTATGCCATGTTTTTAAGATTCAGTTCAGATCATGATATTCAGTTTATCTACCATGTCCTAGACTCAGTTATGTTCTCATATTTCTGATCATGCATATGGAGTAATTAATCTCAAACTTATCGGTATTTTCAGTTCAAGGTAATATTTTTCCTTAAACTTACTCGTTCTCATGTTCATATTTCAGTACCAAACTTGGTTTTCAGTTCTATGCTCAGTTTTCAGTTCAAACTTGGTACCTTTACCATTGCATATTCATGAGTAAGTTTAGTCATGAATTCACGCATCAGATATGCGTGATCAGCTCATCAGTACTTTCAGTCATGCATTCATGTATCATGTCAGTCATATAATCATGCATCAGATATGCATGGATCCACCTTATCAGTTAAGCATCAGATATGCATTCCTATTTGAGAAGCTCACCTCACCAGAACACTAATTCCTACATTCATAAATCAGTTATACATGCATCAAATATACATTTTCAGTATGATATATTCAGTTCATCAGTCACGTCAGTCATAAGATCATGTTTCATTTATTCATGTTTAGTTGGTCTTTTCCCCTCTCAGTCAGTTCCATTCGAGGACGAATGTTCCCAAGGGGGAGATATTGTAAGACCCCATAAAATCCTAAGTCTAAAATTCAGCTCATTAAGATTTACAAGCTCTAACACTTAGAATATTTTCCTAAGTTCTCAAGATTTAGTCTCATTTTTATACTTCCAAACTTTGGGGATTTATTTGGCGACCTTTCCGACCTTCGTTTTTTGATTTTCAAGTTGCGTTACGATCGATCAAACTCTTAGTACATCCCGGGTAAGTTTTGGAATTTTTATAGTAGTGTAAGAGAATGTTTGGTTGCCCGAACCAGTAGCTAAAGGCGTTTGAGCCGCGGAGCCCTCTTATAGCCTTTGTACCCTGTTTTTTTCAGCATTTCAGGGTCAACTTCAAATGATCATAAATTTCTGTATATAATGAACTGAGAGATCTTCTATATATAAATAGAAATATATTTGAGTAATCTTTCTAATGAAATTAGTTTCATCCGAATCCAACATATGAGTAAAAAGATATGATCAATTTACTACAGCCTATCAAAACTGTCAACAGAGGGACAACTTCGTCTTTTTCTTTTTTCTTATGGGTAATTTGGTCGTCCTCCACCCCTATATATACCCCAAACACGGGACTTTTTCTCAATTACAGCAAAATATACTCTCCTCTCTCAAAAACCTCTCAAGAACAAGGCTAGGGTTTCAATAGGGAATCCAAATTCAAGACTCAAATCCAAGAATCTCTCCGTCAATCTTCCAAAAATCAAGAACTAAGGTATGCGTAGTGTTCATCCACAGATTCCTTTCATCCGTAGGAGTCCAAGAACCATGCTTTAAATACTATATTGTGATTGTCTTATTGAGATATGATCATGTACATGTTGATGGTTGTTGTTTATGCTTCAAGATGTTAATTTAGGGTGATTTTCATGAAGTATGTGTGCTTGTAGTTAAAACCCATGAAATTGGGTGGTTTAAGATGACTAAATTATTAAGAACTCCTATGCCATAAAGTGTGCATGCAAGGTGTTCGATGAAATGCCTAGAATAGGCATAATCATGTTTTCATGATTTAAGAGTGCTCAATTAACAAGTCCTTACTCCATGTTTTATGATTTCACGTGAATTCCATATTGTGTGAATAAAGTTCGAATCTTTACATATTGTTCATGATACCATGATATTTTGTGAATTCAATTGGTGGAATTGAGTTGAATTATGGTGTTATGGTGTATAAAATTGATCATAAGGCCTATGCCCTAAATAGTGCATGCAAGGTGTTTGTTAAAATGCCTAAGTGAAAAAGAATTGAGCTCTTTGACCTATTTGTGATCTAAATGATGATTCCATGCCATATCCATGTGCTTAAGTTGACTCCCATGCTAAAGCTATGCCTACCATGTGTTTGATAATGTGCCTCAACGAATAAATGATGATCAAGTACCTAGCCTTCATGCTCTAAGATTTTGCCATGTCTTATAAGTTATGCCATGTCTACTTGATCAAGATGATTTCTATGCTATTAATGTGCTATGAATATGTTGTTGGCTTTTCATGATATTAGAATTGACCATGAAGCTAGCTATATGAAAAGGTTATGAAAACCACATGATTTATGAATTCCCCGTAGATGCTATATTATGGATTGTTAATGTTGGTCAAGTACTCTTGTATCTCAAGTCATGTCAGTTTCCATCCATCAAGTCCTGGGGGTATTCGTACCCAAATAATATAGCTGTGTGCCTCGAGCCATGTCATGTTTTCACAATACTCTCAGTCAAGCCATGATCAGTAGACTTCAGTCAGTCTCATGACTCAGGAAAACTCATGTAAAGGCAGTATCAGTTCAGTTTTACTCAGTACTCAGTAATCTACATAATCTCAGTAATATTCCATCAGTCTATGGAATTCAGTAAATTTCAGTATCAGTACAATTTAGTTTAGTATTCAGTTCAGACATCAGTAAACTCAGTCATCTAACAGAACTCAATAGCATTTAGTCAGTTAACAGAATTCAGTAATGTTCCGCTAGTCATCGGAACTCAATAAACTCAGTCCATGTTCAGTTCAGTTAAACAGAACAATCAGTAATAGTTCAGTTAATTCTAGTATGAACTAGGAAATCAGTTCAGTATAATCAGTTCAGTGTCATTCAGTTGGGAGTAGGATTCAGCACCGAGCGAACCCAAAGATGGGAACTCACCTGCCAGTAGAGGGTGTGATTCTTAGAAGCAGTCCTTGCGTTCCAGAACTATGCAGCCAGCATAGGTTGAGACATCAATACCTGTTAGTTGAGGGTAGTTAAGGTGGCTTAACCTGTCAGATGAGGGTTCCCACCATTCTCATTAGAGTACCTGCCAGATGAGGGTCACTCACAGCTTGTCCTTACCAGTGGCGCGGTATTGACACCCTTCCAATTAGGGAAGAGATTGGACCCCATCTTAGCTATTATAGCGTATTTGGGGCATGTAGGTTAGATAACTACTTCCCATAATTTCAGTATCAGTCTTAGTAAAAGAACTCAGATAGTTCTTCTGGATATCAGGACTGTCAGATACAGTCAACTCAGATACAGTACGGAACTCAGCTAGTTCCATCAGATTTAGGACTGTCAGATACAGTCATTCATGCTATCAGTTATCAAAACTCATGTTATCAGATATATCAGTTATCAGAATTCAGTTATCATTCATGATATGTTATCAGTAAATATATGTCATTAGTATTCATACTCAGTAATCATGTTATCACGAGCTCAGTTTTAGGACTGTTATATACGGTCAATCAAATCAGTTCTTTATAATCAGAACTATCAGAAACAATCATTCCTTTATCAGTAATATAGTATCAGTCTCCCAGTATTCAGTAATACAGTATCTGTTCCTCACTTATTAGTGAATTATATATCAATATTTGTAAACTCAGTCATTCAGTATCTCAGCATCAGTAAACTCCTGTTGTCAGTATTCAGACTCAGTAGTCAGTATCACCACGAGTTTAGTTGCAGTTACATATGTATGTATGTATTCTCACATTTATATAGTCAGCATTGTTCATGCATATAAAACCCTTTGTATTTAGCCTACCTCACTCGTATACTCAGTATATTTAGTCGTACTGACGCATTTGCGCTATGGTTTTTTATTTGACGCCATAGGTACAGAGGCACGAGTTTCAGAGCAACAGTAGCATTGCAGATTTCAGTAGTCAGTGCTCCTCTTTATTCGAGGACAATATTATTATTACTTTATTCCAGTATTTCAAATTAGTTTTTCAGTTCATGGAGTTAGTTGGAGAAATTTTCCTTCAACTCCTTATTCATTTTAGTTAGAGGCTTTCAGACTAGATGTTAGATTAGATGTTCAGACTTCAGTATTTATGTTTCTTTTTATTATTATTATACCATGATTTTTAAATATGTATCAGTATTGAACCTTATGGCCTTACAGTTTATGTTTCCACATATTTTATGAGATATTATGTAGTTTATAGGTACAGATATCAGTCATGGGTTAGCTTGTAGTCCTTCGGGGTCATGAGCATCGTGTAGCGTTTCGGTTCAAAAAATCAGGGCGTTACAATACTCTCATTGGAAGTCACTCCCATGATGTTTGTGACTTTTTGAACATGATCAAGGAACTCCTGTAGATCCTCTTCAAACTTGGAATCGGTAAATAGAGGAGGATTCATATGGGTGAAATCTCAAATCCTAGATGCAGCCATATTGGCCTTTGGGTTGGCCAAAATAGCGGCTGGCCATTCGTTCTGAGCTACAATTGAACTGGCTAGAGTAGAGAATGCAGTCCTAAATTATGCATGAGAAACGAGTTTGTCCAGGGAACCATCTTAGATGGGCTGAGGTGCTGACTGATTTTTAGTTCTTCTTTTACTAGTCCTTTCTGAAGACATATTCTATAAATGAAAGGAAGAAGCGAATTAGATTGAGAGTTTAATTAGAGCTTTTGCTCACTGGCACGAATGACTGAAAGAAGGGAAACTATTCCTAAAACATCTCATAACGTCCTGCACATAAGTGTGGTGCACAACACACGCATGTACAAGACTCTACTAGATGCGGCTTTCAGACTTCCTAGGACTCTAATGAAACTTAGGCTTTGATACCAAATCTGTAACACCCCAATTTTTTGAACCGGAATGCTACATGGTGCTCATGACGCCAAAGGACCACAAGCTAACCCATGACTGATATCTGTACCAGTACACTGCATAATATACTGAATAAATGCAGAAATAAAGGCTATAAGGCCATAAGGTTCAAATTTAATAATAACCTAACATCTGAGTGGGGTATAAAATACCCAAAACAACTGAAATAAACCGTCTAAACATGATAATCTGAAAGCCTCTAACTATCTGAATAAGGAGTTGATGGGACATGTCTCACCTACCTCCAACTACTGAAATAAACTGAAAACTAAAATAGTAATGAAATCATCGTGTCCTCAAAAGATGAGGACTTACTTCTAACTCTGACTGCTGATACTGGAATCTACTGCTGATCTGGAACTTGTGCCTCTGAACGTATGGTGTAACATAAGAGAAAGCACCATAGCACAAATGCGTCAGTACGTCTGAATGTACTGAGCATACGAGTGAGGTAGGCTAAATGCAAAGGATTATATGCATGAACAATACTGACTGATATGAATGTGAGAATACATACATGCATGCATAACTGTAACTGAACTCGTAGAGATACTGACTACTGAGTCTGAATACTGACAATATGAGTGTACTGATATTGAGATACTGAATAGATGAACGACTATTTCTAACAGTTCGAGTTATGAAGAACTGGTATGATTGACTATGTCTAACAGTCCTGAAACTGAATACTGAGTATGTAAATCACTAATAAGTAAGGAATTGATACAGTATTACTAAATACTGAGGGACTAGTACTATGTTAATGATACATGAATAACTGTATATGAAAATTCTAATTATGAAGAACTGGTCTGGTTGACTGTGTCTGACAGTCCTGAATATGGTGGAACTAGCTGAGTTCCGCATTGAGGTGTGACTGTAGCTGATAGTGCTAAATCTGAAGAACTATCTGAGTTCTGTTATTGAGACTGAGAATATAACTGAAAATAAGACTGTGGGAGGTAATCATCTAACCGATATGCCCCAAAACTGAACTGCTAGGGTCCAATCATTGCCCTGATTGGAAGGGCGTCAATACCGTGCCATTGGTAAAGACAATATGTGAGTAACCCTATTCTATTTTTGGGATCTCATTCCATCTGCCCTACTATCAGGTAAACTTAAAGGAGATGCATTAGCCCTATGGGTAGGGACATCTCAACCTATGCTGGCTACGTAGTTCTGGAATGCAAGGATTACTTCTAGAAATCACACCCTCTGATTGTAGTAGGCGAGTCCCCATCCTTGGGTTCGCTCGGTGCTGAATCCTACTCCTAACTAAGTAGACACTGAACTGAATAACTGGGCTGAACTAAATTACTGAACTGAACTGATTAGTTGAACTGATACTAGTGGTATTATTTAGCGGGGCTAAACTAAGTTTACTGAATTTCGATGACTAACAAAATGTACTGAGTTCTGAGGACTGATTGAGAGTACTGAAGTTACTGAGATTGACTGTGAATACTGAGGTTACAGATATTACTGAGTACTGAGATCACTGAGATTACTGAGCTACTGAGACTACTGAGTTTTACTGAGTCACATAACTGACTGAATTCTATAGATCATGGCTTAATTGAGAGTATTGTGATAACATGACATGGTTCTAAGCACACAGCTGTAATTTCAGGTACGAATACCCCCGGGACTCGATGAAAGGAAACTGACACAACATGACTGACTTGATCATAAGATTGGAGTCCACAATTCACATTGTCATAAGTAGGGGATATTATACTTCATGTAGTTCTTCAACATCTTAATCATGGTAGGGAGTGCATGGATATATTTCGTGTACATGTTGTATATCTCCATTATCATACATGCTTCATACCACAACAATAGCAACACATCAATAGCATGGAATTCATATTGAAGTATATAGCTAACATGGACTTTTCATTTAGATATCATGGAACCATGTAAACATGAATTTCTAGAATCCTAAGCATTTTATCAAACACCTTGCATGCACTCTTTAAGTCATAGGTGTGCTTATCAATTTGACAATCTTAATCCATCCAAAATTCATGGGTTTCAACTAACCAATTCACATTCTTCATGAAAAACACATAAAGACACAACCTTGAATCCAAACAACAATCATCAATATGAATATAATCATAACACTACAAGGAAATCATAATTTATAATTTAAAACATGATTCTTGAGCTCCATGGATGAAAGGGACCCATGGATGAACACTACGCATACCTTAGATTAAGAATTAGTGAATATTGACGGCGAAATATTCTTGAAATAGACTCTTCTATAAAGACCCTAGGGCTTGTTGTTGAGAGTTTTGATCTTGAGAGAAAACCCTAATCTTGTGGTTGAGAGTGTATGAGAGAGCTTTTTGATATGTTTAACTAAAGAGAATGGAAGATAATATGCTCCTTGAGGGTTATAAGTCGTGGGGAGTGAAGAAAAAATACCAAAATACCCTTAATAAAACATCCCTCAATTGCTGGGAAAAATAGCTGACGACATTCGTGACAAGCTGTCAAGTTGGTGATAGGCCATCGCGAATTGTCGTCACAAAAGGGTGAAATTTTGAGTTTCTAGTTATGGTTGATGACATTGGTGATAGTCCGTCATGAGCATGATGGATTTTCATAAAATATCGTCACCAGGGTTAGAAATGTGCCCAGGTCTGGTGACATTGCTGATAGGCCGTCACGAGAGTGACAGCTTGTCACAATTATCGTCACCAGTTTCCCAGCCAGACATGCTGGAGTAAAATAGGTATAACTCTTTGCTTCGATATCATATTTAAACAAAATTGGTATAGTTGGAAATATAATTCAAATATCTTTCATTTGATATATAGTAAGACACCCAGTTCGTCATATACAACGACTTATGGTCGATTGAAGTTCACCCAAGATTTGACGCTCACTAAAACTTGAACGATAGGAAAGCTTTCAACTTTTACTTGAGTTAGGGGACCTCTATGATCTAAATTCATGCTCAAATCGATTCCCACACTAAAAAATTGATCAACACACTAAATTTACATAGGATTTGAGGCTTTTGAAACGTCTACGCATAGAAATGGTGGATTTTCATCCTAGTTCGAAATGTGGGGTATTACAAAAGAAAGTATAAGACTAAGGATGCAGGAACCAAAAAGTTCTTCGTTGCAAGATTCCTAGAGTTTAAAATGATTGACATTAAATCTGTTGTATCACAAATCCAGGAACTGCATGTAATCATCCACTATCTCCTCGTGGAAGGTATGATTTTGATGAATACCTTAGTTGAATATATTAAAAATATTCTTAATGTTCATATGAACTTAATTGTAGGTTTGATCGTGAACGAGATATTTCAAGTCGAAGTAATTATTGAGAAGTTACCACCTATGTAGAAGGACTTCAAAAACTACTTAAAACACAAGCGAAAGTAGATGTCAGTCGAAGATCTTATAATAAGACTGCGCATTGAAGAAGATAATAAAGATGTGTAAAGAAGGTCGAAGGGAAATTCTGCAATAAGTGGAGAAAATATTATAGAAGACGACCAAAACTACTCTAAAAAGTGCAAGAAAGCTGGACATAAAAGCAATCAACCCAAGAAGAAATTCAAGGAAAAATGCTTTAACTGTTACAAGATTGGCCACAAGTCTATGAATTTTTGTGCCCTAAATAAAGGAAAGAAGAAGGACCAGACAAATATGGCTAAGTCCAAGAAAGAACTGGAAGATCTGTATTCCATGCAGTCCGAATGCAACTTGGTGAGAAATCCTTGAGAATGGTGGATGGATTCTGGTGCCACCCGCCACGTTTGTGATAATGCGAAGTTATTTGTTGCTTTTGCTCTAGGTCAAGGTGAGGAAAAGATATATATGTCCAACTCCACAATTGCTAAAGTTGAAGGAACATGAAAAGTCTGCCTAAAAATGACTTCAGGCAAAGTGTTGACTTTGAACAATGTCCTGTATGTACCGGAGTTATGCAAGAACTTGATTTCTGCATCACTTCTTGACAAGAACGGATTCAAATGTGTATTTATTTCTGTAAAAATTGTACTTAGTAAAAGAGAAGTGTATGTAGGGAAAGACTACCTTACTGAGAGTCTATTCAAAATGAATGTAATGAATGTTAAAATGAATAAAAGTTCAGTTTCTTCTTAATTGCTTGAGTCGATTTGTGGCATGACCGATTAGGCCATGTTAATTATAAAACATTGCGAAAACTGATTAACTTAGAAGTTTGTCAAACTTTGAGTCCAATAAATCAAAATGTTAAACGTGTGTAGAATCAAAGTATGCTAAGCATACGTATAAGTCCATTGAAAGGAATTCCAATCCCTTATACTTAATCCACACTGACATTTGTGATATGAAGTCAACACCATCACGTAGTGGGAAAAAGTATTTATAACTTTTATTGACAATTATATTAGATACTGTTATGTCTATTTGCTAAATAGTAAGGATGAAGCAATAGATATGTTTAGGCAATATAAAACAGAAGTTAAAAATCAGTTAGAGAAAAAGATCAAAACGATAAGAAGTGATAGGGTAAGAAAATATGAACCTCCCTTTGCAAAAATATATGTAGAGAATAGAATTGTCCATCAAACTACAGCCTCGTATTCACCTCAATCTAATGGAATTATGGAAAAAAAAAACCAAACCTTGAAGAAAATGATGAATGCCTTACTAATAAGTTTAGGTTTACCGTAAAACTTGTGGGGGGAAGCTATCCTTACGGCTAACCGAATACTCAATAGAGTCTCCCATAGTAAGACACAATCAATTCCATATGAAAAATGGAAATGTAGGAAACTCAACTTGAAATATTTCAAAGTGTGGGGGTGTCTAGCGAAGGTCCAAGTTCCTATACCTAAAAGAGTACGGATAAGACCTAAGACGGTGGACTGCGTGTTCATAGTATATGCTAAAAGTAGAAAGGCATGTCGATTTTGGGTTCATAAATTCGAACATCCAGATATCAATGAAAATATGATAATTGAATCAGATAATTCTAAATTCTTTAAACACATTTATCCGTATAAAACTAGACATGAACATTCTAGTGGGGGGGTCTAAACGACTTTGAGATGAACCAAGTAAGGATGTAAATAGTGAAAAAAATCCAAGACGTAGTACACGCCAAATAATGTCAACTTTTCTTGGATCAGATTTTGTAATATTTCTCTTAGAAAATGAGCCTCAAACATTTAAAGAAACGATGGTATCTTCGGACTTATTCTTTTGGAAAGAGGTAGTCAATAGTAAGATTGATTCAATCTTAAGCAACCATACGTGGGAGTTGGTTGATCTTTCTTCAGTAAATAAACCTTTAGGTTCTAAATGGATCTTCAAAAGAAAAATGAAAGTTGATGGTACTATTGACAAATGCAAGGCAAGACTTGTTGTAAAAGGATTTAAATAAAAGAAAAGCCATGATTACTTTGATACATACTTTCCTGTAACGAGGATAACGTTAATTCGGATGTTAATTTCCTTGGCAGCGGTATATGATCTTGAAATTCATCAAATGGATGTGAAAATAATATTCCTAAATGGAAAATTGGAGGAAGAAATTTACATGGAAAAACCTGAGGGTTTTGTGATTCCAGAAAAAGAAAATAAGGTGTATAAACTTGTTAAGTCACTTTATGGACTAAAACAAGCACCTAAACAATGACATGCGAAGTTTGATCAAACCATGTTGACAAGCAGGTTCAAGATTAATGAATGTGATAAATGTGTATACATTAAAGACACTCCAAATTACCAAGTCATTGTTTGCTTGTATGTGGATGATATGTTGATCATCAGTAGAGACATTTCTGACATAAATGCTATAAAATGATTGCTAGAGAGAAAGTTTGATATGAAAGACTTTGGAGTTACGGATATGATCTTAGGAATAAAAATCCATAGAACTCCACAAGGATTGACATTGTCACAGTATCATTACATCGAAAAGGTACTTGACAAATTTAAGTATTTGGAATTTGGTATTACCAAGACTCCATTGGATGTGTGCTTCGCACTTCAGAAGAATGAGGGTGAAAGTGACTCACAATTGGAGTACACAAGAGTGCTGGGATATTTAGTGTATATCATAAATTGTACACAACTAGACATAGCATGGGTTATTAGTAAGTTGAGTCAGTACATGAGTAATCCCAATAAAAGTCATTAGATGGCAATGAAAAGAGTTTTGGGGTATATTAAATACACTCAAGACTATGCTTTGCATTATAATAAATATCCTGCAGTACTTGAAGGATATAGTGATGCAAATCGGATCAACGGATCGAATGAAGTAAAATCCACGAGTGGATATATATTTACTATCAGTGGAGGAGAAGTCTCTTGGAAATCATCTAAACAAACATGTATTGCTCGCTCTACAATAGAATTTGAATTTATCACATTGGATAAAGCCGATGAAGAAGCAGAATGGCTACAAAATTTCTTGGAAGATATTCCTTATTATCCCAAACCAGTGGCACCAGTATGTACACACTGCGATAGCCAAGCGGAAATAGGTAGGGTAGGGAGCATGATGATGTATAACGGTAAATCTCGTCACATAAGACGGAGACATAATATCATTAAAGAACTTCTCTCTAGTGGAATTATCATTGTTGAATATGTAAAGTCAAAGGGTAATGTGTTGGATCCACTAACAAAAGGCCTGTCTAGAGAAGGGGTTAAGAGGACATCCAAGGCAATGAGTTTAAGGCCTAGGACAAGTCAGCATGGCGGTAACTCTACCAAACAGATTGGAGATCCCAAGAGCTAGGTTGAAGGAGATCAAACAAAGTTGTGTCTGACAGGTTCAACATTGTCAATTTACCCAATCCATTCTCATGATGTAGACAATGTTTAGTATACGGGGATAAGACTTACGGTGTGATGTCTTTTAATGATTATCTAAATTTGATAGATTTGACCAAATAGTTTGATCTATAAGATTGAATATTTAGAAATCACCTATGTGAGGATGAAATCGAAGCCGCTTCAAGGAGAATGTTAGTAAAGGCTTATTCTCTAAGCTCTCATGAGACCGGGATGTGTTCATGGCTGAAACGAACAAAATTGTGAGAACTATAAATGGTAAAAGGTTGATTGTGTGACATGTGTTGTCTAGGTGACATTCAAGCTCGACGGTTCAAAGATATCAAATCTATCGATTGACTGAGTGCATCCGATGTATGTTCACTATGGAAATTTCAAAGGGAAACCCACTTATCCAGATGCAATCAGTTTTTGCTTGATGATCACATACTTGTCCGCAAAATTTTTACAAAAAAAAGGAGTAGTCATTCCCCATTCATGTGGGGGGATTGTTGGGTTCAATAGGTGTGAATTAAAAATGAAAAGTTGTTTAGAAGAGACACAACTCTTCGAGTAAAAGACACACTATTTCGGGAAAAGGTATGACTGTTGTATGGTTGTGGCTTTTCGGAAAAGACACACTCTTTCGAATGGACAAACATGACTGTTCAGAAAGGATACACCTTTCCGGTGAACCATTGCCACCTTTCGGAAGGGGTACTTAATGGCTATATAAACCTGCATTTTCCCACAGATTTAGTATGAATTTTTCTGTACTTGAAAGCATTTCTTATGTTCTAAAATACTCCGTGTGATCATCTAACTGTTGAGTGAGTTCGAAGAGAATCCGATCGTTTGAGGTACCACTACAATCTAATTGTTGGGCCATTTTATCTTGGGTGAAAAATTCCGCAACCTCGAGTACTTGAGGGGAATTATTTCCTTAGGGACACTTCGTAAAGTCGAAGGACTTGACCTTTTTCTGCTTCATCTATTTTTCTATCAAATTCTAAAAATGCACTTCTTTGAAAGGTCATTTTGATCTTGTGTTGAAGGTATTGTATAACTTCATAAGTATTCTTGTTTTATACTTGAACTTGTGTAGAAGTTATTGTACCTAAATACAGATTTTGTGTACCCGGAAACATTGAACACAACACCTTTTTCCATGTTACTTAGCTTACGGATTTTCCTAAGAGCCAACCCATCACCAAGATATTATAGTTAAACGCTGCAGGGCACGAGTTCATTTTCAGTGGTGTCATTGTTAGCTTAGTAGTGCCTGACTGGACCATCCCTACTTCCTATGAATAATGTGAGCGAAAAAACACAGTTTCCTTAAATATTGTAACCTTAAATCTGATATAGACGAAGTTTAAAATGTGCTTTTCTCTATGGTGCAATTTTGTTCTCATTGCACATCTGCTTTATAAATACTTCTTTTCACTTGAAGCTTTGTTTTTTAATGATCATTATTTCTGGATATTTCATTTAGTAACATTTTTTTTGACAAAAGAGTAAAAGGGGAGGCGAGGCCACTTCTTTCTATATTATTTAGTTTAAAGGTTGTTCCCAAGGGATATCTCATTGCCAAGAGGCTATAAATCAAACTGTAGTAGAAAAGTTCAGACCGCAGGGTCAACATTATGTAATAGGATTTTCCTTGATCCTTCTAAATTATGTAGTGAAAAAAAACAAAATTCTTTGAATAAGATTGCATTTTTGAATAAATTTAGACAAACTTCACAATGTTATTGAAGATGGATGATTCTTTTTCTTAGTACTAGTTATTAGAAGATGATTATTTTTACATGAACTGAAGCACCACCTTCAAAACTGTTTCTTACACAATATTGTGATTTTTTAATGATTCTTTTATTTCTAACATTTCGAGGATTATGGAGTTTGTCTTTGTCTTTAATACCTTTACATGAGTTCGACTATTGGGATCAGGATATTCTCATGCTAACCCTTATGGGATTTTGTAGTATCTATTATATGCAGTGTAAAGTTGGTGCTATTACCTACTTATTCTGGATAGTTTTGGTGATACTTCTACTTCTGGTTTAGTTGGTTCCAAGGTGGAGTCCTTTTAGCCAATTGCAATTTATGATGCAAAAATAAGTGCAGAGGCCAAGTATGTGTGTCCATGTGTTAAGTTTAATGCTTAGCTCAAATGACCACTACTTTGATTCCTTTCTAGGTCCCGACACTGCTCCTATGAATTCCCTCAGTCATACATGCTCTTTTTTATCATATAAGTTGGAATCACGTTGCATGGCATTTAAATGCTTTCATTTGAGCATTAATTTATGATTGTTAAGGGAGATGTCTGGATTTTGAATTTTAAAGTGTTTATTAATTAATTAATTTTAAGTCATTCAAATACTCAGATTGTCAAGGAAAGATAAATGCATTCAAGCAGAGAACAACTGAAGCACAATGTGAAGCTGCTGGAGATGCTGAAATAGATAATTTGCAGAAAGAGTTAGAACAGGAGATACATAGAGAACAACTGAAGAGAGAAGAACTTGGATAAGTATATTTAACAACTTTAGATACATGTATTTGTGTTTCTTAAATAATTTAGTATTATTCTTACTAATTGACATATTTTTTAAATACATATATAACCGATAAGATCAATGATTTAGATCGTTAAAGAGCCTCTATTGAGGAGCAAAGAAAATTGCTCAAGAAACATGAGCAAGATCAGCTTCGAGCAGAGTAAGTAATCAGAACTTCTTTTAGTACTTTAACATTTTTATGATTGTGTCAGACATTTACATCCAGCATTCTACTGTAAAGTTTCATTAAAACAATCTCATCATGACATTGATATGTTGATTGTCATCCTCTGAGTTTCGAATAGTGGACGCTGGCCCTTGGGGTTCTTAGGTTATTAAAAAATAAAAAATGAAAGGAAAAGTAAGTATTGGAGATGGTTTTGTAAATAAGTAGTTATGCAATTGGATAGAAAAGATGAGCTAAGGAAAACCAAATCTATGGAAATCATCCAGTTTAATCTCAGAAAGTTAAACAGGAACAATCTGAGATGAAAGTAATAATAAGATCACATGCAATAAACATTGAAACGTAGCTAGGTCCTAGGCAAGGAAAAAGTGTTTTGTGCTAATTCAGAGCTTAGAGATTCTAGGATGTGAAGGGAAAAGGAGGAGGTGGCATGTGATAGGAGATTGTGTCTTCTTGAGAAGAGGTAAAAGAATAAGGTGCCAGACTTATTTACGCGTTGGTAAGATGTTATGTTATTTATAAATACATGAAGGACTCTAAAGTGATTCCACTGGAAACTCCAACCATCTTGTTGTATGTCTGTCTATCTCTAAAAAAATGTGCATTCGACGTTTGGTACTACTTTCCTTACCATCCTCTGTTGGAAACCAGACTTTTCTTCCTCCTCCATTTTCCCTTTTAGTTATCATTGATTTTGGCTGCATTAATGATCTGAGATGAATTTATGCACCTCAGTGTCCTTATCTATGCTTGTTTAGCCTTATTTAAAGGACTTCTTGTGTGATTAATATGTTTTGACTAGTATAATTGAGCATCTTAGTATTAAACTAATTGATTACAATGTTTAAGGTGTATTTCAAATAAGTTTGAAATTAATTTGGTCACTTAGAGTTTAGACGAGAAGACTAGTGTTACTAGCTTGAGCTATGTGTTGTTCTAGTTGCTCTCGATAGATTCTAGTGTACATAATGAGTTACTAATGATATTATTTTGTAATTATGTGCGGAATAAACTATTTAGAGTGTTTAAGGTTCAATTGAAACAAGCCAAAAGACAAAACACTATGTTAAAGATCAAAAGGACAAAACTAGTATTCTTAGTTTAAGTTTCTAGTTCATCGTCTTGAATTGTATGTCATTTTGAGCTCTAATACATAGTGTTTGGTGATATATGATTCTTTTTAATTTGATAATGATGATATATAGATGATACAAAAGTTGTAAATAAAGTTTAAACAACACCACAAGGCTTTTAAAGGATGGACAAATACATGGGACAAGATTTGACCAATAACGGATATTTTGGAGTCATTGACGTGCCACAGACCTTAGGCACCGCTTTAGGGCCGTGCCATAGACATGGGGGAATCCTAGGAAGTTAATTCCAGTATATCACTATGATAAAGGCATGCCACTGACCCTAGGCACCGCGATATGGGAGTGACACGTCGTTATGTAAAAATCGGCAGCTTGTGTCCTCTTATAAATAGGACCCTTAAACATTAGGTTACACACCTTGGACGACCTTGAAACTTTGAGGGAGGATGAAAAATACTTTAATTAGGGTTTTTATTTCATTAATTTTGTTTTATATGCATTTTAACATGTATTCTATCATTGAAATTAAGGTTATGTCCATGAGTGGCTAAACAACCTTTTTCAGGGTTAAGGCAAAGAACATGATTACTCTTGTTATGAATTGATTTGATTTTGATTATTTATAATATTTGGTAATTTATGTATCCTTGTTATTAATATTTTAAGGATTCACAACCCTTAATATATATCCATTGTCATCTTGTGAACCCGAAAGAAGGAACAAGAGGATAGAATGTGGGTTAAATAGAATAGGATTATAATCTTCTATAGAATGAAGTTATAATTTGCATTTAGGATAGAAATATACCTAATTTCCCTATTTTTTTCACTTAAAAGGAAATATAAATGCATTTAACTTAGTTTCCACATCCCCGACCAATGATGTAGTTGTGGGGCAAAGCTAGATAAGTGATTAGAGGCTCGAAAGACCACAATCATAATGTCAACCCCGTGAATCAACAACCAAGATAATTGACCTAACCAATGATGTTCTATAACATATTATAAGTGTTCATAGTGCCTTAACCCTGGGTTACTCCCATTGATTGTCTAAGAACCTTTACTTTTGCATTGTTTACTTCACTTTCAGTTTATAATTCTCAAACTCTTTTGGTTACTTGAGCACTTGTTAATTTTTCTGGTGAACTAGCTTTAGATAGTTGTCAACAAAAGTCCCCATGGGATCAATATTTATCTTTTTCTATGACCATTATATTACTTGGTGGGATCATGTACACTTGTGTGTGCACTTGAGTGGAAAAGATTTTTAGCGCCGTGTCGGGGACTTGTAAATAGGAAATTATCTTATTTTTAGTTTTGGTATATTGAGTTGTACATAGTTTAGCATTTTTTCCTTTTTATTTTCTTTTACTTTTGTGTCACACTCCGTGATATGTCAGCCTGGAATAGATAGTTTGCGAGTGATGATTATTCTTGTTGTTTTTTGGAGGACCCCACCTAGAGGCTTTTTGTCAAAAGTTTTAAGAAAGAAAGTGGTTGGGATCTTCACTAGATGAGGTGGATACTATCCAATATACGGAGTAGATACAAGAATTTCAGCTATTCAACTGTCATTTTTTTCTTGATACTGACATTGGGAAAGTGAATAAGAGTGAGTGTGCTGTGGATGGTGTGAATTTTGATGTGGGATTGGTTGGGTCTCATTCAAAGCACTTTTCTACATTATGTTTAGATGATAACAAGTCTTTAGAGTCATCTAAAATAGTTGAAGGGTGTGAAAATAAGGAACAAGAATCTTATATTCTTAAATTTACACTAGACAAGCAATACAAAAACATGCCTCACTTCAAGGACAAGTGGTTTACTATGCATCATCCATCACTCGGTTCCTTAATCTTTGAACCACCACCTTATGAGCGAAGCAAAAAGATGGATATGAGGTTGGGGTAAAATTCATATCCTCAAGGTAGAGGAAAAAATTGATGTGGGTTGTGTGATAACACTAAAATAGATGTTGCTTGGGAGGAAATTCAAGTTAAGGTAGGTATTTAGTTTTAAGTATTTTTAGTTTTTACTTTTCTAGTTTTTGTTTTTATTAAGTCACAGGTTGATGGAAAGTCTGAGTACCAAAAAACTAAGCGAAGAAGCATGGCGAAGACTGAGTGTGGGGTCCCTGGACCCTCATGATGCATTAAAATGCTATTAGCTAGGTCTAGAGGCCTCCGGGAGTATTTCTATCTCTACTTTTAGGTATAATTCAGGGACAAAGTAGATTTTTAAGTGTGGGGTCAAAAAATTTCCATTGTTTCGGGTGAAGTGATGTTGTAGGGTCTTGAGTATTAGTTTCTTTTCTAGTTTTTGGGTAATATTAAAAAATTACAAAAAGATTTTCTCTTTTTAGTCTTTAGTTGTTTGGGTAAGTTTTGTAGGTGCACACTTCACCCACCCCATAGTTGTTCTTTTCGATTCTTTTCCACTGGGGCGCCTTTTGAACCCAGAATCCTTTTTATTGTTAGGAGTAAATTTTAAAAAATTTGTTTTAGGTAAGTGAGATGTTCTTGTTGGTGCTATGTATGATTGCATGATTCAAGTGGGCTTTGTATATGATAGCATGTTGTTATGATGAATGAACGCTTTTAAGACTCCTAGTCTCATGATTATGACTCTTGTACTTGTTGTCTTAATGTTGAATTCATGATATTATTTGGCTGAGAGTAAATGATGATACTACTTAAGTTGAGCATATGTCATGTGTGTATGAGGTGTTTGTATATTCCTTGTTGCATTTGATGCTAGGACTTTCCTGGTTTATGTGCAACGCAAAATAAAGAGTATGGATTTAGTAGATGATATAGGAATTTCTTTGATAGCCATGTTTCATACCCCTTTTGACCTACTATTATGCATAAGCCTAGTTAGCCCCATTGAGACTTTAGCTTGTTTTTTCTGGTAGCCTCGTATGTAGCCTAATTTCCTTCTTTGATTAACCTTAATTTGATCCAAAGCTCCTAAGAAGTTTAGTGAAAACTTAAAGAAGTTCAGGAGTTTAAAAAATAAGAGAAGAAAAGGTGAAAGTAAAGCTCCCAAGAAATAGTTATTGGCGTTGAAAATTGATATGTATGTTGGTTGGGAATAAGGTAAATAAAAGAATGAAGATTATTCAAAATTGAATAATTTATGCAGATATAATAGTCCCACCATATTGCATGTAAACTTGCTTAATGAAATTGGGAAAAACAAAAGATATGGGTAGATAGAAATGGTGGAAATTGGTTGTTAATAGAAAGATCTCAATGTTCATGTGATGTATTAAAGCGCTTAGGGAAGATAGTCACTATTACTGGCCATAATATTTCCTACCCATTACATAGCCTACATTACAACCCTTAAAGACCTATTTGATCCTGAGTCTTAACATTCTGATATTAGCGAAGTACAACACTAAGGGAAATCATATGGTTCATCTTGTGTAACTTGTGAATTCTCTGTGAGAGTGAGCGTAATTTGATTCTTGTACCCATTTTATGATAAACTACATCTATTTGAGTGAGCTTTAGTAACTCTCTTGTGGTGAGGGCACATGTTTGTTGATAGTTGGGTGATTTGGATGATATCTTTTATTGAGCAATATGTATGAGTTTGCCAATTTGGTGAGTCAATTATTAAGGCTAGAATATTTTGGAGTACTGTTCTTGAGCTTTCAATTGTGTATAACATGCCTAGTGTAAATACTTGTAATCTGTGTAGTCATTGTAATGCTATCTTGAATGACTTAACTATAGTAGAAGTTTGGAGTCTTCTCTGATTATGATGCTTAGAGTAATGAGTTGTTCGAGGACAAATAAGACTTTAAGTGTGGAGTGATAATCTGAGGTGAATTTATGCACCTCAGTGTCCTTATATGTGCTTGCTTAGCTTTGTTTTGAGGACTTCTTATGTTATTAATGTGTTGTTAATGGAATAATTGAGCATCTTTATGTTAAAATAATTGATTACATTTCTTAAGGTGTATTTCAAATAAGTTTGGAATTAATTTGGTCACTTAGAGTTTAGACGAGAAAACTAGTGTTACTAGCTTGAACTATGTGTTGTTCTAGTTGTTATCGATAGATTCTAGCAGGTAGAATTAGTTAATAAGGATATTATTGTGTAATTATATGTGGAATAACTTGTTTATAGTGTTTTATGTTCAATTGAAACAATCCAAGAGACAAAACACTAAGAGTTAAAGATCAAAAGGACAAAACTAGTATTCTTAGTTTAAGTTTCTAGTTCACCATCTTCAATTGTATGTCATTTTGAGCTCTAATACGTGGTTTTTGATGATATAGTATGATTTTTAAGTTTATAATGATGATATATTGATGATACATAAGCAAAAAATTAAGCTTGTAAAGGATGGACAAACACTTGGGACAAGATTTGACCAAAAATGGACGTTTTGGAGTCATTGGCGTGCCACGGACCTTAGGCACCGCTTTAGGGATATGACACGGACTTGAGGGCATCCTAAGAAGTAAATTACAGTATATCAATATGATAATAGCATTATACAGACCTTAGGCACTGCGATATGGGTGTGGCACACCGCTATGTCAAAATCGGAAGCTTGTGTCCTCCTATAAATAGGACACTTAAACATTAGGTTACATACCTTGGACAATATTGAAACTTTGAGGGAGGATGAAAAACACTTCAATTAGGGTTTTTATTCCATTCGTTTTGTTTGTTCATGGAATTTAACATGTATTCTATCATTGCAATTACGGTTATGTCCATGAGCGGATAAATACCCTTTTCTGGAGTTAAGGCCAAGAACATGATTACTCTTGTTATGAATTGATTTGGTATTAATTATTTATCATATTTGGTTGTTTTTATCCTTGATATTAATATTTTAAGGATTTTTTACCCTTAAAATATATCCATTTTCATCTTGTTAGTCCGAAAGGAGGAGCTAGTGGATAGAACATGGGGTAAATAGAATAGGATTGTAATCTTGTACAGAATGAAGTTATAATTTGCATTTAGATAGAAATATACCAACGTGCCCTATTTGTTTCACTTACAATATGAAATATAAATGCATTT
Organism: Capsicum pubescens; assembly: GCA_030864215.1. NCBI lineage: Eukaryota > Viridiplantae > Streptophyta > Magnoliopsida > Solanales > Solanaceae > Capsicum > Capsicum pubescens. The sequence goes on along the minus strand of CM061540.1, from coordinate 132,178,694 downwards.
AATTTAGTTTCCATATCCTCTCTCAATTATGTAGTTTTGGGGCTAAGCTAGATAGGTGATTAGAGGCTCGGAAGACCATAAATATCATTCCCATGAATCAACAACCAAGATAATTGACCTAACCGATGATGTTCTATAATGTAGTATGAGTGTTTGTAGTGCCTTAACCCTGGGTTACTCGCATTGATTGTCCAAGAACCTTTACATTTCCATATTGTTTACTTTACTTTCAGTTTATAACTCTCTAACTCTTTTGGTTACTTGAGCACTTGTTAATCTTTATAGTGAACTAGATTTAGATAGTTGTCAATACAAGTCCCTGTTGGATCGATATTCGGCTTTTTATAAGGCTACTGTGTTACTTGGTGGGATCACGTACACTTGCATGTTTACTTGAATGCAATAATTAAAAAATGAAAATACTGACTGTTTTCATTCGAACCACGATAATTGTCCCTCCAATATCTGTTTTTCAGCCATGATGTCCTTTTTTTGGATTAGGTAAAAGTAAAAATTTCAATATTAATTAGCACCACGAAGGTTCTCAAACTGTAGACATGAGTTATCACCAGGGTTACGCCACTAGTACATTTTTGAATGTTGTGTTCAGTAACCACTATTTGTATAATATTCCATAACTGCATCTACATATTTCTACGACGGATGGATTAATGGATTCTGAGGGTTTTATCACTATCCAAACATTCCACAGTCCACCAAAAAGACAACAGTCATAAATAGGTATATACTTGATTTTTTTTAGAGAAAAGAAACTGCTACCCCCCTTGAACTATAACGAAAGTTGCTGAGACACACTCCAACTTAAAGGAGGTCCTATTATTCCTGAACTACTTTAAAGTGTAATAAATACGTTCTTCAGTAATGAAGTGGCACCATAACCCAATTCAATTAGTTGTGGTGCTATTCACGCGCCGCCACGTGTATAAATATCTTTTTAAATATTTTTTTTAGTTATTTATCTTATTTTCTTTGTCCTATTTTTTAAATAAGTCAATACACGTAATTTTTTTATTTTTCTTTGCCTTGTATTTAAAATATTCTCAAATACATGTATTTTTTTATTTCTCTTTGCCTTGTATTTAATATTTTCACAAATACACATAATTTTTTCATTTTTCGTGTCATCTTATTTTTTTCTTGTATTAATATTCTCAAATACACATAATTTGTTTTTACTTTCCTTCTTATTTTTTTGTATTTAAGTTTTTCTAAAAATTCACATATTTTTTTTTACCTTCTTATTATTTTTACTTATTTATTTTTTAATTTTCTTTTTGTCTTTCCATTGAATTTGATTTCAAATTTCATTGCAATGCTTTTTATTTAAAATAAGCTAACTTCGTACGGATACAATAAGAAAGTGAATCAAATGAAATAAAAAATATTAAAACAAAGGAAACATTTTTCTTATTTTCTTGTTTTCTTAAAAAACTTAATTTTTCAAATTTGTTAAAGTTGAAAAGATAAGACATTAATGAAATAGAAAAGGAAAAAAAATATAAAAGTTTATAAATGAGAAGGGAAATAATTTTCAAAAATAAAGAAAGAAAAATAATTAAATATATATAAGTTTTAATCTTTGTAATTATATGTACTAACTAATTATAAAATGTCCAATTAAAAAGGGACATATGTCCATTATTGATCAGATTTTTGCCTTATTTTCATCCCTCACTTGCTTTCAAGAGAGCGAACATACTCTTTGTGCCACATCAGCACTAAATGGTGTATTTATTACACCTTAAAATAGTTTAGGTCGATAATATGAACTCTTTTTAGTTTGGAGTGTGTCTCAACAACTTTTGTTATAGTTCAAGGGGATAACCATGTCGTTTCTCTTTAATTTTTTATAATTGTGATGTTCGAATCAACTTTCCCGCACCTCTGCCTCTAACCATTACATGTACCAAGTAACTTTGAGCACCACGAATTGGAATAATGGAAAAAAACACCTAAGAGTTTTTGCCTCTACTGACGGGTTATGCTTCATTTTGTTGATGATGGGTTCAACCTTGTTCTTGAAACGCCAAAGATTCCTCTCTTTCCATATTGTCCATCAAATGTAAGAAGGTTGTGACATTTCAAGTTTATTTTAGTAGATCTCTTAACAATCCCCTTATCTACATAAATTGAAAGTTAAGGACAACTGAGCAAGACTTGAGAGATAGAACAACTTTACACTAGGCCAAACATAAGGTACTGAATTATAAATAATCATCATCAATCTTTTCTTTTCCTTTTGAATTGTTTTTTTTTTACAATTGCTTTTTATGTTAGCTAAACTTTGACAACTATTTAATAGAATCTCTGCCTCTCTGCTGCAACTTTACCTTATTAACATCATATGAGGATTTAAATGTTAGGGTTTTTGTCCCAATTTTCTTATCAAATTTAAGTTTTATTTTATTTGAAAGAAAAATAAAAGTATTACCATAATTACTTTTACTTTTCATGAAAAGAAAATATAATTCTTTTCCATATTTGACTAACCTCTTTCTTGGAGGAATGATTTTGAACCTCTATAAATAGAAGACCCCTCTTCTCATACAACAACATAGTATCATCAACATTGTAGTCCTTAAAGAGTCTTGTTTAGCGAGAAATTTTCTCCCAATATGTTCTATATTTTTTCAATATTAGTTCTTAATATATAGGTTATTTGAGCAGGCCATATAAATAATATGCTCTTTTAATATATTATTCTTTTCGTCTAAATTATCACCTCTAGGATTTGCAAATATTAACTTTCGCTTGACGCCTTATCAATTTCGAACCTAACAAGTGATATCAGAGCATACAGTTCAAAGGTCCAATGATCCGATGGTCTAATTGTTGAAAAAAGTTGCAACCAATTTGATGATAATGAAGATTTTTGTCCTACTATATGAGGAGAAGAAATTTCAACCATATTTTCAACAATTATGCTACTCCATCTTTAAAACAAAGTCAATTTTTAGCCCATATTTATGGGCTCCAAATTTCAATCACCGCTTACTTTTAATGCTTGGGGTCCTTTTAACTCGTGCATATACTTTTAATGCATGAGATCCACTTTTAACCTATGCTCACTTTCAATGCACAAGGCTCCACTTTCAATCCTGTTTACTTATACAAAGGGCTCTAATAATATCAACCCATGCCTTTATTTTTAATGCATAGGGCTCTAATTTCTAACCCATATCAACTTTTAATCATGGTAAAAATCAGTGAGATATGAAGATCGTGTAAAGAAGGAAGATCAAGATTATTTTTCCAGAAAATCAAGCCTAACTAGGAGATTTGTTAAGGTTTTCGTCCTGATTTTCTTACCAATTGTAAGTTTTACTTTATTGAAAGGAAAATAAAAGTAATACCATAATTACTTTTACTTTTTTTGAAAAGAAAATATAATTCTTTTTCATAGTTGTCTAACCTCTTTTGTTGAGGAATGATTTTGAACCTCTATAAATAGAAGATCCCTCTTCTCATAAAACAATACAGTAGCATCCACAATGTAGTCCTTAAAGAGTTTTGTTTAGGAAGAGATTTTCTCCAATATGTTCTATATTATTTCTATATTATTTCTTAATATATAGGTTGTTTAACCAAATCATTTGTCACGACCCAAAAACCAAAGGTCATGATGGTACTTGTCGCGGCAAGTTTTGACAAGTAAGCCTATCACCCAAATTAATATGAATTGAGAAAAATGATATCAAACCCACGGAAATTCTCCTAGAGCGGATTCAAACCACACATATATATAGTAAAGCAGAAATACATAATCAATGATACCAAACCAAATCCCAAAGCCTAGTGTCACAGTGTAAGAACATAACTAATACAACCCTAGATTTAGATAGATAAGATATCCAAGACAGGAACAACTCTGTCTCTGAATACAAATAAAGACATAGTCTAAAATAAGGAAAGGTAGTAGTCCACTTCGGACGTATAAAATCAATTGCTACCTCAAATAGCTCCAAATGTCGCCCAAATCAACCACCGTGAGGTGCACTCAAACCTGGATCTGCACCAAAAGGGCACAGTAGGGGTGGGTACCGTCCATTTGTACCCAATAGGTATCATAGGCTGACTGAGAAAGGTAGAAAATAAAGTATACAAAATGTACAATAAAGGAATGTCACCTGCAACCAAAAATTGTCCCAAACGGTAGCCCACACCATCTCTACTAAAAGTTCTATAATATTCACATATAGCATAGCAACATGAAAGAGAAGTATAAGTATACAGGTATCAAACATACAAATATGAAGAAAGAAATACACGTAGACATATATCACATCAAGGAAAATAACATATCACAAAAACATACAAAGTAAATAAAAATACAATTGAGATGATTGATGATAATGCTAATGATGATGATGATTCCCGAGGTTGTCACACAACCTCTATATATCGGAGCTAAATCTTACTGATGTAGGACCCATTGGGGGCTCGTCAACCCATATATAACTAATATCCAATACAAGAATCCATAACTCCTCTCCAATACATCTATTGGTAGAGAATTGTCATGGTCCGAAATAGGGCCTGGCTGTGACGAGTATCTCAAGTTCACTAGGAACTGGTGACCACTCCCTTAACCTAACCTTAAGAGCATAATAATAATAAATATAAAGTAAAATCCAATTAATATAGTAATAAAAAATAGATAACTCAAATGAACTCTTAGAGTCAATCAATAGACAACCCACATCTATCCAGGAAGCCTCTAAAAGCCAGAATAACATGAAAGTATGGACATGCACCCTGCTATGACCAGAAAGGATCCAAAATTACTCAATTAATAAGGAAAAAAAAATGATATAATAGGGCCTTCCGAAAGATGGAGGCTCACCACTTCACAACAACTTAGTGAACGTGCTAATCCACCTAACACTGAACAGGAACAACAAAAATATCTTCGAACCCTATATCATGAAATGATGCAGCGTCCTAGGATGTTCAATGGGATAATCACGAGCATGTAACTCAGGGAAAGTGATAAAATAATATCGTGTCCAAAATCAGTTAAAATAACATGGACACATTCATATATACATATATAGGATGTCGGGATAGGGTAAGGATCATGAACATGAGAGTTTTAAAACCATTAACCTAGACTGTTTAGTTTGATCTATCCTAAGGGCACTATATGAGATCAGCTCCCTCTCCCAAAAAGGCCTCAGTATATGTTAGTTATACGAACCGAGGAAAATTCAAAGGAAAACTAAAGTCACCATGGGAAATAGCCGTACCAAATATATATATATATATATATATATATATATATATCAAGTGTGTGTCAAGCACACGGTGATATAGACCCCCTACGCCGGTAATTCTAGTGTTTGTCCCTTGGGGATTTACACCTTTATGGTGAGCTACATAACCCCCTTTAAGCCTAAATTAAAAGTACTTTACACATAATTCAAACCATTAACCCCAGGAGTCATTCATTAAGGCATTTACCACTTGGTATCGTAATACCAATATGCTTGCAAGTTAATTTAAACATGCCAAACCAGTTCACATAACCAAATTGGACTACTAAGTTTCAATTAAAATCCAAACCACGGCTACCAAGGCCATCCAACTCCATTTTTATATCCATTTATCCACTCATGCAATGCATTGAGTTCAAAAGCAAGTTAAACCATGTAATTTTCCATAATAAAAGTCAAATTCACAAGGTGGGTTGAGGTTTATGCAATTCCAAGCCAAAATTCATCCAAATTGGGGAAACTCATGTCCCCCATTACAACCATTTAAATAATGTACCAATTTAGCCCCAATTACATTAATTTAAAGCATGAATAATCAATTCAAAACATTGGACAAGTAATTCAATCAGTAACAACCAAAACTCCTTAACCCAATTTTAAAACCCACAACTTAAATCACATGCAAAACTATTCAATTCATGATACAATATAAAATTAAAGTTCAGGGAAGACAAACATGCCTAAAACATGAAAGAATTTGAAGTCAAATTAAAGTTTAGATCCCGGAGTAGTGATTTCTTGAAAAACCTTTAAGCTTTCTTGGTTTAGGTGTTATAGAAGAGAATAATAGTGTTTGATCATTTTAAACTAAGGATAAGAAGTCAATTTTATGTTTATAAGTTATGGAAAGGGTGAAAAGACCAAAAGCCCCTCACCCATAAGTGAAAAAACAAAACTGGACAAAATTTATACCTCAGAGTAGAATGGCCTTATCGCGAAGGTTAATCTCCGTGCAACGCCAATATCGTGGAGGTTAACCTTTGTAGCATGGTGATATCACAAGGCGCATAGACTCAGAGTTCCAAAATAGCCTCAACCCTTTCTGATATTGGAGGTTAACCTTTGTAGCATGGTGATATCACAAGGCGCATAGACTCAGAGTTCCAAAATAGCCTCAACCCTTTCTGAAAATTTTGAAACTTCCCCAAATTTCTGTTTTAACATCCCTAGACATAATTCAAGTCAAAAATTGATATTACGAACACGTGAGGGTCAAAAATAAAATAATCAAAATTTAAAAGGTCTTACATTATCCCCACCTCCCTTAGGATCATTCATCCCCGAACAATGAGTTAGGACACTCTTAGCACGAGAATAACAAGAATACATCAGAATCAAATGACAAACTCGAAAAATGATAATAGGAAAACAAAGCTCATACCTTAAGCACTTTCATCCAACCTCGAGAACAAGAATGGTTATTTATCCTTCATATCTTCCACAACTTTCCATTTAGCCTCTTTCAAAGAACCTTTACTAAAGATACATCATTGGTCCTCAACCTACGAACTTGCCTAAATAATATTTCAATCTGGACTTCCACATAAGACAAGGAATCCATAACACCAACATCCTCAACAGTCACTATCAAACAAGGATCACTCACACTTTTTCAGTGTGGACACATGAAACACGGGATGAATGGAACCCAAAGTCCTAGGAAAATCCAACTCATAAGCAACATTCCAAACTCTTCTTACAATCAGATATAGACCAACATAATAGGGACTGAGCTTCCCCTTCTTCCAAAATATCATGACTCCTTTTGTAGAAGACACCTTTAAGAATACCCAATCATTTAATTCAACCTCTAACTCTCTTAGCCTCACATCCGCATAAGACTTTTAGCGACTTTGAGCAGTATTAAGTATTTCTCTAATCACTTTTACCTTCTCCATGACTTGATGAACAAAATCAGGAACAAATAACCTAGTCTCACCAAATTCAAACCATCCAATAGGTGATCTTCTCCCCCTACCATAAAGAGCCTCAAAATGAGCCATCTGAAGGCTAGAATGGTAACTGTTGTTGTAAGAGAACTCAATAAGAGGCAAATGATCAACCCAAATACCTTCACAATTAATCACACAAGACCTTAAAATATCCTCAAAAGTTTAACTGCCTATCCATTTGAGGGTGGAAAGCGGTGCTAAGGTTCACCTGAGTACCTAAACCTTTCTGAAACAAATGCCAAAAGTGAGATAAAAATGATGTACCTCAGTCTGAAATAAGTGACACTGGTGCACCATGCAACTTCACAATCTCCTGAATGAACAATTTGGCATAATCCTCTCCTGAGTAGTTAGTTCTCACATGCAAGAAGTGAGCAGACTTAGTCATCCTATCCACAATGACCCAAATCTAATCATACTAATTGCGAAACCGCAGAAAATTCATATTGAAATCCATATTAATCATCTCCCACTTCCAAAAAGGCAACTCTATCTCTTTAGACATGTCACCAGGCCTCAAATGCTCTATTGTAACTTCCTGACCAAGCAAACATTTGGCTACAAAATTTGCTACATCCCTCTTCATATTGTTCCACCAATAGATCTCCTTCAAGTCATGGTACATCTTAGTAGAACCTAGATGAATTGTATACCTGGACTCATGAGCCTCAGTCAAAATCATTTTCCGCAACCCATCAATATCAAGAATGCATAGCCGACCTTTTTACTATCTCAAAAGCCATAACCTTTGGCTGACCCACATCATTCTTAATCTGCATAAGTATCGAATCAAAATCCTCAGCTCCAAGAAATGATTTGACCACTTTTTGAACAATAACTTCCCTATCCTCATAGTCCAAAAGACGACCTCCTAGGTTAGTTAGCCTGTAAATATCCTTTACTAACCCTCTTTTCTCCTCAACCACATGAGATAAGCTTCTCATAGATAACCTACTAAGAGCATCAACAACAACATTAGCTTTACCTAGATGGTAGTGCAAGCTCATATCATAATCCTTAAGCAAATCAAGCAACTGCCTCTGCCTAAGATTCAATTCTTTCTGAGTAAACACATATTGCAAGCTCTTATGATCTGAATAGATGTCTACATAAACCCCATACAGATAATGATGCTAAATCTTTAAGGAAAAAACCACAACCGCCAACTCCAAGTCGTAAGTCGGATAGTTTCTCTCATAAACCTTAAGCTGCCTAGAAGCATAGGTCACAACCTTACTATGCTGCATCTAAAAACAACCCAGTCCCACACGGGACACATCACAATATACAAAAACCCCTCAGTACCCTCGAGTGGGGTCTTAACTGACACAGAAGTTAACTTATTCTTTAGCTTATTACTTAGTTTCTCAAAAATACTTGACTTTCTTCTGAGTCAATTTCATTAATGGAGCAACAATAGAAGAGAAACTCTCCACAAACCTCCTATAATACCCAGCCAAACCCAAGAAGCTCATAATATTGGTTGGATTCGTGAGTCTAGTCCATTTCTTAACTTCCTTAACTTTCTATGGATCCTCCATGATCCCCTCACTAGAAATGACTTGCCAAGAAAAGTCACAACATTCAACCAAAACTCATACTTAGAAAATTTTACATACAACTTCTGGTCTTTAAGAGTTTGCAACACAATTTGGAGGTGATTGGAATGATTCTCCTCACTCTTATAATACACAAATATATCATTAGTGAAGACTATGTCAAATAGATACAGATACTGTCTAAATACCTGGTTCATAAGATACATAAAAACAGCCAGAGCATTAGTCAACCCAAATGACATAACCATGAACTGATAATGACCATGCTGGGTTTGGAAACCAATCTTTGAAATTTCAACCTCCTAAATTTTCAACTGATTATAGCAAAAATGAAGATCAATCTTAGAAAAGCATCTAGCTCCTTGAAGCTGATCAAATAGGTCATCAATTCTAGGAAGAGGGTACTTATTCTTCACTATCACCTTATTTAACTGACGATAGTCTATACATATCCGAAGAGACCCATCTTTCTTTCGCACAAAAAGTACAAGAGCACCGTACAGAGAAATACTAGGACAAATAAACCCTTTATCAAGAAGATCTTTTAACTTATTCTTCATAACACGAACCAAACCAGATCCTAGTCGTGTCAGATATCTTAAGTCCAACAAAGATAGGAGACCACCCCCAATACCCAAACCATTAACCTCCCTACACCCTATGTCAGATGAATTCCAAATATATAACAAGATAAGATAACTTTAGTTTAAAGACATTAAAAAAAGTTTATAACTAAAACCAAACATCCACAACCAAATGGTTGTCTAATACAATTCCAATGCTAATACCAATACCAATGCTAATACCAATACCGATACCATCCATTCCCATAGTAGTCCAACAAAGTGTCTAGTTAGAACCAAATAACATCTAGTCGGGATCCCCCGACCATAGCTAAAAACCAAAACCAAAGTATAATAATGACATAAAGAAGTCTATAACATAAAATGGGGTATTCCAGAGTATGGAAGCTCACGACTTTAGTTTGACTCAAAAGCTATCCCGGATTACTAAGTCACTAAGCAGAAAGATTGGTACTATAGTCGGATCTTGCACTGCATGGGGATATAGCGCTCAAAGATGGTTAGAGGGATAAATGCAAACATGTAACTCAGGAATAATAATAAAATTGTGCCATTAAATAAAAAACAAACAAACCAATGCGAATAACCACATGAAAATATATATATACATATATACCGTCCTGGGATAGAGAATAAGGTTTAGATGAATTTAAAATCTTAGCCTGGATTGTGTAGCTTTATACACGACCCAAACTGAGGCCTTATCTTAATGGGCATCCCAAGTCCAACCAAGACTGAGGACCACCCCCGATACCCAACCCAACCATCCAAAATCACCCTCTTGTATCTAATGAATTCTGTACATATAACAAGATAGCATTTATTACAATTCCAGACTCTGGGATTGGTCCATGACGATCCATGAGTGTGGCCAACCAAAGAAATTCCAACTAACCAATATCAAACCAATAACCAAAATCAAACAAAAATAATAACCAAGTATGAGTCCATAACATAAAATGGTAGGACAATTATAAATACAATCGAATGATATCATCCCCAATACAAATTTCAATACTAAGGCTGACACCAATATCGACACCGCCCATACCAAGCCATAGTAGTTCCACAAAGGCTCTAACCAAAAATAAAACAATATCCGATTGGGACATGCCACCAACCATAGCCAAAACTAATATCTAAGAAATAACCAAAGTATGTAAAGAAATCTATGATATGAAATGGAGCCTTCTAGAGTATGGAAGCTCACCACTTCAACCCAAAAAAATAAACCCGAAACCAATCACTAAGCAAGAGGAGTAGAATGGCCGATTCATACATTGCGTGGGGATACAGTTGCCCAAAGATGGGTTAGCGAGTGAACGCTAACAAGTACTCAAGATAAGGATAAAAAATTCCTACCTTGAGAGCTAAGTAAACCAACCATATGTATTCATAATCCATATATATATATATAACCATGCTGGGAAAGAGGCCCGGGTTTAGTATGCCTTTAAAACCATTAACTTGGGTATCCATAGCTTAACCATCATATAAACCACCTACAGGCTATATGGGTCCAGTGTAACCCCCTGAATGATCCCCGATATGTGTAGCCACATAAACTGGAGATACCAAGGAGTAGGGGATTCTCGAGTACCCTTCGCACTTCATGATACATATGTACAAGTGTACTTAGGGGATTCCTGTGTACCCCATAAGTATCACATATGGTCGTCATGGCCAATCATCATGTCAGCAAATATGAGTTTCCAGTGTCCGTCCATCAGACTCACACCTTCATGGTTAGCTATCACACCCCTCCATTATTTCCCAATTAAAACCATAACCACACAACACAACCACCATTCCATTTAGTATTAACTAAGGCTATAAGTAGTGGTATCATCATACCGACTATAGCTTGCAGGTAATGTACTTATCTATCCTTTTTAAGATGAAGGGATTCCTATGTACCCATCGATTACATTATCAAGTTGACTTGGGGGAATCCCATGTACCCCACAAGTGATCATTGTTATGTTTTCCTAGGGGATTCCCTTGTACCCTATAATTCTTTTAATTAGACCTACCATAACCACCAAGACCTTACCATTTAACCATTCCAATTCATTTAAACCATTTATACCATTTCGGGTTCCATTACCAAGTTATACCATGCAATAGTTACATTAAAAGTCCAAAAATATAGTAAAAGCATTCTCATAGGCATTTTATCAAACACATATAAGGCATAGTGTTTCCTAAACCAAAACCAAGTACCAATTAACCATTCCCATGTAACCAAATGTCCAATGCACTATCAAAACATGTAAATCCATAATTAAACATGGAAAACCATAACCAAGCATTTATAACAAAAAACCCCAATGTATATTTGAAAACCCAAAACCATACAACAATTATGCCATGAATATAATTCATAAAACATGTATTTAGTTAGAACTAACAATGAGGTAGGAGTAACATGCCTTAGATTGAGAAAAAGATGAGAAAAAATCACCCCTATGAGCCTCTATTGACCACCTTGAAGGAAACCCTAGCTTTTCCTTAACCCATGAGCCTTGAGAGATTTTGAGAGAGTTTAAAGTGTTTAATTGATTGGAAATAGATTAATAAAGCCCCAAAAAGGTATTTTAAGTCGTGGGGTCCTAAAGGGTTATAAGGGGAAATATCCAGAATACCCTCACAGGAGGGTACTACTCCACTATACCACCCGTACCCTATCATACGAGTGGTACCCATCACTCATACTCGAGGCATCCCTAGGACCCCCAATACTATCCAACATATGACCATCAAGCCTCAATCGTACCTAAGCATACGACACATACCCTTAACCTATACCTTAGGTAGAATACAGAGGGGTTGACACTGTCTAACTTACGAGTTGGACTATACCATTCGTACCATATCTCACGACTCATAGTGAGCCACTCATACTCAGATCCAAGTTATGTTATTAGGTTTCATATTAAGTGAAGGAAAACCCAAACTTACAACTCGTCACCCACCATACTACTCGTACCCATTCCAAAAACTCAACCACCAATCACCACCTAACACTGGACAATATACGATTGTGTCACCTGACCTGTACCCTCACCATACGATAAGTATGGTGACTCGTATGATTCCAGAAGGTCCAAAAGTGGAGAAATTTTTTAAGGGTCAAAACCCAGGATATTTCAGTCCCCCTCACTAGTATCATTCACCTCCGAATGATGAATAAGGTAGTAAAAGCACGAATTACATCTCAACATAACCACTCCAACCTTTAACTAAGTTAGAAAATAAAGATGCAAGGAAATAAACCTTCCTTTAACCAAGTCAGAAAACAAAGATGTGATCAAGAACACGTACCTTATGCTCAAATATCTAGAGCAGAAAAAAATATGGATACTTGGACTTCATGTCCTCTTTCGCTTCCCAATAGCTTCTGCTACCTTGTGGATACGGTATAAAACCTTAACCGAAGCTACATCCTTGGTCCACAACCGATGAACCTGCCAATCCAAGATCTCAATTAGAATCTCTTCATAAGACAGAGAATATGAGATACCCTATCCTTCTAAAGGAATAACCGATGAAGGATCACCTATACACTTTCTCAATATAGAGACATGGAATATCGGATGAATGCAGCTCAAACTAGAAGGCAAATCCAAGTAATATGCAATATTACCAACCCTCCTCAAAACCACATAAGGACCAACATATCGGGGACTGAGCTTTTCTTTTTTCCCAAACTGCATTACTCCCTTCATAGGAGACATCTTTAGGAAAACCCCATCCCCAACCTCAAACTCCAAGTCCCTACACCTTACATCCGCATAGGAATTTTGGCAACTTTGGGCAGCCTTAAGCCTATACCGAATCACCTTTACCTTCTCCATAGCCTGATAGACCAAATCCAAGCAAAACATATCTGCCTCACCAAGCTCAAACTATCCAATAGGAGATATACACCTCCTAGCATACAATACCTTAATAGGGGCCATCCTAATGCTAGAATGATAACTATTGTTGTAGGCAAACTATATGAAAGGTATATGTTTTTCCCAATTACCACCATTATCAATCAGACAATGATGAAGCATATCTTTCAATTTTTGTATAGTCTTTTCTGCTTGTCCATCTATCTGTGGGTGGAAAAAAGTACTCAGACTAACCTTAGTACCCAACCCTTTCTGAAATAACCACAAAAACTGAGATGAAAACTGCATACCACGGTCATAGATAATAGAAATAGGTACCATATACAGCTTCATGATCTAATTAAGATACAACCTCACATAATCCTCAGCCAAAAAGTTAGACCTCACTGGAAAAAAGTGAGCTGACTTTGTCATCCTGTCCATGATGACCCAAACCAGATCAAATTGGTTTTGAGACCGAGGAAGTCCGGTAAAAAAATCCATGTTGATAACTTCCTATTTCAATTTTGGCAATTCAATTTCCCGATACAAGTCTCCAGGCCTCATGTGCTCAACTTTCACTTATTGACACACCAAATATTTGGCAACAAAATCAACCATATCCTTCTTCATACCATTTCACCAATGCATCTCCTTGTGATCACAATATATTTTCATCGAACCGGGATGAATAACATAGTGTGAATTATGCGCCTCAACCAATACCCTTTCTCGAAAATCATCGACATCAGGAACACATAACCTCCCTTGGTACCATCACCACTAATCTCAAATACCATTACCTTTTCCCTATCTGCATCACCCTTGATTTTTATTAAGACAAGATCTAGCATTTATTTCTCTATGATCTCTACACCAAGAGATGACCGAACCACTTTCTACACCAAAACACCACCATTCTTAAAGTCTAAAAGATAAACTCTAAGATTAGCCAAGCGGTGAATATCCTTCACCGACTCCCGCTTCTCCTTTTCCACAAAAGCTAAACTCACCTAGACAATCTACTAAGAGCATCAGTAACAACATTAGCATTACCTGGATGGTAGTGATAACTCATGTCATAGTCCTTGAGAAGCTTAAGCCATATCCTTTGCCTGAGGTTAAGCTCCTTATGGGTGAACAAATACTTTAGACTCTTATGATTAGAAAAGATGTCTATGTGCACTCCATATAAATTATGCCGCCATATTTCAAATAAACACCACCGCAAAAAGCTCCAAATCATGAGTAGGATAGTTCCTCTCATGTACCTTCAAATGCCTAAAAGCATAGGTAATCACCTTACCATGCTGCATCAGAACGCAACCAAGTCCCACCTGAGAAGCATTATAGTAAACCACAAACCCTTCATTGCCTTCAGGCAAAGTCAAAATCTGAGCCGAAGTTAGCTTATCATTTATCTTCTAGAAATTACCCTCACAAGCATCTGACTAAGAGAACATTACCTTTTATTGAGTCAACTTAGTCAATAGGGAAGCTATTGTCAAAAAAATCTCCACAAACCTCCTATATTACCTAGGCAAACCCAAGAAGCTCTGAATATCGGTTGGAGTCATAGGTGTAGGCCACTTCTTAACCACCACCACCTTTAGTGGATCAACCATGTTCTCCTCACTAGAAATAATATAACCTAGAAAAGTGATAGCATTCAACCATAAGTCACACTCCTAGAATTTGGCATATAACTACTGCTCCTTTAAGGTCGGCAACACCACACAAAAGTGATTAGCATGACCCACCCCACTCTTAGAGTACACCAGAATGTCATCAAAGAACACAATGACGAATAAATCAAAAACTAATAAAATACCTTATTCATCAAATCCATGAATTCCGCAGGGGCATTGGTCAAACCAAATAACATAATCAAGAACTCAAAGTGCCCATACCAAGTATGAAATGCTGTCTTAGGGAAATCCACCTCCCAAATCTTAAGCTGATGATACCCAGACCGAAGATTTATCATTGAGAAAAATTTATCACCTTGCAATTGATCAAATAAGTCATCTATCCTTGGAAGAGGATACTTGTTCTTAATTATCACCTTATTCAACTGGCTATAGTCAATACACATCCGAAGGGAACCATCCATTTTACACACAGATAACATCGGTGCACCCCACATGGACACACTAGGATGGATGAAACCCTTATCCAAAAGATCTTTAAGTTATTCCTTGAATTCCCTCAACTCAGCCAGAGCCATTCTATAAGGAGGAATAGTTATTAGATGAGTGTCCGAAACAAAATCAATCCCAAACTCAATCTCCCTATCAGGAGGAACACCAGGAAGATCATCCAGTAAGACCTCAGGAAACTTATTCACCACTAGAGCCAAATGTAAAGAAGGACCTTCCTAGTTAGAGTCTTTAACCCAGACCAAATGATAGAGAAACCCTTTTGAGATTAATCTTCAAGCTCTAAGATATGATATAAACTTCCCCTTAGAAGCAAGGGAACTACCCTCCATCTTTATAACCGGTTCACCAGGGAACTTAAAGACAACCTTATGGGTACGACAATCTAAGAATGCTTAGCATGAGTGTAACAAATCCATCCCCAGAATTATATCAAAAATCCACTGTATCTAATTCGAAAAAATCAACCAAAGTCTCCATACTACCAATAGATACCACACACCCTCTATAGACTCTTTTAGCAACCACAGAGTCACTTACTAGGGTAGAAATAGAAAAAAGATCTAAAATAAACTAGATATCAAAACCAAAATCACAACCATAAATAAGGTCACATAAGAAAGAGTGAATCTTAGATCAAAAAAAAAATTTACGTGACGAGAAAAGAGTTGCAACGTACCCATCATGACATCAGGAGATACCTCGGACTCATATCGGGTAGCAGGAGCATATAACCTATTTCAGCCTGTGCTGGTACAAAAAGCATAAATAGATATAGAAGCAGTACTCTTTGGTGCGGGAGTAGATGAAGAGACAACCAGAGCCTTATTCGCTCTCAAAACAACCTTAACAATCAAATAATTTCTAAACATATGGCTTGGATGACCACGTTTGAAGCACCTGTCCCTCCCCTTATCACAAAAACCCTAATATAACCAATCATAAAACATACAAGGAGGATCTGATGAGGCCTACTGAGCCCCACTACCCTAAGATTGGCCACCCTGTGCCCTTAAGTTATCGCTACCCTGCTGAAGCCTATCTCTAGATGGATTTGGGTAAGAAGCACTAGTTGTGGAGAAAGAACAAGAACTCCCACATTTCTTCTTTGGACACTTACCACCATACTAAAGACCTTGTTGTTATTAACCTGCTCAGAGAACTTAAGCTTCTTACCTTACATTTCCCCTATCACATCCTGTTTTCTCTTTTCCTCCTCCATCTGCTGCATATGAACAACCAACCTAGAGATATCTATGTCATTGAACAACAATGCAGTTTTGCTTTTAAGGATAAACTCACGAGATAGTCCTAAAGCAAACTTTCTCATCCTGGCCCTCATATCAAACACCATTTCTGAGCATACCCAGACAACTAGGGAAATTAAAGGTATACTCCTTGATTGCATGTTTCATTGATTCATATTTATAAATTCCTTCGCTTTTGCTTCCCTTAATTCCTAAGGAAAGAAGCAGTCCAGAAATGCATTAGATAAAGTCTCCCACGGAGATGATTCATCAACTTTTTCTATTTGCCTGATCCCATTCCCCGTATCATTGGTACGCCACATCCTTGAGCTGAAAAGCTGCAAACTCTACCCCTTCCATATTTGTGGCATGCATAATCCTGAATATCTTTTCCATTTCATCCAATAAAACTAGAGGACCCTTCTTTACCTTAACACTAGTAAAAGTTTGAGGACTCAACCTCATAAACTAGCCAACCCTTGTGGCCTCAAAAGATGTCATAGAAGATGCACAACGCTCAGCACGAGAAGACACCAACTGAACAATCATATGAATCGACTGATGGAACTCAGTATTCATCACATATGCCTGAGGAGGACTAAAAGGAACTGGTGAAACTCCAGCAATATCTGGGACTAGACCCCTAGATCGAGTATGGATCCCCTGAGTAGAGTGTGTCCTATCAATAATGTCCCCAATTGGGAAAGAAGAGTTTCCATGAACTTCAGATCGTCGAACAATGATCTAAGAAGTGAAGAAACAGAATTAGAGTAGATTCCAGGACTTAGACTCCAAGCTTAAAAATTGAACTCAAAGAAAGAGAAACAATTCCTAGATGCCTTATAGTCCCTTTCTTATGGGTGGGTTGCATGGCACACCCATAAAAGAGACTCTACTCGAAATGACTTTGTGAACTCCTAATTGACCATGAACCTAAAACTCTGATACCAACTTGACACGACCCAAATTGGGACCTTGTCGTAAATGGGCATCCCAAGTCCAATTAGGACCGGGGACCACCCCGAATACCTAACCCAACCATCCAAATGCACCCTCCTGAGTCGGATGAATTCCAAACATATAACAAGGTAGCATTTATTACAATTCCAGACTCTAGGATAGATCCATGTCCATGACCAACCCAAGCAAGTCCAACCAACCAATATCCAACCAATAGCCAAAACAATAACCATGTATAAGCCCATAACATAAAAGGGTGGGGCAATCATAAATACAATCCAACGATATCAGCCCCAATACCAGTGCCAATACTAAGTCTGACACCAATATCGACACTACCAATACCAACCTATATGAGTTCCATAAAGCCTCTAACCAAAAATAAAATAATATCTGGTTGGGACATGCCCCCAACATAGCCAAAAAAAATGTCCAGAAAATAATCCAAGTATGTAAATACATCCATGATATGAAATGTTGCCTTTTGGAGTATGGAAGTTCACCACTTCAATTCAACAGCTGATCCCAAATCTAATCACTAAGTAGGAGGAGTAGAATGGTTGATTTCTATATTGCGTGAGGATACAACCGCCCAAAGACTAGTTAGTAGGTGAACGCTAGTAAGTACTCAGGATAAGGATAAAATAATGACGACCTTGAAAGCCAAGTAAACTAACCATATGTATTCATAATCCATATATACATATATATATATATAACCATGCTGTAAAAGAGAACCGGGTTTAGCATGACTTTAAAAACATTAACCTGGGTATGGGTAGCTTAACTATCCTAGAACCACCCAAGTGCTATATGGGTCTAGTGTAACCCCCTGAACAAGCCCCGATATATGTAGACACATGAACCAAAGATACAATAGGAGTAGGGGATTCCCAGTACCCTTTTCTCTCCATGATAAGTATGTACAAGTGTTCTTAGGGGATTCATTTGTACCCCGTAAGTATCATACATGGTCATCATGACCAATCCTCATGTCAGGAAATATGAGTTTCCAGTGTCCATCCATGAAATTAACACCTTCATGGTTAGATATCACACCCTACCATTATTTCCCTATTAAAACCATTACAACACAACCAAACCATCATTCCAATTATTATCAACCAAGCCTACAAGTAGTGATATCGTCATACCAACTTTATCTTGCTAGTAATGTCCTTATCCATCCTTTTTAAGAAGAAGAGATTTCCATGTACCCATAGATTATATTTTTAAGTTGACTTGGGGGAATCCCATGTACCCCATAGGTGATCATTGTTATGTTTGCTTAGGGATTCTCTTGTACCCCATAAGGCTTTCAATTAGACCAACCAAAACCACTAAGACCTTACTATTTTACCATTCTAATTCATTTAAACCATTTATACCATTTAGGATTCCATTACCAATTTATACCATGCAATAGTTACATTAGAAGTCCAAAAATATAGTAAAAGCACTCTCATAGGAATTTTATCAAACATATTGGGGACATAGTGTTTCCAAAACCAAAACCAAGTACCAATTAACCATTCCCATGCAACCAAATGTCCAATTCACAATTAAAACATGCAAATCCATAATTAAAACATGGGAAAACCATAGCCAAGCATTTATAACCAAAACCCCCTACATATATTTTAAAACCCAAAACCATACAACAATTATGCCATGAAAATAATTCATAAAACATGCCTTTAGTTGGAACTAACAATGAGGGAGGAGTAACATGCCTTAGATTGAGAAGAAGATAAGAAAAAATCTCCCCTATGAGCCTCAATCGACACCTTGAAGGAAACCCTAGCTTTTTCTTAACCTAAGAGCCTTGAGAGATTTTGAAAGAGTTTAGTGTTTGATTGATTGCAAATAGGTCAATGAAGCCCCAAAAGGATTTTTTAATTCATGGGATCCCAAAGAGTTATAAGACTGTATTAATTTCCTGCAGGACGATAAGACTCTACCATACCACCCATACCCTATCATACGAGTGGTACCCACCACTCGTACCCTATACATCCCTTGGATCCCCAACACTGTCCAACATATGACCATCATGCCCCAATTGTACCCAAGAATACGACACGTACCCTTAACCCATACCTTAGGCAGAATCTAGAGGGGTTGACACTATCCAACAAACGAGTTAGACTATACCACTCATAACCTATCTCATAAATCATGGCGAGCCACTTGTACACAGATCCAAGTTATGTTACTATATTTCAGATTAAGTGAAGGAAAACCCAAACCTATGAATCGTGACCCACCATATGACTCATACCCATAAAGGTCATGCCCATTCCAGAAACTCAACCACCCATCACCATCTAATATTAGAAAATATCCGACGGGTTCACCTGACCAGTACCCTCACCATATGACTAGTATGGTGCGTCGTATGATGTCCAGAAGGTCCAAAAATAGAGAAATTTTTTAAGGGTCAAACCCAGGGTGTTTCATATTTACCATCATAAATCCACCTACGAGATAAATGGGTCCAGTATTACCCCCTGAACAGGCCCCATTGCGTGTAGCCGCACAAACCAGAGATATCAAAGATGGACAGGGATTACCTTGTACACTTCATTATCATGATACATAATACGTGTATAGACTTGAGGGATTCTCATCGACCTTACAAGAATATAGTCACCAAGACCAACCCTCGTAGTGGCAAATATAAGTTTCCAGTGTCCATCTTTCGAACTCAATCCTTCACGGCTAGCTATCACATCCACCATTATTTCCCAATTAGATCATTTAGCATATAACTAAACCACCAAATCCCAGAGTCAATTATTAAGGCATTATTAAGTGGTATCGCCATACGAACTATAGCTTGCAAGCAATGTCATTAGCCAACACTTAGGGGATTCCCATGTACCCCACAAACTCCATTATTAAAATCACTTGGGGGATTTTTGTCTACCCCACAAGGTTTTCAAAACCATCCGTAACCATTTATACCATGCATTAGTTTCAAGCAATAAGTCAAATCAAACAATTTGGGGATTCCATTATACCTCTAATTCAAATTCCCACCTTTCTCATAACTACTAACCAATTTTACAATATAGGGTTGGGGTCATAACCGCTTCAAAAGTCACAAGCTTAGAGAAAGTTACTATTATCAAGTTCCACCACCATACCCATGCACCCATATGTTCAAAACCATACTTAAATCATGGAAAACCATAATTAAACCATGGGAAAACATTATTCAATATCAAGCTTTCAAAGACCCCCAACCTTTATTTCAAAACCATAACAATACCATGAGAGCCATACATTAAAACATGTGTTTTAAGTAAAATAACAATGAGGGAGAAGTACATACATGAAATACTAAGAAATTTTGAAAACATTGCACCTTTTGAACCCTAGATGATCACCTTTCTTGAAACCCTAACGTTAGCTTAAACAGAGAGTTTGAGAGAGAATTTTGGGAGTGTTTTATTAGGAATGATGTGATAGTAAAGTCCCCAAGGATGTGTTTAACTCGTGGTATAAAAGGTATTTAAAGTGGGAAATATCCAAAATAGTCTCAGCTTAAAAGGTGTAAAAAACGTCTTTGGTCACAAGTAACCCCGTGAACTCATCACCACATCATACGACTCGTAGCCTTGAGTCGTATCCTAGACAGTGAGTTGGACATCTATACACTATCCACCTTACGACTCCATGATCCCACTCATAACTTGTCCTAATAACTTGTAGGGTCTAGTCGTAACCATTATAGTACCCAAATAGGTCAAACCCTAGACAACCTATGACTATACCTCATGACTCGTAACCTATCCTCACGGATACTAGTGAGCCACTTGTACTCAGAGCAAAGTCAAGCCACTAAGTTATTTATTTGGTTTAGGTTTGCCTTAAGAACTCGTCACTAATTATAACGACTCATATAACCAAGTCATAACCAAGACAAAAAACTCAACCACAAGCTATTGGACACCTTATGACTAGGGTCACCTGACCCGTCAAGACACCACACAACTTTTATGGTCAAGTAGTAATTAAGGCAGTGAGCTCAAAGCTCTGGAAATTATCAAGGGCCAAAAATCTGAGGTGTTTCATTTCTCCCTTACTTAGATCATTCATCCTCGAATGATGGTACAAGGTAGTGACTAGCACGATTAAACCCCAAACATCTCTATTCTTACCTTTAACCAAGTTAGAAAACAAAGATGTTATGAATAATACCCATATTACGTAAGATCATCTGGAGCAGAAAATAAGAGTGGATACTTGGACTTCATGTCCTCTTCGGCTTCCTAAGTAGCCTCTTCAACCTTATGGTTCTTCCATAAAACATTTATCAAAGCTACGTCCTTCATCCGTAAACGACAAACTTGCCGATTCAAAACCTCAATAGGGGACTTTCTCATAAGACAAATAATTCAAAATACCAATATCCTTGATAGGTAAAATCAGTAACAGATCACCCACTCTCTTTTTCAACATAGACACATAGAGCACTGGGTGAACAGAGCTCAAAGTAGGGGCAACTCCAATTCATATGCAACATTACCTACCCTCTTCAAAACCAAATAAGGATCGACATACGGGGGACTAAGCTTCCCTTTCTTCCCAAACTGCATTGCCCCTTCATGGGAGATACCTTCAAGAGCACCTTATCCCCAACCTTAAACTCTAACTTCCTACGACTCATATCTGCATAGGATTCTTGGTGACTTTAGGCAGCTATAAGTCTATCCCAAATCACCTTTACCTTCTCCATATCTTGGTGAATAAAATATAGGACAAATATCTCCGCCTCACAACCTTGAACCACCCAATAGGAGACCTACACCTCCTACCATCTAAGGCCTCAAACAAATCCATCCCAATGCTAGAGTGGTATCTATTATTATACATAAAATCTATAAGAGGCAAATACTAAATCCAACTACCACCATAGTCAATCATGAAAGCTTAAAGCATATCCTCCAATGTCTGAATAGTCCTTTCTACTTGCCCATCCGACTACAGGTGAAAAGTTGTACTAAGACTTATTTTAGTTCCCAAAGCTTTCAGAAATGACCTCCAAAAGCGTGATGAGAACACTGCACCACAGTCGAACATGATAGAAATATATGCCCCATGCAACTTCATAATCTCCTCAATAAATAGTTTGACATAATCCTCCACTGAGAAATTTGTCCTCACCAGCAAAAAGTAAGCAGACTTTGTCATATTATCCATAATGACCCAAATCAAGTCAAAGTAATTTCGAGACCGAGAAAGACCGATAATGAAATCCATATTGATCACTTCCCAATTCCGCACAGACAACTTAATTCTTGGTACAATACTCCAGGCCTCAAGTCCTCAACTTTCACTTGCTGACACACCAGACACTTAGCCACAAAACTAACCACATCCCACTTCATATTATTCTACAAATATATCTCCTTAAGGTCATTATATATTTTCATCAAACCAGGATGAATAGCATAACTTGACTCATACACCTCAGAAAAGATCCTCTCTCACAGTCCATCTATGTCGGGGACGCTCAATCTCATTTGGTACCGTAAGGTACCATCATCACTAATCTCAAAGGCAATCACTTTTTACCCACCTACATCACCCTTGATTCTCATCAAGATAAGATCTAACACTTGCATCCCTTTTATTTCAGTACCAAGAGATGACTGTGCCACCTTCTGCACAAACACACCACCATCATCAAAGTCCAAGAGATGAACTCTAAGGTTGGACAAACAGTGAATATCTTTCACCCATTCTCGCTTTTCATCTTCTACATGAGTAGACTCCTAATGGATAACCTGCTAAGAGAATCAACAACTATGTTAGTTTTACCTGGATGGTAGTGAAGACTCATGACATAATCCTTCAGTAGCTTAAGCCATCTCCTTTTCCTGAGGTTAAGCTCTTTTTGGGTGAACACATACTACAACATCTTATGATCTGAAAAGACAACCACATGCACTCCATACAGATAGTGACACCAAATTTTTAATGCAAACACCATAGCCAATAACTCCATGTCATGAGTTGAATAATTCTTCTCATGTACCTTCAACTGTCTGGAGGCATAAGCTATCACTTTGCCATGCTGTATCAAAATAGAAAAAATCCCCACAAGGGACGCATCGCAATAGAACACAAAACTGTCAATGCTTTTAGGCAAAGTCAAAATTAGAGCCGAAGTCAGCTTATCCTTCAACATCTAAAACACCCTCATAAGCATCGAACCACAAGAACTTTACATTCTTCTGAGTTAACTTAGTCAACATGACAGCTATAGAAAAAAATCTCCATAAATCTCCTGTAGTAAGCAGCTAAACCCAAGAAACTCTGAATATTGGTTGGAGTCGTGGGTCTAGGCCACCTCTTAACCACTGCAACTTACCTCTAGATATGACATGACCCAAAAAGTGACAACATTCGACCAAAATTCACATTTCAAAAACTTGGCATACAGCTGCTGATCTTTCAGGGTCTACAACACAATGCGGAGGTGATCAGCGTGATCCACCTCACTTTTTGAGTACACTAGAATATCATCTATAAATACGATGATGAATAAATCCATAAACTAATGGAAGACCCTATTCATCATGTCCATGAATGCCGCCGGGGCATTAGTTAACCCAAAAGACATAACCAGGAACTCAAATATCCATATCGGGTACGAAAGGAAGTCTTAGGGATATTTGTCTCCCTGATCTTTAGCTGATGATACCTGGATCAAATATTGATCTTGGAGAAGAACTTACCACCATGAAGCTGATCAAATAAATCATCTATCCTTGGAAGAGGTTATTTATTCTTTACTGTTACCTTATTCAATAGCCGATAATCAATACACATCCGAACGGACCCATCCTTTTTACACACAAACAATACCGGTGCACCCCACAGAGAAATACTACGATAGATGAAACCCTTCTATAAAAAATCCTTTAATTACTTATGCTCATTTAACTCAGCTGAAGCTATCCTATATAGGGGAATAGAGACAGGACGAGTGTCTGAAACAAGATCAATCCCAAAAGTAATCTCTCTATTGGGAGGGACATCAAAAAAGTCATCGGGGAAGACCTTAAAAAATTCATTCACCACCGGGACAGATTGAAAAGAAGGACCCTCCGAGTTAGAATCTTTAACCCAGTCCCAATGATAGAGACACCCCTTGGAGATTAATCTCTGAGCTCCAAGATACTATATGAACCATCCCTTAGGAGCTAGAGAACCACCCCCATTAAATAATAGGTTTATTAGGGAATTTAAGGATGACCATATGGGCCCGACAACCTAGAGAAACATAGCATGAGTCCAACCAATCCATCCCTAAAATGACATCAAAATCAACCATATCTAATTTAACTAGATCCACCAAAGGCTCTCGACCACCCACATATATCACATAACCCCTATAGAATCTTCTAGAAATCCTAGAGTCACCCATAGGGTAGAAATAGAAAAGGGGTCCTAAATAAACTCGGGACTGAAATCAAAATGCACGGCCATAAATAGGGGAACATAAGAAAGAGTGGACCCCAAATCAAGTAAAAGTACACATCAAGGGTAAAGAGTTTCAACATACTCGTAATAACACTAGGCGATGGCTCAGACTCCTGACGGGTAGTGAGAGCATAGAGTAGGTTCCAACCAGTGCCAAAGCCAGATGGGGCACCTTTTGGTGTTGGAGCTGATGAAGAGGCAACCAGAACCTTGTTTTCCCCAGAAGTAATTTTGGCCATTAGATAGTTTCTAAGAATATGCCCTTCTTGACTGCAGTTAAAGAAAATTTCACATCCCTCATCACAAAAACCCCAATGCAATCGATTGCAAAATCAGTATGAAGGATATGATAGAGCTGATTGGACCCCACTGGCCTTAATTGGGAACCCTGTGCCTATAATTATTGCCACCTTGAAAATGTCTATCACCGGATTGATTTGGGTAGGATCACTAACCGTCGACTGAGTCACAAAATCTCCCCACTTTCTCTTGGACCATTTTTCACCATCCCTGCAACTCTGTTGTTTTCTATCGCTCTGCTCAGAAATCTAAACTTCTTGCTCTACCTCTTCCCTATCTTCACCTGCTTCTTCTTCTCTTCCTCAACCTGGTGCATGTGCACAACCTACATGGAGATGTCCATGTCACTATTTAACCAGGATTTCTTTCTCTTCAAAAAATGTCTCGGGACAACTCTGAAGCAAACTTTCTCATTATAGCCCTTATGCTAGCAACCAACTCTGGAGCACATCGATATAACTAGTAAAACTTCAAGGAATACTCCTTGACTGACATCTTGCCTTGCTTCAAGTTAACAAATCTTCTACCTTCGCCTCCCTCAGCTCTTGAGGAAAGAAACAGTCCAGGAAAGCTTTAGAAAAATCATCCCACAAGGCTTACTCAGCATTATCACCCCTTAAATGATCTCATTCCTCGTACCAATGGTACGCCACATCTTTCAATTGATTGGCAGCGAGCTCCATGCCTTCCACATTAGTGACATGCATTACACAGAAGATCTTTTCCATCTCATCAAGAAAACTTTGAGGATCTTCCTCAACCCTAATTCCAGTAAAGATCGAAGGGTTTAACCTTATAACTGGCTAACCCTTGTGACCTCAGAAGATGAAGTAATAGAAGCACCATTCTTAGACTGAGAGGTTACCAACTGAGCCAATATATGGATAGATTGACGAAACTCAGCATTTATTGCATCAAACTGAGGAGCTCGAGAAGGACTGGAGGGGATCGATGGAACTCACCAGACCCTAAACCTAGTATGGACCCAATAAGTAGGATATATCCCATCAGCATTATCCGCGGGTGGGATAAAGGAGTTTCCATAGGCTTCGAATCATCTGGGAGGCATGATCTGAAAAGTAAACAAACGAGAATTAAAGAATATTTCAAGACCTTAGGCTCTACTACCCAAAGCAGAATACAAGAAAGAGAAACATTTCTAAATGCCACGTAGCCTCTCCCTTATGAGTGTGGTGCCCTACACACCCTTACAAGAGACTTTACTCAATACGGCTTTGTGGACACCCGATTGACCATAAACGTAGGGCTCTGATACCAGTCTGATATGACTCGAACTAGGGACTAGTCGTGTTGGGTAACTAAAGTTCAACCAGGACCGGAGATCACCCCCAATACCCAAACCATTAACCGCCCTACACCCTATGTCAGATGAATTCCGAACATATAACAAAATAAGATAACCTTAATTTATAGACATTAAAAGGAGTCTATAACCAAAACCAAACATCCATAACCAAATGGCCATCTAATACCGATCCTAGTGCCAATACCAATACCAATCCTAATACCAATACCGATACCGCTCATGCCTACAGTAGTCCAATAAAGCCTCTAGTTAGAACCAAAGAATATCTAATTAGGACATACCCCTGACCATAGCCAAAAACCAAAACCAAAGAATAATAATTCCATAAAGAAGTCCATTACATGAAATGGGGTCTTTCGGAGTATAGAAGCTAACCACTTCAGTCTGACTAAAAACCTATCCTTAAATCACTAAGTCATTAAGCAGGAGGATTGGTAGTATAACCAGTTCCTGCATCGCATAGGGATACAGTGCGCAGAGATGGTTAGCGGGGTGAACGCTAGAATGTAACTCAAGGATAAAAATAAAATAGTGCCATTAAATCAAAACCAAATCAAACCAATACAAATAACCACATGAAAATATATATACATATATACCGTGTCGGGATAGGGAACAAGGTTTATTATACATTTAAAACCTTAGCCTATACTGTGTAGCTTTACCGTCATAAATCCACCCACGGGCTATATGGATCTAGTGTTACACCTTGAACGAGCCCAGTTTATATTGCTGAATGAACCAAAGATATCATAGATGGCCAGGGATTCCCTTGTACCCTTCGCCCTTTATGATACATATATACGTGTATAGACTTGGGGGATTCCTATGTACCCCACACACATATGATCAACCATACCAACCCTCATGTCGACAAACACAAGTTTCCATTGTCCGTCTTTTGGACTCACACCATCATGGCTAGCTATCACAACCCCCATTATTGCCCAATTAAAACATTTAGTAAATGGACCAAACCAATAATTCCCAAAGTCAATAATTAAGTTATTATTATTTAGTGGTATCGTCATACCTACTATAGCTTGCAAGCAATATCATTAGCCAACACTTAGGGGATTCCCACGTACCTCATAGACTCTATTATTAAAATCACTTAGGGGATTCCCAAGTACCCCGCAAGGTTTTCAAAACCATATGTAACCATTTAACCATTTATACCATGCATTAGTTTAAGGAAATAAGTCAAACCAAACACTTTAGGGATTCCATTGTACTCGTTATTCAAATTCTCACCTTTTTCATAACTACTAACCAATTTTACAATACAAAGTTAGGGTCATAACCACTTCAAAAGTCACAAGTGTAGAGAAAGTTACCATTATCAATTCCCACCACCATACCCATGAACCCACATGTTCAAAACCATAGGAAAACCATAATTAAACCATGGAAAACTATCATTCAACATTAAACATTCAAAGACCCCCAACCTTTATTTCAAAACCATAACAATACCATGAAAGTCATACATTAAAATATGTTCTTTAAGTAAAATAACAATGAGGGAGAAGTAACATGCCTGAAATACCAAGAAATTTGGAAGAGATTACACCCTTAGAACCCCAAATGATCACTTTCCTTGAAACCATAGACTTAGCTTGAACAAAGAGTTTGAGAGAGAATTTTAGGAGTATTTTATCAGGAATAATGTGATAATGAAGTCCTAAGGAAGGTTTTAACTCGTGGTATAAAAAGCACCTAAAGTGGAAAATATCCAGAATACCCTCAGCTTAAAGGCTATAAAAAACGTTTTTGGTCATGAATCAACCCATGGACTCGTCACCACATCATATGACTCGTAGCCTTGAGTTATATCCAAGATAGTTAGTTGAAAACCCTATACACTGTCCACCTTACGACTCAATGATCCTACTCGTAACTTATAATGACTAATAGGGCCTAGTCGTAACCAACAAAGTACCCAAATAAGTTAGACACTGTACAACCTATGACTACACCTCACGACTCGTAACCTATCCTCACAGCTCCTAGTAAGCCACACGTACTTAGAGCAAATTCAAGGCACTAAGTTACTGATTTGGTTAAGGTTTTTCCTTATAATTCATCACCACCCTTAATGACTTGTATAACAAAGTCGTAACAAAGATGAAAAACTCAAACACCATCCGCTGGACACCTTACAACTAAGGTCACCTAACCCATCAAGACACCATACAACTCATATGGTCAAGTCATAATCAAGGCAATGAGCTCAAAGCTCAAGAAATTTCCAATGGCCAAAAATTTGGGGTGTTTCACTTTAGCTCAATTAATTCAGCCGGAACCATTCTTTAAGGAGGAATGGAAATTGGATGAGTATCCGATAAAAGATTAATGCAAATTCTATTTCTATTTCGGGAGGATTCTAGGAAGATCACTAGGAAACACTTCAAGAAACACATTAACAACAGGGATAGATTGCAAGGAGCTTCCGAAATCGGAATCCTTAACCCAAACTTGATGATATAGACACCCCTTTGAAATCAATTTCTGGGCTTTAAGATGAGAAATAAAACTCTCTTAGGCACTAAAGAACTTCCCTCCTATTCAATTACCGGTTAGTTAGGGAATTAGAAACTTACCTTGTGGGACCTACAATCCAAATATATATAGCACGAATAAAGTCAATCCATCCCCAAGATAACATCAAAATCCATAATATCCAACTCTATCAAATCCACTAAGATCACCCTATGGAAGATAGACACTACACAACCCTTATAAATTTTTCTTGCAACTCTAAAATCACCTATCAGAGTAGACACAAAAAAAGGGTTGGAAATACTTTTAGGACCAAAATCAAAATGCACAGCCACATAAGGGGTCACATAAAAAAGTGTAGAACCCAGATTAAGCAAATAATTAACATCACAGAAAAAGAGTTGTAACATACTACTAACAACATTTGGAGATGCCTCAAATTATTGGCGAGTACCAAGTGCATAGTGATGATTTTGACCAGTGCCGGTACCAGTAGTAGCGCCCTTTGGTGCATGAGCTGAAGATGTGGCAATCAAAACTTTATTAGCCCCATTGACAACCTTAGATGAAGGACAATCCTGTTGCATGTGACCTAGCTGGTCATAATTATAACACCAGTTTCTCCCTTCTTCACAATATCCATGGTGAAGCTGCCCAAAAAATAAAAAAGAGGATAAGGTGGGGCTGTCTGAGCTCCATTAACCTGAGACTGGGCACCGTATGCCTTAGGACCACTGCTAGCCTGAGAATGACAATCACATGAAGGCTTAGGATAGGGAGCACTAGCAGATGAATAATAATTTCCCCCAGTTCTTTTTATTGGTCCACTATCTACCATCCCTCCACTATTCTGCTGACCCTCACCTTGCTTTGAATACCTAAACTTCTTATTCTGCCTCTTTCTAATCTCTGTTTGCCTCTTCTTTTCATCCTCTACCTGTTGCATATAAACTAAAAGTCTAGAGATATTCATGTGATTGCTCAACATTGCTGCTTTTTATTCTAATACCAAATTGTTGGACAACCCAGAAGCAAACTTCCTTATTTTAGATCTCTAGCTATACATCAATTCGGGAGTGTAACAAGACAGGAGCTGAAGTTTCATGGCATAGTCTTTCACACTCATCTTACCTTGCTTTAGATTAAGAAACTCCTCAGCCATATCTTCCTTCAACTTCACAGAAAAGAAGTGATCAAGAAAGACACCTAAAAACTTATTCCATAATACCGGCTCTAAATCATCACCCCTCAACTGCTCCCACTCCTCATACCACTGATAAGCTACATCTTGCAGCTGATATGCAGCAAACTCTACACCTTTAGAATCAGTTGCATTCATCACTTTAAAAATGTTCTCAATCTCATCCACAAATACCTAAAGAACCTCCCCAACCTTAGAGCCATTAAAGGTTGGGGGATTTACCCTCATGAATTGGAAAACCTGAGTGACCTCAGACAAAGGCGCAACACAACTAATACGATCTGACTGATGAGTCTGAGATGTTACTAATCAAGTGAGCAAATGAATAGTCTGGAAGAACTCCACATTAAAGATGTCCCCCTGAGGAGGTTGATCATAAGCATCACTACTACAAGAAGCAAAAAGAGGACTAATGGGGACAGGAGGAACTCCACATGGGACATCACAATCAGGAGCAGAGACCGTATATCGGGTATGCACTCCATATACAAGGTGAGTCCCCTCCATATTATCCTAAAAAGGACAAAGTTCCCAGCGAAGTTTGTAGAAATGTCAGATCTTCGAGAAGACATGATCTAAAATGCAAGGAAGCCAGGAGTTAGAGAAGTTTCGTAACATTAGACTCAATAGCCCAAAATAGAACATAAAAAGGGGAAATATTCCAAAATGCCTTGTATACTCCTCCTTATAAGTTCGGCGTGCTATAATACCATAAAAAGAATCTACTCAACACCACTTTGTGGATACCCAACGGCTCTAAACTGTGCTCTGATACCATGCTTATCACAACCTAAACTAGGACCTGACCATGACGGGTATCTCAAGTCTACCATGGATCGACATCACCCCCTTAACCTAACCTCAAGGGTACAATAATAATTATAAAGATAAAGTAGAAGACAATTAAGATAGTAATGAAAGAAAAATATATAACTAAAATAAACTCTAAGAGTCAATCAATATCCAGCCCACATCTATCCACGATGCCTTAGAAAACTAAAATAACGTTGAAGTCGGGACATGCCCCCGACTATGATAAAAAAGGATCCAAAAGTACTAAATCAATAATGAAAGAAAAATGAAATGATAGGGCCTATAGAGGGCGGAAGCTTCATTATTTCATAGAAACTCATGGAACGTGCTAATCTACCTAACATTGCACAGGAGCAGCAGAAATATCTTTAGACTTTTCATCATAAACGATGTAGCATCCTAAGATGGTCAATAGGATAAGCAATCATATGTAAATCAGAGAAAGTGATAACATAATGTTGTGTCCAAAATCAGTCTAAACCACATGCACACATTCATATATACATATATAGGATGTTGAGATAGAGTAAGGGTCATGAACATGAGAGTTTTAAAACCATTAACCTGGACTGTGTAGCTCAATCCATCCTAAGGACACCCACTATATGGGATCAACTCCCCCTACTGAAAGGTCCCCAGTGCATGTTAGCCACACGAACCAAGATCCGAGGGAAAACTAAAGCCACCATGGGAAATATCCATCCCAAATATATATATATCAAGTGTGTGTCAAGCATACGGTCATATAGAACACCACCAGTGTTCGTCCCCCCGGGACTTACATCTTCACAATGGGCTACATAACCCCCTTTAAGCCTAAATTAATATCACTTTACACATAATTCCAACCATTAACCCCAGGATTTATTCATTAAGGCATTTACCACTTGGTATCATTATAATAATATGGTTGCAAGCTAATCAAAACATGAAAAACCAGTTCACATAACTAAGTTAGACTCCCAAGTTCCATTAAAATCCAAATCATGACCAACAATGCCATTCAAATCCATTTTTATATCCATTTATGAAATGGAATGAGTTCAAAAGCAAGTTAAACCATTTAGTTTTCCATAATAAAAATCAAATTCACAAGGTGGGTTGAGGTTCATGCAATTCCTAGCCAAAATTCATCCAAATTGGGGAAACCCATGTCCCCCATTCCAACCATTTAAATAATATACAAATTCAGTCCCAATAACAACAATTTAAAGCATGAATAATCAATTAAAAACATGGGAGAAATAATTCAATCAGTAACAATCAAAACCCGTTAACCCAATTTCAAAACCCACAACTTAAATCATATGGAAAACCATTCAATTCATGTTAAAATGTAAAATTAAAGTTTAGGAAAAAGAAACATGCCTGAAACACACAAGAATTTAAAGAGAATAAGAGTGTTTGCTCTTTTTGACTGTAGGGGAAGAGCTCAATTTTATTAGATAAGTTGTGGAAAGGAAAAATGATTCAACCAGTCATGAATGTATATGATATGAGGATGTAATGATCACAACCAACTAGAATAAGTATTTTCATGTCCAACCAATAAACCAAGTGAGCCAGTAATCCACTCAATATTTCCAACCATTCATGAATTCCAACATAAACCATATGCCAAGAGAGTAAGACACAATTAAATTATACTATTTATACCACATTAGGCTATTTAAGTAGCAAGATACAATTAATTTTATGTATACATGTCCAAAAACATCATATAAGACCCCACACGATCACACATAACAAATAATGTTCCAAAAACAACCATATACATCAATATATCGTCCTTAACATGGGCACAACACAATAATTATAGCCATTTTCATGATTAGTTCCCACACAGTTAACATGCCTTTGTATCAACATGAACTACCCAGCTCTGTCTAAAGAAAGTTAAGCCATAACCTACCTCAAATGCTAAAAATCAATCCGCAATCCCTCAATCCAATGCCATACTCCCACGAAAAGTCTCGAAATCAACTAAAACATAGAAACATAGAATCTGCACATCAAAAGAAAGAAGCAATACCCGAATTGCCTAATTTTTAGTTAGGGACAAAACGGACCCCCGAAATGGGTTTTTATAAAATAAAAGTAAAATCATAATTTTATTTTTGAAACATGTTCCCCATGTTTTTATGAGTCTATAGTTGAAAATGCAAGCGAAAAAAAGTTAAAACGATGTCCCAATTAAAAAAAACATGCTTAAGCTTTGCTGACGAAAATCCTCAAAATTTGTTTTAAAACCAAGAATTGAAGTTGTTTTGAAGATGAAATAAAAAAAAGGAATGATTATAAGATTAGAAACTCACTCAAGTGAAAATGGATTGAAATCGAGGTTTAAATAAGAGAATTATAATTTTTAGGCCTTATGGGCCAAAATCCCCTATTTTTATCTTTCCAATTCACGTTTAAACAAGAATTACATGATGAAATTTGGAGAAAATAGTTAAAATAGGTGTTATGGAGCTTACCCAAGCTTAAAAGTGGAAGAAATTAGTCAAAATCACGAAACCTTAAGATCCAAGTCTAAAAAATGGTGAAAAATAGAGAAACATGGGTATATAAGGACCCAGGCATTGCATACACGATCACTGGGTCACGTACGCGGTACCAAGCCTGAGAAAGGTATCGCATATGCGAGTCCCCCTATTGAGACCAAGATATCGTGTATGGAAGACTTGCATCTAGTTAGCTGAGTCGCGTAAGTGACTGACCCTTCGTGTTTGCGGGTGCACCAGCACCAGCTGGAGACTTGTAGAATTTCAAGTCTTTGCAGACTCCTCAGGATTAATCCAAAATCTCATGAACGCAAACGAACTATGCTACCCTATCAAATTCGACTCTCCGGACTTACCGGTGATATCTGATATTCAAAAACCCAATGTTTTCAAAAAGATGACCCCTATAGCCTAATTTCACAACTTTCCAAACCAAGTGTCGAATTGAGATAGAAAATTCATAACACTACACCAACTATGTTACCAACCTAGAATCAACGTTTTGGATCTGCTGCCACTGTCTATTTTGCCATCCAATGCACAGATCAATGAATGTTGATCGAAGTCATCTATATAGTTTTTTAATCCACCAAAAACCATAATTTTACGTATATCACACTGAAATTCCTTGAGAACCATGCCAAGCATCCGCACACCTCATAAATACCACAACACAACCACAAGGAGGGATAAAATGGTCAAATCACATAAAAATGAATATTTTACTTAAATCATCAAAAATCAAATCATTACATCATCCATCACTAAAAATCTTGTTCGTCCTTGAACTAAAGACAAGGGAAAATACCTAAATCATCAGAAAACTTGGGATAAGAACTACACATATTAGACTTGACCTCACAAATAGCCTCATTTGTAGGTCGATGTCGCCACTGAACCTTAATCACTGAAATATCTCTAGAATGCAACCATTTAACATCCCTATCCAAGATGGAGAAAGGCTCCTCAACGAAAGACAACCTCTTATCTAACTGAATCAAATCCAACAAATGACATGAGACTCATCCAAAATGTAATGGCGAAGCATGGAAACATGAAAAACTAGATAAACAATTGATAAATCTGGGGGCAAATCCAACTCATAAGCCACATCACAGATAGTTCAAAGAATCTCAAATAGGATAATATACCTGGGATAAGCTTGCCTCTCTTACCAAACCTCATCACATCCTTCATAGGTGAAAGTCGAAGGAAAACACGATCACCAACACCAAATCTCAAGGCATAAAGTCTACGATCCGCATAGTACTTCGCCTACTCTGAGCCACTCGAAGCCTATCCTGAATGAAACTCTATCCAAGGACTCATGAAGCAAGTCCGTACCACGAGAACTAATCTCAAAAACCTCAAACCAACCAATTAGAGAGCGACAACACCTACCATAAAATCCTCAAAAGGAGCCATATCAATATTGGAATGGTAGTTTTTATTATATACAAACTTCGAAAAAACTAGATACTACTCTCACTGGCCACCAAACTCCATCACACAAGCGAGGAGCATATCCTTCACACTTGAATAGTCTGCTCTGACTGACCATTAGTCTGGGGGTGAAATGTTATACTAAGATCAACTTAAGTACCCAACTCATCCTAAATGGTCTTCCAAAAGTGAGATATGAACACTAATCCTCGATTTGAGATAATAGACACTGACATAATATTAAAATGCATAATCTCACGAATATAGATATGTGCCAACCTCTCAGCACTAAAAAAAAGTTGAACCAAAATAAAATAAGAAGATTTGGTCAATCGATCCACGATGACCCAAATACTATCAAAATCATGCAAAGTATAAAGTCACCCAGTCACAAAGTCCATTGTAATCCCTTACCATATCCAATCGAGAATGGTCAACCTCAGAAGTAAACCACCAGGTCTTAAATGCTCGACCTTCACCCGCTGGCAACAAAGGCAATAAGCAACAAAATCTTTTACATTTTTCCTCATACTACATCATTAATAATGCTTCCTCAATTCACGATACATCTTAGTAACTCTCGGAAGGATAAAATACCTAGAACAATGGGCCTCTTCAAAAAATAATCAAATCCAATCACCTACTCTAGACACATAAACTCAACCTTTAATCCTCAAAACACCATCTGAATTAAGTGAGGATTCCTTAGCCTCACCCCTCAGCACCTTATCCTAAATCAATCTTAATCTAACATCATCATACTGATGAGCTTAAATTTTCTCCATCAAAAAAGACCTAGCCTCCACGAATGCCAAAGAATATCCAGATGTCAAAATATTAAGCCTAACTATCTGATTAGCCAAAGACTGAACCTCTAGGGCCAACGGCCTCTCCTAGGTCAAAAAATTTTTCAAGCTAACCATGCTAGTCGACTTCCAGCTCATGGCATCTGCAACAACATTAGCCTTGTTCGAATGATAGAGAATAGTCAAGTCATAATTCTTAAGCAAATAAATCTAGCGCCGGTGCCTCATATTAAGTTCTCACTCAGTGAAGAAATAATGAAGGCTACGATAATCAAAGAAAATCTTACAATGG
The DNA here is from genome assembly GCA_030864215.1 of Capsicum pubescens. Classification (NCBI taxonomy): domain Eukaryota; kingdom Viridiplantae; phylum Streptophyta; class Magnoliopsida; order Solanales; family Solanaceae; genus Capsicum; species Capsicum pubescens. The sequence continues at coordinate 132,142,376 of CM061540.1, read as the reverse complement.
ACTCCATACAAGTAGTGCCTCCAAAACTTCTAAGAAAAAACAACCACGCACAACTCCAAATCATAGGTAGGGTAATTCTTCTCATGGAGCTTCAACTGATGAGTAGCATACATAATAACCTTACCCTCCTACATCAACACAACACCTAACCTAACACTCGAAGCATCATAAGAGATGGTAAAACCCATGCCCTCCTTAGGCAAGGTCAAGATAGAAGTTGATGTCAACAAATCCTTGAGCTTTTGGAAGCTCACCTCACAAGCATCAGACCACTAAAAAAAAATCTTCTTCTGAGTCAACTTGGTCAATATAGCTACAGTAGAAGAAAAACCCTCAATAAAACATCGATAGTAACCTACTAAATTAACAAAACTCCAAATATCAATAGGGGGAAGTAAGTCAAGCTCAATCATGAACCGCTGCAATTTTGGCTGAATCAACCATAATACCATCCTTGGTCACCACATAACCTAAGAATGGGACAGACTCCAACCACAGCTCTCACATAGAGAACTTAGCATACAACTTCGCCTACCTTAACCTCTATAGCACAGTCTACAAATGCTCCTCATGATCGACCTAGAATAAACCAAGATATCATCTATAAATAAAATAATAATGGAGTTGAGATACGATCGAAATACCCAGTTCATCAACTACATGAATGAGGCTGGGGTATTTGTCAACCCAAAAGACATGATCAAGAACTCATAATGGTCGTATTGATTCTGAAAGGTTTTCTTTGGAATATTTAAACCTCTAATCCTCAACTGGTGATACTCGAACATCAAATCAATCTTTAAAAACACCAAAGCACCCTGAAGCTGGTTAAAAAAATCACCAATATGAGAAAGAGGATACTTATTCTTAACCATCACCTTATTTAACTACCGATAATCAATACACATACGCATAGACACATTTTTTTTATTCACAAACAGGACAGGAGCACCCCAAGGTAATACACTAGGTTTGATAAATCCCTTATCCAAAAACTCCCGTAATTAATCTTTCAATTTCTTGAACTTGGTTGGGGGCATCCGATAAGGAGGAATAGAAATGGTCTTGGTGTCCAGCTCAATATCAATGGAAAATTCAATATCACAATCCAGAGGCCAACCAGGTAAATCCATAGGGAATATATCTATGAACTTTTGAACAATATGAATAGAATCTAAGGAATGAGATAAAGGAGCACTAGTATCACAAATATGATCCAAATAAGACAAACATCCCTCCCCAATCAAGTAATGATACGGAATATACAATATAACTCTCTAGGGACCTGAATGAAGTGCACCTTTCTAAGCTATTCTTGGCATACCCAATGAAGCTAAAGTCACGGTCTTAGAATAACATTCTAGGATAGTATGGTAAGAGCCAACAAGTCCATGCCCAAGATAATATGAAAATCTAATATGTCTAATACAATTAGATCTACCCATGACTCACACCCAGCAAAAGTCATAACATAAGATCGGTACACCTGATCCACCATTGAAGAGTCTCCTACAAGGGTAGATACATGAATAGGCACATCAAGAGGATCATAAATGAAATCAAAACCCAAAGTAAAGTATGTAAACACGTAGGAGAAATTATATCCCAAATCAAATAATATATATGCAGGTTTGAAATAAATAAGAATAATACCTGTGATGACAACATCGAATACCTCTGTATCTGTTCTGGCTGGTATAGTATAGCACTATCCATGACCATTATCTAGATAAATAACTCTGTGACTACTACCACAAGTTCTACTACCTCTACCTCCCGTATCTATGGTATAACCCCTACCTCTTACAACTAAAATAAGAGTATCTCTTAACACACGATGAGAGAAGTCCTTGGCCAAATAGCCAATCTCATCACACATATAGCAACCTCTACGACCCGACATGGTAGAAGGAGGTACGACTAGGCCAAAATGGCCACCTAAAACTATTGAACCAGAAGACCCACTACCTGACCTCTGCAAGGCTTCCTATATGGGTCAACCATGATACCCAAGGAAACCTCTAGGCTTCCTGCCTCAAGAAGTGTAACCTTTGAACTTGCCTAGATGGTGCACTCTCTTGGCACCTCCCTCAGATGCTCGAAAAATACCCTTAGTTATCTTAGCATGATCCACGATTCTTTGAAATGATACTCCGCACACTACTATATGAGATGTATCTAGTTAAAGGGAAACATACCAACTATTTACAAACTTTTGAATCTTTTAAGATTCATTGGCGATACTGGCATAGAAATAGATATACGAGGCATGAAAGTGTACCTCATACTCTAGTATAGTAATGGAGCCTTGCTCCATGCGATCAAACTCATCTCTTATACCTTAGATTGTATGGCATAAACCTCTTCAAAAAAGCCTCAACAAACTGATCCCAAGTCATCTCAGGAGAATCGAGAGGTCTGGAACCAACAAGGGACCTCTACTAAATTCTAGCGATATCTCATAACTAATAAGTTGTATACACAATACCATATGACTCAAGCAAACCCAAGTTATGCAACTTCTCAGAAAAGTCCATCACGAACTGATAGGTATCCTCGCCCACAACACTACTGAACCTAGGATACCTAAATAAGTGAACCTCTCATGTCTCTTTTAAACCTAAGAAGACATATCTATACTCGCAATAATATGAGGCATGGTGAATATGGAAGTCTCAGATCCCATATGAGGAGGAAACATACATAAAGGCTGAATTCCTGACCTTAGAATACCATATTTGAATGCAGGTAATAAAGGAGGAAGACATTTGAAGTCTATGGGGAACCCAAAATAAAAGTAGGTACCATTGGAGGATCCACACTTGGGGATAGAGGAACACCAGATGCAGTCAAAGGAGCACCCTCTGAATGGGTCAACAAGCGAACCAATAACCCCTCCAAGACTAAGGTAGAAGAACTCAACGGGATTAGAGTAGGATCCACATCTCCAACATGCTCAACTTAAGTCTCAAGGGAGAGTTACCTAACCCTACTCCTAGATAGGATAGGTCCATATGACCTTACACTACCTTAAGCCCGTCCATGATGCATAACTCTCCCTCTAGACTAGGCTTGATGTTGGGTGTATTTATGCACTCTAGTATTACTATTCTAGCTTGTTTAGTCTTATTTTTAGGATAATTTGGGTTATTTATGTGTTAATATGATATAAAAAAGCGTATAAGTGTTCAAGAACGTGATTACAATGGTTCAAAGTGTTTTCAAACAAGTTTGTACTTAATTGAGTCATTTAGAGTTCAATCAAGAAAACTAGTTTTACTAGCTTGAGCTAGTTGTGTGTCTAGTCGGTTTCATTTGATTCTAATGTGTTAATGGAGTTCCAAATAGTTTAAATGTGTAATTATGAGAGGAATAATTTGTTTGTAATGTTCAAAGTTCAATTCGATTAAGTGTAGAGGTGGAGAAATAAGTTGAAGATTAACACAAACTAGCATAGTATTAGCTCTTGTTTTGATTCATTGTTATGGATATTGTGTTGTTTAAATCTTTAATTTGTGATATATGATTATGTAGGAATCCTTTTGAGCTAAATATGGTGATATATGGAGGATATACAAGCTGAAAACCAAGGTAAAACAACACCACAAGGCAAAGGAAGAAGCGGAGGAACACTTAGAGAAATATTGGATGCAAAAGGCCATTCCAGTGTGTGAAGGCGATTAGCCCACGACGTCCCAGCCATAGCAGGCTATGGAGCTCGTGCAACTCCCTTGGATAGGTTCTAAACAGCCCGTGATTCCCCCTCTATAGCAGTACACTCAAGGAGGCGATGCCCCCTCTATCTACATTTGGCCAAAGTTTTCTTCTTCTATGTATACACGGCCTAGACTTTATTCAACTATAAATACACCTCTTGTACACATTGGTAATGATCTTTGGACGTCTTGGAACATCAAGGAGCTGCTACTACATGTATTTTTAGTTTTATATTCTTTTATTTATCATTCTATTAGATTATATCATGTATTCAACCTTTTGGATCATGATTATGACGATGAGTGGCTAAGAACTCCCATTCCGGGGTTAAAGCCAAGAACATAAGTACTATTGTTTCGAATTTATTTTGTTTGATTTGCTTATCATTATTTTTTGTTTGTTTATTCTTTATTTAACTATTTTGAGGATTGATGGCCCTTAGAATACATCAATTGTCAACCTTGTGATCCCGGGAGAAGGAATAGGAAGATAGAATGTGGGGATAAGCAAAGTGTGGTTGTATTTTTTATAAAACAAGGAATTCAAATTAGCATCTAGGGAAGGGATGTACTTAGAAGCCTTAGTTGATACACACGTAGGATGATAGATTAAAGACCTAATTTGGATTATTACATTCCCGCTCAATGATGTAGTTGTAATGTCCAAATTAGGTAAACGATTAGAGGTCGAAAGACAATGATCATGCAATTAACCCTATGAATCAACAACCAAGATAAGCAAGTTAAAGAATGAAGTTCAATAACGTAGTATGATTGTTCAAAGTGCTTTAACCCTGGGCTTTACTTCCAATGATTGTTTCAAGACTTTAATTTCCGCATTATTTACTTTACTTTCAGTTATAATTTCTAAACTCTCTTTTCAGTTACCTTTACACTAAATTAATCTAAACTCTGAACTAGAATTGAAGTGTCGTTAAACCAAGTCCCTGTGCGATCGATACTTGTCTTTCATTAGGCTACTTTACTACTTGATAGACCACGTACACTTGCGTGTGTGCTTGGGCACTATCAGGGCTCTCTCCTCAGATGAATGCTTCACAACTCTAACCTCAAGAGACCTAGTCATCACTATCTACGCAGAGAAGAGTGAAATATGACTTAGAACACAAGGTATGAAGGAAATTTGCACGGTAAGGAACAAACTATGGGAAATTTCCTAAAGATATCCTATAGCCTCTCGAAGAAAGACACGGATCCACGAGACTATATTACACAAAAAAACAAGGGTGAAGATGACACTTGTTATGCAAGCCTTGATAAGTAAGCCTAGCACCCAAATTGATACGAATTGAGAAAAATGATATCAATCCCACGACAAGACTCCTAGAGCAGAGCCAAACCACACACATATATAGTAAAGCAGAAATACATAGTCAATGATACCAAACCAAGTGTCACTGTGTAAGAACATAACTAGTGCAACTCGAGATCTAAATACGTAAGATAGCCAAAACAGGAACAACTCTATCATTGAATACAAATAAAAACATAGTCTAAAACATGAAAAACATTAGTCAACTCTAGACAAATGAAATCAATCGCTACCTCGAAAAGCTCCAAATATCGCCCGAATCAACCACCATGAGGTTCACTTGAACCCGAATCTGCACTGAAACAGCACAACAGGGGTGAGTATAGTCCACTTGTACTCAGTAGGTATCATAGGCTGACTGAGCAAAGTAGAAAATGAAACATACAAAATACACACTAAGGGCACATCACCTGCAACCAGAAAATGTCCTAAATGGTAGCCCATACCATCTCCACTAATAATTTTATAATATTCACATACACCATAAGAAAATGAAAGAGAAGTACATGTATACAGGTATCACACATACGTATATAGAGGAATAAATACACATAGACAGATATCACATCAAGAAAAATAATACATCAAAGAAACATACAAAGAAGATACAAATGAAATGGAGATAATAATGATAATGCTAATGAAGATGATGATGCCCGAGGTTGTCACACAACCTTCATATACACCTATGGAGCTAAAGCTTCCCAACATAGGACCCATGGAGGATTCACCAACCTGTATACAACCATTATCCAATACCAATATCTATAACTCCTACCTGGCATATCTATTAGTAGAGAGTTTTAAAGAGTCACATGTTTTGTAATAAAAGACAGTGTTTCTAATATTTCCACAGTGGTACCAACATTTTGTGAATGTATATGATATGAGGATGTAATTCTCACAACCAATTTGAATGAATATTTTCATATCCAACCAATATACCAACCAAGTGAGCCAATAATCCAATAAATATTTCCAACTATCCATGAATTCCAACATAAACCATATGCCAAGAGATTTGAATATAGTTAAATTACGCCATTGATACCATATTAGGCTTTTTCCTTTACAAGATATGATTATTTCACGTATATAAGGCCAACAAAATCATATAAGACCCCACACAGTAATACATAACAAATAATGTTCAAAAAAACACAAAATACATCAGTATATAGGACCCCACACGGGCACGACACAATAATTGTAGAAATTTTCATGATTAGTTCTCATACCCTTAACATGCTTTTGTATCAACATTAACTACCCAGTCTAGTCTGAAGAAAGTTAAGACATAAGCTACCTCGAATGCCGAAAACCAATCTGCAAGCCTTCAGTCCAATGCCTTACTCCCATGGATGGACTCAAAATCAACTAAAATATAATAATATAGAATTTATCCATCAAAAGAAATCCAAGGATACACATGTTGCCTAATTTTGAGTTGCGGTCAAAATAGATCCCCAAAATGGGTTTTCAAAAAAGAAGGATAAAATCATAATTTTATTTTTGAAACATGTTTTCCATGTTTATAGGATTCTACAACTGAAAACTCTTGCAAAAATGAGTTAAAAACAAAGTCAAAATTGAAAAAAAAACATGCATAAGCTTTATCAGCAAAAATTCTTGAAATTTATTTTAAAATCAAGAATTGAAGATGAAATTGAAATAAAAGTGAGGATTATAAGATTAGAAATTCATCCAAGTGAAAACGAATTGAAATCGGGGTTTATGTTAGAGAATTATAAGTTTTAGGCCTTAATGGCCTATCATAACCTAATTTCTCAGGTCACGATGGTGCATACTATAATCCATCAGTGGCAAGCCAAACCCATAGTCCAGAACTAGTAGTAATGAACTACCAAGAGAAATGAAGGAAGAATGTGGAATAAGTGAAATAAATGACCAAATACATAACATTTTCCTCAAAAAATGGTGAAATTAGTACAAGAGCTTCTAGCATTATAAGAATACAAAATGAAGTTCCAAGGGAATTACACTGATACAACTCATCTCTGAATACAACATAGAGAGTAGTCTAATACATAAGGGGAAGGAATGTAATACATAGAACGTTAGGAGCTCACCCTACGTCTATGAATCTTGGCTGCTCTGCACGACGCACACATCAATGGTGATAACCCATACTATGATCTCTATGCTGCAAAAGTGTAGTATGAGTACCAAACATGTGGTACTCAGTAGGCAACTGCAGACTGAGCTCCAAAGATAATGAAGATATAAATAACATATAAACAAAATGGAGAACTACACCCAAATATCCAGAACCACATAAGAAGGACAATAGGATGATCAGGATAAAGTATCTTACTCATATCCAAGAAACTAACATAATAAGGCTAAGAAAGTATTAAGGATGAACTATCCTATTCCAGCCATACTCAGGAATCTTAACACTATACCATATATCACTAGCCAATATATGAATAAAGGGAGAAAGAAGGATATATAATAGTATGCAAGGCCAAAGGATGAATATACAATCTGAATAAATGAAAGACAAAAAGGAAAGGATATATATATATATATACATACAAACACACACACATACACACACACACACATATATATATATATAAACAAGGTCAACTCAAGGCACAACATAAATCATTAGACTAGCATTTTAAGACCTCATAATCATAGTAGGATCTAGTGCTAGTATACTCAGGGTTTCTAATCCATAAGTCTAATCATGAGTTAATCATGCATAAAATTGAAATCGTAAGATAGAAGATCCAAAATCATAGCTCAAATCTTAATATCAAATCATTAACCAATCCATCACAAACCACCCATAATAGTGATCATAACATTAATAATAATAATAGCAATGATTATGCAAGTACCCGACTAGACCAGACAAACAATATCTAACCAAACCTTTTATGAACCCCCACTACCCCAGGTTTAGAAGGTTCAATCAACATACAAAATACCACAAGCCATACTCATCACCCATACATATGCAAAAACCCATACAGCTAATAGATATAGGTGCATACTGGTGATAGGCAATTCATGTGCAAAGATGAATGCAATAGAATCCACATAATGTATCAGAATCCAAAGTCAAGTCGATATGTGTAATCAATATCATAAACGTCATTATCATAATCATCACCATCATAAACAACATCATCATAATCATCCTACGGCCTTATCGGGTAAATAAGAATATCATTATAGTCATCCTCCAGCCTTGCCGGGTATATAAGTATGTCATCATAATCATCCTTCGGCCTTGTCGGGTATATACGCATATCATTATAATCATCCTATGACCTTTCCAGGCATAAAAGCATATCATCATAATCATCAACACATATATATAACATCAATACTATACATTGGGTTTTATCAAGAATTTATATCATCAATACATCCTCCTCCTCCATCTCATATCAGAGAGATGTGTATATAGATATATAATAGGTTCATGGACTTAAGCCATGGCTAAAAAGAGTGTAAATCTATAAATCCATTACCCTGGGTAAAATTCAGGACTAAATCATTATAAAAGTGCAAAAAGGGTTAAAATTACTCACGACTGGAGTAAATAGTAGTATAAGAGTCATAGATTGGAATTTGACTCGGTCAAATCCTTAGAACATTATTTTCAATCTTCTTACACTTAGGTTATTCATTAAGACATACAATTAATGTTATGAAGAAATTCATTTTTAAGGTGAAAAGTGGGCTTTAACCACTATTTAGGGAAAACAGTAATAAAATTATTGTTTAGTTGAAATCGTATCATTTACCAATTTAATAATCATGAATGTACCGAATCTAAGCATGACATAACCAGTATTCAAATAATAGAACCATAAGAATCAATATATATATAAACTACAATCACATCCTTTACAAGGGTAAACACTTCCGGGATGTCCAACCGATATCATAACATGACCTTGGGCCCAATAATATTTTCAGAATAATTACAACATCTTAATCACGATGTTAGTCCCACATATATATCCGGAATCCATATCAAAAATTATATTCGTAAGACATTTTGTATCCATAAGCCATAGCATATCTATGTGGCATATCATAGCTATAAGGCATCTCACATCTAGGAGGCCAAATATATGAATACACCATAAATCATAACTATGTCTATGCCTATATTATTGAGCATGCCAATGGACCATATCATAAATTAAGTTTGAAAGCCATATCATAGATACAAGCCATTAATCATAATCTACAGAAAACCATCAACATTCGCCAAGTCCCAAAGTAACCTCATACTAAATGCTCAATAGTCTCAACTATGCCTAACATGCGTAAATAAGTCCACAAGGGCTAACAAAAGTCTTGGCCTAAGGTGGGCCAGAGGAACCCACCTCTAATCCTCAAATTCCATATTGAAGTAATTTATACCACGGACTAGGCTAAAGTATCTATATTGTATTCTAGAGGATACATAAGCCATAATTAACCCGTAGATAGGAATTCCGTCTAGAACATGAGAAATTAAGTCAGCTTCACCTAAATTATGATTTCAAGATCACTAAAATCACCCAAATAAGGTTAATTAAGTCAACCATTCTTCCAACACTTAAATTAAATCCCAAATCTAGCATCATATCTTAACCATTCTATGAATTAGCTCAGTCTATGAATAAGACAATAATATCCTAGAAATGTAACAAGTATTTCACCTTATGGGTCAATTCACCCAGCTAATCCTCAAACTTCAATAATCAAGACTTGTTCTACCCATAATCAATCTTAATATTCACATTCACATATAACATATAAAACACATTATCTTGTGAAGAAAAGTAGACAGAAGCTTACCTCGAAGCCGAACCACATATCCTTGAATCATCCACAAAATATTTCTCTTTACTTCACGATCTCAAAATGATGCTACGCTATCAAAATCATAATCTACACATTATTAGGAGTCAAATTGGACCCATATTGTCATATAACGGGTTGAGTCATAATTTAGGTCAAGAATGGTCCTGCAGGGCCTGATAATAAAATCCAAAAATTGAAACTGTCATGAGGTCCCTCGAAGGACAAGAAAGTTGTGCTCAAAAGTTCATAAAAAGGGGAGCACAAATTGGGTCTCAAATTAACCCTTAATGTTTAAGAATTCAAAGCCCAAATTTCTAAGAATTTATCAAGAAATTGAAGCAATCTTACCATAAATTTGAAGGAAAATCATGGAATAATCCTTATCCAAGTTCCCCAAATCATCTACTAGCTTTAATCCCACCTTATCTCACACTTTAGGGTTTTGCTCTTAAGAAATGGATGCAAAATGAGCAAAATCAGAAAAAAGGATCTATTTATACCCATACAAATCATTTAGATGTTGCTATAGCGATTGTACACATAAATCACATATCATGATTGTGATTTATGCTTCGCGATCAAGATTCTAGAAAAAAAGCATAAAACTCATGCTCCAAATGTGACTTACCCTTGGTGATCAAGGTTGCAACAGCAACCTGGTGCACTATATTTTTTAAGTTCGAAATAGACTTCGACTGGAGGTTTGAGATTCGTTCGAAACCCCGTATACATAGATGAACTATGTAACCATACCAAATTTGATATTTCAGACACGATGGCATACTCGGAATTTATATCTGAGCTTGTTTTGACCAAATGTGGGTCCCACACCTAAATTTCCAATTTCTCAACTTTTCGACCAATAGGTCAAAAATAAGCTCGGGCGCCTCAAGAACCGAACCAAAGGTCTACCTAGACTAAACTTGATATTATGGAGTTGATGTCGCTATCGGAATTATTATCTAAGGTCATCTACTCAGAGTTTTGGTCTGAGACCAAATCCTAAACAACAAAAGATCCAAAAGAAAGAAATGAGCCTAAAATCCAAATGAATAGTCTGATCACAAACCGACAGTTCTGGCAAGTCAGAAATGACCTGTAGCTGTTTTTGGATGACTTGAAACACCATAAATATAGGAAAATCAAGGAAATGACCTAGAGGGTCATTACAATATCAACTACTACGAGGACTTTTGTCCGTGAATATTAACGGATAGAAAGATCTTAAAAGGTTGAAAGGATGAGGTACTGGGCCACATGATCCATGCATAACTTCCTAGATAACCTCCATAAAGAAAGAACACTTCCAAGAGATTTTGCTATAGGTATCCCTTTTTTAACCAGCTCTCTCACTTTACTTTCCAAACAACCAAATCTCAACCTCAACCACCAACTGGCCTCCAACTGGATTGAGAAAAAGATGACGCACACAAATCTGAACCATGAAACACTCATACCATCTCAATACCTTTACAAATAAATCTAAGACTCACGTAAACCAAAAGCAAATAGAGGCATGAGTTATACAACCAACTCCAAATCCAAACATAACCTTTTTTAACCTTTCCACACCTGTCATCCACTCCTATCCAAGAGCAAAACCACTTGAGTTATGTCCATGCAATCTTATCATAGAGAACTCGAAGAACTGAAGCTGATCCACTAAAAGGCCATACGAAAAACATAAAAATAAGCCCATAAGGCGCTATTTGGGAACACAAATAGGGATAATCAAGGAATTCAATCTATACCAATGCTACCAATAGTTTGGATGCTAATCAAAATTGAAATCCAAAAGTTCAACGTATAACCACTCATTAATAAATGATGTGCTCTAGATGTCCCATCGACCAAGAATAAAGCCATGCTAAATCAAAATCAAGCATATTGCTTCCACTGAGTATATGATCTAAAAACCTCAATGAAAACTGAAGACCCGAGGTCAAAGATGAAGAAAGCAATATCGGGTCCATGGACTATCATCTGAACAACTTGTCTATAAATGAAATCCAAATTGGGACTAATCTAAAACGAAGGTTGTACTAAAGCTTTACAGCTCTAAATTGAAATCTCAACACCAAGGTTCATTTACTCGATCTCAACTACCTAAACCAACCATGAAGAAGGGAAGGCATTCATACTTTAAATCTATCATAACTCCCAAATCACTATTCCATGGTGTTAACTAAAAAATTGAGCCAATAAGTCTATATTAATGTCAACTACTCAAATTGAACTTAGTATCAAAATCAGACATATCTGTACAGAATATTGCCTAGCCAAAATTGAAACATAGCTGGAGAATAAAATCATAAGATAAATCATGGCTAAAATCACAAGGAATCAACTACATATCCATTGGAGGCATGAACTATCCAAAACACACTCAAGAACTCCCCAAGGTTGCAAACCACACTAGTAATGGAAAAAACTCTAGCAACTCAAAGAAATGCAACTTTAAATGGAATCTAACCTGTCAAATACTCCATCTTGGAAAAGGATTCTTGTATGCAAATATCATCTAGGAGAAGCACTCCATCAAGTCTTATTAGGCTAAACAAACTCTGAAATAGAGATTTCCTGAATACACCCAAGTAGGATAATCATAACTCAACAAACCATGAATCATCTCACTAAGGAAGAAAATACCAACCTCAACATCAATGTCAAGGTCAAGACCACTAGCGGGAAAAGAACAAAGCAACTTAAGATAAAGAATTTCTAATTTTCCAACTCTAGAAGAAATACACCTGCCTCTAAATCCGTAACTCCATTAGGACAAGAACCATATTATGACATGAATAGAGTATCCAACCCTACACCAATAACAAGGGAAAACCATCACTAGAAGACGAATTCAAAAAATCTAACTAACGAATCCAAGACCTCCTGACATCAAATATCAATCCACTATAGGGAAATAAAATAGCCACAAGTGAAGAACGAACCCCAAATTGGTTAATCTCACAAATAGGCTATATAGGGAGGAATAGACAATACAAAAACCTTCAAAACCCAGGAGGTAAGTCTAAGAATCCCAAACTCAAGAATGGGCAATATAGCTAAATTGCCAACTCTAGAACCATAACAGAACCACAGAAGGTCAAATTATCAATATCAAAACTTCCTCCACAATCAATCTAGTACAGCTAACAAAAGAGGAAAACAACCAACCTCACCTTGCTATAGAAAATAAACTTTCCAATTGGGCTATAGTTGCCCAAGCTAACAAATAAGAACCACATAGAAAGGAAAGTTCTAACTTGATACCAATAGTCTAGCCATCTGCCAAGTGAGGATCAATTACATTAAATAATAACAATAACATCAGTATAATCGTCGATATCTTGAATAAGCAGTGCCAAAATAAAAATTAATAGAAAGTACTACTCAAGGGAAACAATAAGGCCAATGTGTCAAGGTAAATGGGACTTGAACCCAATGCTACACCCATAGGGATAAAATATCATTACAGATTTACTATATCCACTACTAAAACAAATAAACCATGGGGTAGCCACATAATTATGAATTCGATAACAAGGCACATAACAACCATCATGAACTTATCAAGGCATATAATCATCGATAGGTATAAAACCCCCAATACACAAATATAAAAGGTAAAAGCGAGAAATAAAAACCACCTATCATGGTAAAATATGTACTCACATGTCTGGTGGGTCTATAGAGAACAAATCTGAACGACTCCAAACTCGAACAAACTTAATCATCAACTAAGGCACTAAGCACACTATCTCTAACTGAAGGTGCCACAACATGACGAGGCTGATCTGAATGAGATAAATGATTAGCAATCCCACTCTAGGGATACTTTCTAAACTAGTGACCAATCTTTCTTCAGTTATAGCAACCTCCTGAAACCCTAACCTAGCAAGAAATATGAACTAAGCAAAAATAGCTAGCCAATTGATGTTGAGAGAATTCTCTACTACCATGATAATCCTTCCCACAATCATAGCATGTATCAAGAACTCTAGGCTGGTAGGGAATACATGGTTTCTTTGTCTGAACAGCCAACTCATCTCGAGGGCACTCTCAGAACAAATGTCCTATCTCAACACAACTAAAAAAGCCCCTAGAATACTTTGAGGTTCTACACCCTCATATAAAAAATAATTACCATGACTAATTTGAAAGTCACCCAAAATTTGAAACCTTACCTACATAGAACCAATAGGCTAGAAGTAATGCTGAGCCCCACCAAAAAGATCCTCACTTCTAGATGATATACTAATAGCTCTATACTAATGGCATGATCTCTTACTTCCAACTCCATAAGTCTCAATGCATTCCCTCTCTATGGCCCTCATATAATCAACAACTTTAGAGAAAGAAGACCTAGCTGCTATTAAATACTTTATTGCCATATAGACTGGCAATGCTAAATCTCTAATAAATCTATGCACTATGTCCTTATCATATAAATATATCATAAGAATAGGCCTAGCCCAATGAAGAAACCCAGTCTTGTACTCAAAACTAGTAAAGAACCCTGATGATCACCAATAGATCAAACTTTAGTTTGAGAACTGCTCGATGAACCAAATGTCATCCCTAGTTGTGAGGTATCCACAAAGAGACTTTGGATTCCTAATGTTGAACCTCAAAGTAAAGAAATAGTCCCAAGCACTACAATAGACAAAGTTGGCCCTAAATCCTTTAGCTGACGTTAAAGATCTTTAATATCCATCTCTAATTCTTTAATTCAACATTACGTTGAAGCTCTAAAAAATATATATCAAAGTCTTATCTATATCTACCGACCATCTCACATCATCTATTTGGGATAGAATAGAGTCAAAGAATGTGCCTGAGGCTCATAGCAATACGGCCATATGATAAATAGTCAAGAAATGAACTTTCTAAGAATGTCCTGTAGCCTCTCAAAGAAAGGTTACGAGCGTCTCTGCACCGATCCATATGACTCTACTAAACACTTAGATCTTATACTAATGCATCGATGAGCCTTGCTCTTATACCAATTTATCACGACCCCATTTCTCAGGCCATGATGGCACCTACGATAATCCATTAGTAGGCAAGACAAACTTGTAGTTCAAAACTAGTAGTAACAAACTACCTAGATAAATGAAGAAAGAATGTGGAATAAAAAAAATAAATGACAAAATACATAACATAGTAACCAAAACTAGGTGAAATCTGTACAAGAGATTTTAGCATAATAAGAATACAAAATAAAGTTCCAAGGGAATTACATTGATACAACTCATTTCTTAATACAACATAGAGACTAGTCTAGTACATAAGAGGGAGGAAAGTAATACTCTGAATGCCAGGAGCTCACCTTATGGCTTCGAACCATAGCTGCTCCGCATGAGACACACATCAATGATGATAACCCATACTATGATTTGCAGGCTGCTAAGGTATAGTATCAGTACCAAATATGTTGTACTCAGTAGGCAACTGTCAATTGAGATCCAAAGATAATGAAGATATATATAACCTATAAAAAAAGTAGAGAAGTACACCCAAATATCCAAAAACCACATAACAGAGACAATGAGATAATAAGGATAAAATAACTTATTTATGTCTAAAAAACTAATATAATAAGGCTAAGGAAGTATTAAGGATGAACTATCCTATTCCAGCCATACCCAGGAATCTCAACACTATAGCGTATATCACTGGCTAATATATGAATAAATGATGAAAGAAGGATATGTAACAGTATACAAGGCAAAGAAATGAATATACAATCTGAATAAATGAAGGAAGAAAGGAATATATGCTAATACCTTAGCTACATATAGTAGATTTGCATATATATATATATACATAGATACATGTATATATATATAAATAAGGTCAACTCAAGGTACAACCTAAATCATCAGACTAGCATTTTAAGACCTCATAATCATAAAAGAAACTAGTGCTGAATACTCAGGGTCTCTAATCCATACGTCTAATAATGAGTTAATCATGCATAATATTAAAATTGTAAGATAGAAGAGCCAAAATTATACTTTAAATCTCAATACTGAATTATTAAAAATTCTATCACACACCAACCATAATAATGATCATAACAATAATAATAACAATAATAATGATAATGCTAGTAATCGACTAGCTTAGACAAACAATACCTATCAAGCCTTATATGAACCCGACCTGCCCCAAGCTAAAAAGGTTCAATAGCATACAACACACCACATTACATTCTCATCACTCATACAAATGCAACCCCCCAAAAGGTTGATAGATATAAGGTACATACTAGTGATAGGCAATACACATGCAAAGATGAATACAACAGAATCCACATAATGTATCAAATTCTGGACTCGAACCGATAAGTGTAATCAATATTATAATTGTTATCATCATAATTATCACCATCATAACCATCATTTTTATAATCATCCTCCAGCCTTGCTAGGTATATAAGCATATCATCATAATCATCCACCTACCTTGCCGAGTATATAAGCATGACATCATAATTATCCTTTGGCCTTTTTAGGTATATAAGCATATCATCATAATTATCCTTCAGCCTTGCTAATCATAAAATCAATTTACCATAATCATCAACACATATATAAACATCAATACTATAATCTATCATTGGGTATTATTCGAAATTATATCATTAATACATCATCCTCCACTATCCCATACCGGAGAGATATGTGTATATATATATAATACGTACACGAACTTAAGCCATGGATAAAAATAGTTTAATTTTGTAAATTCATTGCATCGGGTAAACTTTGGGACTAAATCATTATAAAAGTGTATAAAGGGTCAAAATCTCTCACAATGAAAGTAAATAGTAATATTAGAGTCATTGAACAGAATCTACCTCAGTCAAATCTTTAACATCATTTTCAATATCTTTACATATAGGTTATTCATTAAGATAAGCAATTATTGATATGAAGAAATTCATTTGAAGGTGAAAAGTATGTTTTAACCCCTATTTTAAAAATATTATAATAAGATCATATTTTAGTTAGAATTGTATTATTTACCAATTTAATGATCATGAATGTATTAAATCTATGCATTCCATCACCAGTATTTAAATAATGGAACCATAAGCATCAATATGTCTATAAACTACAGTTACATCCTTTACAAGGTTAAACACTTCGCCGATGTCCAACTGATTTAATAACATGGATTTGGGCCCAATAATATTCCTGGAATAATTACAACATCATAATCATGGACTTAATACCACATACATATCCTGCCCATATCAATAATCATATTCATAAGCTATTTCATACCCATAAGCTATAGCATATATATGAAGCATATCATAGATATAAGGCATCTCACATTTAGGAGGCATGATATATCAATAGGCCTTAAATAATAACTATACCTATGCCTATATTATTGAGTATGTCAATGGACTATATCACAAATCAAGTTTGAAAGTCATATCATATCTACAAGCCATTAATCATAATTCGGGAAAGACCATAATCATTAACCAAGTAATAAAGTAACATTATACTTATGCCTTAATAGTTTCAACTATGCCTAACATGTGTAAGAAAGTCCACAAGGGCTAACACAAGTCTTGTCCTAAGATGGATCGGAGAAACCCACTTCTAATCCTCAAAAACCATATTTAGGCAATTTATACCCCGGACTAGGCTAAAGTGTCTAAATTTACTTCTAAAGGGTACATAATCCATAATTAATCCTATGATAGGAATTCCCCCTAGAACATAAGCAATTAAGTGAACTCCACCTAAATTATGGTTTCAAGATCTCTAATATAGCCTAATTAAGGTTAATCATTATAACCATGCTTCCAACACTTAAACTATATTCAAAATCTAGAATTATATCATAATCGTTCTATTAATTAGCTCAATCTATGATGAAGACAATAGGATCCCAGAAATATAATTAGTATTTCACCTTACGGGTCTATTCACCCATAAAATCCCCAAACTTTAATAATCAAGACTAAGTCATGATGTTCTACCCATAATCAATCTTAACATTTCCATGCACATATAATATATAAAACACATCATCTTGTGAAGAAAAGTAGACAGAAGCCTACCTCAAAGTCGAACCGTAAATTCTTGAATCATCCATAAAATATTCATCTTCACTCCACGATCTCAAATTTAGATATGATATTAAAATCATATTCTACACGTCATTAGGGGTCAAATGATACATATATGTCCATATGATAGGTCGGGTCAGAATTTGGGTCAAGAATGGGACTGCGGAGCCCGCTAACGAAATTCAAAAATTAAAACTATCATGAGGTCCCTCAAAGTACAAGGAAGTTGTTCTCAAAAGTTTTGAGACCCATTAAAACTTCAATGATTTTATTTTTGACCTCCCGCGTGCGCAATGTCAATTTTTGACTTGAATTATGTTTAGAGATGTTAAAAGGGTAATTTGGGAAAGTTTTAAAATTTTTGAAAGGGGTTTGGAGTCATTTTGGGACCCTGAGGTAGTGAAAGTTTTCTATATTAGTGTGCCATGGAGGTTAGCCTCCACAATATTAGCGTGTCATGGAGGCTACCCTCCGCGATTGTAGAGTGCCACATTGATGTTTTAATTTCATCTAATTTTTATTTTATTCACTTGGGTTGAGGGGCTTTGGTATTTTTACCCCTTGTACTACCTTTGAGCAAAAAATAACCCTATTTACTTTAGTTATCAAATATCAAATCATTCTCTTTCTCTCTCAAACTCAAAACCCAAGAACATTCAAGGGTTTTATCGTGGATTCACCATCCAAGCTTTGAAACTTTAAATTTTCTTCAATTCCTTGTGTATTTCAGGCATGTTTATCTTTACTGGAATTAATTGAATGGATTTTCACATGATTTAAGTGTGGGTTTTCAAAATTTGGTTGGGGGTATTGTGTTGTTATTGATTGAATTACTTGACCCATGTTCTAAATTGATTATTTATGCTTTAAAATGATGTTCTTGGGATTGAATTGGTGCATGGTATAAATGGTTGGAATGGGGGACATGGTTTTCCCCAAATTAATGGAATTTTGGCCTTGATAATTTCATTAACCTCAACCCACTTTATAAACTTAATTTTGAATATGGAAAATTGCATAGTTTAACTTGTTCTGAGTCCAATGCATTGTATTAAAGTGTAAATGAATGAATATGTTTTTGAATGGCCTTGGTTTTGTATTTTAAATGTAGATTGTAAGTCCAATTTGGTTATGTGGATTAGTTTGGCATAAATATATTAGTTTGCAAGCATATTGGTATGTAAACGGTAAATGCCTTAATAAATGACCCCTGGGTTAATGGTTGGTTTATGTACAAATTGTTTTAATTTGGGCATAAAGAGACTTATGTAGATCACTGTGAAGGTGTAAGTCCTGGGGGACGAACACTGGAAACCATGTTTGCTGGCGTTAGGGGTGTATATAATTATATGTTTGGTGAACACTTGATATGTATATATTTTGGGATAGATATTGCCTTAGTGGATATAGCTTTCCCTTATTTTTTCCTTAGTTTATGTGGCTAACACACCCTAGGCCCCTTCTGCAGGGGGGCTGGACCCATATAGCCCATGGGTTCCTTTAGGATGGATCGAGCTACACAGTTCAGGCTAAATCCTTAAAATCTCATGTTTATGACCCTTGTCCCTATTTCGACATCCTATGTGTATATAAAATTGTTGTACATATGGTTTTGACTGGTTTATCACATTGGCACTATTTTATCATTTTCCCCGAATTACTTGTCAATGCTTATCCCATTAATCATCACTGGACGCTATATTATTTTATGATGTAGGGTCCGAAGGCTTTTTTGTTGCTCCTGTGTAGTGTTACGTGGTTGAGTACTCCTGTGGATTTTCTGTGAAGTGGTGAGCCTCCATATTTCAAAGGCTTTGTCATTTAACTAGTTTTATTATTATTTTAATATTTCATTTAGATTAGTTTGATCATAGTCGGTGGCATGTCTGGACTAAGTTGATATTCTAGTTTTAGAGGCTCTTGTGGATAATTGTGGGTTGGTTGTTTTTTTAATATTAGTTTTCATTTGAGTTATCTATTCATCTTAACATTATGTTTGGTTGTCTTCTGTTGTATTCATTTATTATGTTAAGGATATTAGGCTAAAGGGGTGGACTTTGGCTCACAATGGGCTTGAGATATCTATCACGACTAGGACTTGGTTTGGGTTGTGACAAGCTTAGTATCAGCGCACGGTTTAGGGTTATTGGTTGTCCATAAATCCATGTCGAGTAGAGTGTCTTTTATGGATGTGTAGTGCTCCACACTTATAAGGGTGAGGGTACAAGGCATTCAGTAATATTTCCTTTACCTGTGTTCTATTTTTGGATTATAGAGTCTAGTGTAAGGAAACTTCTCCAACTCGTGTCTTACTCGCATTTCAAATCATGTCCCCTAAAGATCTAATGATCGTAGAAACTCTGTTGGAACCTGTGTCCCACCTAAGGAGACTGTGGAGAGAACTCACCTTTATTATAGAGTGCAAACCTAATCTAGGGTCCCTGCTCTTGACTGAGTTGTCTCACATGGAGTTCCACTAGTCCCTACTAGTCCTCCTCAGGTTTCCTGGGCTAGTGATACTCATGCTCAGTCACATCAGGGAGATATCTCTAATGCAGAGTTCTATTAGTCTATTAATATGCTCACTCAGTTGGTGGTATCATAGCCTCATCAGTCTGATTATATTGGTTTTGTTACCTATTCATCTGAGGTCACTTGGATTGGCTATTTTATGAGGTTTAATCCCCTAACTTTTATAGTCTCTAAGGTTTAGTAGGATCTTTAGGACTTATTAATAAGATAGAGAAGATTTTCCTGATTATGTATTATACTAATTTAGAAAGAGTGGAGTTTATTGCTTTTTAGTCGAAAGATGTAGCTTACCAGTGGTACGAGGAGTGGGAAGGGACAAGGGGAGATGATGCTCAGCAATAAGTATGGGATAAATTTTTATGTTCTTTTCTTGATCACTTCTTTTCTCAGGAATTGAGGGAATCTAGGGAAGAAGAGTTTTTGAATCTGAAGTAAGAAAAAATGAGTGTAAAAGAGTATGCTCTGAAATTCTAGCAGTTGTCTCGCTATGCTCCAGAGGTGATGTCTAACACGAGCACTAAGATAAGAAAGTTTTCTTCTTGTCTATCCCATGAGTTGGTATTAGAGTGTAAGGATGCAATGTTGAATAATGACATGGAAATCTCCAGGCTAGTGGTTTATATGTAGTAGGTAAAGAATGAAAAGAAGAAATAGGTAGAGATAGGAGAAAGGCTAAGCACAAAGTTTAGATATTCAGTGCAGGGTAGGGCTTATTAGAATAATAGGAAATATAGTACACAGTGGACCAAGAAGAAGAATTGGGGAAGTTCTTATTCATTAGCTAGTGCTCCTTATCCTAAGCCTCCTGGTGATCATTTTTTTTAGACTAGTAGTAGTCCTTAGGAACAGGGTGCTCGATCTTAGGTTAGTAGATCTCAGTCAGCCTTACATTATCCTTCTTGTAGATTCTTTGGACAACTTCACCATGGATATTATGAGGGAGGGAGAAATTGGTGCTATAATTATTGTTAGTTTGGTCATATACAGTGAGTTTTTCCTTTAGCCAGGGTTGCTACTAGAGCTAATAAGGTTTCGGTCATAACTTCTTTGGCTCTTCTACCTAAAGGCACCACTTCAGTTATTGCCACTAGCTGTAATCATCTCTATGTTGTTTCTACTCCTTAGGAATCGAAGGTATCCCCTGATGTTGTTACTGGTATGTAACAACTCTTCTATTACGATGTTTATTGTTTGCTTGATCTGGGTTCTACCTTATTTTATGTGACCCCTTATGTTGTTGTAAATTTTGGTTTTTGTCCTAAAAGTATTTTTGACCCCTTTTCAGTGTCTACTTCGGTGGGTGATTCTATTGTTACTTGAAAAATCTATAGGGGTTGCGTGGTGTGTCATAAAGAGGCATTGGTGGATTTGATAGAGGTTTAGATGGTGGATTTTTATGTGATCTTGGGGATGGATTGGCTCCATTTATGCTATGCTTCTCTAGATTATAGGACTCTAAAGGTCAGTTTCCACTTTCGTAATAAACTAATATTAGAATGGGAAGGGAGTTCCATAGTACCCTAAGGGAGGTTTATTTCTTATTTTAGAGCTCAGAATTTGATTTTGAAAGGGTACCTATATCATTTAGTTCAGGTTAAGGATTCTAATTTTGAGAGTCCTTCTTTGTTATTATTCCCTGTGGTTAATGAATTTCCTGAAGTTTTTCCCAATGATCTTCGTGAAATTCCTCCCTTAGGGAAATAAATTTTGGGATTGATCTTCTACCGGATACCCATACTTTTTCTATTCATCCTTATAGGATAGCTCCGACTGAAATAAAGGAGCTAAAGGAGCAGTTAAAGAATCTTTTTTATAAGAGTTTCATATGTTCTATTATTTCTCTATGGAGTGCTTTTGTTCTTTTCATGCTAAAGAAAGATGGTTCTTTTTGGATGTGTATAGACCATCATCAACTAAATAAGGTGACAATGAAGAATAAGTACCCTCTTCCTAGGATTGATGACTTTTCGACCAGCTTCAGGGTTCTAGATATTTCTCTAATATTGATCTTCGTTTGGGAAACCATCAGTTAAAAATTTGGGAGGTTGATATTCTCAAGACTGCTTTCCCAACCCAATATGGCCATTATGAGTTTATGGTTATGTTGTTTGGGTTGACTAATGCTCTAACTACTTTTATGGATCTTATAAATTAGGTATTCAGGAAGTTTTTGGACTTGTTTATGATAGTTCTAATTGATGACATCTTGGTGTACTTTAAGAGTAAGGAGGATCATGCCAATAACCTCAGACTTATGTTGCAAACTCTTAAGGATCAGAAGTTTTATACTATAATTTTCTAAGTGTGAATTTTGGATAAGTTTTGTGAACTTTGTTGGCAAGTTATTTCTGTTGATGGGATCAAGGTGGATCCACAAAAAGTTGAGGCAGTTAAGAAGTGGCCTAGACCCATGACTCCAATAGACATTAGGAGCTTCTTAGGTTTGGTTAGGTATTATACGTGGTTTTTGGAGATTTTCTCATTTATTGCTTCTCCATTGATGAAGTTGACTTGGAAAAAGGATAAGTTTTTGTGGTCCGGTGCTTGTGAAGGTAGTTTTGAGAAGTTGAAGGATTAGTTGACTTCTGCGCCAGTTTTGACCCTATCAGAGGGTACCAATGGGTTCATTGTGCATTGTGATGTGTCCCGTATGAGACAGGGTTGTGTTTTAATGTAGCATAGTAAGGTTGTGGTTTATGCTTTGAGGCATCTTAAAGTTCATGAGAGGAATTATTAGACTCATGATCTAGAGTTGGCGCTTGTGGTTTTTTCTTTGATGATTTGGCTCCATTATCTGTATGGGGTGCATATGTCTATTTATTTGGACCATAAAAGCTTGAAGTATGTGTTAACTTAGAAGGAAGTGAACCTCCAGCGGAGGCGGTAGCTCAAATTGTTTAAGGATTACGACATGAGTTTGCACAACCATCCAGGTAAAGCTAATGTAGTTGTTGATGCTCTTACACAGGTTGTCCATAGGGAGCTTATCTCATGTTGATAAGGAGAAAAGAGGATTGGTGTAGGATATTCACAAGTTGTCTAACTTGGGAGTTCATCTTTGGACTCTAAGGATGGAAGAATGATTGACGTGGGTCAACAAAAAGATATGGATTTCGAGATTAACAGAGATGACATCTTGAGGTATCAAGGAAAGTCCTGATGTTGATGAACTGCAGGAAAGAACCTTGCAGGAGTCTAGATGTATGGTTTATCTAGGCTCAACTAAGATGTATCATAATTTGAAGGAAATCTATTGGTTGAATAATATAAAGAAAGATGTGGAAAATTTCGGGGCTAAGTGTATGGTTTGTGTAGCGCCCCGAGTCTGCACCCCAGATGCTACACAGTGCTCATAATCCCAAAGGACCACAAGCTAACCCATGACTGGCACCTACTGCAATAACTGAATAATAGTATGGTATAAATGAGGAAAATAGGCAGGAAGCTGGCCATAAGGTTCAATACTATAAATAATACTGGATATGGTATCACAATACCAAAATTGAACATCAATACTGAAAACTAAACAATTGTCTGAAGATACTCTATTCTGGAAAGCTTCTAAACTATCTGAACTGTAGAGTTGATGGGATAAGTCCCCAACTAACTTTGACTACTAAAAATAATACTGAAATACTAAAAACAACTCTGTCCTCGAACAATGAGGACTCACCACTACACTAACTACTGAAAATATGAATTCCTAAGGGCTCTCTGGAGCCCGTGCGTCTGAACCTATATAATAAGACATCATAGCGCAAAAGAAAAGCATGCGTCAGTACTTTGAATGTACTGGTATACTCAGTGAGGTGGGCTGAAATGCATAGGTTCATATGTATGAACGATAATAATTGAATAACATGAGTATGACTGAATAAGAATACATGCATGAATATGTATACTAAAACTGAGATCGTGATACTACTGAATACTGAATCTGGATACTGATTAATTGTTATCTAAGTTTGTTGATACTGAATTACTAATAACTGAATGGTTGTATCTGATAGTCCTGATTCTTTGGAACTATGCTGAGTTCTGTATTGAGATGGGCGACTATATCTGATCGTCCTAAATATGTAGAACTAAATTGAGTTCAATTCTGAGACTGAGACCATGAGAGCTAATCATCTAACCTACATGCCCCTCTCTAAACTGATTGGGGTCCAACCTGTAACCCTATTTAGAAGGGTGTCAATACCATGCCACGGGTAGAGGCAAGCTGTAAGTTAACCCTCTCTGATAAAAAGCTCTTCCATCAACCCTTGCTGGTAGGAAAACTCAAATGAGATGTATCAACCCTTATAATATCTAGTAGAAAGATATCTCAACCTACGCTATCTACAAAGTGCTATAACGCAGGAATTGCCACTAAGGGCCAAACCCTCTGTCGATAGGAATGCCCATATCCCTTGGTTCGCTCGGTGTTGAATCCTACTCCCAACTGAAGGGACACTGAACTGATTTCTAGTCTGTACTAGACTGGACTGCATTGTTACTGATATTACTATTTGACTGAACTGAACTGAGTTCACTGAGTTTCGTGGACTGATGGAATACTACTGGATTCTGTTAACTAACTGAGTCTATTGAGGTCTGATCTAAATATTATGACTGAATTACGAACATTACTGAGATTTCCTAAGTTTTTGTAACTGGCTGAGTTCTACTAATCGAGTCACTACTGACATTACTTCGTAACTGACACTGGCTCTAAGTAAACAACTAAATTTTTGGGTATAAAATACCCCCAGGACTCAATAGCATTACATGATTTCTTTCCCTTATTAGTTCATATGAAAACGTCATCAAGCACTTGGTGAGCATACAAATGCAAATAACATTAAACAACAAGTAGGCATCATAATTCAAATCCTCATTGACAATTTCAAGGGTTTTATTTGGATCCTCATGATATTACATACATATCAATTAACCTCACATAAAACGTATCATAAAACATGGATTAGAATCCCATTTAATCATTATAAATATGAACATAATCAAACCCAACATGGAATTCATGAAATCCATAAAATTGAAGTTTAAAAACAGTTTCTTGGACTCCAAGGGTGGAAGGGACCCTTGGATGAATCCTTCACATATCTTAGTTGATGAATTTCTGAAAGTTAATGGTGAGTTCTTGAGTTCTTGATTTGAAATTTGAACTCCTAGGGTTCTTGTTCTTGAGAAATTTGTGAAAGAATGAATATAATGCTCTCCAAAGGGTTTAATTTCATGTTTTAGGGGATGAAGAGTGTGGAAAAAAGACCTAATTAACCCTGAGGATGTGGCCTTTTAATGCCTGTAAATTGTGTTACCGACGCGCAGGCCAACGCATCGCATCTTTTGCATTGACGTGATAGCCAATGCGCTACGTCGAGTCTATGTCGGTTCACTGGAATTTGAACTGAATATAGGTAAAAACTATTTTATCGATGCAATGGTCGATGCGACGTGATAAGATCTCATCGACCCACTGCTTTGGGCACTCAAACATGGTCTAAACGAGGTCCGAAAAACCCAAAACTTTTCTGGGAACCTCTACTGACATTCCTGATCATGAATTAACTCAAATATCAACATTTAAATGATGTAAAGGTCATGAAATAATATTTCCAACTTTCAAAGGCTAAAATGGCACTAAGTCTCAATACTTAGTTAATATATTCTAAGTCTGGGACCCCTAACAAGCTTTAAAGGACTGGTTTTAAAGGACTGATTTAAGTTAGAAATTTTTTATGAGGTCTTACATTATATCCCCTTTGGGAACATTCATCCTCGAATGAGACTGACTAAGCTGAGAATACTGGTAGATTGAACTTACTTATTAGACATGAACATCTGGCATATTATTTTATGGATGAAGTTACTGATAGACTGAATTATCACACCGAGCATGCATAAGTACATAACTGAACATGATTCATGAATACATGACTGGGATTAGTGATAAGCTGAGTTTATATATTGCTCATGCATATCTGATGAATGGGTACATGGTTGAATTAACTCCTGAGCATATGAACATATATGCAATCGAAACTGATACCAAGCTTGTAATGGAAATCTAAACATAAGACTGAATAAGCTTAAGGAAAACTATTACCTTGGACCAAATCTGAGTTTTCTGAGAAGATTTGAGGATACTTGGTCCACATGCCTACTTCTACTTCCCAAGTAGCTCCCTCAACGGACTGATTTCGCCAAAGAACTTTGACTAGAGGGACTTCTTTGTTCCTCAGTCTATGAATCTGATAGTCAAGGATTTTAACTGGTTTCTCTTAATGAGAGAGGCTACTCTAAATATCTATGCTCTCTACAGGGACTACGAATGCTATGTCACCTATGCATTTCTTTAGTACAGAGACATGAAACACTGGATAAACTGAAGACAAATTTGAAGGCAACTCAAGCTCGTAAGCTACCTTTCTGAAATGGATGAGAATTCGGTAAGGACCGACATATCGGGGACTGAGTTTCCCCTTCTTGACAAACCTCCCCACTCCTTTAATAGAAGAGATTTTCAAATACACAGTCACCAATATCGAACTTGAGATCATTTCTACGTACATCAGCGTATGATTTCTGTCGGCTCTAAGTTGTCTTAAGCCTTTCCCTGATTAACTGAACTTTCTCTAAGGTATAAAATACCAGGTCAGTCCTTATCACTACAGCCTCGCCTACTTCAAACCAACCAATGGGATATCTACACCTTCTCCCATAAAGTGCCTCAAACATAGACATCTGAATGCTGGAATGATAGTTATTGTTGTATGTGAACTCAATCAATGGCAAGTGGTCATCCCAACTACCTTTAATGTCAATCGTACACGCTAGCAGCATATCTTCTAAAGTCTGAATGGTTCTTTCTTCTTGACCATCTGTCTGAGGATGAAAGGTTGTACTGAGGTGAACTCGGGTGCCAAGACCCTTTTGGAAAGCTTTCCAGAACTGAGAGGTAAACTAGGTACCTCTGTCTGAGATAATGGACAACGGAATACCGTGCAATCTGACCAACTCCCTAATATAGAGTTTGGCATAATTCTTAGTTGAGTAAGAGGTATGGACTAGTAAAAAATGGGCTGACTTGGTAATTCGGTCTACATCATAAAGTCTATGTTCACTTCTTCCCATTTCCAAGTGGGAATATTGAACTCCTACATGGACCTACTAGGCTTCTGATGTTCAACCTTAACATGTTGAGCATTTAGCCACAAACTCTACAATATCCCTCTTTATCACACTCCACTAATAGATCTCCCGCAAGTCACGATACATCTTAGTATCCCTTGGATGAATAGAATAGCACACACCATGCACCTCTGCAAGAATTAATTACCTCAAGTCATCTACATCTAGCACACACAGACAACCCTGATAATGCAAAACACCATCTCCCCTTTGGGAGAAAACCTCTACTTTCTAATCTCCGACTGATTCCTTTAGCTTGACTAGAATGGGATCCATATCCTTATTTTTCTTCACTTCGAAAACTAGGGATGATTCTGAGTTACTTTACACCCGCACACTACCTTCTACTGAATCGACTAAGCAGACACCTAGTCGGGTTAGTTGATGAACTTCCTGAGTTAACTTCTTCTTACTGTCCTCAACATGGGCAAAACTATCCATAAACATTTTACAGAGAATGTCAACCACTATATTAGCCTTGCCCGAATAATACATGACACTCATATCATAGTCTTTTAACAACTCCAACCACCTTCTCTAATAAAAGATGAGGTCTTTCTGAGAGAATGCATACTGCAGGCTCTTGTGATCCGTGAACACATCAACGTGAACCCCATATAAGTACCGTCTCTAAATCTTTAAGGCAAAAACTACTTCTTCTAACTTAAGATTATGAGTAGGATAGTTTTTCTCATTATGCTTAATCTTTCTAGAGGCGTAGGCCACACCTTACCTCTCTGAGTCAAAACGCACCCCAAACCAACTCTGGAGGCATCATAATACACAAAAAATCCATCTGAATCATCTGGTAGGGTCAAAACTAGAGTTGTAGTGAGTCGAGTCTTTAACTCCTGAAAACTCTTCTCGTAGGAATATGACTAGTGGAATTTTACTTTCTTCTGAGTCAATCTGGACATAGGGGATGCAATAGACGAAAATCCCTCAATAAACCATCTTTAATAGTTGGCCAAGCCTAAGAAACTCCTAATATCTGATGGAGAGATAGTTCTAGGTCAGTTTCTTAATGCTTTGGTATTTTGGGGATCGACTTTAATGCCATCATCAGAAATAATGTGGCCAAGGAAAGCTACTGACCTTAGCCAAAATTTACACTTACTGAATTTGGTTAATAACTGATGATTTCTAAGAGTCTGTAATACTATTATGAGATGGTCCGCATAATTATGTTCACTATGAGAGTAGATGAGAATGTTATCTATGAAGACTATGACAAACATGTCCAAGTACTGCTTAAACACACAGTTTATCAAGTCCATGAAGGCTACCAGAGCATTGGTAATACCAAAGGACATGACTAAGAATTCAAAGTGACTATACCGAGTTTTGAAGGCTATTTTTGGGAAGTCACATTTCCTGACTCTAAGCTGATGATAACCTGATTTGAGGTTTATCTTAGAGAAATAGCTGGCACCCTGAAGTTGGTCGAACATGTCATCGATCCTGTGAAGTGGATACTTGTTCTTGACCGTTAATTTATTTAGCTGACGGTAGTTTATGCACATTCTAAGAGAACCGTCTTTCTTACGCATGAATAACACTGGTGCGCCCCACGGGGACACACTGGGCCTGATGAATCCCTTATCTAGGAGATCCTTTAACTTCTCTTTCAATTCTTTGAGTTCTACTAGAGCCATTCTGTATGGTGAAATAGATATAGGATGAGTATCTGGGAGAAGATCAATTCCGAAATTAATTTCCCTTTCAGGAGGAACTCCGGGAAGATCTTCGGGAAACACATCTGGGAATTGATAAGCTACTGACACTGATTCATAAGTAGGGGTTTATGATATAAAGTCCTAGACCCAAACAAGATGGAAAACACATCCCTTAGCTATCATTTTCCTAGGCTGAAGGTAAGAAACAAGCTGACCCCTAAGTGCTGAAGTATTACCCTTTCCACTCTAGGACGAGATCATTCAGAAACTGAAATTGGACAATTCTATTTTTGCAGTTGACTGAGGCATAGCATGAATAAATCCAATCCATGCTTAGAACTACATTAAAATCAGTTATCTATAATTCGACTAAGTCTACTGAAGTGAATCTTTGAGATATCATAACCGAACAGTTCCTGTATATCACCTAGCTATGATAGATTTACCTATTAGAGTAG
The DNA here is from genome assembly GCA_030864215.1 of Capsicum pubescens. Lineage (NCBI taxonomy): Eukaryota > Viridiplantae > Streptophyta > Magnoliopsida > Solanales > Solanaceae > Capsicum > Capsicum pubescens. Next base: position 132,112,533 of record CM061540.1, on the reverse strand, counting down.
AAACTGAGAAAGGTTCTGCTAGAATTTTGAGACTGACTCTGAAATCAACTACTATATATGGAGTAACAAGGGACAAAGAAGATCCTTGATCTAGCAGAGCGTAAACATGCAAATGGAAAACTTGTAACATACCAGTTACCACATCAGGAGAACTTTCTTGATCCTGCCAGGACTGAAGAGCATAGAGTCTGTTTGGACGTTGCCTATTGGTGGCACTGGAAGAGGCACCCTGCTAATTCGGCCGATCAAACTGAGATAGGGGACGACTATGCTGACTCTGTGAACCCACTTGAGGACACTGTCTAACCCTATGACCTGGCTTGCCACATCTGAAACATACATCACTGCCATCTCTGTAGATGCCTGGGTGGTTACTGCCATACTTCTGGCAAAGAGGATTGGTTCGAGCATTATTAACACTACCCTGAGGCTTAAGGCCTGATGCCCTATCCTTGTTTCCATCTATGAATTTAGGCACTGGAGCACTGGCTGAGGACAGAGTTGGAACTAAGGATTTTGAGCGGAACTGATAATGATTCCCACCCTCTAACTTAGGTTGAGCAAAACTGAAACTACCTATTCTCGCTCTCTTATTCTCCCTCTCCTTCTTTTTATTCTTGGACTCTTCTATCAACTGAGCATTAACCATGAGTCTGGATATGTCCATCTCTTTTATCAGCAGTGTAGTCCTACATTCCTTGACCACACTGCTAGACACCCCCGACATAAACTTACTTATCTTAGATCTGCTATCTGCTACCACATACGGGACATATCTAGCTAACTAAGTAAACTTGAGAGAATACTCTTGTACTATCATATTTCCCTACCTCCAGTTTATAAACTCCAAAACCTTCGTTTCCCTCAAATCTAGCGGGAAGAACCTATCCAGAAAAGCAACTAAAAATTTCTCCCATTCTATGGGCCCTGTATTTGTGGTCCTATTTGCTTTCTACTATTTGAACCATGAGTGTGACACATCCTATAACTAATATGCGGCCAACTCAGCACTCTCAACAGCAGTCACCCCATAATATCGGTAACCTTCTACACTTGTTCAAGAAATTCCTGAGGATTTTCGTCTGACTTATACCAGGTAAATGATGGAGGGTTTATTCGAGTGAAATCTCAAATCCTGGCAGCTGCAGTATTATCCACTAGGTTGGATGGAATAGAAACTAGACATTTATTATAGGCTACAATAAAATAATCTAGGGTGGTGAAGGCTTCTCTGAACTCAACATGGGAGACGTGTTCGTCCAGAGGATCTGGCTGGATGGGTTGGGGTTTTGACTGGTCCCCCATTCCTCTTCCCTTAGTTCTCTTTAGAGACATAGTCTATAAACATAAAATAAACTTTTATTAGAAGGAGAGTGTAGCTGAAGGTCATGCTCACTCGCATGACATGAATACTGAAAGAAGGAAAATTGTTCCTAAATACCTCGTACCCTCCTGTCCATAAGTGTGGCATGCAACACACCCATGCATAAGACTTTTCTAGGTGTGGTATTCAGTCTCCCTAGGATACTTTTGAACCTTAGGCTCTGATACCAAGTTTGTAATACCCCGATTCTGCACCCCTAACGCTATACAGTGTTCATAATCTCGAAGGACTGCAAGTTAACCCATGACTGGTACCTGTTGTGATAACTAAATAATAATATGGTATAAATACAAAAAGTAGGTGAGAAGCTGGCCATAAGGTTTAATACTGTAAATAATACTAGATATGGTATCACTATACCAAAATTGAACATCAATACTGAAAACTGAACAACTATCTGAAGATACTTTAGTCTGGAAAGCCTCTAAGCTATCTGAACTGTGGAGTTGATGGGACAAGTCCCTAACTAACTTTAACTAATGAAAATAACCATGTACTCTAACTATAAGGACTTACCACTATGCTGACTGCTAAAAATTTAAACTGCTAGGGTGCTCTGAAGCTCGTGTATCTGAACCTATAATATAAGACATCATCGCACAAAAGAAAAGCATGAATCAGTACTTTGAATATATTGGTATGGTCAGTGAGGTGGGATACAATAAATGGGTTCATATGTATGAATAATAATAATTGAATAACATGAGTATGACTGAATAAGAATACATACATGAATACGTATACTAAAACTGAGATCGTGATAATACTGAATACTGAATCTGAATACTAATTAATTATTATCTAAGTATGTTGATACTGAATTACTAATAATTGAATGATTGTATCTGACAGTCTTAATTCTGTGGAATTATACTAAGTTTTGTACTGAGTTGAGTGACTATATCCGATAGTCCTGAATCTGTAGAACTGAACTGAGTTCTTTCTGAGACTGAGACTGAAATTAAGACTGTGGGAGGTGATCATCTAACCAACATGCCCCTCTCTGAACTGATTAGGGTCCAACCCGTTACTCCTGTTGGAAGGGTGTCAATATCGTACCACGGGTAGAGATAAGCTGTGATTTAACCCTCTCTGACAGAAAGCTCTTCCATCAACCCTCGCTGGTAGGATAACTCAAATGAGATGTATCAACCTTTATAATATCTAGCAGGAAGATATCTCAACCTACGTTGGCTACATAGTTCTATAATGCAAGGATTGCTACTAAGGGCCAAACCCTTTGTCGACAGGAATACTCCCATCCCTTGGTTCGCTCGGTGCTGAATCCTACTCCCAACTAAATGGACACTGAACTAATTTCTAGTTTGTACTAGACTGGACTGAATTATTACTGATATTACTACTTGACTGAACTAAACTGAGTTCACTGAGTTCCGTGGACTAACGGAATACTATTGGATTCTATTAACTAACTGAGTCTACTGAGGTCTGATTTGAGTACTACGACTGAATTACAAACACTACTGAGATTTTCTGGGTTTCTATAACTGGCTGAGATCTACTGATTGAGTCACTACTAAGATTACATTGTAGCTGACACTGGCTCTAAGTAAACATCTAAATTGTCAGGTATTAAATACCCCCAGGACTCGATAGCATGAAAATAAAGCATCACGTGATCTTGCTTAGCATAAGCATGCACATTGAATTCATAATGCATCTATAAATACATCTTACCAAACTCTTGCATGGTATAACTTGGAAATAAGCTAGCATGACATGATTTCTTTCCCTTATTAGTTCACATGAAAAATTCTTCAAGCACTTGGTGAGCATGCATATGTACATAACACTAAACAATAAGTAGGCATCATAATTCAAATCCCCATTGACAATTTCAAGGGTCTTACTTGGATCCTCATGATATTACATACATATCAATTAAACTCACATGAACATATCATAAAACATGGATTAGAATCCCATTTAATCATTATAAACATGAACATAATCAAACCCAACATGAAATTCATGAAATCCATAAACTTGAAGTTTAAAAATAGTTTCTTGGACTTCAAGGGTTGGATGGACCCTTGGATGAATACTTCACATACCTTAGTTGATGAATTTACAAAAGTTAATAGTGAATTCTTGAGTTCTTGATTTGAAATTTAAACACCTCGGGTTCTTATTCTTGAGAAATTTGTGAAAAAATAAATATAATTGCTCTCCAAAGGGTTTAATTTTATGTTTTGGGGGCTGAAGGTTATGGGAAAATGACCTAATTAACCCTGAGGATGCGGCCTTTTAATGCCTGTAAACTGTGTTACCGACGCACAGGCTGACGCGCCGCATCATTGGCATCGACGCGATAGCCAACGTGCTGCGTCGAGTCTGCATCGGTTCACTGGAATTTGAACTGATGCTAGGAAAAAACTATCTTATCGACCCACTATTTTGGGTACTCAAAAATGGTCTAAACGAGGTCCGAAAAACCTGAAACTTGTCTGGGAATCTCTACTGACATTCCTGATCATGAATTAACTCAAATATCAACATTTAAAAGATGTAAAGGTCATGAAATAAGATTTCCAACTTTTGAAGGCTAAAATGGCACTAAGTCTGAATACTTAGTTAATATATTCTAAGTTAGGGACCCTAACAGGCTTTAAAGGACTTATTTAACCTAGAAATTTTTACGGGGTCTTATAATTTGTCAAAAAGTTAAGGTTAACACTTAAACCCTAGTGGTATATCTCAAGAGATAGAATTTCCTATGTGGATGTCGGAGATAATTAATATGGAGTTCATTACGGGTCTTCCACAATGTCATAATCAGTATGATTCCATTTGGGTCATTGTGGATAGGATGACTAAGTTTTCTCACTTCTTTCCTATGAGGACTAACTACTCAAAAGAGTTTTATGCTAAGTTGTTCATTCAGGAGATAGTTAAATTGCATGGAGAGCTTGTGTCTATTATTTTAGATCAAGGTATGAAGTTTTCTTCTCACTTTTAGCATTCTTTTTAGAAAGGTTTGGGTACTCAGTTGAACCTTAGAATCACTTTCCACCCTCAAATAGATGCAAAAGTGGAGGGGACTATTCAGACTTTGGAGGATATGCTAAGGGCCTGTGTTATTGACTTTAAGGGTAGTTGGGTATACCATTTACCTCTTATTAAGTTTATATATAATATCAAATACCATTCTAACATTCAGATGGCTCCTTTTGAGGCTCTTTATAGTAAGAGGTGTAGGCATCCTATTGGATGTTTTGAGGTTGGTAATACTAGGTTATTTAGTCCTAACTTGGTTCACCAAGACATAGATAAGGTGAAGGTGATTAGAAAAAGACTTAAGACAACTCAAAGTCCCCAAAAGTCTTATGCAGATATGAGGCAAAGGTAATTTGAGAATGAATTTAGTGATTGGGTATTTTTGAACGTGTCTCCAAAGAAAAGAGTCATGAGATTTGGATAAAAGGGGAATTCAGTCCTTGTTATGTTAGACCGTATCAGATTGCGATGAGAATAGGGAATATCGCTTATGAGTTAGAATTTCCTACCTACTTAGCTTATATTCATCTTGTTTTCTATGTGTCTATGTTGAAAAAGTATGTGTGTGACCCTTCTTTGATAGTGCCTATTTTGGATGTTGGTATTTCAGATTCCTTATCTTATGAGGAAGTCTCGATTGAAATATTAGATGGGAAAGTTCATAGACTAAGGACAAAGGATCTATCTTTTGTGAAAGTCCTTTGGAGAAATAAAAAGTTGTAAGAAGCTACAAGCTAAGGAAGATATATAAACCAAGTACTCGTTCTTGTTCCCCGGGTTGCATGAAAGTCCTTAAGGTATGAGCTTTGGTTCCCTCTTGTCATTTTCTGAGTTTTTAATTTGATTTTGGTGCATTATTTCTATTCTCATGCTTAAAGTGTCCTAACTCATCATTCAGGGAAGAATGATCCTAAGGGAGGGATAATGCGAGACTTCGCAAAACTTTGATGATTTTATTTTTGACCCTCCCGCATGTGTTATGTCAATTTTTGACTTAAATTATGTTAAAGACGTTAAAAGGGTAATGTGGAAAAGTTTTGAAATTTTACTAAGGGGTTTGGGGTCATTTTTGGACCTCGAGGCAGTGAGGATTAGCGATATTGGCGTACCACGGAGGTTAGCCTCTGTAATATTGGTGTGGCACGGAGGCTATCCTCTAGGATAGCAACGTACCATAATGATACTTTAATTTCATCTAGTTTTTGTTTTATTCACTTGGGTTGAGGGAATTTTGGTATTTTTACCCCTTGTATGACCTTTAAACATAAGATAACCCCATTTGCTTCAATTTTCAAAGATCAAATCATTCTCCCTCTCCCTCTCTCAAACTCAAAACCCATGAACATTCAAGGGTCTTACAGAGGATTCACCATCCAAGTTCTAAACTTCGAATTGTCTTTAATTTCTTGTGTATTTTAGGTATTTTTTCTTTCACTAACTGTAATTTTAAGTTGTGGCATTAATTGAATGAATTTTCACGTGATTTAAGTATGGGTTTTGAAATTGGGTTGAGAGGTTTTTGGTTGTTACTAATTTAATTACTTGTCCCATGTTCTAAATTGATTATTTATTCATTGAATTGATATTTTAAGGATGAATTGGTGCATGGCATAAATGGTTGGAATGAGGGACATGGGTTTCCCCAAATTGATGAAATTTTTGCCTTCATAATTGCATTAACCTCAACCCACTTTGTAAACTTGATTTTGAATATGGAAAATTGCACGGTTTAACTTGTTTTGAACTCAATGCATCTCATTAGAGGATAAATGAATGACTATGGTTTTTAATGATCTTGGTTTTAGATTTTAAATGGAACTTGGGAGTCCAATATGGTTATGTGGATTAGTTTGGCATAAATATATTAGCTTGCACACATGCTGGTATGACGATTCCAAGCGGTAAATGGCTTAATGAATGACTCCTTAGTTAATGGTTGGTTTATGTGAAAAAAAAAAAATTGGGCTTAAAGGAAATTGTGTAGTGATAACACCCAAATTACCCCTCCTAAGAAGGATTAAACGGTCGCTGTCAAAACATAGTAACCCAACTAGGTTGGGTTAATCCCGTAGGAAATGGACCAAAAATCTATCTCGAACTTGTTGAAATCACCAGGCAGTGCAGAAAAGTAAACAGGGGTGATTTTTAGTAGCTAGCTAAAAGTAACAAGGCTTGGTTGCTTTTGGTTGTAAACAATCTAAGATGAACTCCAGGCTATTATTCCCTCTGGATTCTAAACTCTGGAGATTTATCATGCACTGTCGAACTATTTTGATACCTTGCATACAGAATCTGACAAGTTATGTATCACCAACCGCCTCTTAGCACCATTTGGTGAATTTTACTCATCTCCTCTCAGTCTTAGAGTGTCTCCTTACTAACCCTTACCTTGGACCTCAGTTTCTACTATCTCCTCTCGGTCTCAAGTTGACTAGATGGGAGTTAGCTAGCTTAAGAACATAATACAACTAAGCTTATTTTGGAAATTAACCCCAAATCATGTTGTGATCTCTTTTTCCAAAGCTTTACCTCCCTCTCAGGTTCGTAGTGAATACAATCGGGATCCTAACATTTGAAACCATTAAGAAAACAGTCAAAGCGAAGAAAATCACAATACACGTAAGAATCTTTATCTAGAATGACTTGGCACTTCCTCTACTTTGTTAGTCCGCCAAGGTTCCCGCAACCCAAGCTAAAAGAATTAGTCCCTCATATTTATGAGATCATTCATGGGATTCACTGACAAAATCATAGAATTAATCTCACAATAATGAAAGAATAAAATTCAAAGTCTTAAATTGAATAAAAATCAAGAACAACAAGAGTATATGTGAGCTTGGCCCCAAAGGGCCTTTCTTTAAATATGTCAATGAATAATCTAAACAAAGCCTAAAGTGTATTTATAGAATACAAGAAACCCTATCATTCAAATCCTAAATTAAATATGAAAACTTAACCAAACTTGCATAATAAGGACTAAAAATATCATAAAAGTGTATATAGGTTACATGGGAACCCTAGGAAATGAAACTGAAACAATTTGGAAAAGTTGGCGTCTGTATGTTGACTTTGTATGTGCCAGGCCTCAGGAACTCAATCTGCAACTCTCTGGATTTTTCACTTTAGGAGATATGGTGGCCGCCTATGTTATGTATATTTAACATACGGTCTGTATTTTGACTTTTCATGTTAAAGTTCTTCATTCATCATATAGGTAATTGAATTAGTTTTCCAATGATACCAATTGTTCCTTAATCCGATATTAGGGTGAAAAGTTATGGCCAAATTACTGAAGTACTATCAGAGCTGCCAGTGACCACGACCCTTTCTTCTTTCCTATTTCTGAGTCTCTGGACTTCATGTTCTAATACTTACTTAGATTACATATGCCCGGTAAGTGGCACATATGCCCAAAATAGCCTCGGTAAATAGCCAAAAACTCCAATTTACACTCTTTTATTCCAGAATCGTTCCAAAACCTAGTTTCCTGCAAAACACTCCAAAAACACATCAAATCCAAAAAAATAGCCTTAAGTACATGCATATTCTCCAAGTTTAAGAATCATAAGTTCTATAAATTCATATCACATCAAGATCCTCAACTTATAACATTGCATTTCCTTAGGAAACAAAACAATATGAAGATGCTTAACCAAGAGAAACCTAAAATACCTATGGAAGTCAATCATCAATTTTAAGCTCGAGTTTATTACCCTCTCCAAGTTCAATACTTTAAAACCAACTTTTTGTACCAATGAGGTACAACAATGTGAAACAACATAATCAATCTATGGCATTATATTAGCAACAATCAACCATGCAAATATACATGTTACACTACCCAAACAAGTAAGAAGCTAGTAATACAACCCATGTTCCCTCACAACAAGAAATCCCACTCACTCATATGAAATAATGCATGTCAATGCAGGGATTGTCAAGACAGGTTCACACTCACAAGATAAGTTTCAATCAATGAGCATCAAATACCATAGGATTGCCTTTATTTTCTTTACCTAAGCTTTCGGAAAGTCTATTAGGATCACTATAGGACTTTATTTGACTTGTAATGTAGGCTTGGGGGCTGTTATGGTACATATATATATATGTCAAGTGACTAAGCCTCCTTGGCACTACACTAATTTTGGGGTCCACACTTTAACCAATTTCTTTTTATTCCACCCTTATTTCTCCATTTTATTCTTTAATGTACATTCAGGTTGGGTGTGGTTTCTTTTATTCTTCCTTTTTCTTTTTCTTTTATTTTTTTTTCTACCACACCCAGCCTTACTTTCTTTCTCTTATTTTACCCTTCTTCATACCAATTTTACACTACGCACCCCTATGATAGCCACACTCAATTAGGCATTTTGCTTGAGTTGAGGTGCACAATATCCAAGAAGGACCAAGGCCAAGACAGGTTCATTGTAACACAAATGGGAAGGTGAAAAGTGTAATAAGAAAAATAGGCTATAGGATCAAAAATTGGGATCAAGGGATATAATTCATACATGGAAGGCCATCTAGGCTAAATGTGGACTAATATAAAAAACTTCCTATGTTTCTTTCCTAACCGACTATCCTATAACCTAGGCAAGACTAACTAGGCAAGTTCTGAATTCAACACATAAAGGAACTAAGTAGTATCTCACACACCCATGGCACAGGGTCACATCACAAGCTACTACCTATCTGGTTCATGCAATCGGTAGCTATGATTATCATGTCCCTAATCTTAATTCCATAAGAAGATTCTCAATAGTCACATATATATACATATCATATAGTACAAAAATAGACAATTGGAAAGGTATTATTATTTGTCTCAAAAATCAACAAAAATATGTCCACTGCCTTAGATACTTATTTTTCTCCTAGTTAACCACAAAACATCACGAAATAAAACACAATATGCCTAAACATGCTGGCTTTCCTAGGAACAGGAATCCGAGTAAAAGAGGCATGACAACAAAACCCCCAAAGGACATTAAGACTCATAAGTAGCCCCACCCTCAACTTAAAATTATACATTGTCCCCAATACATCAAATCGCTACAAAACAAGAGAGTTAGGAACATACCTGTGGCCCCATAGGGTGGAGATATGATGTTAATCATGAATACAAATACAAATAATAAAATACGTGGGATTGCATCCCAGGCAGTGCCTGATTTCATGTTGTGGCCTGACGGGGCTATGTTGGTTACTCAAACTTCACCAACAACCCCATGGGTACCTTTAATACTCAGACTTCATCAAGGTGTCCCCATAGTTGGCCTCCATATTTCTCTTTCCACTTTGAACTTATGAACTTCACCCATAGTTGTTGTTTTTAATTTCTCATTATGCTCCAGGGGTGGAGATATTAAAATAAAGGACCCAAGAAATAGATATTGCATGTAGTACTTCTTGTCCTTTACGTGAGAAATGTAGTTCTTTGATTCTTGCTCAACAAATTTAAGAATATAGACATATGTTTCCTCCTCTTTACACTCTTCTTCAAGATCGGATGGCTCGATCAAGATCTAACTATCCAAACACAATGTGGAAAAATGCTTTGAATGAGAACCAATACGCCCTAACTCAGGAATTGCATCCTTCTTTACATACCCACATAACTCTATTATTCTCTCCTTAAGCATGAAACTATCCTTAATTTTCATTTGAATTATCTATTCATCTCATTATTATATCTGGTTGGCTTCCGTTGTATTTATTTAATATGTTTTAGATATTAGGCTATGGGGATGGTCTCCGGCTGGCTTGAGATACCCGTCATGACTAGGCCTTGGCTTGAGTCATGACAAAAGTTGAGCACAAATGGAATAAAAATCAGGTCTCAAATCAACCCTTAAAGTTAAAGAATTTAAAGACCTAATTTCTAAGAATTTATCGAGAAATTGAAGGAATCTTAACATGAATTAGAAGGGAAATCATAGAATAATCATTATCCAAGCTCCTCAAATCATCTACAAGCTTTAATCCCACCTTATCTCACACTTTAGGGGGTTTTCTCTCAAGAAATGGATGAAAAATAAGGAAAATTAGGCAAAAGGAGTCTATTTAGACCCATACCAGGCATCTGGATATCGCTATCACAATTTGTACACGTAAATCACATATCGCAATCGTGATTTATGCTTTGCAATTGTGATTCTAGAAAAAAAAGCATAAACGTATAGGCCAAATATTATTTACCCTTTGTGATCTAGGTTGCACCAGCAACCCGATGCACTAGATTTTCTAAGTCCAGAATAGACTTTGACTGGGGGTTTGAGATTCGTTTGAAACCTCGTATATGCAAACGAACAATAAAACCATACCAAATTCGACGATCTGGATGAGATGGAACACTCAGAATTTCAATTCGAGGTTGTTTTAACCAAATGTGGGTCCCACACCTTAATTTTTAATTTCTCAACTTTTCGACCAATAAGTTGAACTGAGCTCGAATGCCTCAGGATCCAAACTAAAGGTCTACCTAGCCTAAAATCAACATTCTGAAGCTGATGATGCTGTCAAAATTATCATCCTAGGTCATCTACTAGGAGTTTTGGTCCAAGACCAAATCTTAAATTATAAAATCTCCAAAATAGGGAAATGAACCTAAAATCCAAAAGAATCATCCGATAACCGAACCAACAGTTTCAGCAAGTCATAAATGACCTATAACCATTGTGGTAAGGCTAAAATGCCAGAAATGCACACAAATTGAGAAAATAAAATAGAGGGTCATTACAGGACCAAAATCCATAATTTCTACCTTTTTAATTCATGTTTAAATAAGAATTACATGATGAAATTTGGAGAAAATAGTTGAAATATGTGTTATGGAGCTTACCAAAGATCAAAAGTGGAAGAAATTTCTCAAAATCACAAAACTCTAAGCTCGAAGTCTCAAAAATGGTGAAAATGGTGTAACATGGGTATATAAAGGACTCAAGCATCACATACGCGATCATCGGGTCGCTTACGCTGCACCTGGCCTAAGAGAAGGTGTCGCATATGTGAACCTATCATCACATACATGACTCCCATGATCACAACCAAGATATATCATATGCAACACTTGCATCTAGTTAGTTGAATCGCATTAGGAGCAAACCCAATGTGTTTGTGCGTGCACCAGCAACAACTGGAGACTTAGAGAATTCCAAGTCTCCGCAAACCCCTCGTGATTCATCCAAAATCACATGAATGTAAAGGAAAATACTACCCTATCAAGTTCGATCCTCTAGACTTAATGGTTGTACTAGATTTTTAAAAAGCTAGCATTTTCATAAAGTTGACCCCTAAAACCCAATTTTACAACTTTTTGAATTGAGGGTCAAAATGAGATACAAAATTCATAAAACCACAAAAACCATGTTACCAATCTAAAATTAATGTTTTTGATCTAGTGACGTAGTTTGTTTTTCCACTTGATGCACAGATCAATGAATGTCGACTGAAGTCAACTATAAGACTTTTTAAGCCACTAAAAATCATATTTCACATAAATTACACCAAAATACATTAAAAAATTTGCCAAACATCCCACACCCTATAAATACCACAACACAATCATAGAAAGGTGTAAAATGGTCAAATTGCACAAAAATAAATATTTTACATAAATCAACAAAAATTAGTTCATTATACCATATTAATAACCATATTAATAATATGATCTTTTAGTATATTTTACTTTTTATCTAAATTATCGCCTGTAGGATTTGTAAATATTAGCTTTTTCTTGACACCTTATCAATTTCGAAACCAAACCGGAAACTTATTAGACATGTTTATTTTTTAAACTAGTAGTTCACTCTGTAGACACACAGTCGCTTGGAGTATATCTTGTTGAAGCATAAAAGTGTTTTTATCCAGAAAGTTTATTTTTCTCTCTTTTCTTATTCCCCTATTTTCCTTAAAATACTTAGTATTAAAGTAGTAATCCCAGTGTGCGATTGATGTTTTGTAATTTGTTAAAATATCATTTTTAGTGATCTTTCCTGGTATCTCTCTAGGTATGATTGTATGTGATGATGCTTCTTTCTTACTTCATTGAGGGTTTTTTCATGTATATGTTTAATTTATTTAAATTTTCCCTCTTATTTTGTAGGATTAAACTATCATTGTATGCCTCTTTTACAAGTATAATTTTGAACAAGATTGATCAATCTAAAATACCAGGTCGCATCCTACTTTGCTTGCTAAGTTAAAAAATTTTATTCTTTTATTATTACACCTTGTGTGTATTCTTAGAGATTGTGTGTCATTTATAACTATGTGTACTAACTAACTATAAAATATCCAATTAAAAAGGGGCATATGTCCATTATTGATCATATTTTTGCCTTATTTTTCATCCATCACTTGCTTCCAAGAGAGTGAACATACACTCTATGCCACATTAGCACTGAATGGTGTATTTATTACACCTTAAAATAGCTTAGGGAGGTAATACGACCTCCTTTAAGTTGGAGTGTGTCTCAACAACTTTTGTTATAGTTCAAAGGGATAATAGTGTCTTTTCTCTTTAATTTCTTATAGTTGTGATTTCCAAATCATCTTGCCCGCATCTCTGCCTTTCACCATTAAATGAATCGAGTAAGTCTGAGCACCACAGATTGGACTAGTGGAAAGAAAACACCTAGAGTGTTTACCTCTAGGTTGTGACATTTCAAGTTTATTTCAGTAGATATCTTAACAGCCTCTTATATATATAAATTAAAAGTTAAGGACAACTGACCAAGACCTGAGAGACAGAACAATTATGTACCAGGCCAAACATAAGGTACTGAATAGTAAATTATTGTCGTCAATCTTTTCTTTTTCTTTTGAAAACATTTTTTTACAGTTGCCAGTTATGTTAGTTAAACTTGGAAAGTTGTTCAATAGAATCTCAGCCTCTCTTCTGCAACTTTATCTTATTAACATCATCTGAGGATTTAAATGTTGCGGGTTTTTATCATGATTTTCTTTTAAAATGTAAGTTTTACTTTATTTGAAATAAAAATAAAAGTAATACCACAATTAAATTTACTTCTCCTAAAAAGAAAATGTAATTCTTTTTCATATTTGGCTAACCTCTTTTTGGAGGAATGATTTTGAACCTCGATAAATAGAAGACCCCTTTTTCTCATACAACAACATACTAGCATCCACAATGTAGTCCTTAAAGAGTCTTGTTTATGGGGAAAATTTCTTCCAATATATTCTATGTTTATTTCAATAATTGTTCTTAATATGTAGGTCATTTGGCTAGATCATATTAGTAATATGCTTTTTTGGTAATTTTTTTTGTCTAAATTATCGCCTCTAGGATTTGCAAATATTAGCTTTCACTTAATGTTTTATCAATTTAGAACCCAACAAGTGATATCAGAGTATACGGTTAAAAGGTCCAATGATCTGATGGTCCACATATTGAACAAAGTTGCAACCAGTTTGATGATAATGAATATTTTTGTCCAACTATATCTGGAGAAGAAATTTCAACCATATTTTCAATAATGATGTTGCACATCTATAAAACAAAGTTAATTTTTGTAATGACCCTATAGGTCATTTTTCATATTTCAACTTACTTTCACTGTTAAAACTTTCTCATAGCTACACCAAGTCATTTATGTCTTGCTGGGACTAACATTTCGATTATCGAGTAGTTCATTTGGTTTTAAAAGTCAATTCTCTATTTAAAAGTCTTCACTGGTTTCAAATGGCCACCAGGTGAAAACTTTAGTAAAAAAACTTGAATGAGAATTATGAATGTGCCATTAGTTCCAAAATATCTATTTTAGGCTAGGTATACCCTTAGTTCAGGTCCTGAGGCACCCGAGCTCATTTAATCTATTACTCGAAAAGTTAAAATATTTAAAATTTGGGTTGGGACCCATATTTGGTCGAAACAACCTCAGATGGAAAATCCAACTTTTCCATCGCATATAGAACATCAAATTTAGTGTGGTTACATAGTTCATTTGAGTATATTGAATTCCAAATGAATCCCTTATCCTTGGCAAAAACTTGGAATAATTTCCAAGTTTCAGGTGATAACTGGTGCCTCTGCAGTCGCACCTCTTGGTTGGCAATCATACCTCTGTGTGTAGACGAGATAGTGTGATCGCACTAAATATTGTTGCAATTGTAAAACCTTCTCCAGATGCCAGGGTGTGCAATTGCATACTTGGATGTGCAATTGCAACACCTTATTACCTGAATGGGGTATAAATAGACTCCTTAGGTCGTGAATTAGCCTATTTTTCATCCATATCTTAGAGATGAAAAGCCTTAATGAGTGTGATAACTCAAAATTGAATTTGGTTGGTGATTCAAAAGCTTGTTTAACATCTATTTTTATGATTATCATCTGAATTAAGGTAAGATTCCCCCTTTTTCTTGGTGAATTTTTAATGATTTCTTAACCAAAACCCCCAATAAATTATGGGCTTTATTTTATCCCAAATTTATCTTAGTTTTAATCCATTCTTGAGGGTTATGATTACATGATCATGTATGAACGTTGGGTTGGCCTCGGAAGCATGATTTCTATAAGTGGGACCCACATGAAGTTTTGATGTCATTTTTGGATCCGAAGCACAATGGTAAAATATAGATATCATTATTCTCATATTGATGAGTAGATTATAATTTTGATAGCGTGATGACATTTTGGGATTGTAAAGCGAAGACATATGTTTGGTGAATGATCTAAGGATTTGCGATTAGGCTTTGAGGTAGGCTTTTGTCTACTCTTCTTCATAAGATGATGCGTGTTATATATTTTATGTAAATGTGAATGTTAAAATTGATTATGGGTGGAATGACCTAGTCTTGATTATTGAAGTTTGGGATTAGATGAGGATTTTTTACCCGTAAGGTGAAATGCTTATTGAACTTTTAGAATCATATTGCCTTCTCCCTAGATTGAACTAACTCATAGATGGTTATGATATTATTATAGGTTTGGGGTGTGGTTTAAGTATTAGAAGCATGTTTAGTATGATTAACCCTATTTGGACTATTCTAGTGATCTTTAAATCATTATAAGAGTGGAATTAACTTATATGCTCATGTGTTTCGATGGGATTCCTACCTTAGGATTAATTATAGCTTATGTACTGTCAAGAAGTGAATTCAGATACCTTATCCTTGTTCGGAGTATAAATTTTCTAAATATAGAATATGAGGATTAGAAGTGGGTTCTTCCAGCCCACCTTAAGCCAAGACTTGTGTTATCCCTTGTGGACTTATTTATGTATCTCAGACATAGTTGATTCTAGTAATCCTTTAGTATAGGGATACTTCACGTATTTGTGAGTCATGATGGTATTTCCTTGGTTCATGATCAATTACTTATGTCCATGAGATAGTCATAGATGTGATATTAGGCATATAGAGATGATATTTCTCATAGTTATGATTTATGGATTATTAATATATTGTGCCTCCTAATTATGAGATGCCTCCTAGATGTGAGATGCCTTATTGTTATATCGTGCCTCCTAGATGTAAGATGCCTCATAGATGCGACATGCCTTATTAATATATTGTCCCTCCTAGATATGAGATGCTTATTAATATTATGCCTCCTAGGTAATAGAAAATTACAAATATGCTTTGTGGCTTGTAGATATGTTATACCTCTTAGTTATGTTATGTCTTAAAGATACGAGTTGGCATATAAATATGATTATTGATATGAGTTTCAGATGCATATGTAGCCCTAAGGCTGTGATTATGATGTTATAATTATTCTAGAAGTATTATTGGGTGAAAGGCCATATTATAATATCGGTTGGACATCTGAGAAGTGTTTATCCTTATAAAGGATGTGGTTGTAGTTTATGAATGCATATATTAATTCTTATGGCTCCATTGGTTGAATATTGGTGATCGTATGCATAGATTTGGTACATTCATATTTATTAAATTGGTAAATGGTGTGACTTTAGCTAAAATATAATTTATTACTATTTTTTTTAAAATAAGGGTTAAAGCCTACTTTTCACCTTAATAACAAATTTCTTCGTAACAATAACTCTCTTGCTTAATGACTAACTTATATGTATAAGAGGTTAATAATGAAGTTTTCAAGATTTTATCGTGATAGATTTTGATCTATAATTTGATACTACTAATTACTCCTTTCATGAGAGATTTTGGTCTTTACCACAATTTTATAACAATTTAGTCCCAAAGTTCACTCAAGGAAATGTATTTATGGATTTACACTCATTTTAGCCTAGGATTAAGTTTGTGCACCTATTATATATGTATAGGCACATCTCTTTGGTATGGGATGAATGAAGATGTTGTATCGATGATATAAATTACGGGTAATACCTAATGATAGATTTTTGTGTTGATTCTATATATATATATGTATGTTGATGCCTATAATGATACTAATTATATACCCGGCAAGGTTAGAGGATGAATATGATGATACTACTTATATATTGATACCCGAAAAGATCGGAGGGTAGTGTGATGATGATATTGGTACCCAATAAGGTCGGAGGATGGTTATGATGATATATACCCGGCAAGGCCGAAGGATTGTTATACTAATGTGCCTAGGTGGTTATATACCCATTTGAGTTTGGCTTTCCCTATATATGGAAATTATATATATGTACCCAGTAAGGTCGTAGGATAACTATGATAATAATAGTTATGATGATGATGGTTGCGATGGTGATAGTTATGATGATGATATTATGATATTTATTATACTCACCGGTTTGAGTATGGATATATATGATGATAATTGGATTGATTATGGTATTTTGGATTCTGTTGCATTCATCCTTGCATACACATTACCTATCAATAATATGTGCCTATATCAATCAGCCTTTATGGAGAGGTTGCATAGGTATAGGTGATGTCTATGAATTTTAGTGTACTTTATGTTGATTGAACCTTCTAAGCCTGGGGAGGTGGGGGTACGTGAAAGGCTCGGCTAGGTATTGGTTGTCCAAATTAGCTAGTTACTCGTGCTATCATGGATATTGTTATTATTATTATTACGATCATTATTACAGCTAATTTGTGACATATTGGTTATTGATTTGGTATCGAGATTTAAGGTATGCTTATGGTCTCTTCTACCTTATGATTTTATTATTACGCATGATTAACTCATAATTAGACGTAAGGATTAGAAATCCTGAGTATATTAGTACTAAATACTGCTAGGATTATAAGGTCTTAAAAATATAGGTATGATGATTTAGGTTATGCTTCGAGTTGACCTTATATTAAATCTCATCCTTCCTTTATTTATTCAGATCATATATTTATTATTTGGCCTTGTACACTATTATATATATCCTTCTTTGGCCCGTTATTCATACATAGGTCAGGGATATGTGGTGTAGCATTGAGATTTAAGAGTACGGCTGGAATAGGATAGCTCTTCCTTAATATTTCCTTAACCTTATCATGCTAGTTTCATGGCTATGAGTAGAGTAGTTGCCCTTACTATCTCACTAGCTTTATTATATGATTGTTGAACACTTGGGTGTAGTTTTTATTCTATTTATATGTTATATGTATCTGCATTATCTTTAAAGCTTAATTGGCAGTTGCCTACTGAGTACTATATGTTTGGTACTCATATATACTTCTACATCCTGCAGATCACAGTACGGGTTATTATTGTTGATGTGTGTGACGTGTGGAGCAGCCATGGTTCAGAGACTTAGAGTGAGCTCCTGACGTTCGCAGTATTACTTACCTCCCTCTTATGTACTAGACTAGTCTCTATGTTGTATTAGAATATAAATTGTATCAGTGTAAATCCCTTGGTATTTTATTTTGGTAATCTTATTTTATTACTAGCTCTTATAATGATACCATCGGGATTTGGGACTATATTATGTATTTGATCTTTTATTACATCTATTCTGCATTCTTTCTTTTATCTCTTTAGGTAGTTTGTTACTAGTCGTTAATAGTATATTCTTATGTTATACTCTTCTGAGCCGAATATGGTGCATCGATTTATTAGAGGTTTAGCATTACCACTCCATTTGGAGTCAGAGTACGTGATAGCAGCTGGTTCTTCCTTCTCTCAGGTTATGGTTCATGCAAGAGCCATAGAGAGAGCATGTATTAGTACTTTTAGAAGTGGCGGTAAGTAATCACGTCATCAGTATAGTGCTATTGGTATATTATTAGGGAGTGAGGATCCTTCCAATAGAGGTCAGTTTCACTTATAACCTATCAACTCTACGCAGGTAGCATTTTAGACTATGAGTGGTTTTCAGATTAGTCATGGTGATCATAGCGTGCAAAGTCCCCATCAGACCTTACAGAGCTTTTGGTATGGCTCTTCAAACCATGGAGGCCATTCTGGATTATCAGGGGCAGTATCTCAGAGTATTCTAGGATTTTATTTTTGTTGTATCGAGATAGGGCACTAGTTCAAAGAGTACCCTAGATGTGAGTTAGTTGATTAGACAGATATAATATGTATTCCCCACCAACCTAGAGTTATTAAGGTGGGCAATGACTTCGGGAAGGATGGACATTATAGTAAAGAGTGCTCTCAACATCAATTGGCTAGCCATTTAGGCTCAGTTTATGTTATCGCCAAGTTAGGGCCTCAGGAGTTTTCTACAACTCTAGAGAGATCGATCAAAGGTTTAGAGAGTGTCCTCACCATGGGATTACTAGTTATTCAGCTCATTCATATCAGCCTTTTGATATTATGGCATCTTCAGTTAGAGATAGTGTGTTTGTCGCCTCAGTGGATGATTCAGTCGGTCGATCCGAGTTTGGATCCATTTAAATTTATTTTAGATCCATCGAGCATGTGGTTGCAGAATTCACCATGATTGGTATGCTTTTATTTCCCCACACTTATTATTTTTTATTATGTGTATTGGGGTCTTCATAACCATTGATGATTATATGCCTTAATGTGTTGATACTGGTTGTTGTGTGCCTTGTTATTGAATTCATGTTTATATAGCTACCCCCTTTGGTTTATTTCTTTTAGTAGTGGATGGAGCGGAGTTTCACTGGGATGTCCTTTTTTAGTTGTGTATGGAGTAGATTTGTATTGATATTTTCTCCCCATGGCTGTTGCATTTGGGTTCGAGTCCCATTTATCTTGGCACATTAACCTTATTGTGGCCTTGAGCAGTACTTGTTATTGATTTTTATTTTGGTACTTTCTATTCATTATATTGATATTTATATTGTTGTTGTTATTAATATTGTTTGATGTAATCGTTGGGTAGCTATTTGGACTAGTGTTATCTAGTTAAAATTTTGTTATTTATGGTTTTTATTCGGTGGCTTGAGCAGCTATAGCCCAATTTGATGATTTTTTCCCTATAAAAAAGCTAGGTAGATTATTTTCCTTTTTTGGTGACTGTGATAGATTGATTGTGGAGTTAATTATGGTATCGAAGATATTCCATGATTCTGTATGATTTTATAGTTGGCAATTTAGTTATATTGCCCGTTCTTGAGTTTGAGATTCTTGGACTTGCCTCTTAAGTTATAAAGGTTTTGTATCGTCCATCCTATATATAGCACATTTTTTAGTTTGACGAGCTTTGGATTCGTTCTACGTTTATAGATATTTCATTGCTTAATATTGGTTTTGATATTGACATCAAGATGTCCTACATTAATCTCTTAGATTTGTTGGATTCATCTCCTAATAATGGTTTGCTCTTAGTAGCAGTGCGGAGATTGGATACTCCTTTCTTGCCATGATATGTTTTTTTTTTAAAGTTGAGTTAGAGAATTAGAGGCAAGTGGTCTTTCTTATGATCACTTTCTGATTTAGAAAGTTAGAAGTTCTTCATCTTGAGTTGTTTGGTTCATTTGCTTGTAGTGGTCTTGACCTTAGCATTCATGATAAGATTGATGCATTCTTCCTCGATGACGTGATTCATGGATTGATTGAGTTATGATTGTCTTACATGGCTGGATTGAGAGAATGGACATTTCAGAGTTTGTTCGGCCTAATAAAGCCTGATGGATTGTTTCTCCTCAATGATATGTTCCTATGACTATTCTTTATTGAGATAGAGTGTTGGATTGGTTAGTTTATGGCTTAAGTTGCATTTCTCTGAGTTACTAGAGATTTTTCCATTACTAGTGTGGTTTGAACCTTGGGGGTATTTTGAGCATGGTTTAATAGTCTGTGTCCTCAAGCAAACATGGAGTTGATTTCTGATGTTTTAGCTAGTGATTTATCCTTTTGCATGATTTTTGTTCTGCTGCTATATTTTGTGCCCTCTAGCTTATAGAGTTGGTTTTTGCATTATCAGTCAATGATTTATGCCTGTGATGATTTTGTTCTTTATCTATGTTTTGATTTTGGCTCGGTATGATTTATCTTAGATATGTCTGATTTGGATACTAAAGTCGAATTGAGTAGTTGGCACTAATATAGACCTATTGGCTTGGTTCTTGACTTAATGCCTTGGAATAGAGATTTGGAAGTCATGATAGATTTAGATTATGAATATCTACCCGTCTTCATGTTTGGTTTGGGTAGTTAAGATTGAGCGATTCAACCTTGGTTTTGAAATTTTCTACTTTGAGTTGTAGAGCTTGAGTGAAGCCTTTGTTTTAGATTTGTCTCATTTTGGATTTCATTTATAGGCTAGTTGAGCCTACTCCATGGTTACCTATTCGGTCTTCTTGACTTTGGTTGGGTTATAGTTGATTAGTGTTCAAATCATATCCACGGACCCGATAGTGGTTCTTTTAACTTTGACCATGGGTCTTCAGTTTTCTTTGGGCATTTTTTATGATATACTCAATAGGAGTAATAAACTTGAGTTGGATACAATATGGTTTCATTCTCGGTTGATGGGACATCCTAGAGCGGATCGTTCAGTGATTAGTAGTTATGTTATGATCTTTTGGATTTCAGTTTAATTACTATCCGGACTAGTTGTAGCATTGACATAGATTGTATTCCTTGATTGTCTCTATTTATGTGCCTAGATAGCATCTTATGGTCTTATTTAAATGTTTGACGTGTGGACTTTCAGCGAATAAGCTTTAGTTCTTCGATTTCTCTATGATGAGATTGTGCGGATAGGACTCAAGTGATTTTTCTCCTGGTTTGGAGTGGATAGCGGGTGTGGAATGGTAAAGGAAGGTTATATTTAAATTTGGAGTCGATGGTATGACTCACGTCTTGGATTGGTTTTAGCTCAGATGAGCCTTTATTGATTTGGGCAGGTATAGAGATGGTATAAGTGTGTTGTGGTTCAGATATGTGTGCATCAGCCTTTTTTGATTCAGTTGGAGCCCAATTGGTGGTTGAAGTTGAGTCTTGGCTATTTGGAATTTAAGTGAGAAATTTGTTAAAAAGGGGATACCTATAGTAAAATCCCTTAGAAGTGTTCTCTCTTTCTTCGTGAAAGTTATCTGGGAAGTTATGGTCGGATCATGCGGGCTCAGTACCTCATCCTTTTAAGATTTTGAGATCCTCCTATCCATTGACTTTCGAGGACAAAAATCCTTTTAGTAGGGGATATTGTAATGACCCTCCAGGTCAGTTTTCATATTTCTGCTTATTTTTACTGTTAGGTCTTTTCCATAGCTGCCCCAGTCATTTATGGCTTGTTGGGACTGAAAGTTCAATTACCAAGTAGTTTGTTTGGTTTTAGAATCAATTCCCTGTTTACAAGTCTTTCTTGGTTCCAAATGGCATCCAGACAAAAACTTCAGTAAAATAACCTCAGAGGAGAATTCTGACTGTGCCAGTAGCTCTAAAATATCAATTTTAGACTAGGTACACCCTTGGTTTGGGTTCTGAGGAACTCGAGCCCAGTTGACCTATTGGTCGAAAAGTTGAAAAAATAAATATTTAGGTGTGGGACCCACATTTGGTCGAAACAACCTCAGATGAAAACTCAATTTGCCATTGCATCTGAAATATCAAATTTAGTGTGGTTACATAGTTCATTTGCATATATCGGATTCAGAATGAATCTCGAGGCCTTGGCAAAAACTTGAAAAAAATTTCAAGTTTCAGCTGATAACGGGTGCATCTACTATCGCACCTTTTGGATAGCGATCGGACCTCTATGTGTAGAGGAAATAGTGAGATCATACTATAAGATGTTGTCATTGGAACACCTACTTTGGATGCCAGGGGGTGCAATTGCACACCTGGATGTGTGATTGCAGTACCTGATTACCTGGAAGGGTATAAACAAACCCCTTAGGTCGCGAAGTAGCCCATTTTTCATCCATACCTTAAGATCAAAAGCCCTAATGAGTGTGATAACTCAAAATTGAGTCTTGTTGGTGTTTGGAAAGCTTGTTTAACATCTATTTTCATGATTATCATCCAAATTAAGGTAAGTTTCCCTCTTTTATTAGTGAATTTTAATGATTTCTTGACCAAAACCTCAATAGATTATTGTCTTGATTTTAGCCCCAATTTAGCTTGGTTTTCATCTATTCTTAAGGGTTATGATTCCTTGATCATGTATAAATATTGGGTTGGCCTCAGAAGCGTAATTTCAGTAAGTGGGACCCACATAGAATTTTGATGTCATTTTTGAACCCGAAGCACAATGATGCAATATGCGTATCGTTATTCTCGTATTGATGAGTAGATTATGATTTTGATAGTATGAAGACATTTTGGAATCTTAAAGTGAAAACGGACGTCTGCTGAATGATTTAAGGATCTGTAGTTCAGCTTCAAAGTAGGCTTCTGCCTACTCTTTTTCATTAGATAAAGTGTTTTATATATTTTATGCGGATGTTAAGATTGACTATCGGTGGAATGACATAGTTTTGATTATTAAAGTTTGGGATTAGATAAGGATTTTTGACCCGTAAGGTGAAATGCTTATTGCACTTTTAGAATCTTATTCTGTTCTCCCTAGATTGAACTAGTTTGTAGAATGAAAATGATATGAATCTAGATTTGGGGTGTTGTTTAAGTATTGGAAGCATGGTTAGTATGATTAACCCTATTTGGACTATTCTAGTGATCTTTAAATAGTAATTTAAGTGAAATTAACTTAATTGCTCATGTGTTTAGGTGGGATTCCTATCTTAGGATTAATTATGGATTATGTACCGTTAAGAAGTAAATTTAGATACTTTAGCCTAGTTCAGGGTATAAATTGTCTAAATATGGAATTTGAGGATTAGAAGTGGGTTCTTCCAGCCTACCTTAAGCCAAGACTTATGTATCCCTTGTGGACTTATTTACAGATGTTAGACATAGTTTAGTCTAGAAAGTCTTTATTATAAGGTTCATTTGTGACTTGGGGAGTTATGATAGAATTTTTCCATTTAATGATTAATGGCTTGTGGCCATGAGATAGTCACAACCATGATATTTGGCCTATAGAGATGATATTTTTCATATTTATGATTTATGGCTTATTAATATATTGTTCCTCCAAGATGTTAGATGTCATATTGATATATTGGTCCTCCTAGATGTGAGATGCCTTATTGATATATTGTGCCTCCTAGATGTGAGATGCTTATTGATATTATGCCTTCTAGGTAAGAGATGATTACAAATATGCTTTATGGCTTGTTGATATATTATACCTCCTAGTTATGCTATGGCTTAGAGATACGAGTTGGCTTATTAATATGATTATTCATATGAGTTTTGGATATGTATGTGGACCTAGGGTCGTGATTATGATGTTATAATTATTCCAGATGTATTATTGGGCAAAAGGTCATGTTATGATATAGGTTGGACATTCGGAAAGTGTTTATCCTTGTAAAAAATGCGGTTGTAGTTTATGAATATATATATATATATATATTGATGTTTATGGTTTCATTGGTTGGATACTAGTGATGACATGCATAGATTTGGTACATTCATATTCATTAATTAGGTAAATGATGCGATTCTAGCTAAAATATGATTTATTACTATTTTTCCTAAATAAGGGTTAAAGAACATTTTTCACCTTAAAAATAGATTTCTTCGTTACAATAATTGTCTGGCTTAATGAATAACTTATATGTAAAAAAAGGTTAATAATGATGTTTTAAGTATTTGACCGAAATAGATTTTGGGCTATGATTTGATACTACGAATTACTCCAGTCGTGAGAGATTCCAACCTTTTCCATACTTTTATAACAACCTTTTCCATACTTTTATAACAATTTAGTCTCGAAGTTCACTCCGGGCATTGAATTTATGGATTTATACTCTTTTTAGATACGACTTAAGTTCGTGCACCTATTATATATCTATATACACATCTCTCTGGTATGGGACAGAAGAAGATGCTACATCGATGATATAAATTATGGGTAAGACCTGATGACAAATTTTAGTATTGATGTTATATATATGTGTTAATGATTTTGATGATATTGATTATATACCCGGCAAGATCGGAGAATGACTATAATGATACTGCCTATATATTGATACCCGGCAAGGTTGGGGATTGTTTAATGATAATATTTATATCTGGAAAGGACGGAGGATGATTATGATAATATATACCCGGCAAGTTCAGAGGATGATTATATTGATGTGCCTATGTGTACATCTACCGGTTCGCGTCCGGCTAGCCCTATGTATGACAATTATATATATGTACCCGACAATGCTAGAAGATGATTATGATGATGATGGTTATGATAGTGATAGTTATGATGATATTATGATATTGATTATACTCACGGTTCGAGTATGGATATATATGATACTTGGATCAATTATGGTATTTTGAATTTGGTTGCATTCATCCTTGCATGTGCATTGCCTATCACCAGTATGCATCTATATCTATAAGCCCATATGGGGAGTTGCATAGGTATGGGTGATAACTATGCCTTGTGATTTGTTGTATGTTGATTGAACCTTCTGATCCTGGGTGGTGGAGCACATGAAAGACTCAACTAGGTATTGGTTGTCTGGATTAGCCGGTTACTCGCGTTGTTATGGATATTGTTATTATTATTATTACATTCATTGTTATAGCTAATTTGTGTCATATTGGCTATTAATTCGGTATGTCGATTTGAGGTATGATTCTAGTCTCTTCTACCTTACGATTTCATTATTATGCATGATTAACTCATGATTAGAAGTATGGATTGGAAACCCTGAGTATGTTAGTACTAAATCCTGCTAGGATTATGAAGTCTTAAAAATAAAGATATAATGATTTCGACTATGCTTCTAGTTGACCTTGAATATATATATATGTATAACTAGCTATATATAGCTACAATATTATCGTATATCCCTTCATTTCTTTATTTATTCAGTTTGTATATTAATTCTTTGGCGTTGTACACTATTATATATATCTTTTTTTCCCGTTAATTCGTATATATGTCAGGGATATGTGGTGTAGTGTTGAGATTCCAGAGTATGGATGAAATATGATAGCTCATCCTTGATATTTCCCTAGCTTATCATGCTAGTTTCGTGACTATAAGTAGAGTAGTTGCCCTTACTACTCACTAGCTTTATTATATGAGGGACACTGTGTGTAGTTTACATTTTCTTTATACGTTATATGTATCTGCATTATCTATAAAGCTCAGTTGGCAGTTGCCTACTGAGTACTACATGTTTGTTACTCATACTATACTTCTCTAGCTGCAGATCATAGTACGGGTTATCGCCGTTGATGTGTGCATCATGCGAAACAGCCACGGGGCGGAGACTTAGAGTGAGCTCTTGAAGTTCGAAGTATTACTTACCTTCCTCTTATGTACTACACTAGTCACTATGTTGTATTCAGAGATAAGTTGTATCAGCGTAAATCCTTTGGTATTTTATTTTTATACTCTAATTTTGTATTAGAAGCTTTTATACAGATACCACCAGGTTTTAGGACTATATTATGTATTTATCTTTTATTACATTTATTTCGCATTCTTTCCTTTATCACTTTGGGTAGTCTGTTACTAGCCGTTCCAGATTATGAATTTGGCTTGCCTACTGGTAGGTTATAGTAGGCACCATCATGACTAGAGAAATTGGGTCGTGACAATTTTCAACCCATGTTTATGGGCTACAACTTTCAACCCCTGCTTACTTTTAACACTAGGGATCCTTTCAACTCATGCATATACTTTTAACGCATGAGCTACACTTTTAATGCACAAGGCTCCACTTTTAATCGTGTTTACTTATAAAAATGGCTCCAATAATATCAACTCATGCTTTTATTTTTAACGCATATGGCTCCAATTTTTAATCCATATGAATATTTAATCATGAAAAACAACAGTGATATATAAAGATCGTGTGAAGAAGGAAGATCAAGATTATTTTGTCAGAAAATCAAGTCTAAAAGGAAAGATTTGTTAGGATTTTTCTCATGATTTTCTTACCAAATATAAGTTTTACTTTATTTTAAAAAAAAAATTAAGTAATACCATAATTACTTTTACTTTTCCTAAAAAGAAAATATAATTCTTGTTCAAATTTGGCTAACCTCTTTCTTGGAAGAATGATTTTGAACCTCTATAAAGAAAAGACTCACTTTCTCATAAAACAACATAGTAGCATCCACAATGTAGTCCTTAAAGAGTATTGTTTAGTGGGGATTTCTCCAATATGTTCGATCTTTTTTCAGTAATAGTTGTTAATATGTAGGTCATTTAACCAAACCATATTAATATGATCTTTTTGATTATTTTTCTTTTTGTCTAAATTATCACCTCTAGAATTTGTAAACATTAGCTTTCGCTTGACGTCTTATCAATTTTGAACCCAAACATGTAACTTATTAGACACGTTAATTTTTTAAAGTGTTGGTTACATTTTGTAGACACACAATCGCTTGTAGAATATCCTATTGAAGGACACCAATGTTTTTATCTAGAAAGTTCCTTTTTCTCTCTTTTCTTCTTCACATATTTTTTTTTAAATACTTAGGGATCATTTGGTGTGAGGTATTTGTTATAATGGTTCGGTGATAAAATATAAGATTATTTAATTCCATGTTTGGTTGGAGGTGTTAGTTAGTCAAGGGATTATTTATCCCACAATTTATGCTTTAGTAATGGTTAAGTTATCCCATATATATATGGTGGGATAACTAATTTTGAAATAGCTAATCTCGGGATTAATTATCCCGGGATAACTTGTTCTCAACAAAACGACCCCTTAGTATTAAAGTAGTACTCCCAGTGTGCGATTGATGTTTGGTGATTTGTTAAAATATCATTTTTAGTGATCTTTCCGGGTATCTCTCTAGTTACTATTGTGTAGGATGTTGCTTCTCTGTTACTTCTTTGAGGTCTTTTTCATGTTTATTTTAAATTTCATGCAATTTTTCCTTTTATTTTGTAGGATGAAGCTATCATTGTATTCTTCTGTTACTAGTATCATTCTGGACTAAAATAATCAATCCAAAATATCAGGTCGTATCCTACTTTGCTTGCTAAGCTAAAAAATTTTATTCTTTTATTATTACACCTTGTGTGTATTTTTCGAGGTTGTGTGTCATTCACCAGCATTTCAATTCACATTAACCAACCCTAGATATTGTGGAGAGAGATGAGAAAGTGTTCAAAATTTTGAGATTGATACATCAAATCCTTTGACACTTGTAACAGCGTGTGGAAGATGATTAATTTGTAAACATGATGTAGATAAAATTGGTGATTTAAGTCAACGCTCTTCTCCTATCTTAAGCATATAATGTGGAGCAATTGAACTTAGAGAATCAAAATGCTTTGATAGAATGGAGAAAAACATTTACCTTCGTTTAAGTATTAGATATATTCAGACTTATGAGTATGGTGTAATGCTGCTTTATTTTTTTCAATTGTGGTTAAAGAGTTAAAGTTTTGTGCACCATTAGTGCACAAAATATTCTACACTATCAGTTAACTTGACCTGCTATTGCAGCTTACCCAATTATTTACATAAAAATTAAAAAAGAAAAAATTAGGTAAATAGCAAGTCAAGTTTACCTGATAGTGTAGAATATTTTGTACACTAACGATGCACAAAACTTAAATTCTTAAAGTCACAATTGTATGGGGGTGCGGATAGTGTGGGTAACTTAACATAGCTTAACATAGCTCTTGAAATACTATGTCATAGCATTCCTTAGTTATTTTCTTTAACCTTATTAATTCTTCTATATTATTTTTAAGGTATACTATATGTTTCATATTTCTAGTTTTATGTAATCAAGCAGATTTTTTTTCATAAGTATTTCTGTTAATCTTATTTGCTCCATAGCTTTTCTCCAATATTCTAAGTATTCGTAGTTTATCATTTTATCTATGGTAGTTGTAATTTTACAAATTTCTATGTAATAACTTATTCTAATTGTACTATATCTGATATGTGATTCTATGTTATCTATGTGATTCATTAACATTTGTTGTTCATGTATAATATTACATAAACTATCATTTGTATCTGTTTTTTCTAAGGTTAATTTTATTCTAAATAATCTTTCTTCTAATTGCCTTTTTTCTCTTTTAAGCTGGTTCCTGTAATTAATTTCTTCATATAGACAACTTTGTTTTTCTCTAACTCTTCTAATATATTATATCATTTTTTAATCAGTATAATATCCGTCTGAATATTAACTATCTAAATATGAGCAGTAGCTATCATTATATAAGTGTAAGTTTTCTATAGAACTTAATAACTCTTCATTAAAATGAAATACCTTTTCGTATATAATTTTTCTTATATCTACTATTTCTATATTCTTAAGTATATACAAAATAAGTATTTTAAATTTATCTATCATCCCATCAGATAAGTAAATATTCATTCTTCATATGATGCTATTTTCAAAATATTCCCTCCAATCATGTACATACCAAACAAAACATGGTCATTTTAGATCACTATATACTAGATTATTCTTAAATAACATGTTCATCGGTCACTATTAGCATGGTATTGTGGATACTTTTTCCCTAAATAGCGCCTCTACTCTGGTTACTCCCCTATCACGGCTTCATTGCCTCACTGGTTTCACCTTTAGGATGGCATAGTTCTTGGGAATTTTTCTCCTTTTCCACTTTTCTAATAAACTTTTTAACATGCTATTCTTCGAATAATTCTACTATAAAGTAACTAATATGAGCTTATTTTATTATATCATGATAGTCAGGAATTTATGAATTTAGCTATTCATAATTATAAATGAAAATACTTGTTCTGGTAGATTTGATAAATCTGTGCTTTGCTCATCCATAGCTTTTCCTTAGAAATATATACCTGTTCTTATTAAATATTCAAAAGTTTGTGTACAAGAGAGAAAGCTTTCTTTCAACACATGAAATTCTTACCTTAGATGGTCGTATGGCTTACATATTTATAATCCTAAAAGATGGAAACGCGTAAACTATTTACACTATTTCTAACTTTACATCTTTCAAAAAAAGTAAAAGACTAACAATGGTCCTAACTTTACATTTGTCAAAAAAGTGAAAAACAAATAATGGCAAGTGCCAAAAAAAACTAAGAAAAGTCAAAAATAGTAAAGACTAATAACGTTACACAATTATTTACGTATCTTAAGTCAAAAAGACTATTCATATGTCATTGTTATGTTATTTTCATAGCTTGTTTCTTTGTTCTTTTTTATTTCTACATTGCTCCGTTGCTATCTTTCTATCTTCCAGCTGGCGTCCTTATCTTCTTTTATTCTAGTTGAACTTCAGGGATCATATTATTTTCTCCATGGCATTTTGAGCATTGGTGGTCTGGATATTTGTGTCCTATTAATTTGCAATATCTGATTAATAATTCTTCTGAAATAAATTCCTTTTTAATTGCCCTTGTAGATGGTTGTTTTTCTTAATTGAGCAACGCCATAATCCATTGTTTAACTTCTTCCATATCAGACTGTCGTAGCTCCCTTTTATTTGAAAAGATCATTAATTGGTCTCTCGAATAGTAGCTCCATATGGGATTTTCATTGAGATAATCGTTTGCTAGTTCTTGAATAATTATAGTTATTCCTATAGTTCGTTTATTTGCATAAAAACCAGGTATCTCAACTTTAGGTATCTCTGGCTGTTGAACAATATCTTCCGGTATAATCATATCTCTGGTTAATCCTATTTTACAACTTGTATAACTGGTTTAATTTCATCATATAATATCTCTGCTGGTGTAGTATAAAACTTTATAAAAAATAGATTTCCTTTGGTTATTTTCTTATAAGTGGAGAATGCTCTATATAATTCTAGTATAGTTGTTAGTTCATCTCCTTCTTGGGTATATATGGTATTTAATAGTCCATAACTGAAACAGGTTTTAACTAAATTTGGGTTAGTTTTTGGTAATGCGATTAACTTGCTGTAACCTTGTAGTTTTTGGGTTATATAGTCTGTGTTTGGTTTTGGGATATTTGTGGCTCTGGGTCTAAGGTTTAGGTGAGTCTGTATTTTTTGGAAATTTTCTATGTATGCTCGAGTTATATGGTTATTGGTTTTTTTATCTTGGTTTAAAATTTCTCGATATGTGGTAGTTTGTGGGGGTATAAACAAGGGGTCTTTTTGTGTTTTTGGTATAAATGATTTTTCAAATATCTTGTTCATGTTCATGTTCTGATATCTTTGTCCACTAACTCCTTTGCTTGTACCTGTAGTTGTAGATTGATAAATATTATAGGTTTTATGAAATGTCCCAACGTCTCTTTTTATCTCTGGAATTTTATTGTCTTCCGATCGACATAGCTCTGCACACTGCTAAGTTATCTAAGCCATAGCTTCAGACTTCAGTTTAACTTCATTAGTCTTTAACTTTTCTATTTCATTACCCATACTGTGCACTTTTAGTGAAAGTGTAGTTAGGGTTTTGAGTATCTTTTCTAAAGTATCATCTTCTATTATATCAGTCTGTGTAGCTTTGTCTTGATATGTAATCTGCAATAACATTTTTGTTAGTACTGATTACTTCAATTGTAAACGTAAAATTTAATATATTCAATACTAATCTCCGAATTTCCTTCGTTGTAACTGAAATTTGTATTTTTCTTGTTAACCACCATCGTACCTGTGTATTATCTGTTCGTACAATAAATTTGTAATATACAATATATGGATCAAATGCTAATAAACATTTATATAATAAGCATAATTCTTTTCTATTTATTTCTCATTTTATTTCTGTTTCATTAAACGTTCCTGAGTAGTATCGACAATGATGTTCTAATTTTTCTTCTTCATATCTATATTTAAGTACTCCTCTATAACTATATTCACTTGCATCTGCTTCTACTATATATGTAAATTTATTATTTTCATCTGGAAATTGTAATCTTGGTAATTCTTTACAACGTAGTATTATTTTCTGAACTTATTTTTTATCTTCTTCGTTGTAATTATACTCTACATCCTTTTTTTAATTTTTTCTGTAATGGCATTAGGTTTTCTGCTAATTTTGGTATATATTCTTTTACTTGGTTTACTAATCCTAAAAATGATTGTAATTTATTTTTTTGTATCTAATTCTTCTTTTAAATTTATTATTTTTTGTACTATATGTTGTTACATTTTTACTCCACTTTTATCTATTTGTATTCCTAAAAACTCTATCTGATTTTTCATAATTTCGGCTTTCTTTTAACTTAAACTTATTCCTGAATTTTCTATTATACCTACAAATTGTTCTAGTAATTTTAAATGTTCCATTTTAGTTTTTGTATATAATAGTATATCATCTATGTATACTATACAATTAGGTAGTTGTTTAAAATAAATATCCATAAAGTGTTGGTATCTACCTGGTGCATTTTTATATCCAAATGGTAATACATTCCATTCGTAAAATCCTTGTGGTATTGTAAATGCAGTTAATTTTTTAGATTCTTTTTCTAACTTTAAATGGTAAAATTCTGATTTACAATCGAACTTACTAAACTAGTTATATCCTTGTATCTGTCTTATTTTTAATATCTTATTTGGTATTGGATAATTATATGTCATAGTTTTTGCATTTAGGTTTCTATAATCAATAACCATTCTACTTTTTCCTCTTTTTTGTTCACTGTTTTATTTACTATAAATGCTGGGCTATTATGTTTACTATTACTTTTTTGTATGTATTGTTTTTCTAATAATTCATCTATATGCATTTCAAATTCTTTTAAATCATCAAAGTTATATGTTAATGATTTTTGGGTTATTATACTATTTTTATCTATTAACTTAATTTTTACAGTAGTCTTATGTGTTTCCCATCCTTTAAATGGATCTTCACTATATAGTTGTCTTAATTTTTTCTTTATTATTTCTATCTTATCTATTGAAAATATAGTTATTTCTTCTTTATTTATTAAAAATATAACTAGTTCTATTGTGTCTTCAGTATTTTTTATATTTTCTAATTTTTGTGTAATTTTTTCACTTCCTTTTATCCAATCAGTTTTATTTCTTATTTTATTAATAACACTTTTTGCTCTTACCTTTTGTTTACATGGTGTTGTAAACCACCAGTGTGTTTTAGTTATTATATGTGGGTATAGTTTATCTAAAAACGGCATTCCTAAAAGCATATCTTTTGATGTTAGTTCATAATTATAGATCTCTTCTATAGTTAATATCTTATCCCATACTTGTATTTTTACATTTCTAGTTGTATAGGTAAGTAAGTTTCCTTCATTATTAAATCTTTTGACTACTATTGGTGTTTTTAGCTTATCTCATTTGTCTTTCGGTAAACAATTATATCTACATAAGTTGGCTTCTGCTCCTGTAGCTATCATAGGTGTATAATATCTATTATAATATCCTTCTACTATTATTTTCATGAGTACATATATTTTCATGTTTAAGCTCTTTTTATTAATAATTTTTTCTTATTGTAGATTATGGTTAATTGTGTATGATCTATATTGTAGGGTTTTACTTGTTCTAACCATTTTATTCCTAATATTATGTCTGTTTTTTGCATATCTTCCTTTATTTCAAATTCTATTTTTATTTTTCTAACTCTTATTATTATCTTTTTTCAGTTGTATTTTTAATAGCTATTAAACTTCTTGGTAGATCTGGGCATATATTACTATTACATTTTATTTCTTTATTTTTCACTAGGTATTTTCCTATATGGTTTTCTTCTAGTCCTGTGTTTAGGAGTATTAAATATTCTTTTTCATTTATTGTTCTCGTTATATAAAATTGAGTTAAATTAACTGTTGATGTTATTTCATAATTTGTTCTTTTCGATGATGCTGATGATTCTGGTTTTTTAAAAGCTATCCTTTTTGTTGTACTTATTCTATCATTTATTATTTCTAAATCTTCTTCTATATCCATGTCTTTTTAACTATAATCATTGTTATTAATTGTTTTTACAAATTGTTCAAAAGGACTTTCTATTTGTATTTTATTAATTTTATTTTTTCCTGTTATTTTATGTTTTGTTGTTAATACATATAGATTTTTACTTCTTGCTTTAAATATTTTACTTCCGGGGGTTAGTTTTATTCCTGATATTTTTCAATATAATACTAATGATTTATCTATGTTTTTATCTGTTATTTCTACTGAATAATTCGCACTTATTATAAATTTAAATTTTTGGTATATTAAATTTCCTCATATAGCAGTTATTATACTTTTTTCTATTGGTTTTGTAATTCTATCATCTGCTAAATATAATTCTATTGGTGTATCTATTCCTTCTCTAAAACATGATTTTATTAATATTTCCGTTCCTCCAAGGTGTACGTATTTTATTGGATCTTTACTTTTTATATCGTTTATTTCCTTATTAATTATTCTTTTTGTTACTAGTGGTATACTAGTTCTACCTTTTGCATATCTACAGTCTATTACATGTTCTTTTTGGCTTACTACATAGTATTCTTCTTTTCGTCTACTAAATATGTTTTTATTGTTGGTATTTTAAATATTTTTTCTACACTTAAATCTAATTCTTTTCCTTTTATCTCGTCAAATATATTATTATCAAATATTATTTTCTAATTTGTTCCTTCTTCATTTAAATATTCTTTCTTTGTTATTATTTTTATATTTTCTTCAGTCATTTAATTCATCTGATTTACTATCTATTTCATTATCTGTTTTATTTTCCAAAATTTCATATATACTATCGTCACTTTCTAATTCGTAATCTATATAATCTATTTGCATATATTCTGCATTTTCTATCTTTATTTCTGATATTTGTTTCTTTTTTGGGTCTTTAAGCATTTTACAATCTCTAGCTAAATGTCCTAGTTTTCCACAATTATAACAAGTACATTCTTTTATAGATTTCTTTCTCCTATATGGTCTTTTATTTTTATAATTTTTTACATAATATCTTTTTCTTGGTTTCTTATATTTATATTTCGACTTTCTGTACTTTTTATATTTCTTATGTGTTTTCCTTTTCTTATAATATTTTTTTTCACATCCAAATTGGAGTGTTATTTTATCCTTGCAACATGTTAAATTTCTTATTAATGTTTTTTTCATTTTTATTTCTTCTCTGTATTTTTCACATATATTCCTATACCATTGTTGTAAAAATTTTATTCTTGCTCCTAGGGTATCTACTATTTTTACTTCATCCCAACTCTTTATTATTTTTGAACTAAATGGTTCAGGAAATTTACTAAAATATAATATTCTTACTTCTTTACTTTCTTCTATATTATATGTTTTCTTATAGTAGTATTCTTTAAATGCATACGTATATTCATCTATATAGCACATATTACTTATTGCTAGTTTTAACATTAAATTCCTATTTGTATCTTTTTCTTTGTTTTGTTCTTCTTCTTCTGTTGCCATACTGCTAAATTCATCTTTTATAGATATTTCATATTTTTCAATATGTCTATAGGTGTTGGTTTAGTTACTGTTGTTCCTTCCGTTTTTTTATCAGCCCTTAATACCTTTTTACTATCTTCAGTTAAATTTAAAAATCATAATTTTGTTGTTCTTATTAGTGTTCTTTCTATATATTCTGGTTTATCTATTGCATTTATACCATTGTCTAATAATTATTTTGTTATATATCATACCCATAATTGTATCATTTTATCTACATCTATTACACAATCTAAGTCTAAGAAGTTATAATTTTTATTAATTATTTATTTTGGTGTCTATTTGTTATATTCATCCTTTAGGTTATATCTTTTAAACTTATCTTTATAATAATATGTAGGTTTTCTTATTTCTGATGTACTAGGTATTATATTTTCATCGTTTTTTTTATCAAGAGTGTTTACTTCCGTGTTTGTATTTTCTAAGTTTTCTTTATTAATTATATTTTGTTTTTCATTAATTTCTAGTTTTTCTATATTTGTTAAGATTTTTGTATATGTTTCACTATTTTCTGAATCATAATTATCTGTTTCTTCAGCATCTATTGTATTTATTTCTATTTCATTAGTTTCTAATTCTTTATTTTCTAATTTTTCTTTAAATTGATTTATCTCAATTAATAATTTTTGTTCTTTATCTTTTTCTTCTTTTTCTTTCTGTCTTTTTTACATACAGCTCTTTTAGCATTTACAGTTCTTTTTCTAATTTAGCAATCCTATTATTTTTAGTTTCTTCTATTTTTCGTATTTCTTCTGTAGTCTGTTATTTTATTTTATCTATTTCTTTTTTCCTGTCTATTTCTTCATTTTCTCTTGCTATTCTTACCATTGCTGTTAATTTATCTTCTAATTTTAATTTTTTTTTCTAACATTAAATATATATGTTCACCTATTTTCTTATATCTTCTTCCTAAATTAGAAAATACTATTCTTATTTTTAATCCTTCGTAATTTTCATATGTTTTTTCATCTATTATAAATTCTTCTTTGTTCATTTTATCTACTTGATAGTGTATATATCATGTTGATATATGTATTCTAGATTATCTATTTGTGATTCTAAATATGATATTTCTTCCTTTTGTGTTTTTATTGATTTTTGGCATACTCCAACAATCATGTTATATTGTAGTCTTTCTTTTCTTTTATGTAATTCTCTTCATTTTTCAGATATTATTTGTTTTAGTTCTTTATATTTCTGTGATTTTGTTATGTTATTCATCTGTAAAATATTTATAATATTTTGGTGGATACCGAAATCTGATTTTATCATAATTAGGTGGTATGTATCTCATTCTTCTAGATTTTAAATGAATTATTAATTTTGCCTCATTGCTAGATATTAAGGTAATTAAGTAAACTAATCTGTGGGAGGTATTCTTTATCTATTTAAATTCTTATATTCTGGTAATAACTAGTTAAAATTCTTTTAATTTGTCTAAAAGTTTGTGTATTTTTAAATGGTCTTCTCATA
Source organism: Capsicum pubescens (assembly GCA_030864215.1). Taxonomy (NCBI): domain Eukaryota; kingdom Viridiplantae; phylum Streptophyta; class Magnoliopsida; order Solanales; family Solanaceae; genus Capsicum; species Capsicum pubescens. The sequence goes on along the minus strand of CM061540.1, from coordinate 132,075,894 downwards.
TTTAACAAATAAATAACAACATAGTTAACAAGATAACGTAATTAATAATATTAACAATTAAGTTAACATTTCAAACATTTCTCATAATTAACACATATCTACTTGTACATTTTTTAAATAGCATTGCTCTGATACCAATTGTAGGGGGTGCGAATAGTGCGATAACTTAGCATAGCATCTTTTACATAAGTATTTTTGTTAATCTAAAATTGGTACCTGAGCCATGTTATTTAAAAAATGCACAAGTAGCTATGTGTTAATGATGAGAAATGTTAACTTAATTGTTAATATTATTAATTACATTATCTTGTTAACTATGTTTTTATTTATTTGTTAAATATGAGAAGGTCATTTAAAAATACACAAGTTTTTAGAGAATTTAAAAGAATTTTAACTAGTTACTACCCAGAATATAAGAAGTTAAATAAAACAAAGGAAAAAACCCACAGATTAGCTTACTTAATTACCTTAATATCTAGCAATGAGGCAAAATTAATAATTCATTTAAAATCTAGAAGAATGAGATACATACCACCTAATTATGATAAAATCAGATTTCGGTATCCACCAAAATATTATAAATATTGTATACAGATTAATAACATAACAAAAACACAAAAATATAAAGAACTAAAACAAATAATATTTGAAAAATGAAGAGAATTAAAAATAAGAAAAGAAAGACTACAATATAACATGATTGTTGGAATATGCCAAAAATCAATAAAAGCACAAAAAGAAGAAATATCATATTTAGAATCACAAATAGATAGTTTACAATACATATATCAACATGATCTATACATTATCAAGTAAATTAAATGAACAAAGAAGAATTTATAACAGATGAAAAAACATATGAAAATCATGAAGGATTAAAGATAAGAATAGTATTTTCTAATTTAGGAAGAAGATATAAGAAAATAGGTGAACATTTATATTTAATGTTAGAAAAAGAAGAATTAAAATTAGAAGATAAATTAACAGCTATGGTAAGAATAACAAGAGAAAATGAAGAAATAGACAGGAAAAAAGAAATAGATAAAATAAAATAACAGACTATAAAAGAAATATGAAAAAATAGAAGAAACTAAAAATAATAGGATTGCTGAATTAGAAAAAGAACTGCAAATGCTAAAAGAACTGTATGATAAAAGACAGAAAGAAAAAGAAGAAAAAGATAAAGAACAAAAATTATTAATTGATATAAATTAATTTAAAGAAAAATTAGAAAATAAAGAATTAGAAACTAATGAAATAGAAATAAATACAATAGATGCTGAAAAAACAGATAATTATGATTCGGAAGATAGTGACACATATACAAAAATCTTAACAAATATAGAAAAGCTAGAAATTAATGAAAAACAAGAAGTAATTAATAAAGATAACTTAGAAAATACAAACATGGAAATAAACACTCTTGATAAAAAAGACGATGAAAATATAATACCTAGTACATCAGAAACAAGAAAACCTATATATTATTATAAAGATATGTTTAAAAGATATAACCTAAAGGATGAATATAACAAATGGATACCAAAATAAATAATTAATAAAAATTATAACTTCTTAGACTTAGACTGTGTAATAGATGTAGATAAAACGATACAATTATGGATATGATATATAATAAAACAATTATTAGACAATGGTATAAATGTAATAGATACTCCAGAATATATAGAAAGAACACTAATAGGAACACCAAAATTGTGGTTTTTAAATTTAACTGAAGATAGTAAAAAGGTATTAAGGACTGATAAAAAAATGAAAGGAACAACAGTAACTAAACTAACACCTATAGACATAATGAACAAATATGAAATAGCTATAAGAGATGAATTTAGCAGTATGGAAACAAAAGAAGAAGAAGAACAAAACAAAGAAAAAGATACAAATAGGAATTTAATGTTAAAACTAGCAATATATAATATGTGTTATATAGATGAATATACGTGTACTACTATAAGGGAGCATGCAATACCGAAGAAAGCAAAGAAGTAAGAAGATTATATTTTAGCAAATTACCTAAACCATTTAGTTCAAAAATAATAAAGAGTTGAGATGAAGAAAAAATAGTAGATACCCTAGGAGCTAGAATAAAATTTCTACAACAATGGTATAGAAATCTATGTGAAAAATACAGAGAAGAAATAAAAAATGGAAAAAACATTTATAAGGAATTTAGCATGTTGCAAGGATAAAATAGCACCCCAATTTGGATGTGAAGAAAAATATTATAAGAAAAGGAAAAGACATAAGAAATATAAAAAGTAAAGAAAGTCGAAATATAAATATAAGAAAAAGATATTATGTAAAAAATTATAATTATAAAAGACCATTTAGAAAAAAGAAATCTATAAAAGAATGTGCTTGTTATAATTGTGGAAACTAGGACAATTAGCTAGAGATTGTAAAATGCCTAAAGATCCAAAAAAGAAACAAATATCGGAAATAAAGATAGAAAATGCAGAATATATGCAAATAGATTATACAGATTACGAATTAGAAAGTGACGATAGTATATATGAAATTTCGAAAAATGAAACAGATAATGAAATAGATAGTAAATCAGATGAATCAAATTACTGAAGAAGATATAAAAATAATAACAAAGGAAGAATATTTAAATGAAGAAGGAACAAATCAGAAAATAATATTTGATAATAATATATTTGACGAGATAAAAGGAAAAGAATTATATTTAAGTGTAGAAAAAATATTTAAAATACCAACAATAAAAAATATATTTAGTAGACGAAAAGAAGAATACTACGTAGTAAGCCAAAAAGAACATGTAATAGACTGTAGATATGCAAAAGGTAGAGCTAGTATACTACTAGTAACAAAAAGAATAATTAATAAAGAAATAAATGATATAAAAAGTAAAGAGCCAATAAAATACGTACACCTTGGAGGAACGAAAATATTAATAAAAGCATGTTTTAGAAAAGGAATAGATACACCAATAGAATTATATTTAGCAGATGATAGAATTATAAAACCTATAGAAAAAAGTATAATAACTGCTATAAGAGGAAATTTAATATACCAAAAATTTAAATTTATAATAAGTGCGAATTATTCAGTAGCAATAACAAATAAAAACATAGATAAATCACTAGTATTATATTGGAAAATATCAAGAATAGAACTAACCCCAGGAAGTAAAATATTTACAGCAAGTTGTAAAAATCTATATGTATTAACAACAAAGCATAAAATAACGAGAAAAAATAAAATAAATAAAATACGAATAGAAAATCCTTTTGAACAATTTGTAAAAACAATTGATAACAATGATTATAGTTACAAAGACATAGATATAGAAGAAGATTTAGAAATAATAAATGATAAAATAAGCACAACAAAAGGAATAACTTTTGAAAAACCAAAATCATCAGGATCATTGAAAAGAACAAATTATGAAATAACTTTAACAGTTAATTTAACTCAATATTATATAACAGGAACAATAAATGAAAAAAATATTTAATACTCCTAAATACAAGACAAGAAGAAAATCATGTAGCAAAATACCTAGTGAAAAATGAAGAAATAAAATCTAATTGTAATATATGCCCAGATCTACCAAGAAGTTTAATAACTATTAAAGATTCACCAGAAAATGAAATAATAATAGAAGTTAGAAAAATAAAAATAGAATTTGAAATAATGGAAGATATGCAAAAGACAGACATGATATTAGGAATAAAATGGTTACAAAAAGTAAAACCCTACAATATAGAACATACACAATTAACCATAACCTACAATAAGAAAAGATTATTAATAAAGAGAGTTTTAACATGAAAATATATGTACTTATGAAAATAATAGTAGAAGGATATTATAATAGGTATTATACATCTATGATAGATACAGGAGCAGAAGCCAACTTATGTAGATACAATTGTTTACCAGAAGACAAATGGAATAAGCTAAAAACACCAATAGTAGTCAAAGGATTTAATAATGAAGGAAGCTTAATTACCTATAAAGCTAGAAATGTAAAAATACAAATATGGGATAAAATATTAACAATAGAAGAAATCTATAATTATGAACTAACAGCAAAAAATATGCTTTTAGGAATGCCATTTTTAGATAAACTATACCCACATATGATAACTAGAACAGACTGGTGGTTTACAACCCCATGTAAGCAAAAGGTAAGAGCGAAGAGTTATTAATAAAATAAGAAAGAAAACTGATTGGATAAAAGAAAGTGAAAAAATCACACAAAAATTAGAAAATATAAAAAATACTGAAGACACAATAGAACTAGTTATATTTTAAATAAATAAAGAATAAATAACTATATTTTCAATAGATAAGATAGAAATAATAAAGAAAAAATTAAGACAACTATACAGTGAAGATCCATTAAAAGGATGGGAAAAACATAAGACTACTGTAAAAATTAAGCTAATAGATAAAAATAGTATAATAACCCAAAAACCATTAATATATAACTTTGATGATTTAAAGAATTCGAAATGCATATAAATGAATTATTAGAAAAACAATACATACGAAAAAGTAATAGTAAACATAATAGCCCAACATTTATATTAAATAAACACAGTGAACCAAAAAAAAAGGAAAAAGTAGAATGATTATTGATTATAGAAACCTAAATGCAAAAACTATGACATATAATTATCCAATACCAAATAAGATATTAAAAATAATACAGCTACAAGGATATAATTATTTTAGTAAGTTCGATTGTAAATCAGGATTTTACCATTTAAAGCTAGAAGAAGAATCTAAAAAATTAACTGCATTTACAGTGCCACAAGAATTTTATGAATGAAACGTGTTACCATTTAGATATAAAAATGCACCAGATAGATACCAACACTTTATGGATAGTTATTTTAAACAACTACCTAATTGTATAGTATACATAGATGATATACTATTATATACAAAAACTAAAGAGGAACATTTAAAATTACTAGAACAATTTGCACGTATAATAGAAAATTCAGGAATAAGTTTAAGTGAAAAGAAATCTGAAATTATGAAAAATCAGATAGAGATTTTAGGAATACAAATAGATAAAAGTGGAGTAAAAATGTAACAACATATAGTACAAAAAATAATAAATTCAAAAGAAGAATTAGATACAAAAAAGAAATTACAATCATTTTTAGGATTAGTAAACCAAGTAAGAGAATATATACCAAAATTAGCAAAAAACCTAAAACCATTACAGAAAAAATTAAAAAAGGATATAGAATATAATTACAACGAAGAAGATAAAAAACAAGTACAGAAAATAAAAATACTTTGTAAAGAGTTACCAAAATTATAATTTCCAGACGAAAGTAAAATTTTTACATATATAGTAGAAGCAAATGCAAGTGATATAATTATGGAGGAGTACTTAAATATAGATATGAAGAAGAAAAATTAGAACATCATTGTAGATACTACTCAGGAACGTTTAACGAAACAGAAATAAAATGGAAAATAAATAGAAAAGAATTATGTTCATTATATAAATGTTTATTAGAATTTGAGCCATATATTGTATATAACAAGTTTATTGTACGAACAGATAATACACAGGTACGATGGTGGTTAACAAGAAAAATACAAAATTCAGTTACAACGAAGGAAATTCGGAGATTAGTAGTGAATATATTAAATTTTATGTTTACAATTAAAGTAATCAGTACTAATAAAAATGTTATTGCAGATTACATATCAAGACAAAGCTACACAGACTGATATAATAGAAGATGATACTTTAGAAAAGATACTTAAAACCCTAACTACACTTTCATTGAAAGTGGACAGTGTGGGTAATGAAATAGAAAAGCTAAAGACTAATGAAGTTAAACTGAAGTCTGAAGCTATGACTCAGATAACTCAGCAGTGTGGAGAGCTATGTCGATCGGAAGACAATAAAATTCCAGAGATAAAAGGAGACGTTAGGACACTCCATAAAACCCATAACGTTTATCAATCTACAACTGTAGGTACAAGCAAAGGAGTTAGTGGACAAAGATATCAGAACATGAACATAAACAAGATATTTGAAAAACCATTTATACCAAAAACATAAAAAGACCCCTTGTTCATACCCCCACAAACTACCACATATCGAGAAAGTTTAAACCAAGATAAAAAAGCCTATAATCATATAACTCGAGCATACATAGAAAATATCCACAAAATATAGACTCACCTAAACCTTTGACCCAGAGCCACAAATATCCAAGAACCAAACACAGACTATATAACCCAAAAACTACAAGGTTACAACAAGTTAATCGCATTACCAAAAACTAACCCAAATTTAGTTAAAACTTGTTTCAGTTATGGACTATTAAATACCATATATACCCAAGAAGAAGATGAACTAACAACTATACCAGAATTATATAGAGCATTCTCCACTTATAAGAAAATAACCAAAGGAAATCTATTTTTTATAAAGTTTTATACTGCACCAGCAGAGATATTATATGATGAAATTAAACCAGTTATACAAGTTGTAAAAATAGAATTAACCAGAGATATAATTATACCGGAAGATATTGTTCAATAGCCAGAGATACCTAAAGTTGAGATACCTGATGTTTATACAAATAAGCGAACTATAGAAATAGCTACAATTATTCAAGAACTAACAAACAATTATCTCAATGGAAATCCCATATGGAACTACTATTCGATAGACCAATTAATGATCTATTCAAATTCAAGGGAGCTATGATAGTCTGATATGGAAGAAGTTAAACAATGGATTATGACATTGCTTAATCCAGATAAACAATCATCTACAAGGGCAACTAAAAAGGAATTTATTTCAGAAGAATTATTAACCAGATATTAAAAATTAATAGGACACAAATATCCAGACCACCAATGCTCAAAATGCCATGGAGAAAATAATGTGATCCCTGAAGTTCAACTAGAATAAAAGAAGATAAGGACGCCAACTGGAAGATAGAAAGATAGCAACGGAGCAATAGAGAAATAAAAAAAGAACAAAGAAACAAGCTATGAAAATGACATAACAATGACATATGAATAGTCTTTTTGACTTAAGATACGTAAATGATTGTGTAACATTATTAGTCTTTACTATTTTTGACTTTTCTTAGTTTTTGGCACTTGCCATTATTTGTTTTTCACTTTTTTGACAAATGTAAAGTTAGGACCATTGTTAGTCGTTTACTTTTTTGACAGATGTAAAGTTAGAAATAGTGTAAATAGTTTACGCGTTTTTATCTTTTAGGATTATAAATATGTAAGCCATACGACAATCTAAGGCAAGACTTTCATGTGTTGAAAGCAAGCCTTTTCTCTTGTACATAGAAACTTTTGAATATTTAATAAAAACAGGTATATATTTCTAAGGAAAAGTTATGGATGAGCAAAGCATAGATTTATCAAATCTACCAGAACAGGTATTTTCATTTATAATTATGAATAGCTAAATTCATAAATTCCTGACAATCATGATATAATAAAATAAGCTCATATTAGTTACTTTATAGTAGAATTATTCGAAGAATAGCATGTTAAAAAGTTTATTAGCAAAGTGGAAAAGGAGAAAAATTTCCAAGAACTATGCCATCCTAAAGGTGAAACCGGTGAGGCAAAGAAGCCGTGATAGGGCAGTAACCAGAGTAGAGGCGCTGTTTAGGGATAAAGTATCCAGATTAGCATGCTAATAGTGACCGAAGAACATGTTATTTAAGAATAATCTAGTATATAGTGATCTAAGATGATCATATTTTGTTATGTATATGATTGGAGGGAATATTTTGAAAAATAACATCATATGAAAAATGAATATTTACTTACATACTGAAATGATAGATGAATTTAAGATACTTGTTTTATATGTACTTAAGGATATATAGATAGATATAAAGAAAATTATATGAAAAAAGTTATTTGATATTGAAGATGAAAATTGGATAGATGATGAATTAGAACAAATACACTTAAATGATGACGATAGCTACTATTCATACCTAGATAATTATTATTCGGATGGATATTATACAGTTTAAAAGTGTTAGAATATATTAGAAAAGTTAGAGAAAGGCAAAGTTGGCTATATGAAGAAATTAATTACAGGAATCAGCTTAAAAGAGAAAAAAGACAATTAGAAGAAAGATTATTTAGAATAAAATTAACCTTAGAAAAAGGAGATACAAATGATAATTTATATAAAACTATACATGAACAACAAATGTTAATGAATCACATAGATAACATAGAATTACATATCAAATAGAGTACAATTAGAATAAGTTATTACACAGAAATTTGTAAAATTACAACTACCATAGGATAAAATGATAAACTACGAATACTTAGAATATTGGAGAAAAGATATGAAGCAAATAAGATTAATAGAAATACTTATGATAAAGAATCTACTTGACTATATAAAAACTAGAAATATGGAACATATAGTATACCTTAAAAATAATATAGAAAAATTAATAAGGTTAAAACAAATAACTAAGGAATGCTATGAGATAGCATTATCAGAGCTATGTTAAGTTACCCTTACCCGCACAATCCGCACCCCCTACAATTGGTATCAAAATGGTAATACATTCCATTCGTAAAATCCTTGTGGTACTGTAAATGCAGTTAATTTTTTAGATTCTTCTTCTGACTTTAAATGGTAAAATCCTGATTTACAATCAAACTTACTGAAATAGTTATACCCTTGTATCTGTCTTATTTTTAATATCTTCTCAATGGAAATTCAATATGGAGCTACTATTCAAGAGACCAATTAATGATCTATTCAAATTCAAGGGAGCTACAACAGTCACCCACCCTGTCCTGCTCCTAATTATTCTTTTAAATAATTCTATTCTAAAAAATTACAAAATACATTACTTTTGGATATTTTTGCTTGTAACCCCCCCAACACACACACACATCTCTCTCTCTGTATACCGTATTTAGAAATTCAGTCTACGGAAATGTGCTGTGAATGTTTGTCTCAAGTTATTTAATATAAAACCTGAATTGCTAATGATATATTTTAAAAAGTTTATATATTTTTATAAAATAAAAATAAAAAAAATACAAAAATAACAACTCTTAGTTTAAGTTAAATATTCTTGTAAATTAGATAAACATTATTTGTCGAATTCAACAAATAAGTGTAATTAAAAATTCAACTATAATACAAACGAATAATCTATCGAAACATAGTTAAATAAAATAATCAAAACTAAGTCACAATAAAAAAAACAAGATGAAAAGAATAAACCTTTGATTGTTTGGCTACTTGATTCAATATCAACATGATTATTTTGTCTGATTTTCGATCCAAAGTCTTCAACTGAAAGAGGAACACAAAAATTATCAAAAGAGAAAAATTCATATATATATATACACACACACACATACACATATATATATATATATGTATGTATGTATTTATATATGTATGTATAAAACTATTAACTAAAAGAAATAAAGAAAAATAAAAGGATGATTGTAATGAATGATGCAAGATGATGACTTGAATCATCAAATCCAAGATTAAAGGAAAAAAAGTAGAAATTAAAAAAAATTGGTGTTTTTCTAAAATTTTAATTTGATCAAAATATTAATTACATAAAATTATAAAAAAATTTTATATAAAGTAAAATTCCAATGAACATATAAACATTAAATATTATGATTTCTTACTAAAATTAACAACCAAATCTAAAACATACAAATCAAATTTTTGACCCAAATTAAAATAGATACGCGAGAGACAAAAAGGACGAAAATACCCCTTGCCCTCATGATACAAGAAAATCAAGGAACACACGAAATTGGCTCAAAACAGTCCAAACACACTCCAAAAACAATCCACTAATTCAAAGAATCGAGGATCCTTTTGAAGACCACTCTTGGATTCAAGAATGAAATACAAGAAGGACAATATAACTAGGTGTTTGACACCTTTTGCAGCCAATAACAAACTAAGTTAACAACACAAGATGAAACAACAATGAGAAGAACAAAAACAACAACAAAAATGGCTTCACAATACATGATACAAAATGGATACAAGATTACAAAAGAAAAAGGATAGATAGATAGACCACATGAAGGTATAATGTTAAGAACCCAATAATGGTAATTCTTGGACCCTTAACACTACACACAATAATAAAACTATCTCTTACAAAGACACAAGATCGGAATCCACCTCCCAAGCATCAATGTTTCCAACAAAATGCAAACACAAGTTATTCTACACTTGTCTAAGCCCTAATTTCGATTTTGGGTGCCTCAAGGAAAGAGGACTTGTGTTTCTTTGTCTTGTAAGACTTACAATTTCATTCATAAACTAAGTAAATAAAACTCTACATGTTCCTTATATATTACAAAACAAATAGAAGTTAAAATGAACAAAAAGGCCCTTCAAGAATGGGCTGCCCCTCTAGTGTATGGAGTGGGCTGTTTTGGTGTATATTTGGGCCTTTAATTACACTTCTCTTGCACATACACTTTGTTGCTTTCAATGAACACCCACATAAGTTTATTTCTGTGATTATTCTCGTATCATACTCTCCATCTTGAGAAGAATTTGCCCATAAATTCATGGCTTCACTTCATTCAATTGGCCACTTCAAAAATAAGCACTCAAAACAGTCCGCAAAACATGAAGAACCCGAGAGCTCAATATGAACAAGTCTCGACCAACATCTTCATTTTGAACCTTGGCTTCCTCTCCATCTTGAGACTTGGCTTTAATCTTATCCGACTCAAGTCTCTTTCCATAATATAAGCATCATCGTAGACTTCATATACTTCATGTCCCTTTCTTCCATACTCCTCTATATGGACATATCGGTTTTGTGGAAGTAGAGTGTCGGTTGAGGAGGCTATTTTGGTAATGTGGAGATTCGGTTATGGATCTTGGATGGGAAGGAATGGGCCTCCAAGTCCTTCTTGTGGGACTTGATCAACTTGCGGGAGAAGTGATCTACCTTGTTCTTGATTTTGAGGGTAATTAGTAACTTGGCTCATGGCATTTTGTGGTGAACTTGAAGGGTTGACTTTTGTATGAAAAGTCTCGGGGGCAATGGTGATGGAAGGGTTTTGGTCATGACCACTTGAGGAAATATGGATTCGAGGAGTAGAAGCACGAGAGTTCCTTCGACTCTCCATTCGACCCAACCTCTCATTCATAGTAGACATCTCTCCTCGGATTGAGGACATAGTCGTGAGCATACTTTCCATTCCTCCGTTGATAGTTTCAAGTCTTTCCAAGATATCACCAAGAGCATTATTGTCCATTGTAGCCAAGAAGTTACCTACAAAACAATAAACAAGTTAGTTGTTCAAAGAATGGTCCTCACACTCTCTCTTTAATCCTTTGTCTCTCGAATATTCTCACTTTTGATCTCACAATTATTGTAAATTTTCTTGTAATCCGTGAGACGTTGAGAGGTGAACCAAGTGTGTACAATGACTCAAAAGAATAAAAACACACAAAGAAACGTAAACACGGAAAAAATGGTTTCAAAACCAACTCACAATCTAGTAAATTGTCACTAGTTTATAAGTTAGTATTGGAATCAACAAACGAAACTAATGAGACAAAAAAATGAAACTAAAAGATCACAATTTGATCTTAAAATTTTCTTGTGAACAGCAACTTGGATGACGTGGAATTACACCATTGGTGACGGCCCTACAATTAGTCACTAGTTGAAGTTTACAAACTTTAGTTACTATTTAATGGAAACAATTAGTTTTGGAGGGAAAGTATATGTCTTGAATTTCCTTTAAGTCTAATCTTCAAAAGGCAAGACTTGACTTTGTACAATTCTCACAAAATGAGGTCCCTTGAAACAAGAAAAAGTGGTTGAAAAATAGATGTCAAGTCAAGTGATGGCTCAAGTCTTCTCACAAACAACTTTACAATTTGTAGGTTCACCTTTTTGAATCTATATTACACTTTTAGTTGTCTTAAGTTGTAAGATGAGATGAAGAATAAGATTAACACCACAACAATCCTTCAAGAACAACAACAATATTCACGAATTCAAGACCCAACCGGCCACAAGTCACAAATTCTCGCCCTAGGTCCTTGTTCACAACACAACTTTAAACAAGTTCAAGCTCAAATATAGATCTAGACACCTTTTAGTGTTAGTGAATCACAAAACTAACACAAGAAACAAAAATACACACCAAAGGACTACTAGATCTAGACTCTACAAGAAACCTCGGCCAAGATGAACAACAAGAACAACACTTTCAAGGCCAAGAACAACAAGAACACCAAATATTTTTTTTATTTTTTTTATTTTCTTAGCAAGAAAGCCCAAGATTGGTATTGTAAGAACAACACCAAAGATGGATCTAATACAAAATGATACAAGAATGACCATGGGAACACTAAACAAACACCAAAATAGTCCACAAGTTTGAAGAACCGAGGAACCCTTTGGTGACCACTCTCGGATTCACTACAACAACAACGAAAACACAATAACAACAAGATATTGAAGGTGTAAATACACCAAAACAGCAACAATATGGAGAGATGGACAACAATAACAAGATAGGAACAACACACAGTTTTACTAACAAGATATATAAATGGTTACAAGAACACAAACTACTACAAGATTACAATAAAAGTAAAGGGATAGTTAGATAGACTTAATGAAGGTATAATCTTATGAACCCAAAAGCATATTCCATTCTTGGACCCTTAACACTACACACAATGTTCACCTATCTCTTACGAAGACACAAGGTCGGAATCCACCTCCCAAGCATCACGTTTCCAAGCTATGAGATCAACAAGAGTGATTCCACACTCTATATGCCTAATTTCGGTTTTGGTGCCTCAAGGAGAGAGGAATTGTGTTTCTTTGTGTTTCAAGACTTACAACATCATGAATAATCTAAGTCTAAAAGCCCTACAATATTCTATTTATAATAGGTTACAAATAAAATACAAAATATCCAAAATGCCCTTTTAAGAACTAGGCTCCCTTCAAGTGTATTTAGGGGTTGCCTTGTTGTGTTCCAAGGCTCCTCTTTACACTCCAAGTGTGAGATTAGGGTTGGTTTGGTGTGTTTTAAGTCCTTCACTCACACACTCCAAGCCCCGAGTTCATTACATTCTCACATGCGTCCATCTTAGTGGTCGTACTTGTATCACCTCACCCCACCTCCTTATTTTTTGGTTATTTTCCTTTCTTTTTTCTGTTTTCCATGTTTTCTTTATTTGTTTTAATTTATTTTTACATGATTTCTCTATTATGGTAAATTTATTAGTATTGTAAGAGGAAAAGGATAACTCAATATTTTTATATTTATGATAAATTATTTTAAAAAAGAACTAGTAAATGACAATTTTGTCTATTGTGGAGTCCTTTAATGAAGAATAAAAAGTTCAAATAATATTTTTAAGGTCCTTCACACTTTTAATATAGTATTGATATAGATAGATATAGATATTTACCATCTATAACAACTGTACTATGTATTAAAAGTGAATTATGTCTGCAGTATAGATGTATTCTAAGTGTAATGAAAAAAAATACACTATATATTAAAAACGAATTATGCATGCAATATGGATGTATTACACTATGTACTAAAAGAGAATCATGGATGCAATATAAATGTATTATAAGTGTTTTGAGTATATTATGCTTGTTTTGATAAAAAAGTTACACTATATATTAAAAATATATTATGATATATTAAAATTATATAGTTATAAATGGTAAATATTTTTAAATATGGTATATTTATGTAAGTTTTCTTTTATTTTTACCAACTAAATATCGAAGCTTGTGTCAGCACTGGCCTAATATATATTATTTTTTGTCCTAATTTATATGACACATATGAAATTTGGAGAATCATTCAATTCATTTTTTAATGATTTTAAAATATTTTTGTTGCTAATTATTGGTTTAAAATACTTTTACATAATGTTTAACTATTATATATTACTCTTTCTAACTCAATTTATGTGACAACGATGGAATATTTGAGAAAGTCAATAAATTTTTTAGATAATTTAAGTTGTTAATTGAGAGAGTCAATCAAAATTTTTTTTGGTAACAACGGTGAAAATATTATTACCATGAACAAACAAAAAACACAAACTAAGAGCCCCTGACCATCTAACCACCTACAGGGGGTGCCAGAACGATCAGGCTCAGCTTATCATCAGAAAAACAACCTAACTCTATAGATTGTACAAAAAGGTCCTGCTACTATTAGCTTTCGTTGATCATATAAATGACTCTAAATGAATGAGAAAATCTCTTTTAATCTGTGGCACAACTTATGTTGGTTGCATAAACATTCCCCTGGACTGTTTGTATTTCCTTGTTTTCGATGTAGTATAATAAACTGCACCCCATATAGTTGTTAACACCTCTTTCATAAACTTGATGTTCCTTCTCTTTTTGATAGACAACAATACTTTCTACACTTTACCATCCTAAACATTAACACACGTCTATTGTTTAATACCTTGTTTAACCTCTTTGAACTAATCACATTGTTAGAACAAATGCTTTGTTATCTCCTGCACTTGATCTCTACATAAACAACAATAATGGATGTTTAATTTCTACACTCTAGCTTTGGTTAGTAGCCTGTTTTGAGCTCCAAGCAAAAAAATTACTCTGTGCTTTGGTTGAGAAACTACCATATTAGCACAACAGTTGGAAGACTTCTCTGTGATCCTAGCAGCTCCGCATAAACGCTAGTAATAAATAAACTCCTTTCCCATGCAACTGATGCATGTTATTAGCATACCATGTCTGCATTTTCACTATAGAGGAATGAATTTTCCTCCCGTACCAGCTGCAATCAGGAGGAACATGGTTTCCAAATATCCTCATTCTCCTTCAAATATAACCCATGCACCCACTTAACACAAATAGATTCCTTATTAACGATCTTGCAAAAGTAACTTGCCAATAGATTAAATGTTCCATAATCTACAATTCTTCACATTAAGGCCACCAACTTTCTTGGTATGACATACTAAATCCTAAGCTACAAGTGATACTTTTCATTTATCTGTTGTGGATCCCCATAAGTACTCTCTACATTTCCTGTCCACTTCCTTGAAGATACTCTGAGGAAGGATAAAAACTATTTCCCAGAAATTATATATTGCAAAGAAGACTGAATGTATCACTTGGATCCTGTTTGCATAAGATAACTATTTGGACTATGCATTTGTTATTCTAGTTGTGATTTTATTAATTAATTGTTGACATTCCAATTTACTCCATTTCTTAGAAGATAAAGGCAATCCAAGACATCTTATTGGAAATTACCCTTCTAAACCTGTTTCACTAATATTCTCCCCTTTATTTCATTAGTAGTCCCTGCCATAAAGATGTTGACATCCCTATGTTAAACTTTAATCATTTGAAAATACTAAAGTGTATCAATGCTTCCATTACTCTATTCGACACTCCCCGAACT
Organism: Capsicum pubescens; assembly: GCA_030864215.1. Taxonomy (NCBI): domain Eukaryota; kingdom Viridiplantae; phylum Streptophyta; class Magnoliopsida; order Solanales; family Solanaceae; genus Capsicum; species Capsicum pubescens. The sequence goes on along the minus strand of CM061540.1, from coordinate 132,060,408 downwards.
TCAAGATATGTCGTATGGGCACCTCAAGCACACATGTACCAGAGGTCGCCCCGATAACCCAACCTAATCACCAACAATAATCCACAAGGGTCGGATGAAGTCCGACCATATAACAAGATAGCAAAAATTAAAGACTAATTGTCAATGCTAGGCAACATCTACCAGATCATTAATAACAACAGTCTAGACATTATACCCAAGTCCACAGTCATCCCTAAAACCTCTAACAAACCAAAGTCCATAATATGTCGGGACAAGCCCCCGACAATAGCCAAGTACCACCTATACAAGTCTATGAAATAAAGTAACGTGACTATGAGAGGTAGGTCTTCCGGAGTCTGGAAGCTGACCACTTCTAGGTCAATGCACGAATCTGCTCGAACACCTGTTCACTGCATAGAAGAAGAAGAAGATGCTCCGACGCCTACGTCGTATGGGGACGTAGTATCCGAAGACGATTAGCAGTTGGATCGCTAGCATGTAACTCAAAGATAAAGATAAAATAATATCACCATTCAACACAAGTCAATATGTATCATATTTAATCTTATTCACACATTTATCCTTACACAGATATTTCACATACTAATCAAGTTATCAAGACTTAATAACATTCTCAAATACTTCAATCATATGACACAAAGTAGAGGACTTCGACATTCCACGCTTAGGTTCATACTATCCTCATTAGGCCTAAGACTTTAAAAACATTCACATATCATTAGGTAAGGTATTTCATCCATGGTTACATATAATCAAGCATAGGGACTACAACCACATAGTTATTTGTTGAAACAAGTGCTCTACCCATATACCACAATCACTTGGTGTGGAACTCTAATTACATGATCACATATTCAACTAGGCATGGGACTCTAATCGTATACTCACATATTCACTTAGGTATGGAACTCTAATCACATGATCGCACACTCAAATGGGAATGGAACTCTAATAGCATGCTTACATATTCAAGTGAGCATAGAAATCTAATCGAAAGTTTACACATTAGGCGAGGTATTTTAACCTTAAGAAATCTCTTTAGACTAGGAACACTAATCGCTAGTCATATTAACGGCCTTGGAACTCGAATTACTAGCCATGACATTAGACGATGAGCTCGAATCACCCGTTGTTTCATTAGACGAGGAACTCAAATCTCTCGTTATTCATTGGCATCATTGGTCGGCATTATAACTCTTGACTCTTTAGTTCATGCATTCATATACATACAACTCATCTCACATTTAAGGGCTATGGCTCATTTAGCAAATTCAACATTATAAATAACCATATGGTCCTTATGGGAGACTTCATTGCTCAACCATCTTAATAGGCTAATGCCTCTATTCAATTCACCATGCAATTCAATTTGTGGCCCTCAAGACCCATACAAACTATTCATATGTTATTAACGACATTATATCACATTTTCACCACACTTGGTTCCATAGACAATTCGAGTTCAAGTTTAGGGAACTGAACCCCTCTTCTTATTCATCACACCAACATGGTCATAGTTTAACAAATTACATGTCTAACCACACCAACATAATGCCAACTAACAAACATTCATACAAAAGGGGCCATTGCCCCATTTAAGCCTCAAGCTAACCCATTACATACTTAACAAGGTTCTTATCAACCATTTCCAAGTATTCACGATTATTATAACTCAATACATGGCTAACAAGGCCTTAACCAACCATCTACAAGTATTCATATCTATTTAGACATTACTATGACTTATTCATGTCCACTAGGCCAATTTAATAGATACACATTTGACCTTCACAAAACGATTTAACCATCGATCATTTCAATAGTCCACCTGTCTTGATTCAACACATAATTAATTTTAGTTATGGTCACCAAGATCCTTATAACTATTCATAATTCATAAGCAAGTTTTCACCGCATTCTCACCACATTTAGGCTCAACACACATAACAAGTTCATTTTCCTGTTTAGGGTTTCAATACCTTATTGGTTATTGACCTAACAATATCATCAATTTCACAATACTTTTACAACATCATTTATCAATCATTCATTCTTGTTGGGTTGTTTCTCTATCTCAACACATTGTCAACATGCAACTAGTTATTTCTCTTAGATATTTTAACAAACACCTTGTGTTCATACCTTTGGTAAGGTCATTTTAATGGTAGAAATTATCAAGACTAGGGTTACTCAAGACCCTCATGTTAAAAAACATACAACAAGCACCCACATATATAATCTACCATCAATAACATGTATCAACACATATATAAGCAAGAATCATCATTATTCATTGTTAGGTAACAAAACCCTTTTCATTTGATTCAAAATCACTATGTACACTTACTAATCCAAGTGTGAAATACATGGATTTTAGAGATATTTAAAGAGGGGAAGAGATACATGCCTTAAACAAGATGACACACCAACAATCTTGACTCCTTCTTACCACTAGACGAACACACTCTAAACCCTAGCCTCCAATCTTGCTCCAAGAAGCTTTTTAGAGTGTTTGGAATATTCAAGTCTTGTAAATGAAGACTTAGGAGGCTACTAAGTCTAGGTGCTTAAATTCTCCATGACATGGCCCATGCATCCTCAAATAAGGAACGAGACAAGCATAAACACAAGTTAACACATAAACATGCATCAAGCACCCTTTGTACAAGTTAGAAATAACATGCAACAAGGATACAACACAACACATATAACGATCATCACCAACCAACCAAAATTTTTTGCAAGGCTGCATTCTTGGGTGTTTTATTCTCCCCCACTTAGGATCATTCATCTGCGAATGATGGTGAAGACAAGCTCATTCTTATGTTAACACATTAGCACTCATCAAAACAATTCTTATACAAATAAGGACAAGGCACACAACAAGGGGCAATTCAACACATATCATGGTCATTATCAATTAATCACTTCGTTTCAATATCCTTGGGATTCCATCCCACCATTTCTCAAAAAGACCTGATCAATTTAAAGCTTAAGGGTTTGATCCTTTCGCCTATCAAATATATAAAGCAACTCAAACGTTTGGGAACTCGAATCCCTTGTTCATCAAAGACATCAATCAATCACAAACATCGGGGATTTCAACCCATTGTCAATAAAAAACATAAACTAAGTTACGAATACCAATGCATATCTCAAATATAAGTTTTTGAGGTAGGACATAATTGTGGATACTTGGGCTTCTTGCCCTCTTTCGCCACTTTAGTTGCTTCCTCGGGCTATTGGTTCTTCCATAGAACCCTAACCGAAGCCACTCCTATTGTTCACAACCGGAAAACTTATCAATCAAATATCCTCACCAGGATCTCTTCATAAGTCAAGGAACCCAAAATACCGATGTCATCTAACGAAATGACCATCAAAGAATCACCTACACATCCTCACACATAAAGGCATGAACAATCGGGGGAAATGGAGTTTAATCTAGAATGCAACTCCAACTCATATGCAACATTGCCAACTCTTTATTGAGACTACATAGGGACCAACATAGTAAGGACTAAGATCTCCTCTTACTAATTTACATAACTCCCTCCATGGGAGACATGACACCATAGGTATAAAGCACTTTCTAGTAACCACCTAGGTCCCAAATGAGATCCATCTTGACACAACATACCAAAAATGGAGTCCTTATGTACGGATATCAAAAGACACACCACCGCATTACTTATAAGGAATCCACCATGATTTTTTACTAGATATAGATAACATGAACAAGAAAAGCCACAAATTCTAACAAAACTCACCCTTGGAGAACTTGGCATACCAACGAAGATTCCTCAAAGTTTACAACACAGCACAGAGGTCATCTACATAACCCGTCTCTTTCTTAGAATACACTATGATATCATCAATAGAGACAAACACAAACATATCAAAGAATGGATAGAAGAACTTATTCATCAAGCCTATGAATGTCGCCGAGGAATTGGTCAGCCCGGAGGATATGGAAAGAAACTCTTTAACCCCACGAACGGGTTCTAGAGGAGGCCCTTTCTAGTTAAAACCTTTAACTCGGACCAAATGATACAAACACCCCTTTTGAAATCACCTTTCGGGCTTTGAGATAAAAAATAAATCCTTTCTTAGGCACTAAAGAACAAAAGAACTATATTTCTATACAATGACCGGCTCATTAGGGAAATTAAACATGACCTTACGGGTCCGACATTCTAAGGAAGCATAGTAAGAGTAAAATCAATCTATTTCTAGGATGATATCTAATTCGACCATGTCCCACCCCACCAAGTCTACAAGAGTATCTCTACAACCAATAAATATCAAACACTCCTTATAGACTTTTGTAACGACCACAGAGTCTTCCACTGGGGTAAAAATAGAAAATAAACCGACATACTCTTGGGAGAACAATCAAGATGCACAGCCAAAGACGGGGTCATATAAGAAGGAGTATACCCTGGATCAAGTAAACAATAGGTATCACGGGGGGAGGAGGGAGTCTCAACGTACCCGCATCAGAATTTGAAGATGTCTCAGGCTCTCGAGGGATAGTAAGAACATTGAGACGGTCCCGATCATTATCAGAGCTAGAAGTGACACCTCTTGGTGCAGAAGCTAGAGAAGTGGTAACTGACATCCTTTGTCTCACCCAAGAGGAAGCCACTATAAGATACTTCCGTTGCATATGGACCAACTGACCGTATATGAAACACCAATCCTCCCTTTTCTCGTAATAACCATGATATGTTAGACTGCAAGACCAATAAAAAGGGTAGGTGAATGCGGATTGGTCTCTACCGGCCTGATATTGGGAACTTTGTTCCCTATAAGCATCACCAGTCTAAAAACACCCATCTCTCAATTAATTCAGGTAGGGAGAACTAGTCTCAGAGTGAAAACTAGGACCCACCTAATACTTTCTCCTAGACCACTTTCCACCAACCTAAGCCAACTCCATAATGGAATGATAGAACCCAACATTTTGAGGTGACTGAGAAGAAGTACCATATCTCATAGTGGGGTTAGTAGAAATAGGCGAAACCCTATGAGAATAGTCAGATGTCACGACCCTTGACCAGGTCTGAATCCCAGAAGTAGGATAAGCTTTGTCCATATTTCCCCTAGTTGGAATAAAAGAGCTTGCTTGAATGTGAGACCCTCTTTGATACATGATCTAAAAGATGATCAAGAAGAAATTAGAGGAATCCAAGACCTTAGACTCTACAAATCTTGAGATTGAAACACAAGAAATGGAAATATTCCTAAGTGTCTCATAGCTCCTCTCTTATAAGTGTGGCGCTCTTTACACCCATAAAAGAGACTCTACTTGACATGGTTTTATAGAATCCCAACTAACCATAAACCTAGGCACTAATACCAATTTAACATGCCCCAAACTTCAAGATATGTCATATGGACACCTCAAGCACACATAGACTGGAGGTCGCTCCAATAACCCAACCTAATCACTAATAATAATCTACAAGGGTCGAATAAAGTCCAACCATATAAAAAGATAGCGAAAATGAAAGACTAATAGTAAATGCTATGCAACATCTACCGTTTCATTAATAACAACAATCTATCCATTATGCCCAAGTCCACAGACATCCACAAAATCTCTAGCAAACCAAAGTTGATAATATGTCGGGATAAGACCCCAATAATAGCCAAGTAGCACCATATACAAGTCTATGACAAAAAGTAATATGACTATGAGAGGTAGGTCTTCTAGAGTATAAGCTCACCACTTTAAGATCAATGCACGAATCCACTCGAATACCTGTTCAATGCATAAATAAAGAAGAAGATGCTTCAATGCCTACGTCACGTGGGGACATAACATCCAAAGACGGTTAGATGTTAGAGCGTTAGCATGTAACTCAAGGATAAGGATAAACTAACATCACCATTCAACACAAGTCAATATATATCATATTTAATCCTATTCACACATTTATCCTTATATATAGATATTTCACATGCTAATCAAGTTTTCAAGACTTAATAATATTCTCAAATACTTTAATCATATAACACAAAGTAGAGGACTCTAACATTCCACCCTTACGTTCATACTATCCTCATTAGGCATAAGACTTTAACAATATTCACATATCATTAGGCAAGGTACTACATCCATGGTTACACATCATTAAGCAAAGGGGATACAACCACATAGTTACTTATTGAAACAAAGGCTCTAACCATATACCACAATCACTTTGGTGTGGAACTCTAATCACAGGATCACATATTCAACTAGGAATGAGACTCTAATCACATGCTCGCACATTCACTTAGGTATGGAACTCTAATCACATGATCTCACACTCAAGTGGGAATAGAACTCTAATCACATGCTTACATATTCAATCGGCCTTGGAACTCTAATTGGATGCTTACATATTAGGCGAGGTACCTCAAGAGATCTCTTTGGACAAGGAACACTAATCGCTAGTCATATCACCGGCCTTAGAACTCGAATCACTAGACGTGACATTAGATGAGGAAATTGAATCACCCGTTATTTCAAATGACTAGGAACTTGAATCACTTGTCATTCATTGACATCGTTGGTGATTTTATAACTCTTGACTCTTTAGTTCATGTATTCACCTACATACAACAACTCATATCACATTTAAGGGCTACGACTCATTTAGCCAATTCAACATTATACATAACCACATGGTCCTTATGGGAGCCTTCATTTCTCAACCATCTCAGTAGGCCAATGCCTCCATTCAATTCATCATGAAATTCAAGTTGTGTCCCTCAAGACCTATATAAACTATTCATATGTTAGTAATGACATTGTATCACATTTTCACCACTCTTGGTTCCATACACAATTCGAGTTTAAGTTTAGGTAATTGAACCCCTCTTCTTAGCCATCAAACCAACATGGTCATAATTTAAAAAATTACTTGGCTAACCATACCAACACAATACCAATTAACAAAATTTCAAACAAAAAGGGCCATTGCCCCATTTAAGTCACAAGCTAACCCATTACATGTTTAACAAGGTTCTTATCAACTATTTCCAAGCATTCATGATTATTATAACTCAATACATAGCCAACAAGGCCTTAACCAACTAACTACAAGTATTCATATCTATTTAGGCATTATTATGACTCATTCATCTCTACTAGGTCAATTTATTAGATACATATTTGACCTTAACAAAACTATTTAACCATCGATCATTTCAATAGAACACATGCCTTGATTCAACATATAATTAATTTCATTTATGGTCACCAAGACCAACATAACCATTCACAATTCACTATCAAGCTTTCACTGCATTCTCACCATATTTAGACTCAACACACATAATAAGTTTATTTTTATGTTTAGGGTTTCAATCCCTTATTGGTCATTGACCTAACAATATCATCAATTTCATAATACATAGCTGATAATACTTTTATAACATCATTTATCAATCATTCATGCTTGTTGGGATATTCCCCTAGCTCAACATATTGTCAATATGAAACTAGTTATTTCACTTAGATATTTTCACCAACACCTTGTGTTCATACCTTTGTCAAGGTCATTTTTATGGTAGAAATCATCAATACTAGGGTTACTCAATACCCTCATGTTAAAAAATATATAACAAGCACCTATATATATAATCTACCATCAATAATATATATCAACACACATATAAGCAAGAATCATCATTATTCATTGTTACGTAACAAAACCTTTTTCATTTGATCCAAAACCACAATGTACACTTATTAATTCAAGTGTGAAATATATGGGTTTTAGAGATATTTAAAGAGGAGAAGAGATACATGCTTTAAACAAGATGACACACCAATAATATTGACTCATTCTTGCTACTTGATGAATAACTTCCAAACCTTAGCCTCCAATCTCTCTCCAAGAAGTTTTTTAGAGTGTTTGGAATGTTTAAGTATTGTAAATGAAGAATTAGGATGATACTGTAATACCCCGTATGTTTCTAAGCTAGGAAGTGAATAAGTTTTCCTACGTATGAAACCTCCTATCCCATGAGTAGCATTTTATTGCATGACTTACAATGAGTATCCTATCAATAATATAGCTTATGATGCATTAAGCATGTTCATATGAGTGACTTAAGGTAATACAAGCTAAGAGTTTTTGAATCCATCAAGTTTTAGTGTTTGATTTTGTAAGGGTCATATTTGAACGAGTATAACTCGATGTTAATGTGTTATTTCTGCATATTTATACACCCCAAATTATAGATAATCTAATTAGCTTTCCAATGATACTAATTTTGCCTTAATCCAATACCCGAGCAAAAAGTTATGCCCATTTTCGTGAGAGACAGTAAGGGTATGCGATTGGTTAGGCGCCGCCCAACCAAACTTAGGCGATTGGTTAGGAGCCGCCCAACCTGGCTTGTGCAATTACTTGGGTGCCGTCTAAGTCAGTTCCAAGTTCCAAAAACACTCCGTTCTCTTAACACTCCTTACACGTCCCTAAACTTAACCCTACGAAATATATAGCTTCTAAACACATTACAAACCTATTAAAATCTCAAAGCTCATCATCCAAGAGAACTAAAAGATAAAAACAACTAGGGTTGCATAATTAAGCTTGAAGATCAAATTTCAAGGAAAATTCCTCCGTCAATCATCAAGAACCTCCTTTCCAAGGTATGTGTAGTGTTCATCCACGGATTCCTTTCATCCGTGGAGTTCAAGAATCAATATTTAAAATACAAATGCTTGGTTGGTTGTGGTGATATGATCATACCCATGTTGATGCCATATAATAGTATCGTGACTGTATATCTCATAAAAGTTATGTTGTTAGTTGAAAAACATGATCTTTAGATGGATTGATAGAATGCAAGTATGAAATCCACCTATGCTTTAAAGAATGCATGCAAGGTGTTCGATAAAATGTCTAGTATGTTAGATCTTTATAGTTACATGATTTCATGATATCTAAATAACAAGTTCATGTTAGTCATACACTCCACTATGAATTTCCATGCAAATTATGTGTTGATATTGTTGTGGTATAAAACATGTATGATAACGGAGATATAAATTATGTACACAAAATATATCCATGCTTTCCCTACCATGTTTGAGATGTTGAATAAATACATGAAGTTTAATATCCCCAAATCATTACAATATGAACTAAATGTTACTTGTTGCCGTTCCCTTATGCTTGAATGGTTTCTATGTCATTGCTATGAATAGTATATGTTGTCGGAATGCTAATAATATTAGAATATGAGATTTATGACTTGATTATAAGCATTCCTATTCATGATAGATATTATGATGACCATGTACTTCATGAAATCCCCCACTCATATATTATGGATTGTTATTGATGGTCGTGTACTCAAGAAATTTAAGTTGTGTCAGTTTTCTTCCATCAAGTCCTGGGGGTACTTGTACCCAAAAAATATAGTTGTGTGCCTAGATACATGTTATGTTTGCACGATACTCTCAGTCAAGCCATGATCTATAGAATTCAGTCAGTCATGTGACTCAGGAAAAACTCAAAAATCTCAGTAATCTCAATAGTCCAGTAATCTCAGTAATCTCAGTATTCAGTAACCTCAGCAACCTCAGTATTCACAGTCAATCTTAGTAACTTCAGTACTCTCAACCAATCCTCAGAACTCAGTACATTCCGTCAGTCATCAGAATCTAGTAAACTTTATTTAGCTCAGCTAAACATTACCACTAGTATCAGTCCAGTTAATCAGTATCAGTTCAGCTAATCAGTTCAGTTCAGTTATTCAGTTCAGCTCAATTATTTAGTTCAGTATCTTTTATATGGGAGTAGAAGTTAGCACCGAGTGAACCCAAGGATGGGAACTCACCTACCAGTTCAGGGTGTGATTCTTAGCAGTCATCCTTGTGTTCCAGAACTACGTAGCTAGTGTAGGTTGAGACATCTTAACCTGTTAGATTAGGTTTGATAAGGTGGCTTAACCTGTCAGTTTAGGGTTCCCACCGTTCTCATTTGAGTACCTGCCAGTATAGGGTTCTCACAGCTGTCCTTACCAGTGGCGCGGTATTGACACCCCTCCAGTCGGGGAAGAGATTGGACCCCAGCTTCGCTATTATAGTGTATTTCGGGCATGTCGGTTAGATAACTAATTCCCACAGTTTCAGTATCAGTCTCAGTAAAAGAACTCAGATAGTTCTTCAGGATATCAGGACTGTCAGATACAGTCAACTCAGATACAGTACGGAACTCAGCTAGTTCCATCAGATTTAAGACTGTCAGATACAGTCATTCATGCTATCAGTTATTAGAACTCATGTATCAGATATATCAGTTATCAAAATTCAGTTATCATTCATGATATGTTATCAGTAAATATATGTCATCAATATTCATACTCAGTAGTCATGTTATCATGAGCTCAGTTTCAGGACTGTTATATACAGTCAATCAAATCAGTTCTTCATAATCAGAACTATCAAAAACAATCATTCCTTTATTAGTAATATAGTATCAGTCTCCCAGTATTCAGTAATACAGTATCAGTTCCTCTCTTATTAGTGAATTACATATCAATATCAGTAAACTCAGTCATGCAGTAGATCAATATTAGTAAACTCAGTCATTAAGTATCTCAGCATCAGTAAGCTTATGTTGTCAGTATTTAGACTCAGTAGTCAGTATCACCACGAGTTTAGTTATAGTTACGTATGTATGTATGTATTCTCACATTCATATCAGTCAGCATTGTTCATGCATATAAACCCTTTAAATTTAGCCTACCTCACTCGTATACTCAGTACATTCAGTCGTACTGATGCATTCGCGCTATGGTGTTTTATTTGACGCCATAGGTACAGAGGCACGAGTTTCAGAGCAGCAGTAGCATTGAAGATTTCAGCGGTCAGTGCTCCTCTTTATTCGAGGATAATATTATTATTACTTTATTACAGTATTTTAGATTAGTTTATTCAGGTCATAGAGTTAGTTGGAGATATATTCCTTCAACTCCTTATTCAGTTCAGTTAGAGGTTTTCGGACTAGATGTCAGATTAGATGTTCAGACTTCAGTATTTATGTTCCTTTTTGGTATTGTTATACCATGTTTTTTAGATATGTATCATTATTGAACCTTATGGCCATACAGTTTATATTTCCGCATATTTTATGAGATATTATGTAGTTTATAGGTACAGATATCAGTCATGGGTTAGCTTGTGGTCCTTCGGGGTCATGAGCACCGTGTAGCATTTTGGTTCAGAAAATTAGGGCGTTACAAACTTGGTATCAGAGCCTAAGGTTCAACAGTGTCCTAGGAAGTCTGAAAGTTGCATCAAGTAGAGTCTTGTACATGGGCGTGTTGTGCACCACACTTATGTGCAGAAGGCTATGAGATGTTTTAGGAAAAATTTCCCTTCTTTCATGTCTCAAGATCGTTCTATAGCAAGTTTCTCTAAGGAACCCATGTATATTCATATCATGCACACCTCATGTTCACTTTACCTTACTTTTAAGGTAACAGAATTAGTGAAGTTCAAATTCCTAAAGATAGGGTTTTCTCAGACAGTCCCTACAGTCAGTTATGGGATTAGCAACAAACTCAAACAGTATCCCATCAGTTCATTATTATTCCAAGGTCATACAGATTTTATTTATGATCATGAGAACTCATTCTTAAACCCAGAAGTTTAGCAGTAGTAGAGTTAGGATAGTATTATTCTATCTGATTAGATTATGTATTCATGGGGATAGTTGTACCAATATGAATTAGTAGGTTTGAAAAGTGCTATCAGGCGAGAAAGAATTTAAGTTTATTGACTTGAAATTAAGCATAAAGGTGTGAATGTGATATTAGTAGTATATGAGGAAACAGAATCAGATGATGTGTTTAGTAAGACAAGCAGGTGTTGAACAAAATGTAGGTATGTGATAATAGATCAAGTGACCAAGTCAGTCCCTCAGACTCTATTAGTAGAGCTAGTATGGATAGAAAGCAGTAAGGGAAGACAATTCTTGACCCATCCTCATCTCAGTGTAGAGTTTTGCACCTCAGCTATCACAAAAAAAATCAACTCAGGAGTTGCATATCAAATCTATGGTCACGAACCAGACTCATGCATTTCTTTTTCCCATAAATCATGTATGATTTTCATTCCCAGTATAAGGGGTTCAGTTCCAGCTCCCTCAGTATTACGAATCATGTCCCACGAGTACAGAAACTCTAGACTCAGGTCATGCAGCTCATGACTCATGTATGCATATCATGATTTCCAGTATACTTAGCTTTCATGACTCATGCTATGCCCCTACAGATCAGATAAATTTAGACTACGTCATGTATATCCTCAGTTCAGACCTTATTGGTAAATCCAAGCTATTGATATTTTATTCCTCAAGTTTTAATCATGTGTCAAGTTTAGTTTGTATCTATTCATGTTTCAGGTCCTCCTGATTTACTCCTCCAGTTAGCTCTTCTTATGGAACAGTGTAGTGATGAGCAGTTATTTAGATAAGAGAAGATTGTTGCATGCTTACTTTGCACGAGAGTGTAGTTGTGAAGATAGGCTTGAATTTCATGATAAATGTGCAAGTAAACGTCTAGCAAGGGGTTGTATTTAGAAGTTGGGAAAGTACAAAGTGTAAGTGTACATTTAAATCCTTGACTTGTGTCAGTCCCCAGTATGTAGCCATCAAAAACTCAGTTGCCAACTTAATTATAGTTTCAGTATCCAGCACTCAGTGATCAGTGTTCAGTCCTTGAATTCAGTACTTCAACATCAGTCTAAAACTCAGTTACAGTGATAGTTCAGAAATCAATATTCAGTAAAGGACTCAAATAGTCCTACAAAACCATGGCTTCAGTTACCAGTTACTTAGCCTCAGAATTTAGTACTTATGTACTAGTTATAGGCTTAGTTATAATGTCATCTTCAGTTCAGTAACCAGATTTGAAACTTAGTTCAGTTCCAGACATGCTTGACCATAACATTCAGGTTGTCAGTACTCAGTTATCAGTATTTTAGTACCCCAGTTTATAGAATACCTCAGAACCATGTCGTACATTTGGTCTCGCATTCACAAATAATACAGACTTCATGAATCCATGCTCAGATACCTCATTCTACTCAGTTAGTACTTATCTCCTATGTATAAAACTCAAAAATCTCAGCCCAGCTATTCATACTAAGTACAGTTTAGATTTACAGATCCATTACTCAACTATCAGTTATTCAGTTAATCAGATAAGTTAGTATATTTATGCACTCGTGTTCAGCTTAGTTCATGTATCATGTCACAGTTTCAGATCCTAGCTATTCAGTCATGACTCAGTTCCAAGGTGTCTTGCGCATCGCCTTAATTCCCCTCAGTAGCTCATCCAAGTCAGTATTCTTTGAGGGACATAGTGTCGTAAGGGGGAGATACATCATACCCCTAAACTTTCATGACATAAACATGCTTCTCTATTTTCTTTTGATGAATCTAGTTTGGAGAAGGGGTACTCATAAGATAACCCTCAAGCTCCAACTTCAGTCGTGTGCCATGTTTTCAAGATTTAGTTCAGATCATGATATTCAGTATATCTACCAAGTCCCAAAATTATTTATGTTCTCATGTTTTCGATCATGCATATGGAGTAATTAATCTCAAACTTATCGGTATTTTCAGTTCAAGGTAACAGTTTTCCTTAAACTTACTCGTTCTCAGGTTCATATTTCAGTACCAAACTTGGTATTCAGTTCCATGCTCAGTTTTCAGTTCAAACTTGATACCTTTACCATTGCATGTTCATGAGTAAGTTTAGTCATGAATTCACCATCAGATATGCGTGATCGGCTCATCAGTACTTTCTGTCATGCATTCATGAATCATGTCAGTTATATAATCATACATCAGATATGCATGGATCTACCTTATCAGTTAAGCATCAGATATGCATTCCTATTTGAGAAACTCAGCTCACCAGAACACTAAGTCCTACATTCATAAATCAGTTATACATGCATCAGATATGCATGTTCAGTATGATATATTCATCAGTCACGTTAGTCATGAAATCATGTTCCATTTATTCATGTTTAGTTCATGTTCAGTTGGTCTTTCCCCCTCCCAGTCAGTTCCATTCGAGGATGAATGTTCCCAACTGAGAGATATTGTAATATCCCGCATGTTTCTAAGCTAGGAAGTGAATAAGTTTTCCTACGTATGAAACCTCCTATCCTGTGAGTAGTATTTTAGTGAATGAATTACAATGATTATCCTAGAAATAATATATCTTGTGATGCATTAAGCATGTTCATATGAGTCACTTAAGGTAATACAAGCTAAGAGTTTTTGAATCCATCAAGTTTTAGTGTTTGATTTTGTAAGAGTCATATTTGAATGAGTATAACTCGATATTAATGTGTTATTTCTCATATTTCTACCCATAAAATTATAGATAATTGAATTAGATTTCCAACAATACTAATTTTTCCTTAATCCAATACCCGAGCGAAAAGTTATGCCCATTTTCGTGAGAGACAGTAAGGGTATGTGATTGGTTAGACGCCACCCAACCAAACTTAGGCGATTGGTTAGGCGCCGCCCAAAATGGCTTGTGAAATTACTTGGGCGCCGCCTAATTCAGTTCTAAGTGCCAAAAATACTCCATTTTGAGTTAATTTGAGGGTAATTAAGTCTTTTAACACTCCTTACACGTCCCTAAACTTAACCCTACGAAATATATAGCTTCTAAAACCATTACAACCCTATTAACATCTCAAAGCTCATCATACAAGATCACTAAAAGAGAAAAACAACTAGGGTTGCATAATTAAGCTTGAAGATCAAATTTCAAGGAAAATTCTTCCGTCAATCATCAAGAACCTCCCTTCCAAGGTATGCGTAGTGTTCATCCACGGACTCCTTTTGTCCGTGGAGTTCAAGAATCAATCTTTAAAATAAAAAATCTTGGTTGGTTGTGGTTATATGATTATACCCATGTTGATGCTTGTTTGTTTTGTCATATAATAGTATCGTGAATATATATCTCATGAAAGTTATGTTGTTAGTTGAAAAATATGATCTTTAGATGGATTGATAGAATGGAAGTATGAAATCCACCTATGCTTTAAAGAATGCATGAAAGGTGTTCGATAAAATGCCTAGTATGTTAGAACTTCATATTTACATGATTTCATGATATCTAAATAACAAGTTCATGTTAGTCATACACTCCAATATGAATTTCCATGCAAATTATGTGTTGTTATTGTTGTGGTATAAAACACGTATGATAATGGAGATATAAATTATGTACCCAAAATATATCCATGATTTCCCTACCATGTTTGAGATGTTGAATAAATACATGAAGTTTAATATCCCCAAATCCTTACAATATGAACTAAATATTACATGTTGACGTTCCCTTATGCTTGAATGGTTTCCATGCCATTGCTATGAATAGTATGTGTTGTCGGAATGCCCATGATATTAGAATATAAGATTTATGACTTGATTATAAGCATTCCTATTCATGATAGATATTATGATGACCATGTACTTCATAAAATCCCCCACTCATATATTATGGATTTTTATTGATGGTTGTGTACTCAAGAAATTCAAGTTGTGTCAGTTTCCTTCCATCGAGTCCTGGGGGTACTTGTACCCGAAAAATATATTTGTGTTCCTAGAGACATGTCATGTTTGCACGATACTCTCAGTCAAGCCATGATCTATAGAATTCAGTCAGTCATGAGACTCAAGAAAAACTAAGAAATCTCAGTAATCTCAATAGTCCAGTAATCTCAGTAATCTCAGTGCTCAGTAACCTCAGCAACCTCAATATTCACAGTCAATCTGAATAACTTCAGTACTCTCAACCATTCCTCAGAACTTAGTACATTTCGTCAGTCATCGGAATCCAGTAAACTTAGTTTAGCTCTGCTAAACAATACCACTAGTATCAGTCCAGTTAATCAGTATCAGTTCAGCAAATCAGTTTAGTTCAGTTATTCAGTTCATCTTAGTTATTCAGTTTAGTGTTCTTCATATGGGAGTAGAAGTTAGCACCGAGAGAACCCAAGGATGGGAACTCACCTGCCAGTTCAGGGTGTGATTCTTAGCAGTCATCCTTGTGTTCCAGAACTACATAGCCATCGTAGGTTGAGATATCTTAACCTGTCAGATTAGGGTTGATGAGGTGGCTTAACCGGTTAGTTTAGGGTTCCCACCATTCTCATTTGAGTACCTGCCAGTATATGGTTCTCATAGCTGTCCTTACTAGTGGCGCGATATTGATACCCCTCCAGTCGGGGCAGAAATTTGACCCCAACTTAGCTATTATAGCGTATTTGGGGCATGTCGGTTAGATAACTACTTCCCATATATTTAGTATCAGTCTCAGTAAAAGAACTCAGATAGTTCTTCAGGATATCAGGACTGTCAGATACAGTCAACTCAGATACAGTACGGAACTCAGCTAGTTCCATCAGATTTAAGACTGTCAGATACAGTTTTTCATACTATCAGTTATCAGAACTCATGTTATCAGATATATCAGTTATCAAAATTCAGTTATCATTTATGATATGTTATCAGTAAATACATGTCATCAGTATTCATACTCAGTAGTCATGTTATCAGGAGCTTAGTTTTAGGAATGTTATATACGGTCAATCAAATCAGTTCTTCATAATCAAAACTATCAGAAACAATTATTCCTTTATCAGTAATATAGTATCAGTCTCCCAGTATTCAGTAATACAGTATCAGTTCCTCACTTATTAGTGAATTACATATCAATATCAGTAAGCTCAGTCATTCAGTATATCAATATCAGTAAACTTAGTCATTCAGTATCTTAGCATCAGTAAGCTCATGTTGTCAGTATTCAGACTCAGTAGTCAGTATCACCACGAGTTTAGTTGCAGTTACGTATGTTTGTATGTATTCTCACGTTCATATCAGTCAGCATTGTTCATGCATACAAACCCTTTACATCTAGCTTACCTCACTCGTATACTTAGTACATTCAGTTGTACTGACGCATTCGTGCTATGGTATTTTATTTGACGCCAAAGGTACAGAGGCACGAGTTTCAGAGCAGCAGTAGCAATATAGATTTCAGCAGTCAGTGCTCCTCTTCATTCGAGGACAATATTATTATTATTACTTTATTACAGTATTTCAGATTAGGTTTTTAGTTCATGGAGTTAGTTGAAGACATGTTCCTTCAACTCCTTATTCAGTTCAGTTAGAGGCTTTCAGACTAGATGTCAGATTAGATGTTCTGACTTCAGTATTTATGTTCCTTTTTGGTAATTTTATACCAAGTTTTTTAGATATGTATCAGTATTGAACCTTATGGCCTTACATCTTATGTTTTCGCATATTTTATAAAATATTATGTAGTTTACAGGTACAGATATCAGTTATGGGTTATCTTGTGGTCCTTCGGGGTCATGAGCACCGTGTAGCGTTTCAATTTCAAAAATAGGGGTGTTACAGATACTATCCCTTATTTATTGAGAGGGCTTTGGGTTTTAGTCATGGGAAATGACCAAAAGGTCCTTGGTTAACAGCTGGATAGTCCACTAGTGCCGGGGTACGACTTCCTCATACTGTTCACTTGGTAATTGTGACCTAGGGTATGAGTGGTACCCTAAATCATACCCTAGGCTTCTAATAGGTCAACCAGACTAGTTAGGGTACGACTAGACATCCCTGAGTCATATCCAAAGGGTACTAATTGTGACCTAACTCATTTAGACCACCCATAACCATAATAGTATACTTGGTTTGAGGTCTCTTTCTTCATGGTTGAGTTGCATACGACTCGTATGCATTGGTTATGATTGAGGGAAGGTCAAGTCATATAGAGACCAATATACCACCTTAGCATTCTGTCTAGGATATATATGAGAAGTAGGAGGAAGAAGGGTATGAGTCGTGACCAAGGGTACAACTCAAACCCTTCAATCATGAGCACTCCAGAGACATCCAAAGTAGTTGTTCTTTTAAGGGTTCAAGTATAGGTGCTTCAATTCTCCCCCACTTGGACCATGCATCCTCAATTTGAGGGAAGAGGAAATCATAAACACAAGTTAACACATCCACATACATCCAGGCAACCTTTACACAAGTTAGAAACAACACACAACAATGATACAACACAACACATATCATGATCATCACCAACCAACCAAATTTTTTTGCATGGCCGCATTTTTAGGTGTTTTACTATTCATTGAGTTGAGAGTTTCCTCACAGAAAATCACTAAATCATCGACAAAAACAAGATATGTTAATCCTAAGACCTTACACATAGGATGATATTTAATGTCTGTAAGGCAGATCATAGTTTTAAGAGTCCCTGAGAGCTACTCCATCAAAAAAACAAATAGAAAGGGAGAGGTAGGATCTCACTGCCTCAAGCTTCTTCTACCAGCAAAATACCCATAGCTCTCTCCATTCACCCTTACTGAGAATTTAGTGGTTGTGACACAAATCATAACTAGATTTACAAACTTCTCATAAAATCCAAAACACTATAAAAATTCCTCTAAGAAATTCCAATGTAGCGCCACGAGACTACCCCCTAGATATCACACGGTGCTTAGAACTGCAAGTGATACCAAGATAACTAATGATACTAGATAATTCATGAGCAACTGAATAAAATACAAAAAAAGATTGAAAATAATAAGTTGTAGAGATATCTTTAGCTGAATTTGTTCAATACTATAATGTTTAAAACGCTTACATCACTAGATTATACAAAAGAAACTGAAATTGAAATTGAATATATAAACTCTGACTGACTATCCCTGAAATCTCAACTAATTTTGATTATAGGTAGACAAGACATGACCCTCATCTATCCCTAATTAATAAAATTGAATAAAAATAAATTACTAAATCTACAAATTGACTGGAGTCCCCAAATAAAGAGAACTCATCACCTGCTGATGAGAAGCTGCAAACTGCCTGACCATGATATTATGGCTGCAACTAGTACCTACATTATGAAACAACGTAGCCACACAAACATATATGTGGTCAGTACTTTTGGAATAAACTGAGTAAGTGAGGGTGAATGCAATAAGTAAAAATAATCAATGCATAACCTTAAAACATGCATGCTAAGTGTATACAGACTCACCAAGAGACTAAAATAAATTGAAAGATGAAATATCATATAACATTAATAACAAAGCACAATCTTATCAACTGGGTGAGTCACTATACTTAGTTTCTGAAATTGTCTTTTCTGTGGAATAAGTAAAATTGAAGCTGAACATACTTTCAAATCATACAGGCTAAGTGTAAAAAGACTCACTTTGACCATAAGTAAACTGAAAGATGAAATATCATAAAGAATATCTCAAAAAATAAAATCTAAACAAAAACTGTGAGTTGTTACACTTAATTTCTAAAATCTTTACTTCTATGAGAGATTCTCATAATCGACATAAACAATGTGAGCTAGCATGGAGTTCAACGTCTGATCCACGTTAAGAAGGCGGTTCTACCCTTGCTATCAAAATAAAAATTGAACTGAACTGGAGTGATCACTAAACTGGCGAGGCCTTTGAACCTACAGTGGTATCTAGTTTCTGAGAAATAGGATGTGTTCAACCCACATTCCCCTCTAGGTGATAAAACTAATCCCAATATATATATATATTTATAAATAAATATATATATATATATATATATATATTATATGCTCATACTTATGGAATTCACCTTAAAATGAGCATATGGGTTTATAAATCTGAAAATCAATCATGCTTCTATTAATAAATCATACTCATGAATAACTTTGGAAATTTTATATCATGTCTGGGATCAAAAGATCAAAACTAAAATCGGATTCATACTGTATTAAGCTTGAAAACTGAAATAGTAAGTCTAAACTTATTGTAAACTGAGAGAATCATGATAAATTCATATGCTCTTATTTGCAAACTGACTAAATCATATTAAAGATCATGTACATTCATCAACCCATGAAAATTCATGTCAAAATACAGAAATTCATCTCATAATAATAGTCATGCAAGTTAAAACATAAATAAAAGTAAGTTCTTGAGCTTAATGAACTTTAATCACACGGGAACATCAAAATGTCAAAAGCATAAAAGTAGGTGTAAACCCTAGTCATGAAATCTTTAGAAATTCATGAAAAAAATTAACTTTTTGGGCACAAGGATAAAATGTTATCCTTTTTCCAATCCCACATACCTGAACTTGATGAACTTTTTGAGAGAAACTTGAATTGAAGCCTTGAAAGTTGAACTTTGGGAAAAACCCTAATTTTGTATCTCTTAAGAGTGGAGAGGAGAATGAGCATTAAAAACTGACTAATAATGAGTAAAGAATATTTATTGGGTGATTTAAGTCAAGGGGGAGGGTTGGAGTTGAGGAAAAGACCAAACTACCCCTAAGAAAACTAAAAGAAAATTGTAGGAATTATTAGTTGGCAACGGGAGTTGACAACCTGTCAACTAGTTGATGGCTCGTCAACTTAGGTCATCAATATCTTACTGATTTTGAGATTTTCTGGTTAAGGTTGACAATGAGAGTTGACAAATCGTCAACTAGTTGATGGATCATAAACTTAGGTCGTCAATCTCTAGCAGACAGACACTCTCAAGTAAAATGAGCATAACTTTCTACTCTGATATTGGATTAATATGAAATCAAAGACGTTGGAAAGAAGACTCAAAGATTCTTAATTTGGTGCGTCTTAAGCATAAAAATCCTACATATTATATAATTTATGCTCGTTTAAAGTTGACCTTTGTAAGCTCAAATACTAAAACTCAATCGACAACAAATGCTCTCAGCTCAAATTTGCTCTAAATGCTTCCTATGACCATGGTTCGCATCGAAAAACACTTTACACACTAGGTAAATGATCGTGACACTTATCTTTGATTAAAAATAATTAATTTTGGGCCTTTAAACATATGAGAAATGGTTAGAAACTTAGCTAGGAGTTTGTAGGGCATTACATTATCTGCCCTTGGTATCATTCGTCCTCGAATAAAGACTGATATTCGGATGAAAAAAATGTAGTTTCTCTCTTGAAATTGAATTTCTAAAATTGATCATGTCTCATAACTAGAATCACCTCTTAACAGGGTACTGACTCAGCTGATACATATGGAACATGAACACAATATATAGGAATCATATGGAATAATGTAGACCTGACATTAGTAAAGCGCAATGCTTGGTGAAAAATCTATTACTATAGCTGAATCATTGTTAGGAGTGATAAAATACAGATACTAGGCCATCATGTCTTCTAATGAAGGATATCGCTAAGGTGAAAAGATAAACTTCTAACATGAAACTGATTTCTGAGCTAACTTGATTGACTATAAAGAGATGATTTATACTTAGAGTTTAGAACTCAATTGAAGCGTTGATAAGTGGTGATTTTAGCACTCATTCTCACTTATCATTCGTGCACATTACCTTGTTTGGAATAAATCAATGAGACATAATTATGATTAAAAGCTCTAATATCCACTCCTTGCAAGCACAGATTTGAGGAGATAGAAAGATGTGGATCGGAGCTTAAAATGATCAAAAGGAATCAAGAAAGTTCTACTAATGACTCACATTTCGGCTGAAGATGGGAATACTAATAATATGGCTACTCAAACTTCGCAAATAGCGTACAAAGTGTCCCCAAATTTATAATTTACAATTTACAATGCCACAGGTACTTAGACTTCCCTTGCATTCTTGACATTTATGCTATGGGTACTCAAAATTCCCATGCACCTATGTCTCAAAACCCAAACACGACACTTTACCCTTAAGAATGTCGTTACTCAATCTATCATAGGGAAAAGTTCATCCACAGCTATGAAAACCCTAGTAGCCTCGCCATACCCCTAACTCAAAGGCCTGAAATACCCTCACTGAAGTAAATTTAAGAAGTATAAGGGATGATAAAGGCTCCCGTAGATAATATGAAGTGTAGGAATCTGATGCCACGATTTCATCAATATGTCCATAATCGCACTGTCACGATCGCGGTCTGCTCTCCGCGATCATGGTAACTGAGATTGAATTCCCCTATTTTTGCTTTATTTTTTGATTTTTTGCACAGTGGCTAGTTTTCCAGCTTTATTTTCCTCTATTTTTCTGGGCACACTACTTATGTTTAAAGACCTACAAAACATCAAAAAACACAGTATGAGTCAAAGATGGGCTGCCTCCCATCAAGCGCCTAATTTAACGTCGAGGCATGACTCTCACCTTTCACCATATAGCATCTTTGAATTTAACACACTCCACCTTGGCCACCATAGGGATTTTCATTATAGTGCTTCACCCTTTTACCATTGGCTACAAATTTCTTCCCTTCATTATCTTCCAATTCAATGGCACCACTTGGGTAGACATTAGAAATCATAAATCGTCCTGACTATTTCGAATGGATCTTCCCTGCGAGGAGTTTTAAATGAGAATTGTAGAGGAGTGCATTCTCTCTAATATGGAATTCTCACCATAATATTTTTGCATCATGGCATTTATTTATTTTCTCCTTATTTAACGCCGAACTCTCATAACCCTTTAGTCGGAACTCCTCAATCTCATGGAGTTGTGTCACCCATGCCTCGGATGCTTCTCCCCAATTCATATTCAACAATTTTAAAGCCCACAAAGCCTTGTACTTAAGCTTGAAAGGTAAATGGCATACCTTTCCAAACACCCAATAAATAGGAAGACATTCTAATTAGGGTTTTGTAGGACATTCTGTATGCCCAAAGCACTTCATCAAGTTGTCTTGGCCAATTTGTGCGGCCTACATTCACCGTCTTTTCTAGTATGACCTTGATTTCTCGATTTGAAACCTCCACCTGACCACTCATTTGGGGTGGTATGAAGTGGAAACTTTGTCCCTAACCCTATACTTGTCAAGAAGAGCACCAAACACTCGATTGCAAAAATGTGAGCCGTCATCGTTAATGATGGCCCGAAGGGTGCCGAACCTTGTGAACATATGTTTTTTCAGGGATGAAGTAACACATTTGCTCTCATTAGTAGGGAGTGAGGTGGCTTCCACCCAATTGGAGACATAATCAACTGCTACCAAAATGTATTTGTTCCTAAATAAACTCACAAAAAGACCCATGAAATAAATTCCCCATACATCAAAGAGCTCCACTTCAAGGTTAGGCTTGAGGAGCATCTCATACCTTCTTGAAATAACACCATGCATTTGACATTTGTGAAAATATTTAATCCATTCAATGGTGGTTCTATGCATGGAAGGCCAATAAAATCCACATTGGAGAATCTTAGCGGTAATCCAGATTCCTCCATGGTGACTGTCATAAGGCGGAGAGTGACAAGCTTCCAAGATATCATTTATTTCAATATCCATGATACACTGCCTAATAAATCCATCGGAACATTCCTAAAACAAAAATTGGTCATCCCATAAATATCGCTTTGCATCAAACAAAAACTATTTCTTTTGATGGTAACTTAGTCCCTCGGGGAATACACCACTTGTTACATAGTTGGCGAAGTTGTCACGCTATGGTGTATTATTCCCCTCAATGGACATGATCAATTCATTGGGGAAAGCATCATAAATTTCTATATTCCCATGCTTTACATTGTGGCCTTCAAGTCGAGAGAGATGATCGGCCACTTAATTCTCACACGTTTTTTGGTCTTTCACCTCAAAGTTGAACTCTTGTAATAGAAAAATCCACCTATTTAAAAATGGCTTTGATTATTTCTTATCCATGAGATACTTAAGGGTGGAATGATTCATGTGCACCACTACCCTCGTGCCTAACTAATATGCCCAAAACTTTTCAAAGGCATATACAACCGCTAACAATTCTTGCTCAGTGATGGTGTAGTTGTGTTGGGCGTCATTCAAGGTTTTGCTTGCATAGCAGATAGGATGAAAGAGCTTATCTTTGTGTCTCCCTAGAACCACACCTAATGAAATACCACTTGCATCACATATTATCTCGAATGGGGATGGCCAATTCGGAGCTACAATAATAGGGACCGAAATGAGCAATTCCTTAATATGTTTGAAAGCTTTCAAACATGCCTCATCAAAGTGGTATTTAGATTATTTCTTAAGAAGTTTACACATGGGGTGTGCTATCTTGGAAAAATCCTTGATGAAACATCAATAGAACCCGACATAGCCAAGGAAACTTTAAACACCTTTTACGAAAATGGGAGGTAGGAGCTTGGCAATAACCTTAACCTTGGCTTGATCAACTTGAATTCCCTTTCCCGATATATAGTGGCCTAAGATGATCCCTTCTTTGACCATGAAGTGGCACTTCTCCCAATTCAAGACAAAGTTTGTTTCCATGTACCTTTCAAGCACTTTGTTCAAATGTTTGAGGCATGACTCGAAAGAGTTCCCCACTACCGAGAAGTCATCCATAAACACTTCTATATAGTCTTCAACCATATCCGTGATTATTGAAAACATGCAATGTTGAAAGGTTTCCAGGGCATTACACAACCCAAAGGGCATTCGCTGCAAATGTATCATATGGGCAAGTAAAATTTGTCTTTTGTTGTTCCTCTGGGGTGATACAAATTTGATTGTACCCCGAGTACCCATCCAAGAAACAATACCATCATTTCCCGGCAAGCCTATCTAGCATCTAATCCATGAAATTCATTGGAAAATGGTCCTTCTCGGTCCATGATTTCAATTTCAATAGTTCATACACAATCTCCATCAGGTGACCGATCGAACAGGGATGAGATCATTCTTTTCATTTTCGATTACCGTGATGCCACCCTTTTTTGAAACATATTTTACCGGGCTCACCCAAATGCTATTGGATATAGGATATATCACTCCCATGTTGATCCACTTTATAATTTCCTTTTTTACCACCTCTCGCAAGGGTTTATTTGATATTCTTTGGTGATCCACACTCGGTATGTGATCTTGCTCAAGTTTAATTTTGTGCAAACAAATACTGAGAGCTATTTGATGATATTCACTATGGTCCAACCAATGACCCGAATGGATTTTTTTACCACCAACTTCAATGCTTCTACTTGAGAGGGGTTGAGTTCACTAGCAATGATAATTGGTAAAGTATCACCCTTCCCAAAGAACAAGTATTTGAGATGGGGTGGAAAGGGTTTCAATTTGACCTTGGGAGGTTCAAGGATAGATGGTTTTGCAGGTGGGCTTTGACAATATTTTAGATCAAGATCCAACTTAACCAGGTTCTTGGTGTGAAACCCAAGCCCAGTTATAGATGTTACCACCTCATCATACTCCTCAACATCATCTCTTTCACAATTTCATAGCACCACAACCAAAGGATCATTCAATAAGGTCATATCAATATTGTTTGACACTTCCCTATCAATAACATCAATCTCCAAGATAACTTATAAGTCTATTGGTTTTCATGAACTTGAAAACATTGAAGGATACCTCCTCACCATTCAATCTAAACTTCATCTCTCCGAACTCCACTTCTACCAAAACCTTCCCGATAGCTAAAAATGGCCTCTCAAGGATAATAGGAATTTCGACGTCCATTTCACAATAAAAAAAAACAAAGTCGGCTGGGAAGACGAACTGGTCCACTTTTACTAGAACATCATGGAGGACTCCCATGGGATTTTTGATGAATCAATCGGCCATGAGAAACTTTATTTTGGTGGGATTTTGCTTTCCTAATCCAAGCTTGTGAAATATAGCATAAGGCATGAGGTTCACACTTTCTCCAAGATCACTTAATGCCTTAGCAAATATGAATGCGCCAATGGTGCATGAGATTGTAAAAGCACCGAGGTCCTTCTTCTATTCCACATATGTTCTTGTCATAATGGAACTACAATGGTGTGTCAGTTCTATTATTTCATCCTCTACAAGAATCTTTTTATATATCAAATCCTTCATAAATTTAGCATACCTCAGCATGTCTCGCAACGCCTCAATAAGAGGAATATTAATAGAAAGGGTACTAAATTTATCAAAAAACTTGTTGAGCTTATCATGTTTTCCCTTTCTCAAGGACCATTTTGGGAAAAAAGGATGAATGGGGTTTGATGGCATAGAGACAATTTGACAATCGTTAACTATTGGCTTTCCTATCAATAACTCACTTAACTTTGTCTCTTCATCATTAGACCCTTTTCTCTTCACTTTTGTCTCCTCTCTATTTTGCAGTTCTTTACTCTGCTTCTCCATGAGATACTTTGATATTTGTCTTATTTTTGCCTCTAGTTATTGGATAGAGGTGGAGTGAGATATAACCATTTGGTGGAGCATAGAGAATTCACTTCGAATCTCATTAACCATTTTGCCAGTCCTCTCAACACTACTCAAAATCCAAGCCAAAATATCTTTATCGATTTCCTCTTTCCCTTCACATGTGACATGATTAGACTTTCCCAGTTCTGACCTTGATTCTCGTCTTTTCCTTATGGGACAAGAAGGAAGACCTCCAAGATCTTAGGTACTGCATCTAACTTGTCACCAATCACCTATTCCTCCGCGTCTTCACCAAGGTCAACTTTTTTAACACTTATCACACTTACACTTTCCATTTGGTAACCCAACATATGCTCAAGTAGAAGTTTGAGGCATGACATCACTTTGACCATCTTCACATCAGTCTCTTCCACTTCATCTTTTTTATCGTGGAACACAAAGGACGAGGAAGGAGCTTCCATGGCTACCTTGGTATCCTTTATGTCCCAACCCTTACACCAAATTGAAACTTGGTCTAAGACTTTTGAAACAATCCCACATGGCGAGTTGATGAATGATCCACCGGATGCATTGTCCACTATTGCCTTATTTTGTTGGTACAATTCCCTATAAATGGTTTGGAGAAGCATCTTCTCCGGCATCTCATGGGTGGGGCATTTTATAAGTGTTTCCTTGAATCTTCCCCTAGCATCGTACCATGGTTCTACGTGCTATTGGCAAAAATAAACAATCTTATCCAGCAAATTTAACATCCTAGATGGTGGGAAGTATTGACATAAGAGGGCCTCTATGAGACTTTTCCATAAAGTAATAGATTCGGTGGGAAAAAACCTTAGCCATATCACTACCTTTCCCATGAGAGAGAATAGGAAAAGGTGTAATCGGATAGACTCGTGGAATATATGTGCAACATTGAATGGAGCACAGACTTCCACGAAGCCCTTTAAGTGGGCATTCAGGTCTTTATGGGCTTCACCCTTAAAAAGTCTCTTCAAGTGGAGAAATTGCATCATTACACTTGTAACATAAAATACTCCATGCTCATTGGGGGGGAGGAAAATATAAATGGAAATTTCATGATCTCCGTCCCCAAGATAATCTGAGTCCTCGAGACTCATGATGATTTGGAAATAATACTGTTTACCTAATCAAAGATCAGAAACAACAAGGAAATTAAATTAAATTCAATATGGGTGCACCCAAGTAAAAATCACACCGCGCAGGTAAAATCTATATTTCACTCCCCAGCAACGACGCCATTTTTTATAACGCTCAACTCACTCTCATGTTTTAAGGGTGAGGTGATCGTTGTCAATATTCCAGCTAGAGTTTGGGTCGAATCCACAAGGAGCGAATTATAAATTTCAAGTCCTATGGGTGTTCTAATTTCTAAAAGGTTACCAGGAATAATAATAAACACGACATGTAAAATAAAATGGAGGGATTTAATTTGGGATTGGTTTGTAATTATTTTAGACTAACAATGCACGAATATAATACTTTTGATTTGAAATCAAGATTTGAGAAGATCTTGGAATTATGTCTACCTAAAGGTAAAGCATGTGGGTTGATGATAGTTTAGTATGAAGCTTAGTTCATAACTAAAGGATAGGTTAGGTCAAAAGTCATTGTGGTCAATCTTTAAATAAAACCACAACGATTTCACCCATTGGCTATTTCGAGCACCTAACAAGTGTACAATTCATAATCACCCAAAACCTCAATCAAGTATTCCAATTTCTAGGATAATGCTCTTGACATGATTTACACTCCAATTACACTTATATCTAAGATTGCAAAAGGAAGTAATCCATAGGCTTAATTGTCCACCATTGTCTTGTCCCCCTATAACCATTTTTCAAGGATGTAATGGGTTACTTCGTGTTCACCTTCATCCTTTTTTCAAGGATAATGAAAGGTTTCTAGAGTTTAGGGTTTTCACGCATCAAACCCAATCGGAGATTTGGGGTTTTCACCCATAAATTCTAACTCATCAACTCAAGCAATAGTGAAATCCATACTCAACAACTAAGAATCATGCAAACACAACAACACCAACACACAATTACACTTTAGTTCAACATAATCCCAAGACTAAAGAAATTAGCTACTCATGAGATAGGAGAAAAGACTTTTACCAAGTAATTCTTCCATGGCATCCATAATAATAGAAGGTAATATAATCTTCAATTCCACACTTCAATTTCACTAATTTTCTCTTGGAATAATAATTACAATGACTACGAACAATCAATTTTTCACCCAAAATTCTAGGGTTCTTCCTCTTTTTCTCTCTTACCTTCTCCTCAATTTTCTTTCTCACCCCTTTACAAAAGTGTTTGAATCCTCTATAGAAGTCTTGAATCACCTATCTGAATTGACCACAATGCCCTTGCTCATTTATCCCACTGATCTGCGATCGCGAAGCGTTGACTGCAATCCCGCAACTGCGGTCGCATCCATGATTGAGCGATCGCGGTATGGTGGCTGACTTGATAAACTGAGATTGCGTTCCTCTAACTACAATTACGTTACCCGAGGCTATGTACTTTCTCTGCTTATACTACTAAAAATGCCAAAAATCGACGGCCAACGCCATTTTTTTGGGCAAAAGCGATGGCCAGCGTCGCTTTTTTGGGTAAAAGCGACGAAAATCTGTCACTTTTTTTTGTCTAAAAAAAGGGCATTGTTTTTTTTGGAAACGACGGCCTGTGTTGCTTAATTACGACGGACAGTCACTTTTAGAAAAAAAAATTTAGTTATTTTTTAAAAAAGTGACGTTGTACATCACTTTTTGTTCAACACATGATGAACAAAAAGCGACGTTGTGCGTCGTTTTATTAAAAAAATATTATTTTTTAGAAAAATTGACACTGTCTATCGTAATTTGAGAAAAATAAAATATATTTTTAAAAAAAAAAACCGACGTTGGTCGTCACTTTTTGTTCTTCATAATGAATAAAAAGTGACGTTGGTCGTCGCTTTTAGTTCTTATAATGATAAAAAGTGACGGCCGTCGTCGCTTTTTGTTCTTCATAATGAATAAAAAAAGCGACGGTCGTCGTCGCTTTTCTGTATTTTTTTAATGCAGAAATCTGCATTTTCTGCATCCCACCTGCTAAATAAAAATGCAATTCAATATATACATCCCTCATGCAACACACATTATTACAATAATCATACAACACACTACATCAACAAATTATTTAAGCAATTCAAATCAACGACGCTTAAACAATGAAACCAACAAAATTTAAAATACTTAAACACTCCTAAAGATTTTTCACTAAATTAAAAGCTAAGTTAAAAAATATCTAAAAAATTATCTAAAAGTCAAGTCCAACAACCCAACAATAAGGAGTAACCCCAACAAACTCCTCATAACTCTTTGTTTCCTCTTCGCTACTTGAATCAGGAGCAACGGCCTGTGTCAAGGCACGTCTAAGATGTGCAATATGATGTGACATAGAAGCATGTCTCTAAAAAATTGTAGAAATGGCCTGATCGTGCTTTACCAACCAACAACACATTGTCTGAAAATCAATTGACTAGTGTTATATGATATTATATTACTAGTATATATATATATATATTAAAGTTAACTAAATAATAATTAAATCTAATATACCTTTAACTCTTGAAACATGGCTTATTTAGAGACTATTGGAATGTACCACCACTCGTGCAAAACATATGTAAAAAGTTTCCTAACGCTCTCCCTTACAACCTCATTAACTTTTTTTGATGTGGGATACCACCTATAAATAACATAATAAGTATGTAAGCTTGAATATTTTATTAATGAAAAAAATAAACCTATCAATTAAAAAATAAACTTATGAAGATCCATCAGGCTCGATAAACACTCTACCAAGCATGTCCGTATCTCCAAGAATTAGACCAATCAAATTTTCATCAATATCTTCTTCTACAAGAGGAGGTGCACCAATTTAAAGTCATGAATTCACATTTTCAAATGATTATACTTTACTAATTTCAAAACACAAGTTCATCTTTCAAGTAGCTACACTAAACCATTTTCAAGTCACTAATTCACTTCTCAAGTAACTACACTTGATTAATTTGAAGTCACTATTGCACATTTCAAAACACTACATACAACCATTTTCAACTCTCTAACTCACTTCTCAAGTTACTAAACTTAGCCAATTTCAAGTCATGAATTCACATTTCAAGTATTAACACTAAACCAATTTCAAGTCATGAATTTAGATTTTCAAGTGATTACACTTTACAAATTTCAAAACACAAGTTCACCTTTCAAGAACTACACTAAACCATTTTCAAGTCTGTAATCCACTTTTCAAGTGATTAGTACACATTTCAAAACACTACACTTAACCATTTTCAACTCTCTAATTCACTTTTCAAGTGACTAAACTTAACCATTTTCAAGTCATGAATTCACATTTCAAGTATCAACACTAAACCAATTTCAAGTCATGAATTCACATTTTCAAGTGTTTACACATTACGAATTGATGCTTAACCATTTCGTCCTTTAATAATCCTTATAACTTATTTGACTCATATAATTATCTAAGACACTCATGAGATCATTTACTTAACTTCCACTTCATTTTATCCATTATGAGGTCCTAAAATTCTGTTATCTCTCAAAATTTTCAGAAAATTTTGCCAGAGTTTCCTTTGTAAATAGGCCTATCGCAAACCTGTTAGCTAACCAGAATACATATAAATACGCTTCAGAGAGTGTTACAACAAATATGTTATTCAACTTATAATACACAAGGCTCCACTTGGCCTTATAGTCAAATGTTACGTACAATCAACACTATAACTTACCTAATATTTTACCTTCGAATGCTGCATTCATATAAAATAAAGGGACGCATGCTAAAATTACTGAACAAGCAATTTCATAATGGCCAAATTATGTGTTGTAAAACAACTACTTCAATTAACACCCAAGACAATAAGAATTTCAAAATTAAAAGTAGAACATTGACAAACACAAATGACAGAGAATTAGACAAAAGAAATCAATCACTTTTTGTTAATTTTGAATTCAAAATCTGTCAAAGAAAAGGGAAAAAGAGGCAGAATATAATTAAAATCAAACATAGATATTTAAACATTTGGTCAAACCTAGGATGGGTTGAAGGCTGTGGCGGTGGGGCTGCCGGTGCTGATTCATTGTTCGGCGGTGGCATATCTCGTCGAAGGAAGAGAAATAGAGGCAGCGATGATTTCGGTGAGGGCCATTGTTGGCTCATCGGTTGGTCGTTGCTGAGGTCGGTTGGAGCGGTGGAGAGGTGGACGAAGACAAACGAGAGATCGGAGAAGAGGGTCACCGGCCAACCGATAGGCTGCTCCAGCGGCGGAAGCCATGGTGGATTTAGAGAGAAGGGAGAAAGTATAGAGAGAGAAAGAGTAGGGGGTGGAGGCTGTTTTTAGAAAATTAGGTTTAGGGTTTCTTTGGTCTTAAAAGGAAAGAAAGGGATCCTTTGATCTTAGTCGTTGAATTAGTTTTGATCGATGGCTGAGATTTAAAGGTTTGAATAATTAATCAAAATTTAAATATAATTTTAAAATGAGTCACCAAATTGGCTTTGATTGTAATAAAAAGACTAAAATTATAATGACGGGTAAAAATTGAGGCTAAAAGATAAATAACTTAGGCAAAGATTTCAATTTAGGCTATTATTAAAAAAATATTAGGGATAATAAATAAATAAAAATAACAATAACAAATACTAAAAATAATAATAATAATAATAAATAATAAATAATAAGGAATACAAATTGACTTGAATTGTAGTATCGGGGGGTCAAAATTTAAAGATTTAAAGATTGAGAATTTGATCAAAATTTGCATAAATTTTCAATTGAGTCACAAATTGACTATAATTATAGTATCGGGAGGTCAAAATAATAAGACATCGATATCAAAATAAACTAAGCATGTAAAAATTATCGTTATATAAAATTATCGATAGTAGTAATAATAAAGACAATGCATTTGTAAATTGTGAGTGTGCACATTTACGTAAAACTAAATAAATATTAATAAACTGTGAAAAATAATAATTTAATAAATGTGAAAATGATGAGAAAAATAGTAGGACGTCGACATTAAAATAAACGAAGCATGTAATAATTAATGTTGCGTAAAATTACTATATAAAATAGCAGCCTGAGAGGGGGATCGTGAGGTCAAAATTGGGTGTCAACATAATTAAACCGATTTAGTCCCACAAATTAGGTTTGTAGAGGGTACAATGTACACAGACCTTCTCGAAAACCTATTCAAGCTTGAAGATTCTTGTAAAATAAAACACATCATGTAAGATTTTTGTTGCAATTAAGATTTCATTTTTTTTGTTAATTAGTTGCTACTAGTTCTATTCTACACATATTTTCCTATTGGTTAAACCGAAAACTGAACCGTTAAGGACTAAAAATCAATAAAACAAAAACCGATAAAAAAATACCTTATTGATTTGATTAGTGGTTTAACTTATTTAAAAAATGATAACCGATAAACCAAATCGATAATATTTAAAATCAAATCGAATCGACCGATGCACTCCCCTAATTTCATGAAAAAAATAGTGTAAATTGATTTTAATATTGACCATTGATCAAATATGATGAACGGTTGAGATTAAAATTGCGTAGATGGGTCAAATTGGGATTAAAAATTAGGTTAAAAAAATATTGAATTGGAGATTTCGATTACGTTAATACAACGTATTAATATGATGAATTGTCGGTTAATTGGCTTCATCATTATAACTTCAATAGTGTATTATTACCTCGATCATATGATTTTAACGTATTATTCAAAATATTTGGATATATATATATTCAGTTAGCTAGATTTTAACTATATACATCACATACACGAGTGTATTACCTCGTAATACAGTGTATTTTATTTCTACTCTGATGAATTATCTTTTAATTTAGCTTACATTATTATATTATAATTTCAAAAATATATTATTACCTTGATCAATCGATCGTATGACATCAATGTATTCAATATATATAGTTGATTGACTATAAAATTCACAATATGTACTAGATATATCACATACACATGTAAATTATATCGTAATACAACATTTTGTATATATATAATGATAAATTATCATTTAATTTAGCTTATATTATTATATTATCACTTCAACTGTTTATTTTTTTTATCAATTGATCGTATGATATCAATGTATTCAATATATAATTGAATGCATTTAATTTTTTTAATATAAAAATTATTTATTTAATAGTAAATCAAAAATCAAATATCGAAGGACAGTGTCGTTTTCATAAAGTTAATTTATTTAGTTTTAACAAAAGCAATGTTGTCCGTCACTTTTTAAAAAAAAATAAAAAAAATTAAAAATATTTACAAATTGCAACGGACAACATCGCTTTTCTAGAATTAATATTTTAAAAAATAAAAATTATAGCAACGTTGTCCGTCACTTTTAATAAATATAAGAAAAATAAAAATTAAATTTAAAAAGCGACGAACAACGTCGCTTTTCAAAAATTAATTTTTATTTAGTTTTAAAAAAAGCGACGTTGTCCATCACTTTTTCTAAAAATAAAGAAAAATTAAAAATAATTACAAATTGCAACGGACAACGTCGCTTTTCTAGAATTAATCTTTTAAAAAATAAAAATTATAGCGACGTTGTCCGTCGCTTTTAATAAAAATAAACAAAAATAAAAATTAAATTTAAAAAGTGACAGACAACGCCGCTTTTCAAAAGATTAATTTTTATTTAATTTTAACAAAAGCGACGTTGTCCGTCGCTTTTTGTAAAAAATAAAAATAAATAAAAATAATTACAAATTGCGACGGACAACGTTGCTTTTCTAGAATTACTCTTTTAAAAAATAAAATTTATAGCGACGTTGTCCGTCGCTTTTAATAAAAATAAATAAAAACAAAAAATAAATTTAAAAATCGATGGACGACGTCGCTTTTTAAAAAATAATAATTATTTTTTTTAATAAATTACGACGCTCTCCGTCTCTTTTATTAAAAAAATAATAAATTATTTTTTAATTACTTGGCACAAAAATTTACGAAAAAAGCGACGGATATTAAGACGTTGGCCGTCGCTTTTAATAAAAAATAAATAAAAATTAAAATTAAACTAAAAAAGTGATGACCAACATCGCTTTTCTCGTCACTTTTTAAAGCGACACAGTCCATTGCTTTTTTTTGCGTCGCTTTTTGGCCATTTTTTAGTAGTGTTAGATGACTGCAATCGTGATGCTCAAACCACAACCGCGTTTACCGAGGCCATTTCTTCTCTGAGTCATTAGTAGCACTTTCTTGATTTCTTTTGATCATTTCAATGTCTGACCCATATCATCCTTGAAAAAGGGATGTGGAGGCCAAAGCAATGATAAATAATTATGTGTTTAGTTTGCTAATTTTTTACTATCTTAGACATAAAGGTGATTGTGAAGTTAACTATAATATGGGTATCATCTTAGAAATAGGGATGTGTAGATTGAGGTAATGGTTTCCAATTATTGAACACACCCGTTAGGTATTCGAAAGAATCAACGGGTGAAAGTTTAGTGTTTTGTTGAAAGACTAGCATCAAAACCTATAACCAAACCTATCCACACTTGATATACTAATAATGAAGTTAGCTATTAGCATCCGCATGGCACTCCCTTATTAATGCATAATCCGAAGATCCGTGCATAATTGTTAAAACTCTAATTATTCATAGTCCCAAATTTATACTAGAAAAACCCAAAAAGAAACATTAGTGTAGACACTTGTCTCCCCCACTTTTATCTTTTTGTACCATTGGTTTGAATCTAACTTGTATCTATTATTTCAAATTAACTTGATTTCCACTCACCTTGATCCTCGTGGATTCGACCCTGACTCCAAAGTTGGGTAAATATATTGACAACGACCGCCTTGCACTTAAATTGACGTGTAAATTGAGTGTTATCAAGCATTCATGACATGATCGTACATATAGAACAAAAGCAAGAATAGGATTACTAAGACTTAGTTGATAAAAATGTTTACTTTCAAGTTTATCTACACTTCTCAAATACTCTCTCAACTATACCTTTCCTCTTAAATGCTACACTTCATTTGATGCAACTTATAGCCTTCACATGGGTATAGGTGACTACTTCTACCAAAGTCTGAGTTGAACTACATACTCCCACCATGTTCAAGCCTATCTAGAAGCCACAACATACTACACATAACGCAATAATATTAGTCTAAACATGGGATTTATTATCTTTTGTTTTTGGAAAGCTCTCATCTCAAGAATAACACTCCTTACCACTTTAACAACTAACTAGAAGCTCTTATTAGGAATTTACTAGCACATAGTGCATTAATCTACTTATATACCAACATGACATTCAAACCTATCATTATAACTACATATGAACATCTAGGCAACCAACCCACCTAGGAATTTTTTTGTCATATCCTCCAATACCTCTATCAATAAATTTTTTCATGCATTATCCATAAAAACGCAAACTGAGAATCCTCAACTAACTATGACATATGCTCCTTCACACTTATAGCCTTAGATAAAACAAGCATACAACACTTCTCCGTAGTAAGAAATATCTACTCTCTCCCATCTAGACCATTATTCATCCATTTTTATCACCATTATCTTAACATAAGGCGGGTCACTAAAGTTATAGAACATGAGGACCTAAATCATAAAATAATACTATACATGACTTTGACACTTAACTGAGGCTTGAGGAATAGTGTATCATCGGCATGGGTTTGTTAAAGAGATCTAAACTGAGGACATACATATCATAATATGACTTCACTAGTCATTAACGGTGCACCATGAGTTCAGGGAACTGAGCATGCTATGACACATGGATTCATATTCATCATAAGTTACTTAACATAAGATTGGAACTCACATTAATGGGGATGACTAGGATCACAGAATAAAGTTGTTACTTCTTTTACTAGGAGCTAAGAATAAACAAGAATATGCATAAAGTATATAATCATTAGTCACAAGCAAGGCTCTATCACATAAGACACAGATAGGGTGACATAATGACTGAATGCAAGAAATACGCTAGAGCAAGAATGGATCACTATTTCCTCACAACGCTTATTAACATTCATCATAATCTAATTCATTGAACTTAATTTGGTTCTTCACCCTATCATCTCAACCTTAGATAAAAGCCGACATTCTAATCCTACGGACCTATTCCATATCCTTAAGACTGATCCATAATTTCTTTACTCTAATGATCTACACTGAATGTTAAAATCACCAGGACAAACTATATGCAGAACATACTAACTACATTCTTGGACATGCTTTTCATATATATCATCCTTAACTTTCTCGAGCTCCAATAATCGTTATCATATACTTACCCTCTTCTCGATAAACATACCTGCCTCACTAAACACATAATTTCCCCCTTCCTTCATAGTTTGCAAACACCATACCTCAAAATCTACATTTTTCTCCATACCATAAGAATTAAAACTATACCAAAAGACTCAACATTTTCTATCTAGAACTCTTTATGTTATCTATTAAGAACACTATATACTATATAAATAGTCTTCAACACACTTAGAAACTTGAGGGTACTATCTAGACACCTACAACACTTCATAATCTAAGAAAATAATGCAGCCACATATTACTTCAATCCTAACTTAATAGAAAATACAGATCCATTAACATACCCTTAACCAATTTTTATCCCTATCTTTCTTGTCAATATACTTCTAAATTCATACTCCTATCTCTGAGGTTATTCTACTACTCATGGATAATAACTCTCTAAGTTACAATATCCATTAATGAAGACTCTATTCAATAATCTAGGTACATACTCTCTCCTTTTATGAGCACTATCTATAAGGAAGGGTTAATGAGGAATCTGATTATATATCATATTATGTCTTAATTATACAAATCATATGGATAAGGACATAAGCTTTTGATGTATAGGACTTTAAACACACTAACGGGCTTCTCTCAAGCCCTTTGTGTGACTTATGAAGTTATTAATAGTAAATTTGAGAGCATCATCTCAAGAGGAATTAGAATTTACTACTTACTAATTCTATGATAAGTCATAGATGGATGATTTTGGAGTAACACATGAATTAATAAAAGTTTTTAAGAGGATAAATTTACTGCATGATCAAGAGTATGAAATAAAGAAAATATTTCTTAAATGCCTAATAGCCTCTCGAAGAAAAGTACAAACGTTACTGTACCGTTCTGCAAGACTCTACTAGAGGAAGATTCATAGAAACTCTAGGACACTTGAAATTTGTGTTGTGATACCAAGTTTGTAACACCCCGAGACTTCCCTCCGGATATCACTCGGTGCTTAGAACTACAAAGTGATTCCAAGCTAACCCATGATACTGACATAATTCGTGAGAAAATAAATAAAATACAAAATAGCCAGAAATAATTCTTGGAAGAGATATATTTAGCTGAAATTGTTCAATACTATATTGTTTAAAACATTTACATCACTAGATTATACAAAAGAAAATTGAAAATGAAACTAAATACATAAACTCTGACTTACTATCTATGAAACCTTTACTAATACTGAATATAGGTAGTTGGAACATGACCCCCAGCTATCTCTAATCAATACAACTGAATAAAATATAAATTACTGAATCTACAAACTGACTGGAGTCCTCGAATAAAGAGAACTCTTTACCTGATGATTGGAAGCTACAAATTGCTTGACCATGATATTGTGGGCTACAACTGGTACCTACATTGTGAAATAATGTAGCCACACAGATGTATATATGGTCAGTACTTTTGGAATGTACTAAGTAAGTGGGGTGAATTCAATACGTAAAACTGAATCAATGCATAATCTTAAAACATGCATGTTAAGTGTAAATAGACTCACTAAGAATCTCATAAAGAATAACTCATAAAATAATATCTAAAAAATATGAGTCATTACACTTAGTTTATAAAATCTTTACATTTAAGGTAGATTCTTACAATAGATAAGAACCATCTGAGCTAGCATAGAGTCCAACGTGTGATCCATATTAAGAAGGATTGTTCTACCCTTGACATCAAAATAGAACCTGAATTGAATAGGAGTGCTCACTAAACTAAGCCCATTGGAAAAGGAGAACACTTTCTAATGAGGCCCCTAAACTTATGATAGCCTGTAATTTTTGAGAAATAGGATATGTTGAATCCACAATCCCCTTTTAATGCTAATTACTACTCCCTATTTATATATATATTGTAAAATTCACCTTAAAATAATTTAAAAATTTGAAAACCAATCATGCTTCTGTTAATAAATCATACTCATAAATAACTGTGTCAATTTCATATAATGCCTGGGATCTGTCA
The DNA here is from genome assembly GCA_030864215.1 of Capsicum pubescens. NCBI lineage: Eukaryota > Viridiplantae > Streptophyta > Magnoliopsida > Solanales > Solanaceae > Capsicum > Capsicum pubescens. The sequence goes on along the minus strand of CM061540.1, from coordinate 132,021,781 downwards.
CGACCTGAATCAGGGCCTAGTCGTTACGGGTATCTCAAGCCCACCATGGACTGGAGACCACTCCCTTAGACTAACCCCAAGAAAAAAATAATAATAATAATAGAGCAAAAGTCAAGTCAAGATAGTAATAAAAGATAAAAAAAGTCAACTAAAAGTTCTAAGAGTCAAAACCAATAATCCAACCCACACTTGTCCACAAAAGCCTCTAATATCAGAATAATATCTAAGTCAGGACATACCTCTGACTATGACCAAAAGGATCTAAATGACATAATAAAATAGTAATGAGACTAGTGAGATGACAAAGCCTTTCAGAAAATGGAAGCTCACCACTTCACAGTAAGTTCATGGGAGTACTTAGCCACCTAACGTTGCACAAAAGCAATAGAAACCCCTTCAAACACTACATAATAAAATTATGTTGTATCCAGGGATTTTCAGTGGGATAAGCACTGGTATGTAACTCAAGAAATAAGTATAAAATAATGTAATTACCAAAATCCAGTTATAAAATATATAAGCCACATTCATATACGTATATATAGGATGCCGGGATAAGGAAAAAGGTTATGAACATGAGAGTTTAAAGATTTAACCTGATCTGTGCAGCTCAATCCATCCTAAAGGCACCTATGGGCTATATGGGTTCAGCTCCCCTTACTGAAAGGGACATAGTGCGTGTTGGACACATGAATCAAGGAAAAATTGAGGGAAAATAAAAGCCATTAAGGAAACAGCCATTCCAAATAATATATAAATATATAAAGTGTGCACCAAGCATATAGTCATATAGACCCCCAACGCTTGCAAATGTGGTTTCCATTGTTCGTCCCCCGGGACTTACACCTTCACGGTGAGCTACACAATTCCCTTTTTAGTGCAAGTTAAAACAATTTTCACATAAACCAATCCATTAACCCAGGAGTCATTCATTAAGGCATTTACCATTTGGTATCGACACACCAATATGATTTCAAGGTAAATTAATTATGCAAAACCAAATCTATATAACCAAATTGGACTTGATATGTCATGGTTTCATGGAACATACAATGCTTAAAATGGTGAAATTATGAATTGACTTGGGTTATTTCATCAGATATGATTCTTTTTAGTACGTATTGTAGGTAACTTAGGTCAAAAGTGGTATTTGACTGAAAAAAGAGAAAAAGCCTTGAAAAGTTAAAGTATTGATTAGGCTACGAGTCGTTAAATCACATTATAACTCATACCTAGACTCATGAGGATACTAGTAGGAAAAGCTAAACCAAAGAAGCTGAGTAAAGACTAACCATGACTCATAAAGAGTGACTAGGAATTGTGGTGTTCAATCGTAGTGTTAGCAGTGGGCAAAGCTAAATTCCAAAAGTGAAGTAATAGAAAACTATGAGTCATAAAATCATACTAAAACTCGTAGTTTGAAGCCGTACTGTGAACAATAAAAAAAGTCCTGAAGGTTGATTCTCTAGTGGTGACGAGTGAAGGCAACGAGTCATTAGGACTGACTACGACTCATGGTAAGAAGTCGTAATGATAACAAACTCAAGATCCCTGAAGGTGAAAAGTTACTGGAGTGACTATGATTACTAACATATAAATCGTAAGTTCACCCTATGGTTCATGACCACTAAAGACAAAAGAGTGCTACGACAGTAGGAAATGAGTTGTAACTAGACCTAACAACTCGTTGCCAGAGGCGTAACCACTGCTGACATAGTTTTTCTATTTTGTTTTAACTAGGGTTCCTTTATTATATTGGGATACTATAAATACCATTAGGTTATGATTTTATTATGTTATGCACTTTTGATATTTTTTAAACATACATTGACTTCTTGATACTTGATATTTTTATTCTTGGGTTTTTGGTTTCGTATTCAATTGGAGATTTTGGATTTTATTCTTTCATTATTGTGTAATTAATTACATGTCTTCTTTAATGATTTCCATTGATTGTTGCATAAGCATGAGCTTGTAAATTCCTTAACTAGGTTTGTGGGAACCCTGGCGGATTACAATGTAAGAGAAGTGGGAGAGTCATCTAGATTGCTATGATTGCATGTATTGTAATCTTCTTCATCTTAATTATTTTCTAAGCTACTGCAGAAGCTTGGGAATTGTCTGTATTCTAGATCACCTTACAAGGGAGCTTTATATTGAGGATAGGGGATTACGACAGTGATTCGAGGTGATTAACCCTCATATGAGAAACTTGATACCCAAAAGGTGATTGTTGTACTATGGTCAAGTACAAGGGATAGTAAGACGATTCCCTAAGACTCAAAAGGTGAAGGGAGAGATTTATTAATGCATTCATAAGATGAATAATAATACAGTACTTTTCAAATTTACATGCAGAGCAATGAGATAGGTGAATTGATCACGATAAACTTACAGAGTTCAGAAACTAAGGGGAACACAGTTCTAGTGTTTGTCTTTTATTGTTTACAACCTTTAGCACATAAGTTCGGTTATGGTAATAGGGGTATTGGTACATATGCCACTGGATATACTAGTGATGATAGAGTTGGTGATGATTCGGTTGCATAAAAAGTTGCACAACTCAGAACAGATATTGGTGACACAACCTGAACTAGGTCCTTGTCGTAAAGGGCAATCCCACGACCAACTAGGATCAGGAACTGCCCCCGTTACCCAACCCTACCACCAAACACATACCTTGAGTTTGCTGATGTCCAAACATATAACAACATAGTGTGTTCACCCATGTGGTGACTCTAGGATAAGTCTATATTCGAGTCCAACCCAACCAAATCCAACCACCCAATAACCAACCCAAACCAATGCGGAAACCATATGCCAATATCATGATACTAAGCTAATGTATGAATATATATGAAACATACCAAATACGTACCATACCCAAGTTCACAGTTGTCCATATAAAGCCTCTAGACTAACCAAATACTACATAGTTGGGACATGCCCCGACCATAGCCAAAACCATAGTCTATGAAAAATAAGAAATATGTAAAGTATACCATGACATAAAATAGATTTCTTTCGAACTATGGAATCTCATAACTTCAATCCAACATCGACTATCCCTGAATCTGATCACTAAGACAGAGAAGTAGAATGGTCAGTTCCTATATATTATGGGTATACAGCCGCCCAAAGATGGGTTAGAGGGTGAACACTAACATGCACTCAGGATAAGGATAAGATAATGCCTTTTACAAAGCCAAGTAAAACCATCCATAATGCATACAACCATACATATATATAACCATACTGAGAAAGGGAATCGGGTTTCACACGCCTTTAAAACCTTTACCTAGGCGGTGTAGCTTTACTGTCCTAAACTACCCATGGGTTATATGGGTTTATCTCCCCCTGTTGAAAAATCCCCAGTGCATGAATCCACACGACTAGGGGAGAAAACCTATGATGACTAATACATCCCCCAAAATATAGTGTGACATCATGCACACAATCACAAAGACCAACCTCACATCGATAAATATAAGTTTCCAGTTTTGGTCCCCTCGGGACCTCCACCTTCCATGACTTTGCTACATATCCCACCATTATTACTTAATTAAAACCATTACCAAGCAACCAACCAATCCATTTATCATTTATTAACCAAGGCTATTTAGTGGTGGTATCGTCATACCGACCATACTTGAAAGTACTATCCATAGCCAACCACATATAGGTTTAAGAGGACTTCCAAGTGCCTTTCCATTTACCATATCAAACCACTTGGGGGATTCAATGTACCCTACAAGCATAACAATTTAGCCATTTACCTTTCCAAGCTATTTAAATAATACATAACATTAAAAACCATTTTAGACCATGCCAAACACATAAAGAATTTATATTATTTCAACCATTTAAACCATGAAAAACCATCCAAATCTATTTAAGGTTCCATTACCAAACCAAACCATGCAAGAGTTCCAATGAAAGTTCAACAATAGAGTGAAAACATTCTTTGAGGCATTTTATCAAACATGTTGAGGGCATACCTTTACCTAGACCAATGACAATGCTTTAACCACCATAATTAGGGTTACTCAAGACCCATTTGTTAGACCATAACTAACCAATGCTAACCATTTCCAAAAACACATAAAAACATAGTTTAAACTATATGCATCAAGACCCTCAATATATATTTCAAAAACCACCATTCATGATCCATAATAAATGTTTAAAATGCAATACATATGACTTTAGTTTGAACTAACAATGGCGGAAGGAGTACATGCCTTATACAAGAAGATTCACAGAAGAAATCTTGACCTTTGAGCCCTTTGAAGAATACATAAAGAAACTCTAGACTCCAATCTTCAAGAGTAAGTTTGAGAAAGTATTTGGAGTGTGTTAATCTTTTAACAAGTGTTATGAAAGGACACCAAGGGTTATATAACGTGAGGACATAAGAGTTTTGAAGTAGGAAATGTTCGGACTACCCTTGACTTAAAATTAAAAACAAGCCACGTCCATGGGTACGACTCCTTATACCATCCATATCCTAGGGTACGAGTGGTACCCCAACTCATACCTAAGACCATGCCAGGACCTTACCTATTGGTTTTTATATGAATCACACCTTTCTACTCATACCTAAGGGTACGAGTGGTATACCAAACAATATCCACATCTCATACCTTGGAAAGACATCACAAGATAACTCAATAAAGCACCATATGACTTGCCTTGCACCACTTGTATGCTGTCTAATGTCTAATCTATTTATGACTAGACCATATAAGTCATATGGTTAGGTAACGAGTAGGATCATGGAGTCTTAAGGTGGATAGTATATAGTTTTCCAACTCAGATCCTTAGTAATAACACATGGCTATGAGTCGTATGATGTGCTGATGAGTTAATGACTCAACTCGTAACAAAGAACAACTTTTTATAGCTTTAAACTGGGGGCAATTTGGATATTTCCCACTTCAAACCCTTAAGTCCCCACGTCTCTATAATAATTTTTGATCATTCATACCACATGTTATAATATTAAAACATCCTCTTTACTCTCTTAAAATCCTCTCAAGAAAAATTAGCTTGGGTTTGTCCAAAGTGGTCATCTAAGGGCTCAAGAGTCAATTTCTCTCTATGAATCTTAGTAATTCAGGCATGTGACTCTTCCCCCATTGTTAGATTACTAAAAGAACATGTTTAAAACATTGTTCATGAATCTTTAATGGAGGTTTTAAAACAAAGGTTGAGGGGTTTTCAATGCATATTATTGAATATTGTTTTCTATGGTTTAAATTGTGATTATGCATGTTTTAATTATGCTTTTACACATTTGGGTGCATGGGAATGATGATTTAATTGATGGGGCATGGTTGATACCCACATTTGATGATTTTGGCTTTGATAATGGCATGCCTTCAACCTATTTGTGAAATTGTCAATTAGAATGATATTGTCACAAGACATAAAAATGTTAATGATTGATGAACGACTTTAAAAAGGCCTTAGTGGTCTTAAATTAAATCAAATTTGAGCCTTGTAGGCTTGTTTGGCTAATATTTTTGAGTTCCAAATATGATGGATTGATCGATATTCCTTTTTAAACCTTGGGTTCGAGTCCTAAATTGATGTAATAATTGTCTTAGCATGTTGTACGCTTGCATGTGGGGTTGGTATGGCGATACCAATGGGAATCCTTTTGTAAGTAACTGGATTGATGATTATGATTGTTCAATGAGTGTTTTAAATTGGGCTTAAAAGTGGGTTGTATAGTCCGGCTGTGACAGTAGTGGTCTCGAGGGACCAATACTGGAAATCACATAAGCCGATACGGGTGTCTAGATGACCAGGAGGTTTGAGTCCCCCATATTAAATATTTCAATGGGAGTTTCGAGTCCCTAATATTGTATACATTGGTGCTTAAGTGACCTTGACTGTGCCAAGAGGTTTGAGTCCCCCATAAAGGCATATATGGATATGGATATTCTTTGGTTCGTGCGGCTACATGCACTGGTGCCCTTCTAACTAGGGGTGGGTTGGGCCCATATTTCCCGTGAGTATTTATATTATAACTTTTATGCTACACAACCCAGATTAAGGTTTCCAAATTTTATGCTAAGCCTTGTTCCCAACCGCAGCATATGGTACTATATATATATATATTTATTTCATATAATATTATGCATTGAATGCTATATTGGTTCGAACTATTATTATGGGATTATTTTGTTCCTATATCACTGAGTTACATGCAAGAACACCAACTGCTAACTATCTTCAGACATTGTATCCCTATGCGATGCTGAAACTGACGATACTTCATTCTCTCATGCTGAGTGACTTGGATTCGGGATCAGCTAGCGAGCAGATTGAAGTAGTGACCTTCCATCTTTTAGTAGACCCTAGTTCATATTATGGTTTTTAATATTTTTTCTATCTTTTGGATTTTGGTTTTGGCAATTATCGGGGGCATGTCCTAATAGTTTATTGAATCTCAGTTTTATAGAGGCATTGTTGGATTACTATGGACTTGGGTGATTTGGTTGATTATTTTTATGACCGGCGATTGTCCGGTTACCGGTTGATGGTATAGAAACTTAATGAAATGTTATTATTTTCTTTATGTATTATCTTGTTTTAGGTTTGGGATTTATCTAACACTTGAGGTTGTTGTACTTGTTAGGGTAGATGAAAACGGAGATCTCTGATCCATAAGGGACTTGAGATAGTCGTCACGTCCAGACCCTTGTTCGGGTCGTGACATGATGACTCTAGAGACTAAATACTTGAGGGAGGCCTGAGTTCCATCACTGTACGGCTCTATTGACGAGTTGTGAATTGTAATCATAACTCATAAAGTGGGTTGTAGGGACTAGCACCAGAATTTTTTTTGGTCTTTTTCTGCAATCTCTAGCCCTGCACAATGAACACACAAGTTACCCTATAATCAAATAAGTACAAAACATGGGTTTCCTCTCATGCAACACTTGATTTAACATCGTGGCACGACATGGCTAGGTTGGATACTCAAATTTCACCAACCGTCCCCATGGGTTACCTCCCATTCAACGCTTTATTTAACATCTCGGTATGTCTCAGTTGCCTTGGTTACTCAGACTTTGCCACAACTCAAATCATTAATTACTTTTACCTCATTAGTGCTACCTCTATAGTACTTCACCCTTTTCCCATTCACCTTGAACGGGGAATTACCATCACACTTTAGTTCTATAGCACCATATGGGAACACACTCACAACATTGAATGGTCCATACCGCCTAGACTTTAACTTGCAAGGAAATAAGCGAAGTCTTGAATTATACAGTAAAACCTAATAGCTGAGCAATCATGATGCATCTTTATTTTATCCTTGTACAAAACAGAACTCTCATAAGCCCAAAGTTGAAGCTCATCCAACTCATTTATCTTACTCATCCTCAACTTTATTGAATCATGCCACTCAAAATTTAGCTTTTTCAACGCCTATAGCACCTTGTGCTCAAGTTCAACAAGAAGGTGGAATGCCTTTCCAAACAAAATATTATATGGTGAGGAACCTATGGATGTCTTATAAGCTATCCGGTAGGCCCACAACTCATCATCCAATTTTCTGGACCAATCAGTCTTGTTGGCATTCACAGTCTTTGCCTATATGGACTTGATTTCTCTATTAGAGAAATCTACTTGTACGTTAGTATGAGGATGGTAAGGTGTTTCCATATTATGCTTCACACCGTATTTTCAAGAAAACTCTTGAACGGATGATTACAAAAATACAACCCACCAACACTAATTATTGCACGTGGAGTGCCAAATCGAGAAAATGTGTTTCTTCAGAAATATGGTGACACTTATACCTTCATTGTTGGGGAGATCTACCGCGTCCACCCATTTGGAAACATAGTCGACCACAAAAAAAATGTACTTATACCATAGGATCTCACGAATGGACCTATAAAGTCAACTCCCCACACATCAAATAAGTCCAACTCTAGAATAGGAGTCATAGGGAGTTCATGGAATCGTGAAATATTTCCTTGATGCTAGCATTGGTCATAGGTGAGTGCAAAGTCATGAACATCCTTATATATTTTAGGCCAGTAATACCCACATCGCAAGGTTTTATGGGTTGTGTGGTTTCCTCTATGGTGACCCCCAACAGGTGAAGCATGACAAGCCTCAAGAATTTTTCTCATATCCACCTTTGAGATGTATCTATGAATTAAACCATCCACAAAAATCCTAAATTGATAAGGCCCATCCCCAAAATTCTTCCTCACCTTATGCAGAAATCTCTTTCGTTGCTGGAAGGACAAGTCTTCTGGGACAAGATCACTTGCCAAGTAATTTGTAAAATTAGCAAACCAAGGGATTAGGTCTTGTAGTGCTACTAAAATCTACTTGTATGGAAAAGTATCATTTATTTCAAGCCCATCTCTTATTTTCTACATTTCTTCTTCCTCAACTCTGGACAAGTGATCTGCAACTTGATTTTTCGTGTCATTTCGGTCCTTTACCTCAAAATCAAACTCCTGCATCAAGAGTACCCAACAAATCAATCTTGACTTAGAATATTTATTCATCATTAGGTATCTCAAGGCTACATAATCTACATGAAAAATGACCTTCATTCCATCCAAATAGGACCAAAAATTTTTGAAGTAAAAAACTACTACTTGCAACTCTTGCTCAGTAAAAGTGTAGTTCTTTTGAGAAAGGTTTAATGCCTTACTGGCATAGTAAATTAGGTGGAAGATATTTCCCCGCCTATAGCATACAACAACACCATAGGCCATACCACTCGCATTACACATGACCTCTAATGGAAGGACCAGTCGAGGGCCACTATAATAGGGACTGACACCAACCGTTTTATTATTAACTCAAAATCCTTCAAACATGCATTATTAAACTCAAAATTCACCTATTTATCAAGAAGATTTCAAAGAGGGTTTGCAATCTTCGAGAAATCCTTAATGAAATGCTTGTAAAAGCCTACATGGCCCAAAAAACTCAAAATACCCTTCACTGAGACTGGTGGTCGCAGCTTCTTAATTACATTAATTTTTACTTTATCTACCTCAATACACCTTTTAGAGATATTGTTACCTATCATTATACCTTTTTTTACCATGAAATGACACTTCTCCCAATTTAGCACCAAATTGTACTCCTCACATCTACGAAGAGCATTGGCCAAGTAGTCCAAACAAGCATCAAATGAATCACCAACCATAGAAAAATAATCCATAATTACCTCAATTGTGTCTTCCACCATGTCCGAGAATATCAACATCATGCATCTGTGAAAGGTAGCGAGAGAATTTCACAACCCAAATGACATTCTCTTGAATGCAAAAGTCCCCTAAGGACAAGTAAAGGTTGTCTTTTATTTATATTAGGGGGAAATAGTGATTTAATTGTAAACCAAATATCCATCAAAGAAACAATACAAGACTCCTGCTAACCTGTCCAATATCTGATCCATAAATAATATGGGAAAATGGTCCTTCTAAGTCCATGCATTTATATTTCTGTAGTCCATGCACACTCTCCAACCCGTAACTAGTCTCATTTTCAAGAGCTCATTTTTCTCATTTGGCACTACAGTAATTCTGTCTTTCTTTGGGATGCATTGAATAGGACTGAACCACTTGTTATCCATAATAGGGTAAACTACATCAGTATCAAACCACTTGATAATTTCCTTCTTTACCACCTCCTATATAGGAAGATTTAGTTGATACTGATGTTAAATACTAAGAACACAGTCTTGTTTAAGCTGAATAATTATGTACAAATGCCAAGCGAAATACCCATAATATCTACAATAGTCCACCCTATAGCTTTTTCGATCCTCTGCAACACTGATAACAATGCCTCAACCTCATTCTCAACTAAATCAGCTGCATTAATCACCAACAAGGTGTTGTTGGCCCCCCCAAAAATGCATAGCATAAGTGAGAGGGAAGGGCCTTCAACTCCAAGATTGATTGCTCTTCAATAGACGGTCGAGCGAGAAGAGTGGTTCTATTTTTCACATCCAAATCAAACTTCTTTAGAGAATAAGTGTAAGAACTTCTCCCATATAGAGAACCCACCATCTCATCATATTTCTCTATACCGTCACTATCAAAATTCATAATCACCACTACAAATGCCTCGACTCCAAGTCTCTTTTTAATGGGCATAGTAATATTATAAAAAATATCTTCAATGGTGTCTATTACAGACACAACCCACTTCTCATCAGGATGCTTTATTGATTGGTATATAGTAAAGATTACTTGCTAAGCATTCAGTCTAAACTTCATCTACCCCAATTTTGTATTAACCAATACCCTACCTATATCTAGGAAGGGTCTTCCCAGGGTGATGGGGACTTAAAAGTCCACCTCATAGTCAAGAATGATGAAATAAGCTGGAAATATGAAAGATGCTACCTTCACCAGCACATCATAAAAAATATAGACTGGTTACTTCACCGTGTGATCATTCATCAACAATCTCATTGATTTCATTTTGGGTGCCTATAATCACATAAGTTTATAAACCAGTAGCGACATTAGAATTATGTTGTCTTCCAAGTCACATAAAGTTTGAGCAAAGTTAAAGGACCTAATAGTACATGGAATAGGGAAGGCTCCTAGGTCCTCATTCTTTTCTACTAATGATCTAGTAGCAACATCACTATAATGGTGCACATTATTAGCGTCCTTAAGACTTATCATCCACTTCCTAGTGACTAAGTCTTTCATGAATTTCGCAAAGCCAGGCATCTGCTCCGATGCCTCTACGAGGGAAATATTGATAGATAGTTTCTTCAACATTGACAGAAACTTCTAATATTTACCTTTTTCTTATTTCTTTTTTAGCCTTTGAGGAAAAAGTGGGAGAGGTCTAAGAATAGTCTTCAAAACCGTCTCATCAACCTTCTCCTTCCCATTATAATTATCACCAATACATTTAACACCTATTAATTTTTTAGATCCTTGTATAGGTGTCTCGTGAATATCAATCTCAGCACCATTATTCCTTGGCTCTGCTGCAGCAGGCATGAGGGATCCATGGTAGTTTTATCACTTTGAGTGGTAATAGCTTAACAATGACTATCATTTTTTGGATTTTGCACTATATTACTAGGAAGAGTGCTAGGCTGTCTCTGATTCAATATGGAAGACATTTGTCCAAACACCTGCTCCAGTTATTTTATCAAAGTGGCATGTAACTCAACTTTTTGATTCAACCCTGATATATCTTCTTTAATCTCCTTAACAAAACTCTCCTGACTTTCATGGTCTTTCCCCAACTTGGAAAATATTGCTTTTATTCTTGACTCAATGTCACGACTATCGGGTGGAACATATATGTAACTCTTCTCTTTATATTCTACTTTATGCCTCCAATCGCTTTCTCATTCTCTGCTTTTGTCTCGGTACATGTCGCTATAATAGTTGTGACCTTGGTTTACTTGCCTTTTGTCTTAAAAACCTGCCACTTCTTGATCCAGATACTTTGTTTCCTCATTTGTATCAGACTCATAAGCCCTGTAACTAGACCCATGTGCCCCTGTTGCGTTCACTTTTTCATAATTCATCGCTGTAAAATATTTTGTAAGAAACCCAATTAAAACACCCCAGAATAAGACCCTTGAAAATTTTCCTTTTGTTTTGGACTCACTGGGTTTGGTACGACTCAAGGGTATGATTCGTACCCTTGGATACGAGTCATAGGATGGCTTGAGGGTGAAGTCGTACCCTAGGCAATGTGTTTGGCATGGTTACTGCCTAAGGAAAGACTCATCAAGGTATGAGTCATATCCAAACATACGAGTAGTGAAAGACAAGTCATATGGTGCTTGATTGAGTAGTCTTGTCAAGACTGTCCAAGGTACGGGATGTGGATACAGTTTGGTATACTACTTTTACCCTTAGGTATAAGTAGAAAGGTATGAATTTCATAGAAACTAGTATGTAGGGTCTTGGCATGGTCTTGGGTATGAGTTGGAGTACCACTCATACCCTAGGATATGGATGGTATAGGGAGTCGTACCCCTAGACGTGGCTAGTTTTTAATTTTAAGTCAAGGGTAGTCCAAATATTTCCTACTTCAAAACCCTTATGTCCTCACATTATATAACCCTTTATGTCCTTTCCTAACACTTGTTAAATTATTAAAATACTCTGAATACTCTCTTAAACTTACTCTTAAAGATTGGAGGTTAGGATTTCTTCATGTGTTCTTCGAAGGGCTCAAAGGTTGACTTTTCTTCCATGAATGTTCTTGTATAAGAAATGTACTCCTTTCCTCATTGTTAGTTCCAACTAAAGGCATATGTATTGTGTTTTAAACATTGATTTATGGCTCGTGAATGGAGGTTTTTGAAATATATAATGAGGGTCTTGATGCATATGGTTTGGTATTAGTTTAAACTATGTTTTTACATATTTTTTTGTAATAGTTTGCATGTATGGTTATTGTTTTTTTATGGTTTAACAAATGGGTCTTGAGTAACCCTAATTATGGTGGTTTATGCATTAGTTTTAGTCTTGGTAAAGGTATGCCCTCAACATGTTTGATAAAATGCCTCAAAGAATGTTTTCACTCTATTGTTGAACTTTCATTGGAACTCTTGCATGGTTTGGTTTGGTAATGGAACCTTAAATAGATTTGGATGGTTTTTCATGGTTTAAATGATATAAATTCTTTATATGATGTGCATGGTCTAAAATGGTTTTAAATGTTATGCATGGTTTAAATGGCTTGGAAAGGTAAATGGCTAAATGGTTATGCTTGTGGGGTACATAAAATCCCCTAAGTGGTTTGATATGGTAAATGGAAGGGCACTTACAAGTCCCATTAAACCTATATGTGGTTGGCTATGGATAGTACTTACAAGTATGGTCGGTATGACGATACCACCACTAAATGGCCTTGGTTAATAAATGGTAAATAGATTAGTTTGTTTCTTAATAATGGTTTTAATTGGGAAATAATGGTGGGATGTAGCAAAGTCATGAAAGGTGGATGTCCTGGGGGTACCAAAAATGGAAACTCATATTTGCCGATGTGAGGATAGTCTTAGTGACTGTGTGCATGATGTCACACTATATTTTGGGGGATGTACTAGTCATACCAGGTTTTCTTCCCTAGTCATGCAGCTTCATGAATTGGGGCCCTTTCAATAAGGGAGCTGAACCCATTTAGATCGTGGGTGGTTTAGGACGGCAAAGCTACACACTCTAGGTAAAGGTTTTAAAGGCATGCTAAACCCGGTTCCCTTTCACGACATAGTTAAATATATATATATATATATGTATGGTTATATACATTATGGATGGTTTTACTTGAATTTGTAAATGAAATTATCTAATCATTATCCTGAGTGCATGCTAGTGTTCACCCACTAACCTGAATTCGAGCAGCTGTATACCCACGCTATGCAGGAACCGACCATTCTACTTCTCCTGCTTAGTGATCGAATTTGGGGATAGTAAATATTGGATTGAAGTGACGAGCTTCCATAGTTCAAAAGGCATCTATTTTATGTCATGGTCTACTTTACATATTTCTTGTCTTTCATAGACTATGGTTTGGCTATGGTCGGTGACATGTCCCTACTAGGTACTCTTTGATTGGTATAAAGGCTTTGTATAAACAACTGTAGTCTTAGGTCTGGTATGGATTGGTTATGTTTTATTTATATTCATACATTGGCTTATTATCATGATATTGTCTTCTGATTTCCTCATTGGTTTGGGTTTGTTATTGGGTGGTTGGACTTGGTTGGATTGGTCTTGGATATAGACTTATCCCAGAGTCACCACATGGGTGAACACACTATCTTTTTATATATTCGGACATTAGCTAACTCAAGGTATATATTTGGTGGTCGGGTTAGGTAACAGGGGCAGTTCCTAGTCCTGGTTAAATTTAGGATTGCCCATTACAACAAGGCCCTAGTTTGGACCGTTTCAAGTTGGTATCAAAGATTTAGGTTTCGGTTTCATGGGGTGTCTACAAAACCATGTTTAGTAGAGTCTTTCTTATGGGTATTTCGTGCACCATACTTATAATTAGGAGGCTACGAGACATTTAGGAATTTTCTACTTTCTTGATTATTCTACTTTCGAGCTATGGAGTCTAAGGTCTTGAACTCTTCTCTAAATCTTCCTTGGTTCACTCTTTGGTTCATGTCTTCTTAATGATCTAAAGTTCTTGGAAACTCGCCTGTCATACCCCAAAATAATATTAATGGATCTAATCTAACTCATGGCGCACAGATTAAGTCAGGGGTAGAAACTTCTAGTTTCCCTAGTAGAGCCCAATCCCCATCATCCTAATTTCTTTATAAACTTTGTGGTTAGTCGTACTGTGTTTGTTGTGAGAGAGAAGGGAATCTGTATTTTTGTTGTGGTCAGTTGGGTATCGTGTGATGGGGATTTCCCAGAAGGGTTGTCGCTAGGGCAAATAGAGTATTGGGTACTATCTCAGGCTCCTGCCGTGGTCGGGATTATCTCAATATTTTTACTATTTCTCGATAGTCTGAGTCATCTTTAGATGCTGACGTTGGTACATTGAGAACTCATGTTTGTGGTATGTATGATTTACTTGGTTTGGAGTCCTCTATCTTTTGTGTCCCCATTTATGGTTGTGTATTCTTGATATGGTCCCAAGGTTATTTTAGACTCTTTTAGGGTTTATATGCATGAACAGTAATAACTCACTGATGACTTGAACATGAGCGCATGAGAAATACATGCATAAATACATAAACTGGGACTGGGGACGTGATAATACTAAATGGTGATGTACTGACATCTGAGTTTACTAATACTAGGATATTGAATAATTGAGTCTACTGATGATATGAATTATGGAGTTTATAGGTAACCGATATCTAAGGTTAATGGTACTATATTACTGATAACTGAGTATACTGATACTGAAAAACTATCATAGTTCTTTACTGGACTTGGTGACTATATCTGACAGTCCTGAATTTGAAGAACTATCTGATTTCTAAACAGAGTTGGATGACTGTATCTGATAGTCCTAATTCTGAAGGAACTAGCTGAGTTCCATACTAAGTTGAGTGACTATATCTGACAATCCTGATATCAGTAAAACTTAACTGAGTTCTATTTCTGAGACTATGGGAGGTAATCATCAAACCGACATGCCCCAAATCTGAACTGGTGGGGTCCAACCTATAAACTCAGCTGGAAGGGTATCAGTTTCATGCCACAGGTAAAAACAAGATGTGAGTAAACCCTCTCTGACAGGGAGTTCTTCGGTCAACCCCTCCTGTAATGAAAACTCAAAGGACATGTATAGTCCCTATACTCGTAGGGGTACATCTCAACCTTTGCTAGCTACGTAGCTCTGGAACGCAGGGATTTCTACTAAGGATCACACCCTCTACTGGCTAACAGGTCATCCCTCATCCCTGGGTTCACTCGGTGCTGAATCCTACTCCCAACTAAATAGACACTGAACTGGTTTTCCTAGTTCACACTAGGCATGACTAAGTTGCTACTGATGGTACAGTTTTAACTGACTGAACTGAGTTCACTGAGTTCCATTGAATGATCAAATACTACTAAATTTTTTCAATTGACAGAATGCTACTGAGTTCTACTAGCTGACTGAGTTACTGAGGTTTGAACTGAATACTACTGAGATCTGATAATTGACTGAGATTACTAAGATTACTGAGATTACTGGACAGATACTGAATTTACTGAATTTTCCAGAGTCACATGACTAACTGAGTTCTACTAATCATGGATTGACTGTGAGTATCATGAAACTGACACTAGCTCTAGGCACACAGCTAAATTGTCAGGTATTAAATACCCCCAGGACTCGATAGCATGCAACTGATAAGACATGACACTTCTTGACACATAATCATAGTCAACAATTCAAAGTACAATCATTGGAAATTTTCATGAAGTATTTGACATTCATAATCTTGTACATGGATAGGAACGCATTCAATCACATTCATAGTTTCACAATTCTAGTCTCATGAGCATTCCACCAAACAACTACAAGGCATAGATTTAACATGGAAGTCATTTTGAACATAATGGTGAAACATGGATTCATCATTTAGGTTTTATTGAGTCATAAGGCATGATTCTTGTTCTTTTAGGCATTTTATCAAACACCTAGGATGCATAACTTACGTCATAGGCATAATCATCAAATTAATACATCATAATTCCACAAAACAACTCAATTGATAGGTTTTCAAGCCACATACCAACATAGAGTCATGAAAACACATTAAAGATTCCAACTTGGGATTCATACATAACATCAACATGATCATAATCAATCCACAACATAAACATCATAAATTATAATTTAAAATTAGATTCTTGGGCTTCATGGATGAAAGGAATCCATGAATGAATACTTGACATACCTTAGTTCTTGATTCTACGAAGATTAACGGTGGAATTCCCTTGAATTTGGATCCCCAAACTAAAAACCCTAACTTGTTCTTGAGAGGATTTTGACAGATGTGGCTATATTATGATTGAAATGGGGCTTAATCCCATATTTTAGACTTATATAAGAGTGGGAAATTGACCCTTTTGCCCTTGAATAATGCGGATATTTAATGATTGAAAACTGGGCAACGATACTAATAGCAACATGGTGCGTCATTGAATCGATGTAATAGTCCACGCATTGCACCATCATCGCGTCGAGCCTCAGTACATTGACCCTGGCAACCTGCAACAATATCAACTAACTCGATTGGCAACACAGCGCGTCAAGATTGCGTCGGTCCACTATTTTGGGATTCCAAACGTGGTCTACACAAGTTTTGAAAAATCTAAAACTTGTTCGGGAATACCTATTGACCTTCTTGGTTATGAATTAGAAAGAATACGGACCATTAAAGGACATTAAAGTCACGAAATGAAATTGCGAACTTTCGAAGGCTAAAATAAACTATGTCTGGAAACTTAGCTAGGACCTTCTAAGTATGGGATCCCCCCCTCCCTTAACAAGCATAACTTATTGAATTAAGCTTAAGATTTTGCAGGGTCCTACAGAAACTTTCAAAAACACCCAATCACTTCAAACTCCAATTCCCTTCGCCTCACATCCGTATAAGACTTTTGGCGACTTTGATAAGTCTCAAGTCTTTTCCTAATAACCTTCACCTTCTCTATTTTTTGTTGAACCAAGTCAGGACCAAGCAACCTAGTCTCACCTACCTCAAGCCACCCAATAGGAGATCTGCACCTCCTACCATAAAGAGCCTCAAAGGAGCCATTTGAATGCTATAATGGTAACTTTTCTTATAAGAGAATTCAGTAAGGGGTAAATGGTCAACCGAACTACCTTTAAAATCCATGACGTAGGACCTCAGAATATCCTCCAAAGTCTAAATTGTTTTTTTCGCATTTCCATCCATGTGAGGGTGGAAAGTTGTGCTAAGGTTCACCTGAGTACCCAAATATTTCTAAAATAAATGCCAAAAGTGAGAAGAAAACTATGTACCTCGGTCTGAAATGATAAACATTGGTGCTCCAAGCAACTTAACAATCTCCTAAATAAACAACTTAGCATAAGCCTCTCTTGAGTAGTTAGTCCTCATAGGCAAGAAGTGAGTCGACTTAGTCATTTATCCATAATAACCCACATAGAATCATACTGATTGGGAGACCGAGAAAGACCCGTAACAAAGTCCATATTGATTATCTCCCACTTTTACAAAGGAAACTCTATATCTTGAGACATGCCACCAAGCCTAAAATGTTCGACCTTGACTTGCTGATAAACCATACACTTAGCCATAAATTTTCCCACATCCCTCTTCATATTATTCCACCAATAGATTTCCTTCAAGTCATGATACATCTTAGTCAAACCCGAATGAACTGTGTATCTTAACTCATGATCTTGAGCCATAATCCTTTCCCTCAGTCCATCAACATCAGGAATACACAACCTTTCTCGAAAGCCATAACCTTTTGTTGACCCATATCATCCTTAATCTGCATTAGTAAGGGATCCATAATTTGCTTCTCCTTCACTTCAGCTCCAAGAGATGATTTAATCACTTCCTGAATAATGACTCCTCCATCTTCGGAGTCTAAGAGACGAACCCCTAAATTTTTCAGCCTGTGAATATCCTTCACTAGCCCTTTTTACTCCTCATCAACATGAGATAGACTCCCCATGGATAACCTTCTAAGAGCTTCAGCAACAATATTAGATTTACTTGGATGGTAGTGAAGGATCATTTCGTAATCCTTAAGAAATTCGAGCCACCTCCTTTTCCTAAGATTTAATTCCTTCAGAGTAAGCACATACTACAAGCTCTTATGATCTGAATAAATATCCATTTGCACTCTGTACAGATAATGGCGCTAGATCTTTAAAGTAATGACCACGGCCGCCAACTCTAGATCATAAGTCGGATAATTCCTCTCATGAACTTTAAGTTGCCTGGAAGCATAGGCCACATCAATACTATGTTGCATCAAAACACAACCCAGTCCCACATGAGACGTATCATAATACATAATAAACCAATCAGTACCCTTAGGCAGGGTCAAAACTGGTGCAGAATTCATCTTATCCTTCAACATCTCAAAGCTACCCTCACAAGCATTGAACCACAAGTACGTAACCTTCTTCTGAGTCAACTTTGTCAACAGAGTATCAATAAAAGAGAAACTCTCCATAAATCTCCTATAATACCTAGCCAGGCCCAAGAAGCTCCTAATATCATTTAGAGTCATAGGTCTAGGCCACTTCTTAACTGCCTCAACTTTCTGCGGATCCACCTTGATCCCCTCACTAGAAATAACATACCCAAGAAAGGTCACAACACCCAACCAAAGTTTACATTTAGAAAACTTTGCATTCAACTTCCGGTCCTTAAGAGTATGCAACACAATTTAGAGGTGATTGGCATAAACCTCCTTACTCTTAGAGTACACCAAGATGTAATCAATGGAGACTATAAGAAACAAATCCAAAGATTGCCTAAACACCTGATTCATAAGAACTATTAAAGTAGTCGGAGCATTAGTAAATCTAAAGTAACCAAAACCTTATAATGACCATACCAGGTTTGGAAAGTACTCTTGGGAATATCAACCTAATTTTTAACTGATGATAACCCAAACGAAGATCAATCATAGAAAAACACCTAACACCCTAAAGATGATCAAAAAAATTATCAATCCTAGAAAGAAAGTACTTATTTTATACGATTATCTTATTCAACTACTGATAATCTTTACACATTCGAAGAGACCCATCTTTCTTCTATACAAAAAATACAGGATCACCTTATGAAGAAATACTAGGATGTATGAAACCCTTATAAAGAAGATTCTTTAACTATTCCTTTTGTTTCTTTAGTTCAGCCGAACTATTCTATAAGGAGGAATGGAAATATGGTTGGTTTCCAGTAGAAGATCAATCCCAAAGTCTTTTTCCCTATCGGGAGAAATTCCAGGAAGATCATCAAGAAAAACTTTAGAAAATTCATCAACCACAAGGACAGATTGCAAAAAAGGAATTTCAAAATTAGAATCCTTAACTCGAACAAGATGATAGAGACACCCTTTGCAAATCAACTTCCAGACTTTAAGATAAGAAATAAACCTCCCTTTGGGAACTAAGGAACTCCCCTCCCATTCGATCACCGATTTATTAGGAAATTAAAAATTAGCCTTTTGGGTCCCATAATCCAGGGAAGTATAGTACAAATAGAGCCAATCCATCCCCAAAATCACATCAAAATCCACTAATGTTTTCCTATATAAGATGGATACCACACAACCCCTGTAGATTTTTGTAGAAACAATAAAATCACCTACTAGAGTAGACACAGAAAAGGAATCAAAAATACTTTTAGGACCAACACCAAAGTGTACAGCCACATAAGGAGTCACATAAGATAGGGTAGGACCCAGATCAAGCGAATAATAAACATCTTGAGAGAAAAGCTATAACATACTAGTAACAACATCTGGAGATATCTTAGATTCCTGATGAGTTGCAAGTGCATAGAGATGATTTGGTGTAGTGTCGGTACCAAAAGTGGAGCCCTTAGGTTCCAGAGTTGAAGAAGTGGCAACCGGAACCATTTTAGATCTAGTGTAAACCTTAGCTATAGGAAAATTTCTCTGCAGATGACTTGGTTGACCATAATTAAAACACAAGTTCCTCACATCCTTACAATAACCATGATAAAGTAGTACACAAAAATGACAAGGAGGATAAGGTAGGACTGACTGAGCTCTACTATCTAGAGACTGGCACCCTATGCCGTAGGACTACTACTAGTCTGAAAATGACTATCACCCAAAGGTTTATGATAAGGAGCACTAGATATCAAATAAGAATTTCCCTAATTCCTCTTCTTGGTCCACTACCTACCATCTCTCCCACTGTTCTACTACCTGCTCATTTCTCTGAGTATCTAAACCTCTTACTCTGTCTTTCCCCCATCTCTGCCTACTTTTTCTCATCCTCTACCTGCTGCACATAAATAACAAACCTGGAGATGTCCATATAATTGTTCAATATAATAGCCTTATACTCCAATACAAGGTCACGGGACACCCAGAAGCAAACTTTCTTATTTTGGATCTCATGTTATCCACTAACTTTGGAGCATAACAGGAAACTACTAAAATTTTAGAGTATACCTTTTCACGCTCATCTTAACCTGCTTTAGATTCACAAACTCTTTAGCCTTGGATTTTCTTATCTCTTAAAGAAAGAAATGATCAAGAAAAGCACCTGAAAACTCATTCCATACCACTTGCTCAGCATTAATACCCCTCATCGCTTCTCACTCTTCATACCACTAATATGCTATATATTTTAATTGATATGCAACAAACTCTACACCCTCAGAATTAATAGCATGTATTACCCTAAAAAATTTCTCCTTCTCATCAATAAACCCCAAAGGATCCTCCTAACGTTGAAGCCTGTAAAGGTTGGAGTATTCAAGCTCATAAACTATCCAACCCTAGTGACCTCAGTTGAATGAGAAACAGAACCAACACGATTAGACTGATGATACTATGATGCCACCAACTGAGTAAGCATATGAATAAACTGATGGAATTTTATATTAAAGATATCTCTCTGAGGTTACTGAGCATAAGTGTCACTAGCCTGGGAAGCCTAAGGAGGACTAGTAGGGATAGGTGGAAACCCATGTGGAGTAGTAAAATTAGGAACAGGGACCCTAAATCTAGTAGGCACTCCATAAATAGGGTGAGTCCTCTCCATATTTTCCTCAGGAAGGATTGAGGGTCCAAAAGAGTTTCTACTACTCTCAAATCTTCGGGGAGGCATGATCTGAAATACGAGTAATCGGGTAGTTAGAGAAGATTAAATGTAACTAGACTCTATAGCCCGAAATAGAACACAAGAAAAGAAAACATTCCTAAATGCCATATAGCCTCTCCCTTATAAGTGTGGCGCGCTACACATCTATAAAAGGGACTCTACTCAACACGGCTTTGTGGACACCAAAAGATCCTGAACTATGCTCTAATACCAAGCTTGTCATGACCTAAACTAGGGACTAGTTATGACGGGTATCTTAAGGCCACCATGGATCGAAGACCACTCCCTTAGCCTAACCTCAATAGAAAAATAATAATAAAGCAGAAGTCAATAAAGATAGTAGTAAAAGATATATATGTCAAATGAAAGTTCTAAGAAAAAACAACAATCCAACCCACACTTGTCCGCAAAATACTTTAAAATCAGAAGTACCAACAAAGTCGGAACATGCCCCCAACTATAACCAAAATAAAATCCAAGAAAATACTAAGACATAAGAGAGATAGATAAATTAATCGAGCCCTCCGAAAGATTGAGGCTCGCCACTTCACAACTACTCAATGGATGTACTAAACCACCTAACACTACAAAAGAGTAACAAAAAATCCTTTGGACCCTACATCATGAAATGATGCAGCGTCCTAGGATGATCAGTGGGATAAGCACTGGTGTGTAACTCAGGAAAAGTGATAAAATAGATGAAAATGCCAAAAACCTATCAAAACCATATGCACAACAATCTTATATACATATATAGGATATCGGGATAGTGACAAGGGTCATGAGCATGAGAGATTAAATCATTAACTTGAACTATGTAGCTCGCTCCATCCTAAAGAAACCCATGGGCTATATAGGTTCAGCTTCCTTTACTGAAAGAGATTAGTGCTTGTTAGCTGCATGCGCTGAGGAATCAGAAGAAAGGGCTAAAGACACCAAGACTCTAGCCATCCCAAAAATATAATGTGCGAACCAAGCACATGGTCAAATAAACCTCTCTCCCTAAGAATGTGATGTTCAGTGTTAGTCTCCTGGGACTACACATTCATGATGAGCTACACAATCCTCATCAATCCCAAATTAAAATAGTTTGCACATAAACCCATCATTAACCAAGGAGTCTTATGTTAAGGCATTTACCACTTAATATCATCATACCAATTATTCTTGCAAGATTATTTAATCATGTCAAACTAATCCATGTATCTGTTTGACTCCCAAGTTCCATTTTAAAATCAAAACCATAGACACCAAGGGCCTGTCAAATCCGTTCTAAATAATTATACATTAATCCAATGCAGTGGGATCATAAATAAGTTGAATTATGCAATCATCCATGTTCAAAAATCAAATTTACAAAGTGGGTTGGGGTTAATGCCATTACTAAGACAAAAATTATCATTTTGGTGAAACCCATGTTGCCCATTCAATTTCCTATAACAATGCACCCATTTAGTCCAAAAACCATAAATTCACAGCATAAATCATCAATTTAAAGCATGAAAACAGTAATTCAAGTTACCAATCAAAACCCCTCAACCCAATTTCAAACCCATCAATTTAAACCATATGGATAATGAGTAGATAAATGGCACAATGTAAAATTAAAGTTATAATGAGATACATGCCTATAATACGCAAGAAATTAAAGACAATTCAAAGTTTGGAGCCCGAATGATGAATTTACTATAAAATCCTTGAATGTTCTTGGGCTTTGAGTTTGAGAGAGAAAGTGAATGACTTGATCTTTGAAAACTGAAGAGAATGGTATTTTATATTTAAAGATAGTACAAGGGTAAAAAGACCAACAGCACCTCACCTCAAGTGAAAAAACAAAACTGGACAAATTTAATAAAGTTGTATGACACAGCCTTATCATAGAGATTAACCTCTACGACATGCCCTTATCGCGAAGGCTAACCTCTGTGGAACACCAATATCGCAAAGGCACACTGCGTTGGAGTTTTAAAATAGCCCCAAACCCCTTTTAAATATTCTAAAACTTCCCTAAAATACCCTTTTAATATCCTTAAACGTAATTCAACTTGAAAATTAATATTACGCACACAGGAGGGTCAAAATTAAAATCATTGAAATTTTTTAGGGTCTCACACCCCCTCCCCCGGTCGGACTCAGTGGATGAATCACCCGAAGAAACTATAGCTTGGTTGACAATATGTCATCAACTATATTTCTTTTTTGAACTTATTGGGGTCTCAATCCTTTTTACTTTCTATGGATTATTGTCGATGAAGTCCTTGTAGTCTAGATTATGGAGAGGAGAATCTTTGATGAAATTACCTATCTTCCCATACTTATGGTAGAAATTATTTTCATTTGGACATTCTCCCTTGTTATTTTTAAGGAACCTCCATTTGACCTGGATAATCTGGTAGTCGACTGACCTTTCTCAAGATTAGGTGGAGCAACCATTTTAGCAGGATCTCTCCTAGGTGTTAACTTTAAGGAAGAACAAGATATGATACCAATTGATGTCCTTAGATGTATCCACCATTGGTCAAGGATCAATTCCTTTGACTGAGAATAACTATAATCTATATGATGCAAATATAAGAACAACAAACAATAAGGTACACATGATATTTTATGTGGAAACCTCCTCACTCAAGGAAGTAAAATCACAACCTACCTTATAGGTTTTTCAACAACAATAATGCACTAAAACAAGAGCAATGTTTGATTATAGACTCAAGTAATCCTAAGGTTAACTCCTTAAACCAATCTCCTTATAATAGGACAACACTAAGTCAATGATGTTATACACCTATTGCAGCCTGCAGTTAGCTGCACTTAGCTAACACTACACAGCTAATACTATCCCAACTAATCAACTACCTCTAGTTGCTCTTCTTTTATCAACTACCCCTAGTTCCTAAAACCAAGGATAACTGCAGCACACACCTTAAATATACAAGATAAGAGATAAAATAGAATACCTACATAAGGTTCTCATGAGAAGTAAGTTTATAATAAAGAGAAAAAGATAAAGACTCAACAACCTAGACATAAATACATATTCAGTTGTAGCAAATTGGTTCCTTGGTTGTTGAAGCTTTGCCTTGTTAGAGAACCTTAAATATTTAAAGAAAGAATATGGATCTATTTTATTTTGCAAAACTTATCTTTTTCTCCCATATAATGATGTACATATATGATTAAAAGGGAAGGAAACCTTGAATATTTCTCATTCGTTGAGAAAAGGCCCTAAGCAGCTTTTTGTAGCTCTGTCACAGTTGGCAGTATCTTTATAGTCGTGGAATGCTATGAGAGTTGACTTGTATGTATCCACTTGGTATGTGTACCTGATCCCAATGAAATAAGATACCTATTAGCATTACTTCTTGAAATTTTGTTCCCTCATTCATCTTGAGATCTTGATTCCCTATTCCCCAGAGATCGACCTGGTGCATGTCTAGTCCCTCAGTAGGTTTGTCAAATCATCAAAATAAAACATAATATTACGGTAACTATGCATCATCATTACCTTTATGGGTTGTTTTTGATAGACCCTCAGCTTAACTAGTACCTGTTAAACATTCTGTAAAAGGGATATATATATAAGAACAATCACATTAGAATTCAAGTGAAATGGAAATCACTGTATACAAATAATAAAAGGACAATAATAAAAATGAAATAATACAATAATTGGCACACAAAACATTAGGGAAACATGACATTGAGATTAAGGAACTATAAACATAGTACTAATAATACTGAAAAGGAAAGAGGCCTAAGATTAACCACCAACCCTATCTCACATGGAAGTGAGAGAATGCTTCAACTATCAATTAACCTTCTAAGCTAATACGGGACCTCCAAACTCTCCTATTTAAGGTCATGTTCTCAGTAAGTTTAAGATAAATCCATGTCCCATATAATCACTCTCCCCAATTCTTCATTGGCCTGCCTCTTCCTCTCTTGACACCCATCCCTGCTAACCTCTCACACCTTCTAACTACCTCCTTATTGAGGCATCTAAACTTCTCCTCACATAAAAGAATATTAATTACTTTTTGTTCCAATTTATGTGGCATTCTTTTGACTAGGTATGAGGTTAAGAAAAAAAGAATTTTAAAATTTGTGGTCCAAAACAAACCACACATATTTGTCGCACTATAAATTATTCTATAAAAAATAAAGAAAAAATTTAAAATTGAATTATTTCTCAAAAAAAAATTAAAAGGCTAAAAAATATGATACATCAGTTGGGACAACGCGAGTATTAGTTTTGTCCTTTGTGAAGGAAAGTAAATGAAACTAGATGTTAGGGCAAAGGTAGTAAGATTGAGTATGTGAAAGTCAATTATTGGAATCATTAGGGGTTGCTCCACAAAGTGAGGGACCATGTCCCTCCAATTTGATCACAAGCGATAGAATAGTAAAGCAACTATGAGGTGCTGGAAAACAAAGGCAATGCGGGAAAGTAAAAACATAAGATTTTTACGTGGAAATCCAGGAAGGCAAAAAACATGGCTTGCCCTCACAAGCACTAAGGAAATCGATTATAATCAACCTTTGGATTTCATTCTAGATTTCAACCTACCTCAAGGATCCTTTCGCTTGTAGAAACTCTACTACAAGCTCATCTTGGTAACTCTACCAAGGACCCTCTCTACGCAGATTAACACTAATTAGCCTCACACTTAGGAAACTCTACCTAAGCACTCTCTACTTAAAGATAAAAATACAACTCTTATAGCATGAGTAGTTCAGTTACAAATTAGTACTCACTTAATAACACTCACTAACTCATTAAGCATACTGCAAAGATAATAACACGAGCAATGTTTGAGCAATCTTGAAATAGAGTTCTTATTGCCTCTCGTCACTTTTTTGAATTGTGAAAAAACTCATTTGATGAAGAGGCATTTCCTTTATAAATGAGTGATGATTAGGGTAGAAAGATCAGCACCTGTAGGTTTGTTACACAATAGGATAAAACTGTGCAAACAACATGTGCTAGTTGTACTATTCCTTGCACATCTAGGGACCTGATCCCTTATTGCTCATCATCAAAACTACCTATAGCAATTTCTCCCATTTTTGATGATGACAAACCAACCATACAATTTTGAGAATCAATGCACATTTATTATATTTATTCAGTGTGATTACCACCTGAAGATGAATGTTCCCCCTATCAGCGTGCTTTCTTCATCATACAACACAAGAACCTGGTCCCTTGTTGTCTTTTGCAGCAAAAAACTATGATTTTTCCCCTGTCATTATGAACCTTCATTTAGTACATTTACACACTTCCCATTTTAGTATGACTCCCTTTATTCATCTATTCAACATATCATATATTTCTCCCTGTCAGCATATCATTCAAATCTGCAACTCAAATTACCTGGTACCTGATGCTTGGTCCCTATTATATGAACTTAGCATTCCATTTTCGCATCATTTAAAAGAAATAAATGTAAACCAAGAGTAAATATAGTATAAATTAGTTAACTCAAGGCCACTGGGGTAACATTAACATATAGAGCATCTTAAAATAAAGGAAATAGATGAGGTCCGCAAATAGAATTACATTCATGATTAATTAGGATAAGTATCATTACAATGTAACAAAAAAGAAATTATGAAAGTACTATTTGGAAAGGCCACTATAGGAATAGGAACTAGAAATTGACTCAAGACTGACACACCAGGATTCAGGTAGAAAGGGGTTTAGGGAAATTGATTTTAGCAGCATGTCCATTCTAGCAGCCTCAGCAGCATGAGCATCCAATAACTGTTTAGTGAGGGTATTTACTTCAACATTCATCTCTTGAACCTTACTAGTTAATTTTGCAATTTTGGTCTAGAGTTTTTTATTTTCTGTTGTGAGTAATTCAATGGAACCAGGTCCTTCTGCGCACAACTTCAGATTTTATAGTTTCAGGTGCACTATTTTAATGTCCTTTGCTTCTAATGTGATCCTCAACTCCATTTCCTTGTTCAAGATTTCTTGAGCAGCCAAGAGTTCTGATACTTGGGATACAGTTCCCACTTTCCCTTCAATGCACTTATTCTCTACCAGGATTGTCAAACTAAACTTTTGTTTGACTGTTTCTACAATTCCCTTTGTCCCAGTTATTCCATAGTTATAAACACCTTATTTAGGAAGTACCCTTAAGGCATCCCATACTTCCATTCTTTCTCATAGATTACTTTCACTTCATGTGCTCATCATAAGAGCAGGTAAGCTTATCAACTCAAACTTACTCGAATATTCTATCAAAAATAGGTCAACACCAGAGGTAATGGTCCTTTTGTCTGATCTTAGCTACAGAACTTTGTTGATAAACTCAAATGCTAGCTTAAACTCACCAATTAAGAACTTTTTTTCACAGCATCTATTGAGGTTCCACCCACTTTTGAGACTTCAACCATAAATTTAGTGGTAGGTTGCTCCATCATAACAGATTTTTCTCCCAAGATAGGTACATCTAAAATTCCTCCCAGTGTTTCTTCATTCAGCTTAAGAAATTTTCCCTGCACCTGTGTAGTCAAACTCAAACCATCTTCTGAGAATTACAAGGAGTAGTAGAATTCCCTTACCTTATTTTCAAACACCATGGGATCTAGGTCTTCAAGTAGGTGAAGCCAACCCTGATGCCTCACATACTCCACCAGTTCTACCATTCCTGGTTTTCATAGATTTTTAGATTAAATACTCTCCCAGTCAGTACTTTCTAAGTTTCCTAGATAGCATTCTTTTCCTATCTAGGGACAACATTCTTCTTTTTCTCTCTTCTTCTTTTTCTCTTTGATTTACTACTTAATTTTTTCTCTTTGTAGGACCAGGTCCCTAAGAGACTTTCTTCTTTTTCACAGCTATGTGTTTCTTTATACTTACACCATGACTCCCATACTTTAGATTAAAGGACCTGGCCCTCTTATCACCATGAACTTCTAGTCTTTTCTTCTTAGATGCAATAACAATATCAGTATCAGTATCCTCATCATATCCAACCTCCACTACTTAAACATTTGCCTCCTCTACTATGATAGCTTTCTTGAGTCTTATTCTTTTGGTGGTAGAAGACTTACTTTCCTCCAAGGCATCTATTAATAAGTTTTGTTCAGATCCCCTAGTGTAATAGAGGGGAATAGGATCTAGTACATTGTACACCAGTGTTAATCATTATCCCTTTTCTTTTGTTGTCCTTCAGTTTATTTATTTTCCAACTCAGAGGTTGATTATACTCTACCTCTTTATTTTTCTTATTTGGAGGTAATATAAATTCCCCATCATTTTACAAGTTATCCTCTTTCCTTGTTATTTGCTCCTCTACACAAGTTGAACTGTCTATGGGATCATGAGCAAATAATAGTAAATTCTCATCTACCATTTCTATGTTGTTGAGAGAATCAAACTTTTTTACAAGAATTTTTTCCTCAATCAGATTAGCAAATATAGAGTTTGACTCAGAAAGGGAAGGAGAACCAGCTTCTTGTAAATTTTCTAAAATTTTAGGAACTTTCAAATCCTCAGAGGGAACCTTGATTTGAAGGGCATTTGAGGACTCTGGTTTTTTTTAGGAAAGATGACATTAAGATTGAAGAATCTCTTGTTCAATTGGAGACCCAAAACCTTTGTTTAGTTAACTATTAGGATAGAACATCCACTTGGGCTTAGAGTTTCAAATGGAGAAGTTTCAATAAAAGGTATAAGGAGTCTCATGGGAAGGACTTACGGGTAAAGTACTTTGTGACTCTTGAGGATGATCAGTGGATAATTCTTTTATGGGTTTTGAAGAAGATAGGATTTTAGATATTTTGAACTTTAGAGAATGGGAATGAAAAGGACCAGTTTAGTTTGGGGAGAGAATAATGTTCAGAGTTAATTGAGAAGAGAATAAAAGGATTTGAATTTATAATTGAAGAGATAACCGGTTGATGTTTAAAAGATACCCTTTTGGAATAGATGCGTCTAATGTGACTCTTCATATTTGAACCAAATTGACAGCTTTGGTTCATATAGGATTGGACATGAGGCCTTTTTAAATAGAAACTTTATAAAAATTCTAAGGCATATTTTTTTTGGTACTCACCTAAGAGATAGAACTAGGTCCCTCTCTTACTTGAGTAAATTTTCAACTTGTGGTTGCTTAAACTGTTTTCCTCCAAAGTTGTCCCCATGGGTGTATGCCTACAAAGGTATGATACTTAGTTAGATTTGGATGTGCCTACTCTATCATGGATATCTTTCACCTTGACATAGCCAATTTTTAGGAGTGATGTTGACTCAGATGTTAGGTCAAGGTATTTTGATCAATCTCAGTCTTAATTTTCTCTTTTAGAATAGGTCTGAGGACCAAGTACCAAACTTTACATCGCTCATACTACCTTAAGTTTCTTCTTCTAAGATGAATTCATTTGGTACCAGGTCCCTTAAAATCTTCTCATTCACAATGAGACACTTTTACTTTAAAGTGTCTTGAGAGAGAATCTATTTAGGTCTTCCAATATTGTGCTTGGAGCACATACTATTAATTGACCATTCCTGAATCCAATCCTCCTTATCATGTATGGTATTATTATCATGAGTTGGACGTGGGAACCCACTTAATTTTGAGTTCACAAAAGGAGAATAATGGTGTGATCAAATCCTTTTTGGCCCATCCAGGGAATATTGTCTTCCTTTTCAGCTTTTTCAGAGACTTGAAGCCCTTGAATATGCATTCTCTTGCTGAATGTATTCAGTATTCCTCAATTTAGCCTTAAGCCAGTACTGACATCTTTCTTTCAATTATATACTACTTCCACAGTGAGTGCACAGGATTTTGCTTTCTTTGCTTCTAACATTATTGATAGTCTTTCTTTGAGACATATTAGTATAGAATTCTCCTTGATAGCCTAGGACTCTACCCTTTTTAACACCTTAACAAGTAAAAGTTAAAAGGATCTGTGTAGAAGTTGTCTATTTAAGAGACTTGTTGAGCTCTTCTTTCAAATGGACCAGGTCCCTTTCTAACTCTTCATTCTTGTAAAGTGCATACATAAGGTATTTTTGTGAATCCTTCAGTTTTCCTTCAAGATCAATCTGAAGGATTGAGTCTTCCTTCACCTCTTTACCTTCTAAATTATTTACCCTTTTTAGTTGACTCATGCAATTAGGATTTTCAGAGTTTAATTTAGTGACCATTTCTTCAGTCTCAGATATTTGAAGATTTAAGGCAATCAACTCATGTTCTTAATTCTCCACTTTCTTATCTAGGGTATTCTTCTCAGCAGTTAATTCATATACAAAGTCTATCAACACACTAGAAAGATTTTTCATCTTTATAGCAGTGTAGTTATCTAAGTTTTCCTTAAGATCAAAGTGTGTTACCTCCTTTTCTCCTTCATCCTTTGTGTTTTACGAGAATGCAAACACGGAATCATAATTGGATTGTCTTCCACTGCTAGTATAGAAACTTCTCCAGTCTTCTGATCTTCACCTTAATCATTGGAGGAGTCTCTCCATGCTGCCATTTAAGAACACCGGGAACCTGAGATTATTTTTTTATCATTCTATTTCAGCATGAAAATATCTCCATACTCTTTGGCTTTCTCAGATTTGGTGGACAAGTCTTCCTATGCAGCCAACACCCTTTTTACTATATAGCTAGCTGCATCTTTTCTTCTTGATATTTTAAGATTTTGATACTTCTTCTACATTGGGTTGTTTCTCATGAATTCTTCAGAGATACCTCCTTTTTTCCACAGATCTAATAATCCTTGTTTCCTAAAGTGCAACATCAGGGTCTTCTTCACCTAGGTCAAACTCTAAAGCCTTCAAGGTCAGGAATCTTTCTCTTTTTGCTTTCTTTCTTTCCACCCCTAGTTTAGTTGTAACAGCCATAATGACCAAAACACTCTAGGTATGAACCTTTTAGAGTGAACCTCGCTCTCATACCAATTGTTGTAACCTTTGGGGGTTGCACCACATAGTGAGGGACCAGGTCCCTTAAAGTCGATCACAAGCAATAGAACAGTAAAGCAACTATGAAGTGTTGGAAAACAAAGGCAGTGCAGGAAAGTAAAAACACAAGAATTTTATGTGGAAACCCAGGAAGGGAAAAACAAGGCTTTCTCTCACAAGAACAAAAGAAATCCACTATACTCAACCTCCTTATTATATTCAAGATTTCACCCTACCACTAGGCTCATTTCGCTTGTAGAAACTCTACTACAAGCTCATCTTTGTAAATCTACCAAGGTCCCTCTCTACCTATATGTTGATTAAATCTAATCAGCCTCACACTTAGGTAACTTTACCTAAGAACTCTTCACTTAAATAGAAAAGAACTACTCTTATAGCATGAGTAGTTCAGTTACAAATAAGTACTCACTCAAGAACACTCACTCATTAAGCATACTACTAAAAAATGAGCAATGCTTGAGCAATTTTGAAATAGAGTTTTTGCTGCCTCTCTTCACTCTTTAGAATTATGCAAGAACTTATCTGATGAAGAGGCGTCTCTTTCCTTTTATAGTTGAGTGATGATTAGGGTTGAAAGATCATTGGACCAGCTATCCTAATCAGTACAAAATAGCACCTACAAGTTTGTTATACAAGATGACATAACTATGCAAACAATGCATGCCAGCTATACTGTTCCTTGCACATCAACAGACCTGGTCCCTTAGTTTCTCATCATCCAAACTACATATAACATCAATATATTTCAATTTCTAATCCTAGTGTAAAGATTGTGATCGGAAGCACCTCCAAAGATTGTTTGACTCATTCAGTCAAAGATTGTTGTAATTAAGCTTCAAACTTCTTTTTAGGGCATGGGAACAAAAAGTAAAAGTCATTAAAGTCAAATAGATCTTATCTTATGAGAAACAAACACATGTTAATGGCTTACTCTATCTATCATACCTTTTGTTTAATTAAGTAGATACTTCGACCAACGTGTTTTTGGAATACTTGAGCGTACATGCACTTCCTAAAGGTGGATTACTTGAACTGTAACTTAAATTTATCAATAAATTTCTTGATTCAGTCATTCAATTACAATCTATTGCAAGTAAATATTTGCACACATAAATTGTTGCTATTTTATACTCTTGACTAAATTTTTAAAATCTTTTTGTATGTTTATTTCAAGTGCCTACATAAACCACTTCAAATATACCATTTCATTTAATTATACACACTAGCTTCAATAAGCATTAAAACCCCATGCATGTTCGATGGGATATGAATGAATTCACATGAGTTTTTGTAAAAATTAAGTTGAAAGTGTCAAATAGGAATCACAAATTATTTGTATATTCAGGTGCTCAATTAGAACTACTCATAATTTAAGTTTTTAAAGTGTTGTTTGTGTATTTTGCCTAAAAAAAATACATCATGCGATAAATAAATTAACAAAAACAAACATTAAAGGAACTCATCAAGTGTGAAAATCCAAAAATTGGTAGAGAAACAAAAAAGAAATAACTAACTTTCAAAAATAGAGAGTGGATGATTTGAGTAGTTAATTTTCCTAGAACTTAGAAGGAAGGAGAAAGTATTAATGACAAGAGATACTTTCTTAGTTCATTTTCACTTATCACTTTGTGACAACATATCTATTAAAAAAATAATGATTGGTATAGTTGGGAGAGTTGATATTTTAGAAACTTTTAAAACATGCTTTGACAAAGAGATACAAATCTCAAAAACTTAGAAAAAAAAAAAAAAAAAAAGACACCCTAATGGGACCACTAAAAAAGTGTCAACCCAAGCACACAAGTTTTAAAATATGCACTTTAGTCCCACCCACTTCAGCTCCTATATTTTAGAAAATACACTGTAGCCCATGTCCAAAATAATAAATATTAAATATTAAATTAAAAATCATCCACAAGCTTCTCAACGAAGCTCATTTTATCACAATTTTCCAACCATTTTTTGATCATTTTTTGGTTATTTTTCATTGATTTTCTTGACATCAATTGAAAAGTGACATTACCGTAATTATTTTTAGCTATTTTCTCCTATTTTTATCCCTCTTTTTTCATCCACTTTCATTCAAAAGACTTGATAATCAGTCTCACTTTTTGAAATCAATTCTATGCTCATTAGCAATATTCCAACACTTTTTATCTTGTTTCAAAGCTCTAATCTATTGCATTATTATGGTGGTTATCAGAAAAGTGATCAGGTTGGTTCTGATCAAGTACTGTATGAAAATCTTGTAAGAAAAAAATGACTATATTCTATTAAGTCTAAGAGCATAAACCACTGCTTAAGTCTATTAATTACTATTACCTGTGTGTATCAAGTCTGTTATAGAATAAGTTGTCGTTAGTGGTAAATGGGTGAATAGGAGGAGACTCCTAAATGTTGAATTTGAAAATTTATGTCTAATTAGACAGTGTCAATTTCCCTTTGTCGCAATGGTTTCTACACCGATATGGTTAAAATCATAATGGAGAGCAGAGAATTAAATTGTGATCCAAGTGACGTGGTCACTAGTTAGTTTATGAACGGAAGGGGGAAACTCTATCCAACGTTTATAAAGAATTATAGACACATGGAATTGTACATTCTTTGTGTTGATTTGGATAATTCTAAACCTATTTTGAGGGTTAAAGTTGTTGAAATATCCTGGGAATAAGCTTTCACGTCAGTCGCAACCCCACCCCGGTAGTGGATGATATCTCAATGGATAGTAGTGCATAGGTGATCATACATGTGAAGATTATAAAGAATTTAAAGAAGAAAAGTGTAAAGGATGTATTGAGGGGCAGTCTGGACCTAAACCAAGCCACTCTTTCTTGGATGGCACTGATCTTTATGTTGGACAAATATTCAACAACATGAAAACACTGAAGATTTTATTTTAGAAGGCCTCGGTGAAGAAGTCTTTCAATTACACTACAGACAAGCCTTATAAGAAATACTACAAGGTGAGGTGTGTAGATCATACTTGTCGGTGCATGGTACGTGCAGTTACAAACAGAGCATCGGGAAGGTTTCAGATATAAAAGTACATCGGTGAGCATAGTTGTGGCATTGAACATGTCATGGGAAACCGCAAGAATGTCACGGTGGATGTCATTGCCTAACTTTGTTTGAACTTTTTCATCAACTACAAAGGTCCAAGCCCGAGAGAGCTCGAGAAGATTATCTTTAGAGAGATACATTGAAGGTCGGGCTATTGTAAGTATTGGATGGGAGATGTCATTGTGAAGAACATATTTTGAGGAACACTCAACCATGGATATGCAGTGCTGCCCACTTTTTCATATATTTTTAATGACCTCAATCCTGAGTCAATAAATTCCCTCATGGTCGAATAGGACTCGGGAAATTTTATGTACTACTTTATGGCGCTTGGGTATTCCATCCATAGATATTCACGCACAAGAAAAGTCATTGGCATTGATGGAATATATTTGTCCATCAAGTACCAGGGTGTGTTATTCTCTGCAGTCGCATAAGATATGCAAAATCATATCTATCCCATAACATATTATGTGGTGTACAAGGATAATGATGCATCGTGGGGATTCTTCTTCGAAAATATTAAGTACATTATCGTCGATGAACTAGAAATATGTGTCATCTCCGACAGACACATAAGCATTGACAACGGCCTTGCAAAGCATAATCCGTACACGTATAATGGAGTGTGTATGAGACATCTGGTAAAAATATTCGAAAGAACCACCATTGTGGAGATTATGTCAATGTGTACTACCATGTGTCCAAGGCGTACCATTGGATAAGTTGAATGACTACTTCAACTTGCTTATAGAAAAATTCCCCAACGCAGCATCTTGCCTTGAGCTTGAAGTTGGCTTTGAAAAGTAGAGCAGGGCTCACTTTCCAGGAAAGATATTCAACGTCATGACCACAAACATTGCGGAGTTGCTCAACTCAATGTTTCTCAAAGAAAGTGAGTATCTAGTGGTCGTCATCTTCCATTCAATTTCTATAAGGTTTGGCATAATATTCAGGAAGAGGTATGTAGAGGTGCGTAATTCAACAAAAACATTTATTCCCGAAGCCAAAAAGATCTTGAGGAAAAACATAATTGAGGGAGACATATTGTATGTGAATAACATAAATAGAAACACTGACGAATTTACCGTGATTGGTTGTGGTCCTTCTTCCAAAGACAATCTATCAAAAAGGTCATGTTCTTGAGAGAAGTATGACTTGATGAAATTTCCATACGCTCATGTGATGGAAGACTTGCGATTGAAGCATGGGGACAATTATGGTAATAGAATGTATGATTACTCTTCTCCCATATATTCAAAAGAATCATACCTCCTTACATACTTAGAAACTATTTGTGCATTATGTCTGTAGTCAAAATGGAGCATGGCGCGAGAATATCTAGCAATGCAGATTCTTCTACCTAATTTTGATCTCAAACTAGGAAGGAGGAGGGTGAAACACGTTAAGGGAGTGTTGGAGTCTTTCAGGCCCAAGAGAAGGGACAAGTGTTCCATGTGCAAAAGAGTGGGTAATAAGAAAACAACAGGTAGCCTTAATGTATAAAGATAGGATTGTCATTGTATCTTGTTTTTGTTTTGTCAAAGGCACTGGACAAGTTTTAATGCCACTGTCAATATTCTTCTATCCAATATAATGAAGTTCAGTTATAATCAACTTTGTTTGTTGTATATTATCGATCGTAATTTGCTTTTGCTATATTATTTATGAAATTAATTATAAACTGTATGCCTCGACTAGTAATTACGTACATTATCAATCTATACGTGGTCTACATAGTAAATTCTAAACACGTAATATATAATAAACCTTTCAGTGGTCTATTAATGAAACCCTATTCTAAATACACTGATCAAGTTAATGTAATCATAACGCATGGGAGAAGGTTCCCATTTGAAAAGACTTGATTGTCGCACCTTTTTATTACCCATTCTCGTACGCCCCTTCATCTACTCATGACATGTGTCTATAATAATTGATCCCTGCAATTTTCTTCTGGTCTATTTAAGAAAGATACTAGTCAATTGTAAACCCGTTTCATCTTCCTCAGTAAGCTGAAAAATATTACAATAATAGATAGAATATTATATAATCTTTGGCCCCTTCAAAGAATGCAAACCATAAGAAACCAAGATCTTCTCTGAGTGAGGAGTGATATATACTTACCCTTTAAAGGACTTGATGCAGATTAGTGGTGTCTGGACATGGAGCTCCGCGAATGGCCCTCTTCCTTTGGACCATAGCAGAGAGGCTCCATCTCAACCCCAACGACCTTTTCACCCCTCAAACATCCCCGTAGTGTAGGGTAGTTTGGTGTAGTTTTTCTGTTGTTGATTAAAGTTCATTGCAGAAGCTTTCATGGTCGCTTGATTTTGTAAATAAAAGCTTCCCTTTTGCCTTTTCTGCTGGTTTTTGTCCCATAATTAATAGATGTATTAGCAATGAACTTGTTTAATATAATATCTTCCATTTCTATACAATATTGTGTTAAATTTATTTCCAACATTGTCTTAAATTTCTGGGTTTTTTATCCCTTTATTGATATATGTAATAGCAATTTAATAGAAATTTCTGGTTTTTGTTCCTATATTCTGGTAATAGCAATTTCTGATATATGTAATGGCAATTTCTGATATATGTAATAGCAATGTAATTTCATTCTAATAATGTTTATGTCTTTTATAATCGATTAGTAAGGTTTACTATTGACCATATCATTGTACGGCCTGAAAGAGCTGTAATTTTAAACAAGGTGCAGTTGGTGCTTCTTAAAATTGATGAAGTAGGAAAATATTAAAGAAATACTAAATTATGAAAATCCTTTATTATAGACTATTGTCGTTGTTGATTTTTGAACATGTACGATAGATTATCAATTTTTCAGCAAGTCGATTCATCACCAATGCAAAGGTCTGTGATAGACCGACTGAATATATGAACAAGTCAAAACTATGACCAGAAAAATTAAATTTTATAAAATTAAAGTATGTCAATTAACACCATTCAAACATTGTAAAGCAATTTAGATAAATCAATTATGACACCGTATCACTTTTGAACATGATCAAGCCATGTTTAAGGCATGTTATAGTCATAAATCACTGCTTTGGGACTAAAAAGGAGAGGAATAAAATAAAATAAATAAATATCATCCAAGCAATGCAAAACAACTAGATATCATCACATGAGATTACTCGTGATCTAAGAGTCTAAGGAAGAGTGAAGGTTGTAACTTGTAGATGTTCATAGGACAAGTAATGTTTGAGAACAAGTAGTCCTTCTCAATGCAAATATTTGTTCTGACTAATTGGTTGTTACTGCCATTGCTCTTCCTTATACTCATTTGATCAAGTCTCTAATTATTTTGTACTCTCATATGATGATGTTTTATTATTTGAATGAAACAATAGACTGCAAGCAAGTACTCTCATATGATGATGTAATCTTACGACCCATACCAGGGCCTAGTCATGATGGGTATTCCAAGCACACCGTGGGCTGGAGAGCACCCCCTTAGCCTAACCTCCAGAGCATGATAAAAGTAAACAGCAAAACCAACTAAATATATAACAAAGATAGATAAATCTAATCAAGTTTTAAGAGTCAAAACACAATGACCAAAAATCCCAACACTGTCCACGAAAGCCTCTAAAACTAGAAATACCAAAAAAGTTTCGGATATGCCCCCAACCATGACAAAAGAAAACTCGCAATTCCCAAAATATGAAAAGAAACCTAATGAAATGATAGGGCTTTCTAGAAAATAGAGGCTCACTACTTCACAGCAATTCAACCGATGTACCACACCACCTAACACTGCACAGGAGTAACAAAAAAGCACTCAAATCATCCGGGGATGGTCAGTGGAATGAGCACTGGCAAACTCAAGGGAAAAAGATATTACAATGTCATTGCCAAAATCTAATCATAATCCACATGCACAATATTTATATATACATATATAAAATTTTGAGATAGGGACAAGGGCCATGAACATAAGAGTTTAAAATATTAAACTAAACTATCTAGCTTGCTCAATACTAAAGGCACCCATGGGCTATTTAGGTCTAGCTCCCCCTGCTGGAAGGGCCCTAGTGTGTGTTAGCCTCACAAATCGAGGAAAGTCTAAGGACACCAAGGCAATAGCCATCCCAAAATATAATGTGTGCATAAAGCACAAGCTCATATAGACCCCACGCTAGCAAATATGGTTTCCAGTTTGTCCCCCCCCCCCCGGACTACACCTTCACGGTGAGCTACACAGTTTCCTTTAAACCCAAATTAAAATAGCTTACACATAAAATCAACCATTAACCAAGAAGTATTTATTAAGGCATTTTCCAACATAGTATTGTCATACTAATATGCTTGCAAGCAAATTCAATTATTCCAAATAAATCTATATAACCATTTGACTCCCAAGTTCTATTTTAAACCCAAAACCATGGCCACCAAGGGAATTCCAAACCTTTGTTATCCATTTATCCGTTAATGCAGTGTAATGGGTTCAAAAAACAAGTTAGTTATTTGAATAACCATATTTAAAACAAAGATTGTAAAGTGGATTGAAGTTAGTACCATTATCAATCCAAAATTCATTTAGTATGGGGAACCCCATGTCCCCCATTTGGACCATTAAAACAATGACCAATTCAGTCCCAAAATGGTTAAAAACATGAAATACACATTTAAACATGGGGAAAACAATTCAAGTAATAATCAATCAAAAGCCCTTAACCCCATTTCAAATCCATCAATTAAATCACATGAATAATGATTAAATAAATGCCACAATGTAAAGTTCATGTTAAAAATGAGAAACATGCCTGAAATATAGAGGAGATTGAAGAGGACTCAAAGTTTGGAGCCTAATTATTGAATTCCTTGTAAAACCCTAGTATCTCTTGTCTTGGGAGTTAAAGAGGAAAAAAGTAAGTTTAATCTTGATAACTAAAGGCAAAGAGGTCCTTTGAGTGTTTGTAAGTCGTGGGAAAGAGTGTGAAGGGAGAAAAATACCAAAAATACCCTAATTAAAATATACAGGAAAAATCAAGAGCAGTCGTCATAACTTGGGAACAACTCATGAAGTCAAACCACGAGTCATGGCCTAGAGTCGTTACCTAAGGATCGATAATCCAGTCCTTCACATTTATGATGATGAGTCTCTCAAAATGACTCATTATCTTATATCAAGAGTTGTGACAAAGACTCATGTTCAGGGGCTAAACTCCTGGGTAACTTTCTATTGTGATAACAAGTCCCTCCTAACAAAATGTTATGTTTGACAATGAGTCGGTGTCAGGACCATTGTCGCTGGAAAATTTGACATTATTTTTTTAACTTGGCTAATTCAATTATTAATCTCTTGAAGGGTCTAGAGCTCAAGAATTTGGGGTGTTACATTATCCCCCCCCCCTAGGATTATTCATCCCCAAATAAAAAGTTAAGGCACCCTTAGCACGATGAAAGAAAGAATACAAATAGAGTCCAAGGACAAATTTGAAATGCAATAAAAGGAAAATGAAACTCATACCTTAAGCACTACGATCAATCACCGAAAACAAGGACGAGTACTTAGCTCTCATAACTTCTTCATCTTTTCATGTAGCTTCTTCCACCTTTTGATTTATCCAAAGAACCTTTACCTAAGGCACATCCTTTGTCCTTAATCTACAGACTTGCCTATCCAATATCTCAACCTAGAATTCCTTATAAGACAATGAATCTGCAACACCAACATCCTCTACAGGAATTGTCAAACAAGGATCACCCACAAACATTTTCAGCATAGACACATGGAAAATAAGATGAATAGAAGCCAAACCTAATAGTAAATCAAACTCATAAGCGACATTTCCAATTCCCCTCACAATCTGATATGGACCAAAATAACGGGAACTGAGCTTCCCCTTCTTCAAAGATCTCAAACTCCTTTGCTGACCCACATACATAAGTATAGGATCCAAAACCTATTTTTTCTTTACCTCAACATAAAGATATGATTTAACCACTTCTTGAACAATCACTCCCCCATCCTCAGAGTCCAAGAGACAAACTCTAAAGTTAGCCAAACTATGAATATCCCTCACCAACCCTTTTTTATCCTCATCCATATGACATAAGCTCCCCATGGACAGCCTACAAAGAGCATCAGTAATAATATTAGTTTTACCCCGATGGTAAAGAAGGCTTATGTCATAATCCTTAAGTAGCTTGAGCTACTGCCTTGGCCTAAGGTTTAATTCCTTCTACATAAACACATACTAAAAGATATTATGGTCTGAATAAGTATCCACATGCACCCTATAAAGGTAATGTCACCAGATTTTCAAAGTAAAAACCATAGCCGCCAACTCTAAATTATGAGTCAGGTAGTTCCTCTAATGAACCTTAAGCTACCTTTATGCATAGGCTAGAACCTTACCAAGATGCATAAACGCACAACCTGATCCAACCCAGGACATATCATAATACACAACAAAACCATCAGTACCCTCGGACAGGGTTAAAACTAGCGTAGAAGTCCACTTATCCTTCAACTTCTAAAAACTACCTTTATAAGTATAGGACCACAAAAACTTGACCTTTTTCTGAGTCAACCTTGTCGGCGGAGTAGTAATAGATGAGAAATTATTCACAAACCTCCTATAATACCTAGCCAAGCCTAAGAAGCTCCTAATGTCGGTGGGAGTCATGGGTCTATGCCATTTTCTTAACTGCCTCAACTTTCTATGGATCCACCTTGATCCCCTCAAAAGAAATAACATGCTCAAAAAAGGACACGACACTTAGCCAAAATTTACACTTAGAAAACATTTCATGTAACTTCTGGTCTTTAAGAGTTTAAAACACAATTCGAAGGTGATTGGCATAATCCTTTTCACCTTCGGAGAACACCAAGATGTATTCAATGATGACTATAACAAGAAAATTTGGAAAATGCCTAAATACCCAATTCATAAGATCCATGAAAGTAGTTGAAGCATTAGTCAACCAAAATGAAATAACTAAAACTTAATGGTCGTACCGGGTTTGGAAAATAGTCTTAGGAATATCGAACACCCTAATTTTCAGCTGATGGTAGACCGAACAAACATCAATCTTATAGAAACACCTAGAACTCTAAAGCTAATCGAAGAGGTCATCAATCCTAGAAAGAGGATACTTATTTTTCAATGTAACCTTATTTAATTGATGATAATATATACACATACAAAGAGACCCATATTTCTTTGGCACAAAAAGAACAGGAGCACCCCACGATAAAATAGTAGGATGGATAAAACCCTTATCGAGAAGATCCTTTAACTACTCTTTTAGAGTCTTTAGTTCAGTCAAAGCCATCCTATAAGGAAGAATGGAATTGGGAAGGGTATCCCATAGAAGATCAATCCCAAAATCTATTTCCCTACTGGGAGGAATCCCAAGAAGTTCATCGAGAAAAACTTTAAGAAATTCATTAACAACAGGGGCATATTGCAAAGAGGGTCTCTCAAAATTAGAATCCTTAACCCAAACTAAATGATACAATCATCCTTTGGATATCATTTTCTAAGCTCTAAGATATAAAATAAATTTCCCTTTGAGTACTAAGTAACTCCCCTCCCATTTAATCACCGGTTCATTAGGGAAATGCAAACTGGCCTTTTGAGTCCCACAATCTATAGAATCATAGCACGAATGAAGCCAATCCATCTCCAATATTACATCAAAATCTACCATATCAAGTCTCATTAAATCAACCAATGAGTCGTGATAAAGACTCGTGGTCAGGGGCAGAACTCCTGGGCAACCTTCGATTGTGACAATGAGTCCCTCCTAATGACTCGTTACATTTGACAGTGAGTCGTTGTCACTAGCATTTTTGAAATTATTTTCATGACTTGGCTAATTCAATTATTGATCTCTTGAGGGGTCTAGAGCTCAAGATTTTAGGGTGTTACAGACTATAAAAGAGAGAAATAAAATAAACTAAAATAATATAAAATAAATAAACATTATTCAAGCAATAAAAATGACTAAATATCATTATATGAGAGTACAAAATAATTGAAAACTAGATAAAATGAGTATAAGAAAGAGAAATGGTAGTAATAATCAATTAGTTAGAACAAACGCCTGCATTGAGAAGGACAATTTGTTATCAAACATTACTTGTCCTATGAACACTCACAAGTCACAACCATCACTCTTTCTTATACTCGTTAAATCATGTGTAATATCATTTGATGATATCTAGTTGTTTTGCATTGCTTGAATGATGTTTATTTATTTTATTTTATTTTATTTCTCCCCTTTTTAGTTTCATCTAGTGATTTACGACTATAGCATGCCATAAATATAGTTTGAACATGTTCAAAAGTTATATGGTGCCACAATTGATGTATCTAAATTTTTTTTACCATATTTGAATAGTGTTCATTGGAATACTTTAATTTTATATAATTTAATTTTTCTTTTTCTAATAATAATTTTAACTTGTCCTTATATTCAGTCAGTCTATCATAGACCTTTGCGTTGGTGATGAATCAACTTGCTAAAAAAATGATAATTTATCATACATGTTCAGAAATCAACAACGATATCAGTCTATAATAAAGTATTTGCATAGTTTAGTATTTCTTCAATGTATTCTTACTTTGTCAATTTTAAGAATCACCAACTGCACCTTGTCTAAAATTACAACCCTTTTAGGCCATACAATGATAGGGTCTATAGTAAACCTTACTAATCTATAATAGAAGATATAAATATTCTTTAGACCCTCTTTGGGGTAAATGATAAACTATTTGTATGGTGTATGATCGTTTCCTAATGATTTCATCATTCCCCAATGATAAAAAGGTACAGCTCTCCAATTATCACATTTTTGGTAGCCCTACTATATAAATGAATGGGATCTCTTTGAACTTCACCATGTTCCTTTATTCATCCCTTTCTTATTTTATTTCAACAAAAACAATGTTCAATCATCTCAAAAGTCCAAAAGTAATTATATTTGTCATTACGGTAATCCCGTTATTTTGAAGACATCACGAATCGACTAGAATTTAGGTCGAAATTTCTACAACTGTGTAGTTGGAAAGGTATATTTTTTAAATAAATAATTAGTTATGTGCATTACATAATAAAATTTTCTAATTTATCATACGTATTTTAGGATAATGGTGGATGCTCTTATTTCAGGTGGAATCCTTAAATTTTTTAAGAATCAAAATTTCAAGGTGTTGCAAAGTTCGAAATATTGGAAAGGCTAAGAAAATCTGAAGAAAAAGGGGATCTTCTTATGACATTATATATAGATCAAAACACAAGAGTGATTACTTAAAGGATTGCTAAAAGAGGTCAGAATTGAGAGGGATCAATTTAAACATAGGTTGGTTGTGGCTAAAGAAAGAAAGAAGGGACTAATAATTATGGTATATGATTTACTATTAATTTTGAATTTTTG
Source organism: Capsicum pubescens (assembly GCA_030864215.1). Classification (NCBI taxonomy): domain Eukaryota; kingdom Viridiplantae; phylum Streptophyta; class Magnoliopsida; order Solanales; family Solanaceae; genus Capsicum; species Capsicum pubescens. The sequence continues at coordinate 131,978,051 of CM061540.1, read as the reverse complement.
AAAAGGTGTAATACGGGTGTAATGGTATTGAATGTATTATGTGTGCATTTTATTAATCGACTATTTTTTAATTATATTATAGATGTTTTACCTTTTTAATTTATCGACTACTCAATACTTTATTACATATACTTTACCTTTTAATCAAAGTCTATAATCAATGATGAAAATCATCTAAAAGTATTGACATTAATTATATAAATTGTAAAAATTAATAATAAACATACCACAAAATTTTCACATTATCATAAAGTAGTTTCAAAAATAAAATTGTTCAGCTCTACACATTCAGACCTAAAAAATTAAATTGTTAGTCCCTACCATTTACTAAGCATTACTGTTTCAAACTCAACCTCATCATAAATAGAAATCAAATTAAGCAAATTGTCTAAAAGATCAACCAAATAAACATCACCCAAATAAAAATTATATATGGTTTTGTGATTTGTCAATTGGCTTGTCTTCTACAAGAATGTTCTTGATCTCATCAAAACTTCCTTAAGAAACTCGTCAATGTCCACTGTTGCATTTTGTTTTTTTTTTGGTAAACTTTGCATTTTCTTTTTCTTCCTCCAAAGTTTCTTTTTCTTTTGGTGCATTCTTTTTTTTCTTCATCTTTCTCATCATCATCTTCCGATGTCTTTTTTATCTTCTTCTTGATCTTTTTTATCTTCTTCTCCTTCTTTCTTGGTTTTTTATTCTTATTTTTTTCTCTGTTCTTCTACTTCTAATTTGTTCTCTCCTTCTTCTTCTTCTTTCTCTACTTCTTCTCCTGATGTTTTCTTCTCTTCTTTTTCCTCTTCCTCTCCTATTTTCTCTCTATCTTATTCTTTGTTTTTTTCTTCACAAATGGATTTTTCTTAAAAAAATTCTTCTTCTTAGTCTTGCATTTCTTCATCCTGATTATTCTTCTCTACAATAGCTGATTCATCAGGGATCATCACCTCATCAGCATTGATCGACACATGTTTCAAAGTTGCTACCTCAAGGAGTACTTTATTAATATCATCGTCATTGTAGACAACCCTCATTGATGAATGCTGACTTTGAACATGAACACATGTATTTTCAAGTATTTAGAGTTTATAATAAATTATGATATCAGACAATAAAGCATGGCATAGATTCTATTATAATAAAAATTGATTATATAAAATATGCAACTTCTATAATAAACAAAAGATATATTACCGTGATATTTTTATTTATTTTTTATGCTTATCCTTTTCTGCTCTCCTTAGCCTCTTTTCTTTCAAAAAATCAACAATATCTTTTATCAATTTCTCCAGCCTAAACACACGCTCTTTTAGATTTGTGGTCATCAATTTCTTTTTTGTTGCTCTCAGTATGTTTGTCCCCGCACCGCAAGTGACATATCTTGACACAGGATTGCCATTCAAATCCTGGTCAACATACCTATCCTTACCATTAATGTCACCGAAACTTACACCTCCACAAAATTTAAAGCGATCAAAGTCAAATACAGTAACCCAACTAGGTTGGGGTTGATCCCACGGGGAATAGGTAAACTTATATCTCAAACTTGCTAAAATAATCGAGCAGTGCTAAAAATTAAATAGGGGAATTTGTATTAAACAACAAAAATTAACGAGTTTTGGATGTCTTTGGTTGTAAAACAATCTGAAACAAACACTAAGATTGTGTTCCCTCTAGTTTTTAACTTCGTAAATTTCTCGTACTCATTCCAACTATCCCAATGCTACGCATGCAGAAACTAACAAGATATATATCACCAATTGTTCTGTGGACTCATTGGTAAGTCACACCTTTCACCTTGTGAGTTTTAGGTTGTCGCCATACTAATCCTTGTGTTCAATCCTAGTTTAGCTTTCACCTTGTGGCTCTCAATCTATTAGATGAGGGTTGGTAGCCTTGAATCACTATTGTTCTCTTCTTTTTCCAATCTTGAACTCCCTTGTGAGGATGATCTAGAATACAGGAAAGTCCATAGTTTATGTCGTATCTAAGGAAGAAATCAACATGAAAGAAGATCACAATACATGTGGCAACAATGATCTAACTGAACCTCGTACTTTCCCTACTTCATTAATCTGCTAGGGTTCCCACAACCCTAGTTAAGGAAATTAGTTGTTCATGGTTATGCAAAAATCCATGAAATTCAATAAAGAAAGCATAGAATTAATTGCACAATGATGAAAGAATAAAATCCAATTTCTTAAATTAATTACGAAACCAAAAACTGAGAACAAGAGTATCAAAGATGTCAAAGTGCGTGAAAATATCTCAAAGTGTGTAAGCTATTACCAAATTACCCCAAGGGTATTTATAGAGACTCAAAATGACAAAGGAAACCTAACCAAATCAAAATAGGAAAACTAGGTCGGCAGTGGTCACACCTCTGGCAACGAATCATTAAGACTGGCAACAACTCACTGCTTGTTGTCGCAGCTCTTTTCTGCTTTCTGTGATCACGACACATTAGGTGACGTAATGAGTCATATACTACAAGTCGTCATCACTCCAGTAGATCTTCACATTCAAGACTTTTGAGTCTGTTGTCAGAAAGACTCCTTACCACGAGTCGTGGTCAGTCATTACGACTCGTAGTCTTCATTCGTTACCACTGGAAAATCTTTTTTCAATCTTCAGAACTTTTAGCCACTGTGCTCAGAATGACTTCACACCATGACTCGTAGTTGCACATAATAAGTCATTGTCAGTATGCACTTCACTCTTGAAACTCAGTTTTGGCCACTGTTAACATCACGACTATGGCAATGAGTCGTTAGGTGACTACATGACTCATTGACTGGTCAGTACTTCAGCTTTTCAGAGCTTTTTCATCCGTTTTCAGTCAATCACCATTTCCAACCTAATTTACCTGCAACATACACAAAACACACATCATATCCGATGAAATGACCTAAGTAAATGTATATTTTCACCATTTTAATCAAAGAAAGTGAATGAAACTATGGCACATCAACTATCCCCCGATGAGGTTATGAAAGTTGTACCATGTAGATGGGTCATCAAATCATCGATGAATGGGTCATTCACCTCATCCGTGAAAGCTTTAAATTTTTTCATGTATTATTGTTTCATTTCATAGACAATGGGAATAAGGTATGGGTGCTCTCTCTAGAGACAAATAGGCAAATGTGATTATTAAGAAACACAGTATTGTTAAAAATATTCAAATAAAATAATAATTTCATATCTTTGTTCTTTATCTATTCAAATATGGATCACCTTAGATCTGTTTATTGACTTTTGAGGTGTGCCATCTGAGCAATTGGAGAATGGGCAGCGGATCTTCTATTGATTTACCATTTCCCCTGTCGAGCTCGAAAAAGACTTCGTACATCCAAATTTAAGATCAAAAGAAAAACAAATATATAAATTAGTCAGTGTACAATAGATTCCATAAATAAATTATAGTATAGAATAAACTACTTTAATAGTTTATAATCAATACTAGAAATGCCTAGGGAAAACCGTAGAGCGCGTACGATGAAGCTCCTTTTATCACATATGTATTCTTCTGATTGGTGAAGTCTATACACTTCTTTAGATAGTTTAGAGTCAATAAGAATGACTTTTTACCCCAAGGGTGTCTCTCAAAGAAACTCAGATTATCCACCATCTTGATGATGTCTATGTCTACAGTTTTTGACAAATCTCATGCAAGTAATATACAATGCACGAACCAAACCAAGTAGCATTTTAACTTGTCCTCCTTTTCCAGCCTCCCACCTCAAACAAGCTTGAACAATCTCTTTCCATAAATACTCTTCTTTCTCATAATCCTTTTGAAAAAAGTTTCACCCTCCTTGATCACTTTGAGATATTTTGAATCACGAGGATAACGCCCATAGTTTAATCTCGCGATTAGCACAAACTCCTTCAGGCCAAAACATGTCGGCCTGTCGCTGATGCAAAATCACATTTTATGTTCCATGTTGTCCTGTTGAACTCGGCGAAAAAGTGCATAGTGGTCAAGTTGTCCATTGAACTTTCAATGTTCTAGAAAGTCCTATAAACAACCAAAACAGGAATTCTTAAACCTCAACTTGAGACGTTGATCAATCACGACTTGTTTGAATTCATAAAATAATTTCAAATTAGACCTAACAGATATCTTAGTAGGAAAAGATCCAACATCAGCCATGACTGTGGTGAAGTCGCACCTCTCGGTCTAAATAAACCTTGAACAGTGGGCCAATATAAATGCTTCCTCATCTATCCTACACTCAATTTTCATTTCTTCCTACTCATCTCCACTAGAAGCTTGAACAGCTTCATCACTATCATTCTTATTCTCCAACTCATCGACTATTAGTTTTTTTCTTTTTCCAGACCTATCAACTTCTACAGTTTTAAGTTTATTACTTCTAGCCATTTTTTATAATCTAAGTACAAAAAATAAGATTAACTATCACAAGTCAAAAAGAATACCTAATCAGACTAACAGTCTATTAACAGGACAACAGCATAAGCAGATAAGTGTGGAATCAAAAAGGAAGAAAACTCTATCTAAAATACCATTACAGTCAAGCACAATTAAAAATCAAACCTAGAAATCAAATAAATGTCTAATCAACCAAATGGTTTATTAACAAATTAATAATAATGTATGATCAAACAACAAGAACATGCATCTAAAAAACCATTGCATTAAAAAAATTAGAAGAAAACTCAAATTTTTGGACACATTAACCGATGAGAATTACAAAAAAAGTTCACCACGCAATCGACAGTGATAATCAAAATATATCAAATATTCATCAAGAATTAAACAAATATCAACTTAAAACACAGATTTCAGTAAAATCAAGCCCTTTTTAAAAAAAGAAATTCAAATTTTTTCATCCAAAAACAACTCAATCAACACAAATTGAAATTGTAAAAACGCAAAAAATCACATCAATATGGAGTACAAATTAGTCGGGAGATGGAGAAAACTTACTTGAGTCGGAAAATAAAAGACCTTAGAGCTTTAGAGAAGACGAAAATTGAAAATGGAGTTTGAAAAAATATGGAAGCGAAAAATTCGAAGAAGAAGAAGTGAGAGCGAGGAGTGAGAAAATTAATATATGGTATTTTTAATGAAAAGTGGAGGGGAGGGGGTGAAAAGTATTTTAAAACTACTTAAGGGGTGGAAATAACTTTTTGGACTTTACAAATTGGCTCATATCCCACAAAACCCAAAAAAATAATTGGGAAAATTCATGGTTTCTACCTCGAACTATACACGAAAAATCTAGGTCACACCCGAACTATTATAGTGACCTATTACACACCTATACTATATCAAAGTGAAACTATTTCCACCTTAGAAGGTGACATGGAAGAGAAGGTGTATTCACCTTCCTAAGGTGTGTGAGAGGAAGGAAAGATATCTTAAAATGACAGCTTCCATATATGTGTCACTATTTCATTTGTCATTATATCACTAAGTACTCCTAATATTGTTCTTAATATATACAATTAGATTAATTATTTTTCAATTGAAAAAATGTTAATAAAATTATTTTTTTTTATTTATTCATTTTAATATGTAGGTCCCGCCTTCTTCAATTGCTTCTTCTTCACCAAAATCACCATTAAAACACCACCACTGACATCATCATCATCAATCTCAAATCTTCACCACAATAATTTTAAGAATCCACCATAGATTTCATTATCGAAATCACAATACAACCATTAGTATCATAAAAATCACAAACAACCACCATAAAATTCAACATCCGCTACCTAAATTGCCATCGGAATCACAAACCTAATTGCATCAAAACTCAAACCACATTGGAAAAATGAGCAATTATTACACTAAATTCACTAAAAAAATCAAGAACCACAATGAAAATAATGAACTTTTCAACACCTTACATATAAATAAATCTAAATTTTGGAACAAAACCAAGAAATGGAAAAAATAGGAATAAAAAAAAGACCCAAAATGAAAAAAATTGAAACTTTTCAACATCTAATATGGAAGAAAAAATCTAAACTTTGGAACAAATTCAAGAAATGGTGAAAATGGGAACTTATTTCAAGACCTGATATGAAAACAAAATCAAGAAATGGTGAAAATGGGAAATTATTTAAAGACCCAATATGAAAAATTTGAACTTTTCAAGTCCCGACAAGGAAAAAATGTAAACTTCAAAGCAAAATCAAGAAATGTAGAAAAATGTAAAATTATTACACCAAATTAACTGAAAGAATAAGGACCCAAAAAAAAACTTTTCAAGACCCAATATGGATCGGGTAGGGTGAAATATTTGGGTTGGGTCGGATTAGAATTGGATTAAATTAGTTGGGTCGGGTTGGGTTTATTTAAGGGGCCATAAATTAATAGGAAAATTAAATTAAACATATGGCAGCACCACAGGGTGAGTAGAGTACACTCCACTCATCGCGCTTAGGTAAGGGTATCACGGGGAGGTAATAGTTTCACTTTTATATAGTATAGGTGTGTAATAGGTCACTATGATAGTTTAGGTGTGACCTAGATTTTTCGTGTATAGTTTGAGGTGGAAACCATGACTTTTTCCAAAAATAATTCAAAAGACAAATAGTGTCTTTTTCCTCAAATAAGTTTTTAGGGTGTCTATTATACCAAATTTTCTCTAGTAATTTTATCAAATTGTCCCTATTAATTGATGTTTGGTAATAGATATTAGAAAATGATTTGGAGAATAAGTAAATAATGATAAGGATAGAATATGAAGAAAAAATGTCTGTTTTTTTATTTTTCAAGAAAAACAAATAAAAATAAAAATAGAAAATAATAACAAGTAAAAAAAAAGTAATGGACGAGTTAAATGAATTGTTGAATATAGGAAGAATACATATACAGGCCCCTGAATATTTTGAATTTTCCCATACTGGCACCTCAATTAGGTCATGTACCTATTGAACCCTTTTATCATTCACAAAACGTGTCAATTAAGCACAAATCGAACAATTTCAGATTAAATCTAGCGCGTGAAATTCACTTTCCATGACATGAAAATTTTAACCAATGGTAAAATTACATATCATCAAAGAAAAAAAAATTGAAAAATGACTTTAAAAAAAAAGAAAAATAATTTCATTTTTTTACCTTCTTCTTTCTTTACTCTTCCACCATTAAACCTCACTTCCAATCCTTTATTTTTCCACCAAAACAACACTCAACAATCATTAAAGGAAGAAAAGGAGTAACAATACAACACATACTCATATACAACAAGCAACAATAATAATTTAAAAAAAAAATATTTTTTTGGCTTCTTTTTCCTCTAATCTTCCACCCTTAAAATTTACCTTCGCCCCTTCATTTTTCATCAAAACAACACCCAACAAGCATTAGAGGAAGAAAAAGATTTCTTGCTTTTGAGAAATTAAGATCCATGATGGCATCAAAATTTATAGTGTTGATGTCCAAATTGCACTGTGATATCTGATTTTTTCGGTGAAAATTTCACCGAAAAATCCATTCCAACACAATCAGCCACCCTCCAACACCTCAAAACCACCACCAAAACTCCTACAATAGCCTTCACCCATTTTTCGGCGAGCTGCCGATGGGACCAACTTCAAACTACCATTCTTTTCACCGAAAAATAATCATTTTCTCTATTTTTACACATTCTGCCATCAATTTTCACTAACCAACATCAATTTTTGATGTCAAATTTTTTCAATACAATTTCAATGTTTGGAATTTTACTCAACTGATGAGAAAAATAATTATTAAAAAAAAAAGAAATTTTAGTAAATTATGGCTTCTCACTCTCCTAGTGGAGAGTTTATTACACTTGGCATGCCATGCTAGCGCCATGTCAGTAATTGTGCTTAATTGGCATGGCTTGTGAATGATAAAAGGGTTCAATAGATACATGATCTAATTGAGGTGCCAATACGAAAAAAATCAAAAAATTCAGGGGCTGTATATATATTCAGCCTTCAATATATATTCTCATACAACTAATATATATATATATATATATATATATAGAGAGAGAGAGAGAGAGAGAGAGAATATATTAAAAGTGTGAAGACCTTTAGAAAAGTGATTTGAACTTTTTGTCCATCATTAAAAGACTCTCCTTTAGACAAAACTGTCTTTTCACTATTTTTTAATTTATTATTTAATTATTTTTATTATATTAACCAGACTCCTAAAATATATGGGACTCCTAAAATATATGGAAGGAGAATTAATTAATATTTTCCTTTGTACTGATCAATTAGAAAGATACCCCTAAAATAGTATAGAAAAATATTCCTAAAATAGGATTCTATTAAGGAAATACTTTTATAAATATTGAGATGCACGTTAAGCTAGAGAAGAAATTGGTTTACTTATTGGAAAAATATGATTGACGCTCATCTAACTTGATTCAGCTGCATGTCTAGATTGGTGGATGCTTAGTTTTCTAACCCTCAACTTCTTCACTATTTTTGTCGACATAATAGAATTCAACGTTGTGTGTGTGTGTGTGTGTATATATATATATATATTCTTTGTCTTCATTCAAGTCATTCTTTAGTGTCAAAATTTTTGCTTAGACAAGAATTACTTTTATCAAAACTAAAGTTTTTTGATCGCTATTGTATTATTTTGTTGTAATTTACAGGTCATAGATGAATTTATAGGTGATAGATGAATGTCGGTCGTTCTTTGAGGAATTTTTTTTAGGTAAAGGTTAGGTTTAATTCTATTATTTTTATATCTCTGTTTTGAATTTTTTTGTGTGTGTATAAAGGTAAAGTTTAGTTGTATTATTTTGATATCTCTATTGTCGTATTATTTTGTTATAGTTTATGGGTGGTAGATGAGTGTCGCACGGCTTTGAGGAAATTTTTGTGTAAAGGTTAGATTTAATTATATTATTTTGATATCTCTATCATCATATTATTTTGTTGCAGTTTATAAGTGGTAGATGAATGTCAATCGGGTTGTTTTTTTTGGTAAAGAGTAGGTTTAATTAAATAAATTCTACAAAAGATGTTGAATTTAATTATTTTATTTATATTTATTATTTAAATAAATATATTATTTAGTATAACATTTGAACTCAATAAAGTGAGGCGCGTACACCTAAACTAGTATATATATATTACTCTATAATAGAAGCGGCAATCTTTAGCAGCTTAGGGTTGTCCTGGTTGCTTGAGTTGCCTGCTTCAGCTGCTTCAAGCGTAATTTTACTATATCACCCCTAATTAAGTATTATAATATTAATAATATTTAATAAAAGGATAGTTTTCAAAATGACTACTAAGTTCCTCAAAGTTCTACTTATTATTATTGGAGATTTTTTTTTAGCTGCTTTAATTGTAATTTTAATGTATCACCTCTAATAAATTATTATAAGTCATTTACGTATTAAAAATTAATAATATTTAATAAAAAATACAACAAACATTTTTGACATATTTTCTTCAGATTATTCGATGTAATTTTGCTATATCACCCATAATTAATTATTATGAGTCATCTAAGTATTAAAAATTAATATTAGAAAATTGTTATAAAGTCATCTAAGTTTTAAAAAATTCATAATATAAAAAAAAATATTAATCTGCCAAATATTTTTCAAAAATACGTAAAAAATACTATACATCACAATAATTAACAACTAAAAAAGTTTAGAGGTCAATTTACCATCTTTGGCACAACTTTATTGGTCCTTTCCTTTGACTTCATTTTTTCATCTATTTTAATTTGTATGTCTTATTTTTTTAATCTGTTATATATTTCAAAAGAAATAGGAAAAAATTCCTATAAATCACAATAATTAATAAATTTAAAATTTAAAATATATAAATATTTGGATGACTTTCAAAATTATATCATTACCACTTAAATTGGATTAGAAGAAAAAATATTATAGATCACAGTAATTAAAAACTTAAATTATTTATAAAATATAATTGACTATCAATGGCACAAAATTTTGAACAAGGAGTGTAAGATATATTATTCAAAATTTATATAAAATATATTATAAATTACAATATTTAACAAATTAAAATATCTAAAAAAAATTATTATATATTTTTAAAAATACGTAAAAATGCTATAGATCATTATAATTAACAAATTTAAGACATATAAAATATTTGATTAACTCTCAAAATTATATCAATGCCACTTAAATTAGAATAGTTAAAAATATAATTGAATATCAACGTCACAAAAGTTAGGACAAGGAGAGTAACATGGGGCTTTGGGCTATAGGTGACAAAAGAGTTTTAAAATGAGATGTAGGTGACACAAGTCTTCATTATTAGGTGGAGGTGACAATTATTTTATTATGGATTAAGAAAGTTGGGAAAGTTTGAAAATAACCCAAAAGTTTTTAAATTTACACTTTGATCCAAATGTTAGCCTATATAACAAAAAATGGAGGGAAAAAAGACGTTTTTCTCTTTTTTTTCTCACCCATTGTTGTTTTCTCTCTCTTAGTGATTTTTGTTGTTCATTGTTGTTTCTGCTTTATTCATCATTTTCTTCTTTATTATCATCATCTTCTACTTCATTATCATCTTTATCTTCTTCTTGTTGACCATTTGTTGTTGTTACCGCTACTGTTGCTATTTGACCAATTTCTTAGGTCAAATTTTATTTCGAACATCACTTTTAACTTTGGCATTACTTCATAGGAGACCTTGGTAAGTCAAATTATAATTTTTAGTTGAATTTGTCATCTGGATAACTGTTATTGTATTGTTGTTATCCAACAATGGATAGAACCCAATCATGAATCCAACATAAGATCCATCTATTTAAACAGAAAAATTATATGTTGCAACAGATGATACATATGTTTCAATGGAAGACTGATATGTTGGATTCATGTTTAAATAGATGGGTCATCTATTGCAACATTTGACACATCTGTTGTAACAGATTAGTTATCGTACGACATGATAAATATTTATGTCAACAAATTAGTAACCTGTTGCAACAGAACCTGAACACGATTCCAACAGAAGTGTTGTTTGTTGCAACAAGGTAAATATCTGTTACAACAGATTACTAACCTGTTGCAACAGATAAGTCATATATCGCAACAGGTTAATTATCTGTTGCAACATGTCACTCATCTATTAGAATTAGCTTCAAAGCTGATTTAGTACTGTAACATCAATCCCAATAGGCGTTTTATCTATTACAATAGATATTCAGGAGCGTAACATGAATCCCAACAGGTAAGTAATCTGTTGCGAATGATCACTTACCTGTTGCAACAGATAACACATCTGTTGGGATTCATTCACGGTACTATGAAATCACTATCAATTTTTTTTTAACAAATAACTTTATTTAGGTACCACTAATGGGGGGATCAATAACAATAGGGGTGGATTGTCATGATCAATGGGTCGAGAAGAGCAATCGATATGTATGGTATTGGAAGGAGGGTGAAATGCTAGAGATGATAGCTATGACAGTCCAAAGTGTTGTTTCGTATGATGATTTTGTGAACTAAATCATCAGCTTTTGTGGACTAAATTGTCAATCAGAAGAACTTGCCATCAGCTACATGCACAGCTCCTTTGAAGATCAGAGAGTACTATTTTTCAAGATAATCGATCAGGTTCGGTTGTATGCTTATCTAAGTGATTCAACCAGGCCGGTCTTAAGGGTGTACATAGTTTAAAAGATGAGAGAGAATGAGAACCAGAATGTAGAAGAAGAAGAAAAAGAAAACTTCTTTGATGATAGGTTGGATGATATAGACATGAATATTCTAGATGATGATCAAACACCTACGCCCGTTGATGCGACCAATATTATGTGCAGTTCTTCCCAATCGACACAGTCTGGAAATCTTCAAGACGATAGGACCAATTTTTTTATCGGAATGTCATTCAAGGACAAGAATGAACTATTTAACACTTTGTTTATTTCTTGCTTGAAAAGAGATTTCATAATAAATAAGGTGAATAATTCGAGCAGTGTCTTTTGCTTCAAATGTGCTAATTCGAACTGCAAGTGGTGGTTGAGAGCGGTGAAGTACGCAAGTTCTGACAGATTCATCATTCATAAACATGAAAAGAATCACACATGTGGTTCGGAGCATATCTCAGGCCCAAATCCTCACGCCACGGCAAAGGTCCTCGGTGAATATTTCAGGAGTAGTTTCCCCGATGGCGAAGGCCCTTCAACAAGGGTTATGGCCATCAACTCCTTACGGATTTGGGTGTCCTGGTCAGTTATTGAAAGGTATATACGGCCATGGGGATTGCCAAGGACCTGGTTAAGGGGTCACTCAAGCGTGGATATGAAGTCCTAGATTCTTACCATTACATGATCGAGTCCACAAATCCAGAAAGTAAGACGGCATTACGTCTGGATGAAAACAAAAGGTTCAAGTACTTTTTTGTATCCTATGGTACTTGGATTCAAAGTTTTTGACATTTGAGAAAAGGTATAGCCGTCGAAGGTACCTTCTTGAGGAGCAGGTATAATGGAGTTCTGTTAGAGGCGGTGACGCAGGATGTAGAGAATCACACCTTTCCTGTCGCTTTTTGTATAGAGAACAAGGAATGCGATGCCTCTTATGGATTTTTTTAACATCTACGACGGTGTATCGAAGATACCAAAGAGTTGTGTTTTGTATCAGATAGGCATCCAAGTATTCCAAAGATGGGTTCACTTTTCTTCACTTCTGCTTACTTTGGTTGTTGCATCAGGCATCTTGGAGAGAACATTCAAAACAAGTATCACCATTAAAGGGTCGTCACCCTTTTTTATAGAGCAGCTAAAACATATATCAGAGAGGAGTTTTTAGACCATTTCAATCAAATAGAGGATGTGAATCCCAAAGTAGCAAAATTTCTCACACATGTCGGTTTCAAGAGATGGAACCGGGCATTCTGTCCAGAAAATAGGTACATTCTTATGAATTTAATGTCTTGTTTGATTTACAAGTTTAGTATGATGTCGTACTAACTGATTCTTTTCTATAGGTACAATATTATGACATCAAACATAGCTAAATCAGTGAATTCAATATTTGGCGATGAAAAAGAATTTACCATCAAGGCTATGTTTGAAAAAATAAGCGAGAAGTATAGCGATTTTTTTAATGAAAGGCGTGTACAGTTCAAGTGCCCAGAAAAAAGAATTGATTTGTTCTCAAAATCAAAAAAAAATATCAACAAGCATCAATTTGGGGAATAGGTTATTCTCTCATAAAATAGCAGATTATAAATTCCGTATCACCGGTCATGGTGATGCTTCCACGGTCGATCTTCAAATAAAATCTTGTACATATAGAGTTTTTGACTTGGACAAAATAGCTTGTCCACATGCTATGGCAGTGCTTCGAGCTTAATACGGTCATAAATATGTACCTGAAGTTTACGAGCACTCCTCTAAATATTATTTGGTGGAAAAATATGAAATGAAATATAGTGGGCATATTACTTCGGTGCCTTCCGATGAATCTTGGGTTGTTCCAGCAGAGCTTTTGGGGAGATTAATACCTCCTCAATATATTGACCCGAGCACTATCAAACCGGGAAGAAAGCCATATACGAGGAGGTGTGGAGTTGGAGAATCATTCTCATCAAGAAGAAACAAGTTCTCCATATGTAAGTGTGTTGGCCACAAAAGAACTACATGCCCGAATCGTAATCCACCATGATCGTTGTAATTGCAGAACTTTGTGTTGTTGTTTATTTGTTGTGGACTCTTATATATTTAACTCATTGTTGTGAACCTAATGTTATCATTTATTATATATAAAATATCTTTTTTTAAATAACTTGTGCATCAATAAAAAGAGGCAAAATATGAACTAAATAATACAGCAGACCACAATTATTCTCAATAATTGCATAAAGAACTGGAATGTTTTCCTCCAAGAGATGAAAAATCTGTCGAAATAGATGGATATTCTATTGATCGAAACCCAACAGATGACCAATTTGTTCCAACACATGGTCCATCTGTTGAAAGAACTCAAAATCCAAAATTGCTAGTGCTACTGGATTCAACATAGCTCTTTGCCTCCAACCGTCGACATATTAAAATGTATGTATGTTTAGATTAGAAGAAATAGACAGAATGAAAATTGAATAAGAATTAAAATGCCAAAGTCTGACTAAAAGTAAATTTTTCTTTAAACAAAAAATAAAATACATTAGGTATAGATCCGATATAGAAAAATTAAAATACATACTCTAAAATAAAAAACACATTCTAATTATTATCATCATCGTCATTAATGACAGTCGGCCAATCAGCTCGCAACAGCAGGGCACTCATCAGCCTCTGCATCTCTCTGAACATTGTCGCTCTCACAGCGACCAACTCCCTCTACAGGTCATTAACCTGCCTCTGAAGTTCCCGTACTATGTCGCGTAGAATAGCAATGTCTAGAAAAGGATCAACCATATCTAGAACACGTATGAACTGATAAATGTAAAGAAAAAAGTCCAAAATATAACACAACTTATATGACCACCTGGTAAATTTACACCAGGAAAAAACTTACCTCAACGAGAAAGGAATATGCTTTTTAAAGAGAAGTGGTTAAAGATGTCACACGAAAAGAAAAAATCCAAGAAATAAATAACGTTGAGTTGAATGAAGATTAAGGAGGGACCTATTTATAGAGGATTGAATCTGGACGTGTCAGGCCAAAAGGAAGGACTGTTCAGCTCTATTGTATTAATTACATTCAAACTGGTGGCATTTTGTTTTCTGTGAAAAGTTGCAACTTTTTCCTTTACATTAATTACTTCTCACCTTTTCAAAATGGTTTGAGACTAGATAAAAGCCGTTATTATTGAGTTGTTGCAACAGATCATCCATCTGTCACAACAGATTTAGCAATCGTTGCAATAGATGGATTAAATGTGCAACAGATGGTCTATCAAAAAAGATTTACCATCTGTTGCGATAGATAGTTCATATATGCAACAGATAAGACATCCGATGCAACATATGTATTATCTATTACGACAGATGGACAGTATGTTGGAGGAGATGTTTTGATATCTTCTAACAGCTGATTCATCAGTTTCAACAGATAGAGTATTCGGTTCATTAGCTGTTTTGAATGTGTTAGATAAAAAGTCTCGACTCTTCACCTCTTTTTAATAGTCCCTCTATTTCATATTAGTTGGGCCCTATGGTCTTGGCACACCAATTAATAAAAATACAAATTAGGTGATTATTTTACCAAATTGGCCTTATTAATTATGTTTTGGAAGTATAAATGTGAATAATATACTTTATGTAGTCATTTAATAATAGGGGTAATCTTGGAAGAATATAATAAAATTCTCTTGATTTTATAAATAGGACAACTAAATTGAAACAAACATTTTTAGCAAGAAGTAATCACATGCGTACAGATGAAAAAAAATACAGTCTGGTCTGTTGCAATCGATTTACCATCTGTTGCAACATATGGATTATTTGTTGCGATAGATGGAACATATATTGGAGGAGATATTTTGATTTCTTCCAATAACTAATTCGTCAGTTACAACAGATGGAGATTTTGATTCATCATCTGTTTTGAATGTGTTAAGATAAAAAGTCACGACTCTTCACACCTCTTTTTTAATAGTCATCACATATGTGCAGATGAATAAACAACACTGTCTGACATGTCCTGATGGGGTAGGAAGAATAAGGTGCGTACAATGGATCCCATTTTCAAGCGTGTGAGTTATTTAAATTATTAATCAGGCTACCGTGACAGACAACCATAAAGTGCAATGATTTTGTAAATGCAGTTTTTTATCGATTAGACAATGATCCTTCAAACAAGATCCTGCATTGTACAGTTTAGTTTGATAGGTGCGAACTGATAAGGTCAGAGGGTTCCAATACGATGGTGTCAATACCCCATTACAATTTAATGATGGTTTATGCTTATGTTTTTGTGTCAAGTTTGGTGAAGGGTTCAAGTTTTTGGCGGCAGTGTAAATATCCAATAGTGATTGAACCAGTTTTAATGGCGCAATGGACTTCTTGAAAGGCCTCCGAAACCTCACAATGCAGCAAACAATGATGGAACAAATAGAAATTCCCCTAGTCTAAATTTATATGAATGGATTGCTGAAGGAGACTTTTATACAGCAGAAGGTGCTTGGGAGAATACCTGTGTGCGAAGGAGGAGGTGGAGAAGGCCATATATCATCTAAGACCTTGATATATAGCCAATGAAATTGACATGAGAAACATGAACTCATACTCTTATACACCAATGAAATTGACATGATCCCGTATTTTTAATGTAGGAGTAGTTGGTTTAGGTTTCAATTCAGACCGACAATCTTACCACTTTTCGTGCTCGCGAAGATACTTCCTTAAAGTTCTGGTCCTGCACTTTGTGAGAGTATTCATTCAGGCCATGCTCGCTAGTTGCATTCTCGAGCAAAGTGTCCAGCTCTAGTCCTGTTAACCATTCTTCTTTTTCCTCAACGACTGATGAATTTTCATTTTTGGATACACTTTCATATTCGCACCTCATCAAGTTTTCTCATTTTTCATGTCAATTTCATAAGCCAATTTCGCTAAAATTTCCTTCCCACCCTATATTTCCACTTAAACAAGGATTGGTATGATATATGGCCTTCTCAACCTCCCCCTTCCCGCACAGGTTTTCTTCCAAACACCTTCTGTTGTATAATAGTCTCCTCCAATAACCCATCAATATAAATTTGGACCAGGGGAATTTCTATTGGTTCCATCGTTGTTTGTTGCAGTGTGAGGCTTCGGAGGCCTTTCAACAAGTACATTAAGCCATTAAAACCATTCCAATCACTATTAGATATTTACACTGCCACCAAAAACTTGAACCCTTCCCCAAACTTGACACAAAAACATGAGCACAAACCATCATTAAATTGTAACAAGGTATCCACACCACCGTCTTGGTCCCTCATCCTTACCAGTTCAAACCTAATAATCTTAATTGTAAAATGTCATATCTTGTTTGAAGGATTTAAGCCTAATAGGTAAAGAACAAACATTTACAAAATCATTGTACTGGATGTGTGTTTTCATGATAGGTTGATCAGTAATACATACCTCCCACATATGAAGTGGTTCCATCTGCAAGCAACTTATTCCTCCAAAACCGTCTTTACTCTAGCCTTTAATGCTGGTCGGGCAAAAGTAGATCCAGTTTCACTTTCCTTTATCTGTAAACAAGAGAAATACATTTGATGTGAAACAATAACAACAACAACAACAAAGCCTGTGTATTCCTACGTAGTAGGGTTTGTGGAGGGTAAGATGTATGCATTCCATACCACTACCTCTGGAGAAGTAGCAAGGTTGTTTTTGATAGACCCCCGACTCAAGACAAAGAATATTAATCAAATCCACAAAAAGCACGTAACAAGATGACAAGACATAAATACACCACCCACAAGGAATAAAAACCAAAGAATAGTACACCATACCAATACAACATGCAACAAGGTAGCATACCAAGAATAATACACCCACCAAGGTACGCCCTACCCTACTGACCCAAACTGACACTAGCCTTCTATCCTAATATGCGACCTCCATAACTTCCTATCTAGGGTCATGTCCTCAGTGAGATATAACTTCTCCATGTCCTTCCTAATCACCTCTCTCCAGTATTTCTTTGGCCTACCCCTGCCTCGTCAGAAGCCATCCAAAGCTAGTCGCTCACACCTACGAACCGGTGCATTTGTGCCCCTTCTCATCACGTTTCCAAACCATCTCAATTGGATTTCCCGCATCTTATCCTCCGCTGAAGCCACTCCAACCTTCTCCCGGATAGTCTCATTCCAAACTCTATCACCCCTAGTAAGCCCACACATCTAACGCAACAATCGCATTTCTGCCACCTTTAAATTTTTAATGTGAGAATTCTTGACTGACCAACACTCTGCTCCATACAATATGGATGGGTGGACTGCCACCTTGTAGAATTTGCCTTTAAGATTGGATGGCACCTTCTTATCATACAACACCCTCGAGACGAGCTTCTACTGCATCCATCCCGCCCTAATACGGTGAGAGACATCCTCGTCGATCTCACCATCCCCCTGAATCATGGACCCGAGATACAAAAGGGTAAGACAAAATTGAGTGAATCAATAGATGACCAATATGATGCAACAGATTACCCATCTGTTCAACCAATGAGTCATCGTTGCAACAGATGGATGACATGTTGTAACAGATGGGTCATCTATTGAAACAAATCAAACCAGCCTTGCTACTGGTTTGATTTCTTCAAACAGTTGCTCCGTCTGTTCCGACAGTTGATTCATCAGTTGCAACAGTTGAGGAAACTGATGCAACACCACCACCAACAGCATCAACAACAAAGAAACAACATCATATGTTCCAACACCATCCACAACATAAACATCACATATTCCAACACGACCACCACCCCCAACAACAGCACAACCAAAGTACCAAACAAAAGATATAAAAGAAACTATACTGACAACAAGGCTTTTTAAGTTCTCCCAACAGATGATTTTTTTTGCATATTTTAATAAAAACAACGGTTCGTTTATTCAAAACTTAAAAGTCACCTTTCCTTAAATTTTCTCAATAAATAGGAAACTGGTAATGGGTAAATCATTAATAGCAACAGATGTAAATATCTAATTTAAATGACATACAAAGAAGAAGAAGAGATGGAAAGAGCAATGGTGAACCGTACCTGTAATGTCAAAAAAGCAAATGGATCAGAACATCTAGTTCAGTCGAGAAAAGATATTGATTAGTTGAGATCCTAAAAGATCCTCATTCGAAAGAAGAGAGAAAAGAGAGGAAAAAAGAAAACAAAGATAATTGAGATTTGAGAATAAAAAAGAGTGATGAGTTGAGTCTAGATTACTTTATGGCTGAAGTAGAGAGTTTCAGATATGGGTTTTAAATATTTATTAATAACTTTTGAGGGGAACGAGGAGACGGTGACATTGAAAAGACCAAATAAGACTACTTACTCAGGATATTTTTAAGTTATCCAAGTAGTACCGAGTAATATTTTTTACCGTCTTAGTATTTTGACTTTTTTATCTCGGACAGGAAATACCTAAATTGCTTTAAAAAAGGATCTTAAAATATTTAAGTACAACAGATGACAATTTCTATTTGGAAATTTCCAAACCTCGGTCATATGTCGCAACAAATGACATAATTTGTTTGATAGTTTACAACAGATGCGTAATATGTTGCAATAGATTACCTAATCTATATGATTTGATCCAACAGAAAAGACATCTGTTGCAACAAGTTGAACATTTATTTATATATAATTTCAATTAAGTTCATATGCTATACTAATACCTTAATTGAATGTGAGTTCTCATAGGGCCAACTACAACTTCATTGAGTCTTTTGGCAATTACATAATGAGACGGTATTGCATTTCTCCCGACCAGAGTCATCGATCGATCACTCTGAGTCGAACCAATTCTTACTACCTCATATGTTAGACTAATACCTTAATTGATTAATCTAGGACTAGGGTACTAATACCTTAATTAAACAACCTAGGACTAGAGGTGAGTTCTCATAGGGTCAACTATAAATTCAATTGAGTCTTTTGGGAATTGCATAATAAGACGGTACTGCATTTCTCCTGACCAGAGTCATCGATCGATAACTCTGAGCCGAACCGATTTTTACTACCTCATATGTTCAACTAATTCCTTAATTAATTAATCTAGGACTAGGGGTGAGTTCTCATAATGTCAACTACAATAGATGACAACGCCTATTTGATAATTTACAATAGATGGGTAATCTATTGCGAATTATGACTTAATCCATTTGATAATTTACAACAGATGGGTAATCTGTCGCAATAAATGACTTAATCTGTTTGATAGTTTACAATAGATTCGTGATATATTGTAACAAATGACGTAATATGTTTGATAGTTTACAACAGATGTGTAATATGTTGCAACAGATTACCTAATCTATTTGTTTTGATCCAACGGAAAAGACATTTGTTGCAACAGGTTGAACATTTATTTATATATAATTTCAATTAAGTTCATACGTTAGACTAATACCTTAATTGAATGTAAGTTCTCATAGGGTCAACTACAACTTTAATTGAGTCTTTTGGCAATTGCATTATGAGATGGTATTGCGTTTCTCCCGACTAGAGTCATCGATCGATCACTCTAAGCCGAATTGATTCTTACTACCTCGTATGTTAGAATAATACCTTAATTGATTAATCTAGGACTAGGGTACTAATACCTTAATTGAATAATCTAGGAATAGGGGTGAGTTCTCATATGGTCAACTACAACTTCAATTGAGTCTTTTGGTAATTGCATGATGAGATGGTGTTACGTTCCTCCCCACCATAGTCATCGATCGATCACTCTGAGCCGAACTAATTCTTACTACCTCATATGTTAGACTAATACCTTAATTGATTAATCTAGGACTAGGGTACTAATACCTTAATTGAATAATCTAGGACTAGGGACGAGTTCTCATAGGGTCAACTACAACTTCAATTGAGTCTTTTAGAAATTGCATGATGAGATGTTACTGCGTTCCTCACGACCAGAGTCATCGATTGATAACTCTGAGCCAAACCGATTCTTACTACCTCATATATTTAACTAATACTTTAATTGATTAATCTAGGACTAGGGTTAAGTTCTCATAATGCCAACTACAATAGATGACAATGCCTATTTGATAATTTACAACAAATGGGTAATCTATTGCGATATATGACTTAATCCATTTGATAATTTACAACAGATGGGTAATCTATCGCAATAGATAACTTAATCTGTTTGATAGTTTACAATAGATTCATGATATGTTGCAAGAAATGACGTAATCTATTTGATAGTTTACAACAGATGCATAATATGTTGCAACAGATTACCTAATCTATTTGATTTGATCTAACAGAAAAGACATCTGTTGCAACAGGTTGAACATTTGTTTATATATAATTTCAATTGAGTTCATATGGTAGACTAATACCTCAATTGAATGTGAGTTCTCATAGGGTCAACTACAACTTTAATTGAGTCCTTTGGCAATTGTATGATGAGATGGTATTGCGTTCCTCCCGACCAGAGTCGTCGATCGATCACTCTTAGCCGAACTGATTCTTACTACCTCATATGTTAGACTAATACCTTAATTAATTAATATAGGACTAGGGTATTAATACCTTGATTGAATAATCTAGGACTAGGGGTGAGTTCTTATAGGGTCAACTACAACTTCAATTAAGTCTTTTGGCAATTCATGATGAGACGGTACTGCATTTCTCCTGACCAGATTCATCGATCGATAACTCTGAGCCAAACTGATTCTTACTACCTCATATGTTCAACTAATACCTTAATTGATTAATCTAGGACAGGGTACTAATACCTTAATTGAATAATCTGGGACTAGGGGTGAGTTATTATATGGTCAACTATTGATTAATCTAGGACTAGGGGTCTTTTATGGTCAGCTACAACAGATGGCAGCGCCTATTTGATAATTTACAACATATGGGTAATCTGTTGCGATATATGACAATCAATTTGATAATTTACAACAGATTCATAATATGTTGTTACCTAATCTGATTGATAATTTACAACAGATGATAAATATGATGCAGTATTATGAACATTTGTTTTTATACAATTTCAATTGAGTTATGTTAGACTAATAGTACCTAGGGGTGAGTTTATAGGATCAACTAGAGTACTCGATCAACTACAACTATAATTATTTTTATACAATTTCATTTGAGTTCATATGTTAGACTAAAGAGTACCCTTTTGGCAATTGCATGATGAGAGGGTTAAAAATTACACATATCTTTTATAATTTAAAAAGTAATTAAACTTAATTCGGACCAAATTAATATTTTCAAAACTTGTCATTCTTTTCCAAAACACAAATCAACCCATACAAAATATTTCATCATTTTAAATCTCGAGTTCTCGCTCTTTCTCTCTCATTCTCACTCAACAATACAGTACATACAATAAATACTCAATAAATTTGCTCAACCCTTCACAACAAATCACTTTTTTTCTCATTTCCGACCACATAGGTGTTATTTTTGACTTCATTCATGCTTGTATCAATCGTTTTCTTTGTCTTCGTAGGAAACAGAGTTCGAGAAGAGTTCTATATTTGCTATTTTTTTCTAAAAAAATAAGGGCTTTTAAGTTAATGATGAAAAATAAAACTTTTAGTTGTATTCTCTTCGAGAATGGGTTTACAATTTTGAGTTTTGATGGTAAAATCGCAGGAAGAACTCAAGAAATCCCTAGTTTTCATCGCAGTGTTCCATTGACTGTCGTGGTATTTTTGGATGGTGTTGGTGGTGGTGGTGATGGTGGTGGTGGTGATGGTGGTGGTGTTTATGGTCGTCGTGGTGGCACTGGTGGTGGTATTGGTTGGTGGTGTTTGTGGTGGCAGTCGGTGGTTTCGGTATTCATGGTATTTATTTGTGGCATTGATTGGTGGTGTTTGTGGTGGTGGCTGTTGGTGTGTCGGTATTCGTGGTGTTTGTAATGTATTTTTTAAAATTTATGCATACATCAATTGTAATGTAATTTTTATTTTTCTGTTGTTTGAAGGTAAAATATGTCTCCTAAAAGAAAAGAAAGTGAAAGTGGATCAACGTCTGACCACCCTAAAAAAAGGCTACAGTACAGAGGGATTCGAAGGAGCTTCCTGAACAATCTCAGTCAAGGAAAAGTAAAGCTGAGGAAAAATGTGAAAACAATGTTGAGGGAGGTGGACAAGGGTCTGTAAATGGTGATGAAAAAAATAAAAGTGAGAAAAAAGAGGAATTGGAAAGTGAGAAAGAAAAAGAGGATGATCATCAATATGATGATAATGGATCACCAATGGGGCATGAATTAATATCAACATCCTAACATGATCCTATCAAAACTTTTAGTATTGACAGGTTTTAAGTTGCGATGCTGATAAATGACCTA
Source organism: Capsicum pubescens (assembly GCA_030864215.1). Classification (NCBI taxonomy): domain Eukaryota; kingdom Viridiplantae; phylum Streptophyta; class Magnoliopsida; order Solanales; family Solanaceae; genus Capsicum; species Capsicum pubescens. Next base: position 131,955,098 of record CM061540.1, on the reverse strand, counting down.
GAAGCAAAACAACTAACTGGTCAAATCCTACTTAAATGTCAGATGGGGGGAAATTTTGAACATTTTTTGAAAATTATGAACAAAAACATAGGCGAAATTTTTAAGAAGAGCTTCTTTGGATGCTTTCTTAAGCTTCCTGAGGATCCCTCTACCCGTATCTATTTCCCTATGATGATGGTACATGGTCTTCTCAAGCGTAGGATCAAGTACGTGGGGGATGATAAAGATCTGGGGGAGGGGGAAAGAAGAAGATGGATGAAGTCTGGATCAACTACTGTGGCATGCCTATTTTTTTTGGCTTGCAAGAGTTTGCCATAGAGACGGGCTTAAGATGCCATCGTCCAGAAGAACCACCATCCCACAAAAGATCCAAGGCAAGAAAATGCAAGAAAAAAATAGATGGGTTGTTTGACATTGCTCGACGTGGCTATAAAACATTGGATTAGTTGATAAATCTCGAGGATAAAACCATACCAGATCAATACTGGGAGCAATTGTGCTTAGTTTAGTTTGCCTATTCGATTATATTGGCAAGAGACATCAACAAGGTCATAAAAGATGATTTGTTGGCGCGTGCTAAGGATTTTGATAAATTCAACAATTATCCCTGGGGATATGACAGTTTCTACTTAACTTTCCAATATTTACTGACAAAGCTATCCTCAGGGATGACTACATTATACGTCTTTCCTTGGGCTTTCATGATAAAATTAATCACTAATTTTACTCATCCATTAATTTATATTGAATATAGTTATTATGACTTTTTTTTGCTTGCTTACTATTTACATTTTTTAGGCCTGGGCATTTGAAGCCATTTCTCCCCTCCGAAAGCAGTTAATGGATTACCCGGATGAGGTTTCTCATCCAAGGATGTTTAGGTGGTTGGCTGCAAAGAGCAACACCAATATTAAGGAGGTTGATCTCTTTAACCCTCCAGATGATGCATTACGTCTTCTTCAAGTAAAATAATTTTACTCAAAGAAAGATATTGAACAGATGTTATATCTGGTGCAACAGATGTTATATCTGATGCATCAGATGGGATATCTATTGTGATAGGTTACCCGTCCTGTGCTAATTGGTGCAATAGATGGATAATCTGTTGTGATAGATGATTGATATCTCGCATCATATTACCCATCTGTTACTTTGTTTCTCTGAGCCCGACTCCTAACAGATTAACCATCTACTGGAAATTATGTAACAAATATGTAATCTGATAACATATTGTTCATCTATTGTGACGTACAGATTATCTGTTGCATAACAGATTACCCATCTTATGCAACTGTTGCAACAAATAATTGATATTTTGCATCAGATTATCCATGTGTTGCTCTGTTTCTCTGAACCAGACTCAAATGAATTTTAACCATATACTGCAAACTATGCAACAGATGGATCTATTTTTTAAAAAATAACCCAACTATGAAAATTATTATATTATATGATTTAGATGTATCTGTCTTTTTTTCTATTTTATAGGTTATGCATCCATGGATCGTACCTACTGAGAAGGAGTCACTGATGACTTCTTAAATTACTCTAGGTCATGTTGATACTATAGCAGACCCAACGGTGGAGTTAATAAAGAAGGAATTGGCTGGAGCAATATCCATAAGAAGAGTAGTTAGGCAAGGTCAGCCTAATGTTGAGGCTCTTCATGACCAACCTACTAAGGAAGATCCGAGTGCTTCTTCTGGTGGAGTGGTTGGTATTGGTGGCAGGCATGCTGATGCAGCTACCACTCGTGATGATGAGCATGTTGATGCTCAAGAAAGAATAAATATGTTTGAAAACACCCTTTTTCACCCTTACATTGGTCCCTCTCACCCCTCTTTACCCTCATGTTCTCGTTGCGAATACGAAGAGTGCAAGGACAGACAGGATAAACTCTTTGAAAAAGTAGAGGCTATCTCTAAAGATATCGAGGAATTGAAATCCAAGAGGTGTTTCATACTATCCAAGAAGGTGAGGGAGCCACACACTCCTACAGTGTTGGTTAGGAGAAAGAAAAGAGAAATTAGAGACGTACTCTCCGGTCGGAAATCAAAAGAAATTACAGTTCCTCCCTCTCCAAAAGCTGTTGAAGTTCAGGGGTCAGTCAAAAAGGTGGACATATACGCAAAACTTGGAGCCGAAGAGAAGAGGGATCTGGGACATGCCAAGAATGCCAAGCCAGGCGCACCAGATTACCCCAGGCCTCCCTTTTTTCCCCAAGACTTCCAGACTATGACTGATATACGTATGTCGTATGAGGACAAGATAAGTTTACTTTTCCTAACCTAGACCTTCTAATCTACCACATGAATAAGAATCTACGCAACATATTTCATATCTGTTGCAACAGCTGGGTATACTGGTGCAACTGGTAGTGGTTCTATTGCAACTTATTATACATTTGTTGCATAAGTTGCATTGGATTATTGATTCAGAGAACCCTATGCAACAGATGGACCATCCGTTATATATTTACAATTACTAACCTATTTAAAAATTGACTTCTTATATCACAGCATGTTGACATAATTCTCTGCCTCATGAGGAAAAGGCAATTAACGTACCGGGATGCTTATGACGCTGCCGATAGGATAATGGACCTCGACTTCTGCAAGAAGCTCAAGGATAGGTACGATCAACTCAATGGGGAGGCATTATCCCTTGGAGTGGGACTTGATTTCCTAGTTCCTATGTTGGTCTTAGATAAAGAAGAAATAATAAAATATGTTAGAGGGGAGAGGCCAAATCCACACGGCAAGAGCTGGACCAAGGCAAAGAGGATTTTTACAGTCATTAGCATGAACGGCGTGAATTATCGGGCTATTGAGATACTACTCGAGGAGGTAAATATCAATGTTTATGACTCCAATGTACCTCTTATCGACGATTTCGATCTTTTTCTTCTTGTGAAGCCACTGATGGTGTTGTTGCCCATCTTATTGAGGGAGAGTAAACTGATGAATCATTTGCCAAAGGAAGTGTTGATACAGAAATCATGGGATTTTGAAGGTCGAAATAAGGGAATGATCCTTCCAAAAGATGATGCCGCTAAAGCGGGCGGCTCGCATGCTCTTTCACACATTGAATGTTTGCTGACCGACACAGAAATGACCGAGCCAACAAATTTTCTGTGCGACAATGCTACGGCAAACCTTCAAGAGATCTTGGCTTATGGGGTACTAATTGGACGCTTGAAGCCTGTGTATATAGAAGAGCCTGTGAAATAGCAATTTTTAATTTCAAGTCACCCTTCACTTTATTACATGTACATGTAGTGGCAATAATTTTTTCTGATGAAAGTTGAGTTTTTTATAATGCAATAGATTATCAATCTGTTGTAAAATATATTGAATCTGTTTTGGCAGATAGTTTATCTGTTGTAATAGATTGGTCATCTGTTGCATTACGCCGATATTATTTCTATGAATAATCTAATAATCTAAGTCTAATCTGGTGAAACAGTGGGAAAAACTGTTTGATAATTTTTAACAGATGACCTAAATTTTACAACATATGCCTAAATCTTTTTGATATTTTTCAATAGTTACGCTTAAATATCCATGTGCTCGACAACACCAAACTAGTAGTAAATACACACACCACCATGAAAATTTTAGCAATTAGGCTTGAATATCCATGTGTCCAGCAACATCAAACCAGTAGCAATAACGACAACAATGTAGTATCTTCTTGCTCGATTTTGTTTCTCTTCAGAAACCTTAACTTTGTTCAACAAACCTCAGATTACACTATTTTCTTGTGAAGGGTGTCGTTCTTCATACCAATCAAAGTAATCGCATCCACCCAATTTCTATAAAAAAAAAAGAGAACACAATTACAAAATAATTACAAGTCAATAATTAATCAACTAATTAAATAAAAAAATATTACCTTTGAAATCTTACAAGTAAAAAACCTACAACCTGGATTTTGTTGAGTCCAAGAAGTCTTTAACAGAGCTTCATAACCGCACTTATAATATCAAAAATCTTTATCACAAAAAATTGTGGAAGATGCGCTCGACATTGTCAAGCTCAGTTGAAAAAAATGAAAGAAATAATTTGAAGAATTTGGATAGATAAAAGAAGATGAAGATAAAGAAAAAGATTTGGGAATTTATGATTAAAATTTAGGAGGAATATAAATATATAAGACAATGGAGGGGTAAATGACTGTCGGGGGCCAAGTGACGGCAAGTCAGCAAAATATGTCAGAATGACATATTTGATGCCTATTTTATTGTACGTGTTTAAAATGAACATTTTCTACTTGATGCCTATTTTATTTTAGGTGTTTGAACTGAACACCGTCGATGGGTTCCACCTTTTTTATTTTAATTCAATTTAACCTTTTTATACGTAGTGGCAATTTTTTATGTCCAACGAAAGTTAAATTTTTATAATGCAACAGATTCTCCATCCGTTGTAATAGTTATTCTACCTATTCTAACATATAGTTTATCTGTTGCAATAGGTTCGTCATCTGTTACATTATCTCGATGTTTCTATCTAAGTTCATCTGTTGCAATAGTGGGAAGACCTGTTTGATAAATTCCAACAGATTACCTACCTATTGCAACATATGTCTAAATCTGTTCGATTTTTCCAATAGATGTGTCTTCTGTTGCAACAGATACATTATTTATTGCAATATTTGAATAAAGTATTCATTTTAAATTAATAAGTTCAAATCTAAGGAATAAATAAAATTCATAGTCAAAATAAAATAAATCAAAGCCTTCAGAAATTAGCTGAAATAAGTCAACGAATAAATGAAATGTAAAAAAATTAGTATGGGTACAGATCTCAACAAATACATCAGCAACAATTTAAGTATGATGCCAAGGATTACTTTGACGGGCTCAAGCTATAAAGATCTACTCAGTATGGATAAGTTATTCTTCATCCGGTACTATGGAATTCGGCTTTGCTCGTGGTGGATCCTTATAGTCGCTTATGTATGGTTTCTGCGCTTTCTGTTCTCCGTATTTCCATAAAAAGAGAAGCATATTGTCAATGCTATTCAGCAGTAGGTCCTTCTACATCCACCTGAAAAGCCAGAATTGGTCAATGCTAATCACGGAGATACAATAAAATGGAAAAGAATAACTCATCTATTCTAGCAAAAAAAATAGGTCATCCTCCTATTTTAAATTATCCCAAACAGATTATATTTCTATTGCAACAATGAATCAACTACTGGGATAAATTTCTACATGAGAAAGACCCTATATGATAATTTCCAATAGATAAACCATCTGTTGCAACATATGAATTATCTGTTGTGGCAGATAGGTCATCTGTTAGTACAAATAAAAGTGGTACAAAGAGCTACTTGATTTGCTAAAATAGACGAGACATATGTCGCAATAGATACTTTATTTGGTGCAACAAGTTAGTCAACTGTTGCAACAGATGTATATATCTGTTTGATAATTTTCAGCAGATGTGTCATCTGTTGAAACGGATATGTGTCTGTTTGTTTTGTCAGTTGGAAGACATATATATTCAATTTTTTTAGCTCGTGCTGCTCTCCTTTGGAAATTGTACGTTGTTCAGTGCAACACATAGACAAAGGAGTTGCAATTTTGCTTTTTTGAATGCTTGATAATGCCCTGGAAATCACTCTTCTTCTCCTCTTAGCCCTAATCTCTAATGGAGTGGATGGAAATAAAATCCTATTTGATAGAATGAGACCCCTCTTAGATATCAATTCCTTTACAAAAGCAGTTAATGCATTAATAACATTAATCACTACATCATGTTTCGCCCTACAGTCTTGACATTTGCATGAAGAACATTCGCTGGGAGAGTCAAAATTTGTATAACCAGTATGATCATACTCATAATGGTTTGCTTTAAATACTGTAAGAGGAGCATTATTAGCACCAACAGCAGGACCACTACCAGCACCAATAACTCTATCACCACTAAGACCATCAACAACAACAAGCCCACTCTCCAAAATTGTTTTTCTAATAATGGTTGTTGCTCCAAACAATTCCATTTTTATTTTGTAGATGACCTTAGTGTCCGATAAAGTTTGCACATACTGTAAAGTAAGAAAAAATGGCATCTTCAACTCTCGATTGGTCGTAACTAGCGAAGGATGCACAATCTAACATAAATCATTACATATATTAGAATAATGATTAGATTATTCAAAAAAAATCATTAATTAAAAGAAAAAATTAATTATAATTATACTTACTGCATCCTTCAGGGGGTTGAAGAGATCAAGAAATTTTACATTTTTATCAGTTTTGGCCGACAACTATCTCAAGATTCTTGGACGAGAACCTCCTTCCTGGTAGTTTACTTGTTGTCTCAAATAAGGAATGGCTTCAAACGCCCAAGCCTATAAAATCACGCTAATAAATCAAAACCATTATTGAGTAAAAAAAATGACTGATATCATAATAGAAGAAAGAAACATTTACCATGAAAGCCCATGGGAAGCCATATAAGTTGACTGTCTTTGGCGCTAACGGAGTCAACAAATATTTGACAGTCATTTTGAAGCATTCATACCCCCAAGGATAGTTGTTAAACGCCTCAAGATCCTCGGAGATCTTTATTAAACCAAGGCTTATGTTGTTGTTAACGTCTCTCGCCCAAAGAATATTATGTACAAACCAAACCAAGCACAATGACTGTTTGTGCTTCTTTGAAAGTCCTTTACCTTTCAACACTTCTATCAAATTTTTGTTTTTGATGCTTGGACCAACAATGGACACCAGGTCATCACTATCACACGACTTGTCTTTGCCTTTTTTGGGTATGTGGGGTGTTTTTTTGGGGTTAGAATAAGTATAACTTGAGAAGGAGGATAATATTTTAGTCCAGTAACTATGGCAAACTCCTTCCAACCAAAACAAATAGGCATGCCACAGTAATTTATCCACACCTCATCCATCTTATTTTTGTTTTCATACATAAACCTCCGGCAAATCAAGATATTTCTGAAAGCATCTGTCCCTAAAATAAGAATCCAATTTTTGTTCTCAGAGTATTTTTCTGAAGGCGTCAAAAGATTTTTCCATGGCTGACTTAACCATGAAATCACCCATTAAATATGCGGCACCATCGCACTGCATTCTCATAGGATAACGATCAATGCTGAAGGCTTTGACCAACTCTTCGGTGGAAAGGCTATTAGTATTTGCATCATCTTTTTTGGAACATTCTTTCTCCCCGTGTTCATCATATTCTTCTCCCGATTGAGATAACGCTTGTAAAGCAAGCTCATAGAGTGGTAGATGTAGCCTAGTTGTTTCACTTGTTCCTTTACTTGAACTTGATTCAGTTTCTATTCTTTTAGGAACCATATTATTTAAAATTAATAGGAACATAAAAAAATATATTATAGTTGATTAATGCATCGTTAAAAAGGATAACAGTAAATTAAACAAGCAAAACAGTAAAATAACAGTTATAACGGATCACCGATCTATTGCACCAGGTAGTATATCTGTTGCAGCATATAACCAACCTATTTTAGCGGATGAGTAATTTGTTGCAACAATACAAAATATATCACTCATCCTTTAAGACAGATGAATGGTCTGTGCAACAGATCATACATTGTTTCGACATATGAGTGATTCATTGGGACAGTTAAATAACCTATTACAATGGATGAGTAATCTGTTGCGATAATACAATACAAAACAAATCACTCATCTGTTGAGAAAAATGAATGGTCTGTACAGCAGATCGCACATTTGTTGCAACATCATCTATTGCAAGATGTGAGTGATCTATTGAAATATTTAAATAACCTGTAGCAATGGTTGAGTAATCTGTTGTGACAATACAAAATATATCACTCATTTGTTAAGAAAGATGAGTGGTCTGTGCAACAGATCACACATCTGTTGTGACATCATCTGTTGCAACATATGAGTGATCTGTTGGAACAGTTAAATAACCCGTAGCAATGGTTGAGTAATTTGTTGAGATAATACAAAATATATCACTCATCTGTTGAGAAAGATAAATGGTTTGTGCAATAAATCACATATTTGCTGCAACATATGGGTGATCTGTCAGAGCAGTTAACTAACCTGCAGCAACGGCTGAGTAATCTATTGTGATAATACAAAATATATCACTCATTCTGTTGAGAAAGATGAATGGTCTGTGCAACAGGTCACATATCTGTTGCAACACATGAGTGATCTGTTGGAATATTTATCAATGGTCAATATTATTTAGATTTCCTCCAACATAGGGTCATCTATCGTGGCAGATGAATGGTCAGTTGGAAAAATTAAGTCTTGGACATTTCCTGTTGGAAGAGTTGATAGGATTTTATCCAACAGGAGGTTCATCTGTTGCATCAGATCATTAATCTGATGGTTCTTCTATTGCATCAAATGGTTAATTAGTTGCATCAAATTTTTGATCCGATGTTTAATCTGTTGCAACATATGGTTAATTTGTTGCATCAGATAGTTAATATGTTGCATCAGATGATTAATCTGTTACATCAGAATTGTAATCTGATAGTTCCTCTGGTGTATCATATGGTTGATCTGTTGTATCATATGATAAATTTGTTGCATCAGATGGTTAATATGTTGCATCAGATAGATAATCTGTTGGAGGGAACAAAAAGCAGTAGCAGGATTTTATTCAATAAAAAAACAATAATTTCACCATTTTTATCAAGAACAAGAACAGAACAAATCAACCCAAATTGTTATTTTGTTTTTATAAATACGAACAATAAAAATCAAACTTTAAAAAAATGCAACAAACAACAAAAAATAATAATTCACTTCGAAAAGAGAAGAGAAGAAATATCGAAAATTAGGATTTTATTTAGACTGCATTTCAAATTAATGCAACAATTACTGAAATTGTTAACCAATACTATAAGAGGAGTTGGCTCAAGTTCCTCATTTTCATCAAAACTAAAAAGGCTATTTTTACCTGTGAAAGAAGAAAAGGAACGATGAAGAATTTGAAGTTGTTGTGGTCGGAGAGCAAGGCTGTCACGTCGATTAAAGGTTGAAGTCAAAAAGAAACTTGAAGCCCAACTATTTGTAGTCAGATATTGAAGTCATCGAGGATTGAAAGGAGAAATTTACAGAACAATTGGTTGGGAGAGAGTTGAGAAAAGTTGTCGAGAGAGGGATGAGAGACAAGTTGATTTGAATTGAAGAGGAAAACTTGAAACCCAACTATTTATCGTTGGAGGTAGAAATCGCCGGGGGTTGAAGGGAGAAATTTTGCAGAACTATCGATTGGGAGAGAGTTGAGAGAAGTTGTCGAGAGAGAGGAGATAGTGGTTTATTTGGATTGAAAAGGGGTATGGGTTGGGTTGATTTGTACTTTTGAAAAGATTAGAAAGTTTTGAAAATATTAATCAAGTCCACAATTAACTTAATCAAGTTTCCTAATGATGTTTGACCCTTTAAGTTGGTCAATGTCACCAATCATTCATTCAAGACTTAAAAGACACATTTCCTTCAATTTTCTCGAGTAACATGTATTTTTTGAAAATCATATAAAAAGCATTACAAATTACAATAGTTGACAGTTTAAAGTATTTGAAAAAAATTGTTATATATTTCAAAAAAATACTCAAAAAGGTACTACAAATCATAATAATTTAATAAATTGTAAGGATATAAAATATTTGGTTGACTACAAAAATTATATCACTGCTACTTAATTTAAAATTAAAAAAAATATTATAAATCTCAATAATTAAAAAATTTAAATTATTTTTAAAGTATAATTGGCTATCGATGCTACAAAAATTTGAACAAGGAGATTAACATGTACTATTTAAAAATTACATAAAAAGTATTATAAATTACGATAGTTAACAATTTAGAATATTCAAAGCATACTAAAAATATGTTTGATTATCTATATTTTATTTATGTCACATAAATTGAGACTAAAAAATAACATATATTGAGCCCTTGCTGGCTCGGGCCCCGACATCTAGTATTTCTATTATATAGAAGAGGTGGTTTCGACCACCTCTTGCAATTACCAAAAAACCAATTACTTCCACTTAATTACATACCATACCCCAATATATAATAATCTTATTATTTCATCATAATGATTTAAATATTTAATATATTCTATTAATTTATATTAATTAACTATAGCTACATATTGAAAGTAAATTTTATTTATTTATTTAATTGTCTATCATGTTCAAAACTAATTTGTTACCACAAATCACAATAATTAATCTATAATCTATAATATATTAAAAGTGTGAAGGCATTTAGAAAAGTGAATTGAACTTCTTACCCTTCATTAAAATAGTTCGCTTTAGACAAAATCATCTTTTACCCTTTTCCTTACAATTAAATTCTTCAAAATAAATATAATAAATTTTTGCTACAAGTAAATTCTAACCAAATTTAGTTTTTTTTCTCTACTTAATTAAAACCCACTTTTTTTGCCAACTTTGTTAAAACAACCAAATTTAGCTTTTACCACATTTAGCTTTTTACTCTACTTAATTAATTAAAATCCACGTTTTTTTTTCCTACTTTGTTAAACATCCGATTTGTTTTTATCTCATTTGATTCCTACTTGGTTTCTTCAACCCAAAAACACCTTCAATTTCCCCACAATTAAATTCTTTTCAAATTTAATTCCCACCCACCCACCCCTTTTTTCTTAAGCTCTTTTTCCTACTTGATCGGATGAAATTATTGTACTATTTTTTTCCTCCTATTTGTTTCCTACTTGATTTCTTTGAACCAAAAAATTATTTTTTTTCCTACACATCCAAATTTGTGTTATCTTTGGTTTGTACATTCTGTCCTTCTATATAAACCCTTGAGCTTTTTATTGTTCATCGTTATAAGCAGTTGCGATCTTTCATTATTTTTCGTCTCATCACAGTTTCAAAAATTTTATTTTAAAGGTTTTTTGACGTTATATCATCTCTCCTTTTTGTTAATTTAAACACAACATTACTTGCTATGTCAACATAAATTGCTTAGTTTAATTTAGCTTAATGTGTCATGTTAATTTAATATATTTTGTTTTCTACTGCTTATAACTGACCTTCTTTATCTATCAACCTACGACATATTCAGGTATATTCTTCTCATCTCACAAATTTACCTCTATTCTACGTTCTTATCGTTCTATGTGTCTTTTTAGTATAATATATTATAGTAATTTCTATTGCTCATAACTAACCTTCTTTATCTACCCACCTAACAACAAGATATTCAGGTATAATTCTTCTCATCTAACAAATTTACCTCTACTATAAAATTATACGTTCTTCGTATTGTTTTGTTGCAGTTTACAGGTGATAGATGAATGTCGATCGACTTTGAGAATTTTTTGGGTAAAAGTTAGGTTTAATTAAATAAATTCTCCAAAAGATGTTGAATTTAATTATTGTATTTATCTTTATTATTTAAACAAATATCCTATTTAGTGAAACGTTTGAACTCAATAAAGTGAGGTACAAGTGTGAGGCGCGTACACCTAAACTAGTAACTTAAAATATTTAAAAGACATACAGAAATTTTATTTACTCTTACCAAAAAAATTCCTCTACTCCCACTTAATTACATACCATGCCTCAATATACAATAATTCCATTGTTTCATCATAATAATTTAATATATTCTATTAATTTATATTAATTAACTATAACTACATATTGGAAGTAAATTTTGTTTATTTATTTAATTAGCTATCATGTTCAAAACTAATTTGTTACCATAAATCACAATAATTTGTTACCACATATAGAAATTTTATTGACTCTCATTATTTTAGCAATGCCACATAAATTGAGATAAAAAAAAAGTACTGTAAATCATAATAATTAACAATTTAAAATATTTAAAAGATATATAAAAAATTTAGTCGACTCTCAAAATTGTATCAAAGCCACATAAATTGGGACACAAAGAGTAAATATATTATTTGATAATTACGTAAAAATTATTATAAATCACAATAATTAACAAGTTAAAATACTTTTTTAAAAATAGATAAAAGTTCTATTCAACTCTCAAAATTTTATCGGTGAAGCATAAATCACGATAAAATAAAAAATTATCTTAATTAATTGCAACTAAATATTTAAAGTAAATAAATTTTATTATTTTAATTGACTTTTATACAGAAAATTAATCTTTTTATTTATTTATTTATTTATTTTGGTAAATTTAAATTTTAAAAATATTTTTTCTTATATAGAAATACTAATATTTAAACTTAACTTTAAATTTTTAAAGTAAAATATTAATAAATTTAATTTAATAAAATAAATAATATTTCATGAAAAATAAAATAGACATAAAATGCGAAATTAACTCTTAATGTTTTAAATTAAATTTTCGTCTTTCGAACGATGATTTTACTATATCACTCCTTATTATAAGTCATTTATGTATTAGAAAAATAAGAATAACAAAATGATATGTCAACATAAAATATTTGATTTACTATCAAAATTATATTAGTGCCACATAAATTGGGACGGGACAGAAGAAGATATAAAACAACATATATTATTTGAAAATGAAATAAAAAGTACTGTAAATAACAATAATTAACAATTTTTTTAAAAAAAATTTATTGATTTCTGTTTCAGCTGCTTCAGCCGTGATTTTACTATATTACCCGTAATTAATTATTATGGTCATTTAAGCATTGTGCCACATAAGTTGAGATAGAAAAAATATTATAAATCACAATGATCAAAAATTTAAGTTATTTAAAAAATATAATTGGCTATTGTCGACACAAAACTCTGGACAAGGAGAGTAACATATATTATTCAAAACTTACATAAAAAGTATTATAAATTACAATTCTAAACAGCTTAAAATATCTAAAAAAAAATTTGTATGTTATATATTTCAAAAAAGTTACATGAAAAATATTAGAAATCACAATAATCAACAACTTAAAAAATTTAAAAGATATAAAATATTTGGTTGACTCTTGAAATTATATTAGTGTCACTGAAATTGAAATTGAAGAAAAGTATTATAAATCACAATAATTAAAAACTTAAATTATTTTTAAAATATAATTGACTATTAATGCCATAAAAATTTGGACAAGAAAAGTAACGTATATTAATTTGAAAAATACATAAAAAATATTATAAATTACAATAGTTAACAACTTAAATTATCTAAATACATATTAAAATAGCATATGTTGAAATCATGTTAGATTCCGAATGAATTCTAGAAAACATATGCAATTTTTTTATTAAAAATTTATTTTTATTTAAATATATTAAGAGCGTAGAGATCACATTGGACAACGAGGATACGACGGAACATTGTTGGGAATTGAGGAAAAGCACGCACAACTAAATGACACTGCATGCACTTTCACGTTTTTTCTCATTTTAAAATCAGTGCATATTGCCAGAGATGATAACAAATGTCCAATCAGCGAAAATTTTGTTAAAGGGTAAGTTTTTTCAGGTAAAATAATATTTTCGCCTTGCACTTTATAATTATGATGTTAATTTTTTATGGACAAAATTAAATGGACAAAGCGAAAGCCTTAGTCCACTTTGTTTCATTTAAATTTTTTTTTAATTTTTATATGTCCTTCAAAATTTTGAATGAAAAAAATTTAAATTGTGGACTCCTAAACTATAATATATAAAACTTCAACAATGGAAGGCGGAGCCGATATTGTAGAAACACTGCATGCTTTCCTGCTCCTGTCAGTAATGTAAGAAAGAATACGTAATTTCTTGGGATACAAAGCAAAAGTCTAAATTTCCTAGCGTCCGCATATATATGAACAAGAAGTGATTTATTCAAATTATAAAAAGTATTGTTCCCTGAGCGTACAGAGAGGAATGACCAACCAAATTGGAATAATTAGCAGTAGTTGTAGTACAAGTATCAATTCATTTTCTTGAGCAACGTGCATTTCAAGATTACACATTAGATAGTCATACATCATAAACTTGCAACCCTCCTTACTACTACTATAATTATACTCTTACAAGCAGGAAATTAATGATAATATGCTCCGAAACCATCCAGACAAATATTAAAATCCTAGACATATACTAGTCGTAGTACGAATACTTATATGACAATGTAAGTAGTTTTTATTTTTCTATGAGAAGAAGCTTAGACGCAGATCCAACGTTGGATGATCCATTTCAGCCTCGAGAGTGCATGAAAATGTCATGTTGTCCCTCATGTATTCCTCTGTAAATAACCTTAGCTTCTCCGTATCAGAATATTCACTTAATGAATGTAGTGGAAAGAGTTGCAAAGTCTCTATCACTCGATCTGCCTGATCTGACTCTCGATTAGTAGTACTTATCTCTTGAAAATCTGCACGTAATATAAAATAGAAGCTATAAGAAAACAGATGGAAGAAACTTAAAGAAAAGGGGTTATTTTGCTGACTTACGTTTGCTTGAAGAGACATTATTGAGTTGGATTGTGTCTTCAATATGATTTATTGGTTCATCAACCAAAACCTTACGACGACGTTTCTGTCTTTCTCTAGCTTTGTGATTTTGGAACCAATAAAAGACATTCTTACTCTCGATGTTTCCATAAAAGCTCAACTGAGAGGATATCTTTTGAATCTGATCAGTGGTGGGGGTACGGAGTCCAGACCTGAACAGGTCAGTTAGAACTTTAACCTGTTCTGCCGTAGGATTCCATCGCCCACATTTTGTTCCCATTCTCTTTCTTTAAAAGTTGGATCTTAGTTTAGCCGTACTTTTTGTATCAACTTCTCAAGTGCTCAGAAGACAAAGGGGTATATATATATATATATATATATATATATAAAATCTATAATCTATAATTTATTAAAAGTGTGAAGACTCTTAGATTAGAAAAAGTGATTTGAATTTTTTGTCATTAAAAGACTTTTCTTTAGACAAAATTGTTTTTTCACTATTTTCTTCAATTTATTATTTAATTATTTTTATTATATTAACTAGACTCCTAAAATATATGGGACTCCTAAAATATATGGAAGGAGAATTAATTAATATTTTCCTTTGTACTGATTAATTAGGAAAATACTTCTAAAATAGGGCTCTATGATTGATGCTCATCTAACTTGATTCGGTTGCATGTTTTGATCGATGGATGCTTAATTTTCTAACCATCAACTTCTTCATTATTTTTGTCAACAGAACAGAATTCAATGTGTGTGTATATATATCTTCTTTATTTTCATTCAAGTCATTCTTTAGTGTCAAAATTTTCACTTGGACAAGAATTATTTTCATCAAAACTGAGTCACTATTGTATTATTTTGTTTTAGTTTATAAGTCGTAGATGAATTTACAAGGTGGTAGATGAATATCGGGCGGCTTTGTAGGTAAAGGTTAGGTTTCATTGTATTATTTTTATATCTCTGTTTTGAGATTTTTTTTTTGTGAAAAGGTAAAGTTTAGTTATATTATTTTAATATCTCTGTTGTCGTATTATTTTGTTCTAGTTTACTGGTGGTAAATGAGTGTCGGACGACTTTGAGAAAATTTTTGTGTAAAGGTTAGATTAATTATATTGTTTTGATGTCTCTATCATCGTATTATTTTATTGCAGTTTACAGGTGGTAGATAAATGCCGATCAGAATTAAAAAAAAAAATTGGTAAAGGGTAGGTTTAATTAAAAAAATTCTCCAAAAGATGTTGAATTTAATTATTGTATTCATCTTTATTATTTAAACAAATATCTTATTTAGTGTAACGTTTGAACTCAATAAAGTGAGGTACACGCGCGAGGAGCGTACAACTAAACTAGTATATATATATATATATATATATATATATATATATATATATATATATATATATATATATATATATATATATATATATATATATATATAGTAAATTTCATTAATAGTCACTTAACTTTGTTTCTATTACACAAAAGTTATTTTTCTTTCATTCATTACACAAAAGTCATTTTACTTTGATCCGACCATCATAAAAGTTACTATGGTCGGATTTTACAATAATTCCATCAAAAAAATGATGTGACAAACTTAATTAGTTCTTAATTTTAATTTAAGAAAATATAATATATTACCCATATGTTGCTCTTTTTATTTGTATCCAATCCAATTTTTCCTATTGATTATATAATGGAAGACTATCAATTTCTTAATAGATTAGACTACCTTGAGAAGACTATTTTCATAAAAAAAATAGTTAATATGTTTATGAAACTAAAATTATACTATAAAGGGATACCAAAATTTGGTAGTCTTCACAATAACACTATGGTAAGCTTAATTTTCTTAAAATTCTCTAAAATTGAGACATGTGTTGGTAAGTTATTTTTTTCCTCTAAAATTATGGCATGTAGTTGATAAGATTATGGTGATTTCAATTTTTTAAAAATCCTCTAAAATTGTGACATGTTGGTAAATTACTTTTCTCATCTAAAACTGTGACATATAGTTGATAAAATTACTTTTTTTCCTCTAAAATTGTGACATGTTGTTAATGAAATTACTTTTCTCCTTCTAAAATTGTGACATGTAGCTGATAAAATTATTTTTTTCATACATTTCTTTTCTTGCCACTTGAGTCTTTGCATTCGGTATATCATAATAATATGATAAACTACTCTATTTATTGAGTTTGTCTTTGTGTTTTTAATTGTTTGACTAATTGATTAATTCTCTTAGAAATTTTCATTATAATATTCAGTTTCTGATAAATTACATATTGTTTAATTAATTCAATTGATAAATATAAAAATTAAATATCTAATAATTTATTTTATCTATTAAATTGTTTATATTTTATGACTTTTATTAACACAACTGTCAATAACATTATTTGTACAAAATTCGATAATACTTATTTGATGACAAAATTAAAAAAAAAAAAATTAAAACTATCTTTCGCATATTGATTTATCTTTAAAGAAGTAAAATAATCTTAAAAATAATAATATTATACATGTATTTCTATTTTATGTGTTTGAATTTATCTTGTTTATTATTCTTTTCGGTGACCTTTTTGGCAAATGAATGCAATATTATGAAATATTTCATAAAAATATCAACCAAATTCTTATTATGAAAATAGTCTTCATTAGATAGCCTAATATATTAAGAAATTGGTATTCTTCCGTTATATAACCCATAAGGAAAATTGGGTTGGGCACATATAAAAGGGTCAAGATATGGTTAATATATTATATTCTCTTAAATTAAAATTAAAAACTAATTAAAGTTGGCACATTATTTTTTCGGCGGGATTATTGTAAAATCCGGCCATAGTGACTTTTGTGATGGTCGGAGCAAAGTAAAATGACTTTCGTGTAATGAATGAAAGAAAATTAACTTTTGTGTAATAAACACAAACTTAAGTGACCATAGATGAAATTTACTCTATATCTACAATATATTAAAAGTATGAAGACCCTTAGAAAAGTGATTTAAACTTTTTGTCCTTCATTTCATTAAAAGATTCTCCTTTAAAAAAATTGTTTTTTTACTATTTTCTTTAATTTACTATCTAATTATATTTATTATATTAACTAGACTCCTAAATATATGGGACTCCTAAAATATATGGAAGGATAATCAATTAATTTTTTTTTTTGTACTGATCAATTAGAAAAATACTCCTAAAATAGAATAGAAAAATACTCCTAAAATAGGACACTATTAAGGAAATACTTGTATAAATATTGAGATGCGCATTAAACTAGAGAAGAAATTGATTTACTTATTGGGAAAATATGATTGGTGCTCATCTAACTTAATTAGGTTGCATGTCTAGATTGGTGGATGCTTAATTTTCTGACCCTCAACTTCTTCACTATTCTTGCCAACATAATAGAATTCAACTTGTGTGTGTGTGTGTATATATACTAGTTAATTGTACGTGCCTTGCACGTGTACCTTACATTAATTAATAATAAATATATATTAACAGAATAAACTATTGCATACACAATTCAAAATAAAAAAAGATTTATGCAGTGTAAAATTGTGTATAAAATTTAAATATATAAGAACATAATTAATAAATTAAAAAGACAATGATAATTGAGATATCAGAATAATATGGAAGAAATCTAACCTTTACACAAAAATTCCTCAAAGTCCAATTGAACATTCATCTATCACCTATAAACTACAAAAATATAATACGATAAATTGAGATGTCATAACAATACAATTAAATCTAATCTTTATATAAAAATTCTTCAAAATCATCTACCACGTGTATTAAGTAAAAAAATTAAGTGAACAAACACTATAACAAAATAGTATGATAATTGAGATATTAAAATAATAGGATTAACTCTAACCTTTACACAAAAAAATTCTAAAAATCTGATCAAAGGTTCATATATAATATAGGCTTGAAATTGATGAAATTATTATACACCACACCTTCAAAGCTCATCGAAAATGTAGTTATAAGAATATTTTCGTTACCAAAAAGCTCATAAAAGAAAAGAATATCTCCGCTATCAAAAATTTCTAGACCCAATAAAAATATAGGAAAAACATCATGACAATTGAATTGTAATTGTAATTAGCAATTATATCATATTGAATTCACAAAAGATTAAGGAATGGACATATTTCAGAGGGAGTTCGAATGTATCAAAGAACAATGAATAGTTTTCTTTAATAGAACTTTTATTTATTTAAAGTAAAATTTTAATTAATTTAAAAGTATTAAATATTATAATTTCTTCTATAGAATAAATAATCAAGTCTAAAGAAATTATATATCAAATTAATTGTGATTTTTTTTAACCTAGCGTGGGGGAATTTTTTGACACCAATTGTTATTCTTATTTCCTCACGTAGGCCCATTTAGGATTTAATTTTGCTTATCCCAACATATTAATATTTTTTTCCCAACTATTATTCTGTTTTCCTTTTTTTTTTTCAATTATTATTCTATTTTTTCTATTTTCCTTACTTCGATCTTTTACAACTTACTTCTTTCAGGATTTTACTACGTACTACTACTACAATCTCCTAAAAAGAAGAAAAAAAGGGACTCCTAATTTAGTTGGTAACAAATAACTATAATTAGCAATAATTTTTATTAAGTTAAGAATTTAAAATATTAATATAATAATTAAACGTTAATTATTTTAAAAAAATAATTTTGTCTATGGTAAAGACTTTTAATGAAGGAAAAAAAATTCAAATCATAATTCGGAAGGATTTTCACACTTTTAATATATTATAGATATAGATAAAAAATTTAATACATAAAATTTAGTGTATTTTTGTAATACTCCGATCGTTTCTTAAGCCTAAATCTTTCTTTTGAGTGGATAGGGGTGTCTTTCAAAGTGATTGATGTTTATATTGTATTGTATTTCTATACTTTCTACTTTTTGTTATGTAGAGCATTGAATAAGCTTTCCATCGATACCAATTTCATCAAAATCCGACATCGGACGAGGAAGTTATGGCCGTTTTACTAAGCGATGTCGGAATCGCCCAGGCCTAATGGTATACCTAAAGGACCGTCAAGTCCTTGGTGGACCGTCAATTTTCCCGTCAAGCCAAGGCAGTAACCCTTTTTTCTGGCCATTGTGCGACGGTCAAAATGGTGGGCCGCCAAAAATTTAACGAACCATCAAAAAGACCGTCAAGTCGAGGAAGAATGTCCCATTTTTGGCCCCCGAGTGATGGACGATCTGGTGGACTGTCAGTTTCTTAACGAATCGTCACTTCGACCGTCACGTCGAGGTAGAATGTCCTAGTTTTTGCACTCGAGTAACGGACGATCTGATGGACCGTCAATTCCTCTGATGGACCATCAGTTCGACCGTCACAGACCCTGATCAGCAATTTTCAACTTTTTTAAAAGGACATTTTGGTCTTTTCCGCCCATTTTGGTCTTGTATAGATATCTATCCAAGTAGAGAAGAGAAGTTCATTTTTTTCTCCTTTCTCTTCCATAACCCTCTAGAAACTAGGGTTTCTTCCAAAATCCTAAATCAAATCATCTCTAAGAAATTCAAGAATCTTCCAAAGATTTCACCAAGTTGTTCAAGAATTAAGTTCTCCATGCCAAAGGCATCAAGAAACTTAGCTCAAAAGTGCGACAAAGAAGTTCCAATCAAGTCTCTTCATCTCAAATTCATAATCCAAGGTATGTGGGGCTTGACAAGAATATCCTTTCATTCTTGTGCCCAAAGAATTGATTTTTACTATTGGAATTTCATGATTTTGCAAGCGGGTTTATATCCAAATTACTTTATCATTGATTTATGAGAATCGAGCTATTCAAGATTAATATACATGACTATTTCGTTGTTTTATTTCTTAAATTGAGAATTTATTCTATGAATTATATATTGCAACTATGAATTGACGATTTCCAGGAGATAGATGATAAGAGTCATGATTTTAAGATTTTTCATGAGAAGTTGATTATTGAATATATATATATATATATATATATATATATATATATATATATATATATATATATATATATATATATATATATATATATATATATATATATATATATATATATCGATATTGAGCTTGAGAGTCAAGAATGAGTCCTATGATATTTCCTTGAAGCTTTTGATATTTGAAATGATTTGATAAGCAAGCGTACTTGGTGTTGAGAAAGATTATTTTGATTTTGAGTCGAGTTAGGAATCCACAGTTGTTTATGATTTACAGATGAGATATATTTATGTTTTGGTCTTTATGATAGACCCATGAGTTGATATTGATTAAGGTGGATCTCCTAATGCATTCTGAGCTGAGTTTGGGAGGAGTATTTAGCACCGAGTGAGAAATGCGGTATTTTCTCAAAATTACGTGCCACCGTAGGATTGATATTGATAATTGTGGGCCAGAGGCCGAGTATGAGCTTGTGATCACGAAGTTGAGGTTGTACTCCCTGGCAAGAGTACGATGCTCCCGCCAATGTGGGGTTCTCTCCTTAGGAGGGCAAAATATTGGACTCCATGCGGCTCACATGGTTTATGTCGGTTATAAGAAACTCCCAAGTTCATAATAGTCTAAGTTTCATGAGTTACCGAGTCACTCTAAGTCATGAGTCAAAGAGTTTGAGTTGAGACCAATGATTTATGAGATTTATGAAGCATGTGTTACTATTGATGATTTATGGAAATTACGTTTCAGGTAATTCAAGCGAAGTGAGTCATTATTGTCAACATGCATGATTTTCTTACACATTTATGATATTATTGAAAAATATTGCATACAACCCCACATACTCAGTACATTTCCAAGTACTAATTCTCATACTCTTCTGTGTTCTATATTTCCTCGTGATGTAGGTTCAGGTGCTCAATCTCAACAGCGACAGTGATCTTCGAGTACCTTCATCTACATTTCTGCAATTGGTGAGTCCTCATGGTTCGAGGACCTATGTCCCTGATTTTTTCTTGTTAATAAATGGTTGTTTCCTTTCAAATCAGTACGAGTCAGTTGAGGGATTTGTCCCAATGGCTCCTCAATCTTATATAGTAGAGGCTTTGTCAGACTAGAGTACCACTATGTGCAGAACTTCAGTATTTTGATTGTACAAGACAGTAGCTTTTGATATTCCAATATGCTCATGGCATGATTATTATTTCTTACTCTAGCTTGATTTTCGTCGTAGTGAGTTCTGAAAGTGATGACAGGCTTAGAGGGTTAGCTTGAGGCCACGTGTGGCCTTAAGCACCATATGACGTCTCGGGATAGGTTCTCGGGTTGTTACAATTTTAGTGTCATAAATATAGAAAAACAATTAAATCCCTACCCAAAAGAGAAAATCATAATATTAGCATGAACCAATCTTTATTGAATGAATCTAATAAAATTATTAAGATAAAACGGCTTATAAAATGACTTGAATATATATAAAAAAAAAAAAGGATATGAGGCACCTACCTTTTCGATTTTGGTACGCAGGCTAACGTTGCGTGCTCAGCATGATTCCAGGAGGTAACCCCAGCAGCTCAGCCAAAGCTCCTCGCCATTCTCTTAGAAACTTTCACCTCTTTTGTCAGTTGGACTTGTAATAACTGCAATTCTAAGAAATTTCTCATAATGAAAATCTTTTTGAATCTCTTTCTATTACCCTTTAAATAGAATCACCTTACAATCTTTTTCCTATTGGATTAAGGTAATAATTTACATGAATTAAAATTTAATACCATTATTAAACTTAATGAAAAGTTACTCCAATAATAATTGGATTTGCAACAACGTGAATAGAGGCGTGATTTGTGCTTCTTTTATTAATTTCAATCGATATTTATGGAACTTAATTATGCATTCACTTATTTTCCAATAGGAAAATAATTTGTTCATAAATTCTATGGCTAAAAGGATTTGCATAATTAGACTTCTTTCCATATATGACTTCTACAAATTAGATTCTCATATATTAATTGAATTAATAATAAATTGAAAAAAATAGTGAAAAGACGATTTTGTCTATTGCGAATATTTTTAATGAGGGGTAAAAAGTTCAAATCACTTTTCTAAGGGTCTTCACACTTTTAATATATATATATATATATATATATATATATATATATATATATATATATATATATTCTTTATTTTCATTCAAGTCATTCTTTCGTGTCAAAATTTTCGCTCAGACAAGAATTATTTTCATCAAAACTAAAGCTTTGTGATTACTATTTTATTATTTTGTTGTAGTTTATAGGTCGTAGATGAATTTACAGGTGGTAGATGAAAGTCAATCGACTTTGAAATTCTTTAGATAAAGGTTAGGTTTAATCGTATTGTTTTTATATCTCTGTTTAAAAAAAAAATTGTGTAAAGGTAAAGTTTAGTTGTATTATTTTGATATCTCTATTGTCGTATTATTTTATTATAGTTTACAAATGATAGATGAATGTCGGACGGCTTTGAGAAATTTTTGGTGTAAAGGTTAGATTTAATTATATTGTTTTGATGTCTCTATTATCGTATTGTTTTGTTGCAGTTTACAGGTGATAGATGAATGACGATCGGCTTTGAGAATTTTGTCTGGTAAAGGTTATGTTTAATTAAATAAATTCTCTAAAAGATGTTGAATTTAATTATTGTATTCATCTTTATTATTTAAACAAATATCATATTTAGTGTAACGTTTAAATTTAATAAAGTGAGATACACGCGCGAGACGCGTACACCTAAACTAGTATGTATATATACTACTAACTAGTACTACACATATATTTGAAAAGTAGTTTACTGGTTGTCTTTTGTTGTTTAATTTGTAGTGTGTTTTGTTTTATTTAGGTACTTAATTTGAGGATTTGATCCAATTATTTTTTCCTGGTGTTATGTGTAAAGTGGAATAGACATGCACAAAAACTGCCACTATTTAAAGTTTCGATATGTGAACAAACAGGAGGGACAAATCCTCAACTTTATCATTAAAAGAAATATGGGGCACGTAGATTTGAGTTGATAAACAATATAATATCGTATGCTAATGGTAGATATATAGGCTGATATGCATGAATGAGTTAGTAGTTAATTTATGCAAATTAAGTGGTCACTTATTATTACGATTTACTATTCATTAAGTTTTTTTTTGGTTAAAAAGGTGCATTTTAATATAATAAATAAAACATTACAGAAAGTATTACATACGACAAGGCTCAGCCCGGGTTAATTACAAAAGTGTAGTAGTTTCGGTTATATGAGGATAGAGCATTTGGATTAACAAATCTTTCAAAAAAAGTTCTTCTCATGTCTGCTAAGTCATATTGAGCATACATGGGTGGAACTAGCATACTATTCATTAGGTTAATTTGAGTTAGCTAGCGAACATTATCTGTTTGGTTTGTAAATACTATAAATTGAAAGTACAAATTTCAAAATCTAAGGTTCTATATTGTATATTCAGAGGCTTAATTAGAACTAATCATACTTTAAATTTTTAAAGAATTGTTTGTGTATTCCGCCTAAGAAAAAATACAGCATGCGGTAAATAAATTAAATTTAAATAATATATTAAAAGTATGAAGACCTTTAGAAAAGTGATTTGAACTTTTTGCCCTTCATTAAAAGATTTTCCTTTAGACAAAACTGTTTTTTCACTATTTTCTTCAATTTATTATTTAATTATTTTTTACTATATTAACTAGACTTCCTAAAATATATGAGACTTCTAAAATATATGGTAGAAGAATTAATTAATATTTTTCTTTATACTAGACTTCCTAAAATATATGGGATTCCTACAATATATGGTAGGAGAATTAATTAATATTTTTCTTTCTACTGTTCAATTAGAAAAATACTCCTAAAATAACACTCTATTAAGGAAATAGTTTTATAAATATTGAGATGCGCGTTAAACTAGAGAACAAATTGATTTGCCTATTAGGAGAATATGATTAATGATCATCTAACTTGATTCAATTGCATGTCTAGATTGGTGGATGCTTGATTTTCTAACTCTCAACTTTTTCACTGCTTTAATTTTGTTAGTATAATAGAATTCAACATGTGTGTATATATATCTTCTTTGTTTTCATTCAAAGTCATTCTTTATGGTCAAAATTTTCGCTCAGACAAGAATTAGTTGGATCAAAATCGAAGCTTTGTGATCACTATTATATTATTTTTTTATAGTGTACAGGTCATAGATGAATGTCTGTTGGCTTTGAAGAATTTCTTGTGTAAATATTAGGTTTAATTGTATTGTTTTGATATCTTTATTATCTTATTATTTTATTTTAATTTACAGATGCTAGATGAACGTAGGTCGACTTTGAAATTTTTTTTTAGGTAAAGGTTAGGTTTAATTGTATTATCGTAATATCTCTATTAGTTTGTTATTTTGTGGTAGTTTACAGTTTGTAGATGAATCTCTATGAGCTTTGAAGAATTTTTGTGTGTAAAATTTAAGTTTAATTGTATTGTTTTGATATCACTTTTATCGTATTACTTTGTTGCAGTTTACAGGTGATGAATAAATGTTGGTCGGCTTTGAGGAAATTTTTTAGGTAAAGGTTAGGTTTAATTTTATTTTTTTTAATATCTCTACTTTGGAATTTTTTTTTATGTAAATCTTAGGTTTAGTTGTATTATTTTGATATCTATTATTTTGTTATTGTTTACAGGTGGTAGATGAGTATCGAACGACTTTGCAAAAAATTTTGTGTGTAAAGATTAGATTTAATTTTATTATTTTTAATGTCTCTATCATTGTATTATTTTGTTGCAATTTACAGATGGTAGATGAATGTCGATCGACTTTTAAAAATATTTTTGATAAAGGTTAGGTTTAATAAATAAATTCTTCATCTTTACGTACTCAAAAGATATTAAATTTAATTATTATATTCATCTTTATTATTTTAATAAATATCTTATTTAGTGTAATGATTGAATTCATTAAAGTGAGGTACACGCGCAAGGCGCGTACACCTAAACTAGTTAAAAAAAACAAATATTAGAGGAACTCTTTAAGTGTGAGAATTTAAAATTGGTGGAGAAACAAAAAGAAACAACCATCTTTCAAAAATAGAATGTGGATGATTTGAGTACTTAATTTTCCTAGAAGTTAGATTTTAGAAGGCAGGAGAAAGTATTAACGATAAGAGCTATTTTCTCCATTTGTTTTTAATTATCACTTTTTAATATGACATACCTATTAAAAATAATAATTGATATAGTGACTTTGTTGGAAAATATGTTTCATGAACACATATAAAAATTTTCGAAGAAGAACAAAAAAATGAAGGTTTAATAATTTGAACAACTAGCACAGTATTAACACGCACGAAATGTTTTCCTAAAAATGATATTTATTCCTTTCCTCTGCAAGATTGCTATGGAATTTAACGCAAATAGTTTTAGTGGATATGACAAGCCTTTCAATTTCCACACCAAGCAAATAGTGAAGATAATTCTATTGAAAAGCAAGAACTCTAATACTTAATCTTTTGTGGGGAAGAAAAAGTTACTTGTAGAGAGTTGAGAAGAAACAAAAATTTGTTTTTTGCAAAACAACACTTGAAGAGTTTATATAGTTTAACTTTTAACCAACACACCCTTTCATAAGTGACGCACCCTTTCAATAAAAGACATATCCTTTCATAAGAGGCCCACTCTCTCAATAAAAAACATATCCATTCAATAGAAGTCTCGTTAAAAGACAACTCCTCATTCAAAACCTTTTAATTAATTAATTTAAAACAAAAAATTCAACAATCTCCCACTTGTTTAAATATAAATTAGGACACAAAGATCAAGTCATGTTCACGCATAGAGTAATGTATCTTTCGATTTTTAACAGTACCTTAGTGCAATGCCACAAGGCGAAATCAAAATTTCACGTAGCATAATAGGTTTGAACGTGTTATTCCTTGTGATAACATCGGTGACACTACACGCATAAATATTTCATTCCTGCTTTTCAGTCAACATGCTTAGCACTTTTATGGCCATGTGCTATCTAAAATTTATGAACATTTATGAGAGCAACTCCAACTCCCAATCGAAGCGACACCACTTCTATGTTCATATAGGTGAAGTTCTTTCAATGTCTTTATCATATAATTTGAGACAGTTGTTCCTTGAAGTGAACGTCAAGAGTATTAGAACTCAAACTTCCAATCTATGGCAACCACTACTAGTATATCTCTTACTTAAGTACTGAAATATCCACGAATCAATAATTTATTGTTATCCTTTGAACCCATAACTATTCATTTCATAGTACTAGGTAGGGTTGTCATTATTGGTGGAGCTAATTAATGAGTTTTTATATAATCATATTTGAAGATGTATTCAACAACTTTCTTTTAATAGTTTTAGTAAATAAATTAGTCAAATTCATTTGACTCCACAAATGTGATAGAAGTTATAATTCCATCTTGAATTTACTTTCTCACATAATCATGTCAAGAACTTATACATTTTGACTTCCCATTATATAATCTCTATATGCTCGAGCTTGAGTGTCTTGATTATAAAAAATGAGCTCTAGAAATTGTACCTCCACACAAGATAAATATTCATCAAGTGATCAATTTATTTTTTCCTTTTTATTACATTTTTGATACCAATTTGTATAGATATATCCTTATATAAAACTTAGAGTTTCTCAAATATTTAGTTCTCTAAAGAAAATCAAACCCCAACTACTGGTCCTTCCAATAGCACTTGTTTACACAAGTTAACTATCCACAATTCTTTCATCATCATAGACTGACTCGATCTAGGATCAAATAGGGTATTGACCACCTTTGTGTTTAAGTGACTAGATTTACTTAGAACTTTTTTCATTCGATGTGATTAACTCAATACATACCCCGACTATTTTGTTTAATCTTGATAACCAATATAGTATCAATTTCTCCAAGATCCTTCAATTTAAATGTGTAAATAAAGTCTCTTATGATTTTTGTATTTGTTACGATCAGCATATCAATAAAGTATTCACAATCTCACATATCCATCAAAGAAGAAAGTTGGAGTCATACTAAATGCTAAATCTAATATTGACTTCTAATATCAAGACAAACACCCCACACTTCAAATATATTAAGTGTCTTTTCATTCACATATAGAGAAAACTGAATTCACTAATTCATGTTCTCTAGATCTTAGATTTACTTATAACAACTTTCAGGTATGGACTATGGATACACCCTTGTAATATTTCATGTCATTTTTATTAAACTCCACATATGATCTTTCTACAAGAATAACGATCCAGAATGATCACATAAGAAAATATTATTCTTAATTATTATACATCTGAAGATCATCACAAAAATATCATCTACCCTAATATTTATGAAAATAAATTCACCAAATCACAAAAAGAAGGAATTTATAAATAAATAATAAGTAGAGTTAAGGAATTAGAACCCAATACTCCAACCTTTGATAATCTGATGATTATCATCCGATTTTCCAACATCTACTACTGGTCGTGAAATCTCAAGACTTTCATCTCTCATAATAGATATGTATCTTTTGGGTTGAAATTTTCTACTCTAATTTTAATAGTGCATCTATTGGCAATCGACGTCTATATCGCTCATTCAAATTCACCGCACATTTTTTTCTCCAATTTGCACAGCAACAAACTTTAATATCTTTTGAAATGCATGATGGTAACACTGCCTGACATTAAAAGCATGTTTTAATTTTTTCTTTTCCTTTTATATTCTTCGGTCTTGGCACAGTTGTAGCCCTTGTGACTGTTTTGAACAGCCATTAAGCCAAAATGGCCATAATCCGAATTCAATCTTAGTAAAATTTAAAAGTAAAGAACCATCGATCATAATCTACCCCCAAAGGTACGAGATTTGACACCACATCTAAAATTTATCCAATGAACAACCAATCAAACTTTAGGAAGTATACTTTTTCTTCATGGTGATAATTTCCAACGGTATGTGATGACATTTATATAGTTTACAATGACTACTTCATGAATTTCTCAGGAGAATATTATTATTTCTTCTCCACAACAACTTTCAACACCTTAGGTAAGATTATCAGTGCATTAATAAATTGTACAAAAATTGCTATAATGCAACTACGTCCTTCAACATTCAAGTTGCAAACATAAATCTTGAACCAATCATTATCTAGCCAACTTTAGTTGGACAACCCACATAACAATAAAATATCTTTTTCATGATATAAATATCATTTTTAGATTGTTGAAAAATATGTTTCATGAACACATACAAAAATATATGAAAAAGAACACAAAATGGAGGCTTAATTATTTGAACAATTAACACAGGATTAAAGGCTTAAACATGTACGCAATACTTTTTCTAAATATAATATTTTCTCCCTATCCTCTATGAGATTGCTATGGGATTTAACGTAAATAGTTTTAGTGGATATGACAAGTCTTTAGATTTATGCACCAAGAAAATAGTGAAGATAATCCTATTCGAAGGCAAGAACTCTAATACTTGATCTTTTGTGGGGAAGAAAAAATTATTTGTAGAGAGTTGAGAAGAAAGAAAAGTTCTTTTTTTGAAAAACAACACTTGAAGAGTTTATATAGTTTAAATTTTAACCAACACACCCTTTCATAAGAGACACACTCTTTCAATAAAAGACATATCCTTTTCATAAGAGACACACTCTCTCAATAAAAGAAATATCCTTTCAATAAAAGTCTCATCCTTTTATTAAAAGACAACTTTTCATTCAAAACCTTTTAATTAATTTATTTTAAACAAAAAATCCAACAGATTTTACCAAATTGTCCCTATTAATTGATGTTTGGTAGTACGTATAAGAAAATGATTTGGAGAATAAGTAATTAATGTTAAGGGTAGAACATGATTTTTTTTATTTATCAAAAATAATAAGTAAAAATAAAAATAAATTAGAAAAATAATTACAAATAAAAGCGAACGAATAGAATAGTAGACAACTTGAAGAGGGTCTAAATGTCCTTCAACTATATGAAATGATGCAAAAATGCCCTTCATCTACCTATTGGGCCTAAAATGCCCTTTTCGTCTATTATTGGGCCTAAAATAATTTTTCCATCTACCTATTGGGACTGTTTTGTCCTTTTATTTAACAAATCATAATTAATTAATGACGTATCTTTTTTTTATTGGTCAACTACTAATTAATTAAAATAATTAATTTATCGTGTGTTGAGCTACAATTTCTTGGATATAATACCCATTCAAATGTAAAAGTACAGACTTGTAATGGAGTGACTTTCTGTTGAAATTGTACCTAATTATTGTCCATTCTCCGAATCGTACTTTATCTTTTAAAATGCTAGACTCAACTTAGAACTTATAAATACTATTTCAAAAAGATAGAAGAGGCAGTGATTATTAACATACCAAGTGAAAAAATAGAAATCACTAAATTACTAGTATTAGAAACTTGAAAGAAAGATATTTATGTGTTTAATATCCATGCTAATACTCAATATCATCTCATACGCCAGTGATTGCTTTTTTTTTTTTTTATTCTTTGATAATTGGTTAGTATTCCTAAATCCTGTACTTTTAGTGATAACCTTGATTGTTGAAGTTCAAACATTGTTTGTTCTAGTTAATGTGTCATTTGGAATTAATTAGTTGTGGTCTTGCTCGTTGTTGGAAAAGACTTTTCTGTTGGAATTATCTATGATCTTGCTCTCTTCAAGCTTCGAACTTGGATGTTAAAGTTTGTCTCCTTCCAGGAATTGTAAACTTTTAAAAGAGCAATATGATCTCGACTTAGACCAAGAAGGAAAATGAATACTTGACTCAAAAATTGAAATACCATTAATCAACCTGCATTTTGACTTGGGGTCGGTCTATGCTTTCATTGAGCAAGGCGCAAAAGAAGAGAGAAAAATGGAGAAAAGAGATTATTGACTTGGGATTTTATTTTTAAGGTTATTTGATTTAGGTGGAGCGGGTTGTTAGCGGATCGGGTTATTAGGTTTGGATGGGTTCAGTTTTAAAGAGGATTAATTATTTCAATTAATTATTAGTTGGCCAATAAAAAAAGACATGTCATTATTGAATTGGGATCAGTTAAATAAAAGGGTAAAACAACCTTAATAGGTAGATAGAAAGGGCATTTTAGTCTAAATAAATAGATAAAAAGGACATTTTAAATCTAATAAATAGACAGAAGATATTTTTACACTATTTCACATAATTAAAGAACATTTTAGACCCTTTTTTATGAAATGTTAGAATAACTTATTCTCATATAAAGGTGTTAAGTGGGCCGGGCCGGGTCAACCCGGAACCGGCCCATGAGAGTAATCCGGGTTGTGGGCCGGTTCGGATCTGGGCATGGTTAAACGGGCTGATTCGGTTCCGATCCCAACAGTAAAAAATTTCAAAACAACCCTAACCCGGCCCACTTAACTCAACCCGGTCCAACCCACCTAAATCCGATTAAAAATCCGGTCAAAACTGGAGAAAAAGCAAAAAAAAGATCTTTTCTCCATTATACACTATATATACCCACCTATATACATTTTAAATACGTTAAATAATAGATATACACTATAAATATATAGCATATACTACATTACTATTTAAAAATATATACACATAATATATATACACAATTACACATGTAATATATACGTACCATAGAAGATATATACACATATATACGTATCATTCAATATATACATACTACTTAGTAAAATATACTACAATATATACACACACTATATATATAGTTATAACTTTATATACAAATTTGTAAAATATATACACATGTATATGTTAAATATATACGTCTATAGAAGATATATACACATATATACGTACCATTCATTATATACACACTACTTTAATAAATATACTACAATATATATACTAAAATACACACACACACACACACACTATATATATAGTTATATACTAATTTATAAAACATATACACATGTATACGTTAAATATATATGTCTATAGAAGATAATACACATGTATACGTACCATTCAATATATACATACAACTTTAAGTAAAATACACTACTATATATATACTACAATATATACACACACTATATATATATATAGTTATATACTAATTTATAAAACATATACACATGTTTACGTTAAATATATAGTACTTTAGAAAATATATACATATATATGCATACCATTCAATATATACATACTACTTTAAATAAAATATACTACAATATATATACTACAATATATACACACACACTAAATATATAGTTATATACTAATTTGTAAAACATATACACATTAAATATATAGTACTTTAGAAAATATATATACATATATACATACCATTCAATATATACATACTATTTTAAATAAAATATACTACAATATATACACACACTATATATATAATTATATACTAATTTATAAAATATATACACATGTATACGTTAAATATATACGTCTATAGAAGATATGTACACATGTATATGTACCATTCAATATATACATACTACTTCAAATAAAATTATAACGCCCTGATTTTCTGAACCGGAACACTACACGGTGCTCATGACGCCGAAGGACCACGAGCTAACCCATGACTGATATATGTACCTGTACACTGCATAATATAACATGATAATGCAAAAACATGAACTGAAAGGCCATAAAGTTCAATACTGAACAAACATCTGATAACACAATGTCTGAAAATGGTATAACAATACCAAAACAAATCTAAAATAACTGCCTGACATGCTGTAGTCTGAAAGCCTCTAAACTGTCTGAATAAAGATTTGATGGGACATGTCCCCAACTAACTCCATCTATTGAAATAAACTGGAAACTAAATAGTAATGTAATCATCATGTCCTCGAAAGATGAGGACTCACTTCTAACTGTGACTGCTAAGACTGGAATCTATTGCTGATCTGGAGCTCGTGCCTCTAAACCTATGGTATAAGACACCATAACGCGAATGCGTCAGTACTTTGAATGTACTGGTATGCAAGTGAAGTAGGCTAAATGCACGGGGTTCATATGCATGAACAAATATAACTGTCTGACTAACATGAATATGAGAATACATGCATGACTACGTAACTGTAACTGAGATCGTGTTGGGACTAAATACTATATTAATGAATACTGAGGGACTGATACTATGTTACTGATACATGGATAACTATGTTTAGCAGTTCTGATTATGAAGAACTGGTCTGGTTGACTGTATTTGACAGTCCTGAAGCTGAATATTGATTATATATTTTTTGATAACTGATAACATGAGTGACTGTGTCTGACAATCCTGAATCTGATGGAACTAGATGAGTTTCGTACTGTATCTGAGTAAATGAATCTGAGATCAGTCCTTTCTAGTGGGGGATCTCTGAGTATACTGATAATAAAGAAGATTTGACTTAGGCTGAGATCAGTCATACCTAGCGGGTGATCTCTGAATCTGATTATACTGCTACTGATTGACCATAATTGAGATCAGTCCTATCTAATGGGTGATCTTTTAGTCTACTTATAATGACAAGGATTGACTGTATCTGACAGTTCTAAATCTATATTACTAAGCTGAATTGACTGTATCTGATATTCCAGATTTCTGTAACTGAAACTATGAGATGTATTCATCTAACCGATATGCTCGATACTAAGCTAACTGGGGTCCAACCTGTAACCCCAGCTGGAAGGGTATCAGTACCACGCCACTGGTAAAGACAACTGTTGTAGAGTCAGTCCTAATCTAGAGGGTGACCCCTTGGATCAGTCCTATATATTTAAATGCTCTAACGGGTGATCCCTGAGTATGTCTGTCCTATCTAACGGGTGGCATCTCGTACCTATGCTGGCTAAGTAGTTCTGGAACTTAGGGATTTATTATAGGTATCTCAGTCCTGTCTAGCAGGTAAGTCCCCATTCCTAGGCTCGCTCGAT
This sequence comes from Capsicum pubescens, assembly GCA_030864215.1. Lineage (NCBI taxonomy): Eukaryota > Viridiplantae > Streptophyta > Magnoliopsida > Solanales > Solanaceae > Capsicum > Capsicum pubescens. The sequence goes on along the minus strand of CM061540.1, from coordinate 131,921,748 downwards.
GCTGAATCCTAGTCCCATCTGAAAGACACTAAACTGAATTGATTGGCTGAACTGAACTGATTGGCTGAACTGAACTGAGCTGATTAACTTAACTGAACTGATACTAGTGGTATTGTCTAGTGGAGCTAAACTAAATTTACTGAGTTTCGTTGACTGACGAAATATACTGAGTTTTGAGGACTGACTGAGAATACTGAAGTTAATGAGATTGACTGAGAATACTGAGGTTACTGAGATTACTGAGCTACTGAAATTACTAGGATTTCTGAGATTTCCTAAGTCACATGACTGACTGAGTTCTACGGATCGTAGCTTGACTGAGGATATCGTAAAAACATGACATGGGTCTAGGCACACAACTAAATGTTCGGGTACAAGTACCCCCAGGACTCAATGAGAAGAAACTGACATAGCATGGCTTACTTGAACACATGACCAACAAAACAATTCATAATTCATATATTGAAGTACTTCATCAAACATGTGATATGCATAATCTTGTTCCTTCATCTAGGCATTTAATCATACACAAATAGGAATAGAATGTGTAAACAACATTATACAACAATCAAACATCATGATTCATCTCTAATTTCATCATCCAAGGGTTTTAATCCTAGGTTTACATGAATCTATATCATTACTAATCGATTACATATGCAATTTATCACCAAACATGGATTAGAATGCAATTAGTCATTATCAACATGAACAAGAGCAACCCAATCATGAAATTCATATAGAAAATCCATAACTTGAATTTAGAAAAGAGATTCTTGGACTTCATGGACGAAAGGAGTCCATGAATGTACACTACACATACCTTAACTTGTGATTCTATGAAGATTGATGGAGATATTCTTAAAATTTGATGGTGAATTCCCTTGGAATTGAACCTTCTATGAAAACCCTAGGGCTTGTTCTTGAGAGTTTTTAAGAGTAATTGAGTATAAGCTGCTAAATTATGGCCAAATCTCGTGTTATAAGGATTATATAGGGTGGAAAATTAACCCTTTTAACCCTAGAACACGTTTTTAATTTCTTATAAAATTTCCCGATTTTCATCCTTGGCGCGACGCGCCACTATCGTGCCAAGTTACTGAAAGTGACAAATGGGAAATTGCATGGTGGCGCGATGCGGAGCTATCGTGTTGCCACCTTGTATATGACCTGGAAGTTTGGCATGATGCGCAACTATCACGGAGCAACACTGGAAATTGACAATTCCCATTTGAGCTATCTCCGCGATGCGCTGAAGGCTCAGGTGATACACTGTCTCACTAAAAAGGCTCTAACTCTTCACCTGGGTGTCAGATTTGGGTAAATTTGGTATCGATGGAAAGCTTATTCGATTTCCCACATGATAAACGATAAAAATCTTAAAAATACCATGTGTAAAAAAGTAGATTCATCTTTCAAAGAAAGCTTCTAACATTCTTGGGGAAAGTTGTCAAGCTAGGAAAAGTACGGGGTATTACAATATCTCTCCCTTGAGAACATTCGTCCTCGAATGAGACTGTGAGTGAGGGGAGGAACATAAACTAACGTACATACTGAACATGAATAACTGAAACATGATCTCATGACTGACATGACTGAAGATCTGAATATAACATACTGAACATATATATCTGATGCATGACTAATTAGCTTAATTCATGCATACCTGATGCATGTATGATAATTGACTCATAAATACATGACTGAATATGCTGATGAACTGAATTTCCCACAGTGAGAATGCATGTTTGATGCATAATTACATGACTGAACTAATATATGAATGTATGGCTGAATATGCAAGGGTACTTAGTACCAAGTTTGTAATGGGGATCTGAGCATAAACTGAATACCAAGTTTGTAATGAACACTGAACATAAAACTGAGTAAGACTAAGGAGAACTTTTATCTTAATCAAAAATGCCAATGAATCTGAGATCGTCTTACTAAACATGCATGAGTGAAAATATGAGAACCTAACTGAGTAAGTTTAAGAAAACTGTTACATGACTGAAAAACACTGATGACCTCATGATTATGCTAGAAGTATGCATGAACTGAACCTGAGAACATGACTGAGGCTGAAACACGATACATAAACTGAATTTTATGAACTGAACTAAGCTTCTGAATACTTAGCCCAATGCTGAGGTTGGGACTTTGAGGGTCAACTTATGAGTACCCTTTACTCTATACTGGATTCTTCATGCGAAGGGAAACTAAACTTAAGACATAAGAGCGTTGGGGAATAATGGGGTATCTCCTTCTTGGGACACTACGTCCCTCTAAGAACTCTCACCTTACTAAGATACTGGGGTGATGCATAAGGAATCCACGGACTGATTCATGACTGAATAACTCATGCTGAAAAACTTAAGCTAGAATGAGAGCAAGAGGTCTAACAATGCATATCATGAGTAGGAAGAACCTATAACGTCCCCGAATCTATGCTAAGGGAATTTTCTTGATCCTGGCAAGTCTAAAGAGAATAAAACCTATTATGAAACTGACCACTAGTGGTACTGGAAGTGATGCCCTGCTGGCATAATTATTTTCTCTTCTGAGCCCTTACTCTACATTTCCGCAGCCTGTGGCCCGGCTTACCACATCCATAACATACCTCACTGTCTACTCTACATACACTTAGGTGATTCTTTCCACACTCTCTGTAAGGCGGATAGGTAAGACTCCTGGTCTCACTACCCTGGGCCTCAGATCCTGGCGACCTATCACGACGGTCATTCCCGAACTTGGGTACTGGTGCACTAGCTGAAGATGGGGCTAGGACTAAAAACCTATGACTATACTAGAACGGATACCACCTCCCGACTTAGGATGAGCAAAGCTGAAACTACCTGTCCTCGCCCTCTTATTCTGCTTTTTCTTCATCTTAATCTTTTGGTCCTCGATCTGCTGAGCATGGGTCATAAGTCTGGCTAAAGTCATATCACTATTCAGCATGGTGGATCTTCACTCATTAACCATACTATCACTAACCCCTGACACAAACTTACTTATCTTAGCCCTACTGTCTGCAACCACATGAGGGGCATATCTGACTAATTGACTAAACTTAAGAGAATACTCTTTCACTGTCATATTTCCCTATCTGAGGTTGATGCACTCTAGAACCTTAGCTTCTCTAAGATCTAGGGGAAAGAACCTCTCTAAGAATGTAGTGAAAAATTCATCCCATTCTCTAGGCCCTGCATTATCTGCCCTTTCTGACTTCTACTGCTTGAATTAAGTATGAGCCACATCCTGCAACTAATATGCATCTATCTCAGCACTCTCAATAGTAGTCACCCCCATTATGTCAGTCACCTTCTGAACCTGATCTAGGAATTCCTAAGGGTCCTCGTCTATCTTAGACCCGAGAAAGGATGAAGGATTCATTCGGGTGAAATCCTGAATTTTGGCTGTAGCTGAATTGGCCACTGGGTTGGCTGGAATGACAGCTGGTCTTCCATTCTGAGCAGTAACTGACTGAGCAAGAGTAGTGAATATTATCCTGAATTCAGTATGAGTAACATGATCGCCCAAAGGTTCTTCGTGCTGAGGGGCTGATAGATTCCCATTTCTTTTTTAGGAGGCATGTTCTGTAGAAGAAAGGGAGAAACGAATTAGACTAATAGATTGACGTGAGATTATGCTCACTGGCATGACATGAATACTGAAAGAGAAGAAACTATTCCTAAACATCCCGTAGCCTCCTACACATAAGTGTGGTGCACAACACACGCATGTACAAGACTCTACTAGATGCGTCTTTCAGACTTCCTAGGACTCTATTGAACCTTAGGCTCTGATACCAAGTTTGTAGCGCACCAATTTTCTGAATCGGAACACTACACGGTGCTCATGACCCCGAAGGACCACAAGCTAACCCATGACTGATATTTGTACCTGTACATTACATAATATAACATGATAATGCAGAAACATGAACTGAAAGGCCATAAGGTTCAATACTGAACAAATATCTGATAACACAATGTTTGAAAATGGTATAACAATACCAAAACAAATCTGAAATAACTATCTGACATGCTGTAGTCTGAAAGCCTCTAAACTGTCTAAATAAAGAGTTGATGGGACATGTCCCCAACTAACTCCATCTACTAAAATAAATTTGAAACTAAAATAGTAATGTAATCATCATGTCCTCGAAAGATGAGGACTCACTTCTAACTCTGACTGCTGAGACTAGAATCTACTGCTGATCTGGAGCTCGTACCTCTAAACCTATGGTATTATACACCATAGCGCAAATGCATCAGTACTTTGAATATAATGGTATACAAGTGAGGTAGGCTAAATGCATGGGGTTTATATGCATAAACAAATATAACTATCTGACTAACATGAACGTCAGAATACATGCATGACTACGTAACTATAACTGAGATTGTGTTGGGACTGAATACTATATTACTGAATACTGAGGGACTGATACTATGTTACTGATACATGGATAACTGTGTCTAACAGTTCTAATTATGAAGAACTGGTCTTGTTGACTGTATCTGAAAGTCCTGAGATGAAAAATGATTACATATGTATTGATAACTGATAACATGAGTAACTGTGTTTGAAAGTCCTGAATCTAATAGAACTAGGTGAGTTCCGTACTGTATCTGAGTAACTGAATCTAAGATCAGTCCTATCTAGTGGGGGATCTCTGAGTATACTGATAATAAAGAAGATTTGACTTAGTCTGAGATCAGTCCTACTTAGCGGGTGATCTCTGAATCTGATTATGCTGCTACTGATTGACCATAGTTAAGATCAGTCCTATCTAATGGTTGATCTCATAGTCTATTTATAATGATAAGGATTGACTGTATCTGACAGTTCTAAATCTGTATTACTGAGCTGAATTGACTGTATCTGACAGTCCTGATTTCTGTAACTGAAACTGTGGGATGTATTCATCTAACCGACATGCCCCATACTAAGATAACTGGGGTCCATCCTGTAACCCCAGCTAGAAGGGTGTCATTACCACACCACTGGTAAAGACAACTGCTGTGGAGTCAGTCCTAATCTAGTGGGTGACCCCTGGGATCAGTCCAATTCATTTAAATTTGCTAACGGGTGATCCCTGAGTATATCAGTCCTATCTAATGGGTGACATCTCGTACCTACAATGGCTACGTAGTTTTGGAACTTAGGGATTGCTTATAGGGATCTCAGTCTTGTCTAGCGGTTAAGTCCCCATCCCTAGGCTCGCTCGATGCTGAATCCTACTCCCATCTGAAAGACACTGAACTGAACTAATTGACTGAACTGAACTAATTGGCTGAACTGAACTGAGCTGATTAACTGAACTGAACTGATACTAGTGGTATTGTCTAGCGGAGCTAAACTGAATTTACTAAGTTCCATTGACTGACGGAATGTACTGAGTTCTGAGGACTGACTGAGAATATTGAAGTTACTGAGATTGAATGGGAATACTGAGGTTACTAAGATTACTGAGCTACTGAAATTACTGAGATTTCTGAGATTTCCTGAGTCACATGACTGAATGAGTTCTATGGATCATAGCTTGACTGGGGATATCCTGAAAAAATGACATGACTCTAGCCACACAGCTAAATGTTCGGGTACAAGTACCCCCAGGACTCGATGAGAAGAAACTGACATAGCATGGCTTATTTAAACACATGTCCAACAAAACAATTCATAATTCATATATTGAAGCACTTCATCAAACATGTGATATGCATAAGCTTGTACATACATGGGGATTTCATGATATCATACTAGTTGGGCATTGTTCCTTCATCTAGGCATTTAATCATACACATAATAGGCATAGAATGTGTAAACAACATTATACAACAATCAAACATCATGATTCATCTCTAATTATATCATCCAAGGGTTTTAATCCTAGGTTTACATGAATCTACATCATTACTATCGATTACATATGCAATTTATCACCAAACATGGATTAGAATGCAATTAGTCATTATCAACATGAACAAGGGCAATCCAATCATGAAATTCATAAAGAAAATCCATAACTTTAATTTAGAAAAGAGATTCTTGGACTTCATAGACGAAAGGAGTCCATGAATGAACAGTACGCATACCTTATCTTGTGATTCTATGAAGATTGACAGAGAGATTCTTGAAATTTGATGGTGAATTCCCTTGGAATTGAACCTTCTATGAAAACCCTAGGGCTTGTTCTTGAGAGTTTTTAAGAGTAATTGAGTATAAACTGCTAAGTTATGGCCAAATCTCGTGTTATAAGGCTTATATAGGGTGGAAAATTGACCCTTTTAACCATATGACACGTTTTTAATTTCTAAGAAAATTTCTCGGTTTTCATTCTTGGCGCGACGCGTCACTATCGTGCCAAGTCACTAGAAAGTGACAAATGGGAAATTTCACGGTGGCACAACGCGGAGCTATCACGTTGCCATCTTGTCTATGACCTGAAAGTTTTGTGTGACGCGCCACTATCGCGGAGAAACACTGGAAATTGACAATTGCCATTTGAGCTATCTCCCCAACGCGCTGAAGGCTCAGGTGATACACTGTCTCACTGAAAAGGCTCTAACTCTTTACCCGGGTGTTGAATTTGGGTGAATTTGGTATCAATGCAAAGCTTATTAGATTCCCCACATGATAAAAGGTGAAAATCTTAAAAATACCATGTGTACAAAAGTAGATTCATCTTTCAAAGAAAGCTTCTAGCATTCTTGGAGAAACTTTTCAAGCTAGGAAAAGTACGGGGTATTACAAAAATATACTACAATATATATATACTACAATATATACAAACACTATATATATAGTTATATACTAATTTATAAAACATATACACATGTATACATTAAATATATAGTACTTTAGAAAATATATACACATATATACATACCATTCAATATATACATCCTACTTTAAATAAAATATACTACAATATATATACTACAATATATACACACACTATATATATATAGTTTTATACTAATTTATAAAACATATACACATGTATACGTTAAATCTATAGTACTTTAAAAAATATATACACATATATACATACCATTCAATATATGCATACTACTTTAAATAAAATATACTACAATATATATACTATAATATACACACACTATATATATAGTTATGTACTAATTCGTAAAACATATACATATGTATATGTCTATAGAAGATATATACACTTGTATATGTACCATTCAATATATACATACTACTTTAAATAAGATATACTACAATATACACACACACACACACTATATATATAGTTATATACTAATTTATAAAATATATACACATGTATACGTTAAATATATAGTACTTTAGAAAATATATACACATATATATACATTTCATTCAATATATACATACTACTTTAAAATATATGTACTTCTTTAAATAAAACATATGCTACTTAATAAAATAAATTAATAATACTTTATAGTAAATTTGTAACATATAAGTATTTAATTTAAACTAAAAACTCAATTTAAATCATTAAATGGAAAAAATTACAAAGTAAGGACTAAGGAGTGAATGAATGTTGAATTTTATTGATTGCAAAATGATCCAAAATTTATAATTTACATGGATGAAAAATCTACAAATTTTGCATCATTTTTTCCAACTCATTCATGTTAATATTAATGGGAACTTGCATAGGATAGTCAAAGTCAACGTGCGCAAAACCATGAATTAGACTTAATTCTACCGAGTTCTCCCGTGAAGTCATAATTTCTTCAAGTCTTTGCTCGTCGTTCGGTTGCGCTTTCATTCCTTGATTTCTTCGTTCGTCTCCAATCCAATCTCTAAGGCAAACTAGTACATTGATTGCATTGCTTCCCAATGAATGTCAATTGTCTCCAAGCTGCTGTCGTCCCTGACTAAAAGCGCTCTTCGATGCAACGGTTGACATTGGAACATTCAGGATATCTCTAGCTAATCTTGAAAGCACAAGATATTGTTCTTCATTATTCCTCCACCAATCCAACTTGCTGATCCATCGTCTGCGATCCTCTAGCGGAGATCCGAGATAATACTTCAGCTCTTCTCGATAAGTTGTTGTGTAAGCTCCCTCCTCAACACTATCCAATAAGGTAAATCATAAAAGTGATAAGAAAAACCACTATGTGCTGGCCTTTTAGAAGATAATGGCTCCTCGGGAGGACGAAGAGCGACAGATGGAATGATATTTGTCGGTACAGCTAAATCAACTAAATCAGCACAGTGATTATATAATTTATCTATGTAAGCGTTTGCATCGGTCATAGCCGTCCACAAATCAGGTTGTTCTTGTTCTTTATTGTTAGTATTTATTTCTATGTTAGCATAAATAAGAGTACTAAAGTGACAGTATTATATTTCATGCACGGATTTAGCATAACACCAATCAAGTAAATAGGGGGAATCGAAAAAAAATATTTTTTAAATTTAGCAAACATGGCACCAACAGCTTCTTTATAACCTTCTTTATTTTTATATTCTTTGAGAAAACCAGAAATATCGGCTATATATGCCAAAATATTACAAACAGTAGGATAATAAGCACCGGAAAATTCAACCGTAGCTATATAAATTTTTTTCAAAAACTTAATAAGATCTTTAGTTACAACCCAGTCAGAATCATGTAGCATGCAGTGGGAAAAATTAGCAAATGAACTACAATGTTGGTTAAAAGATAGTGTAATAAGAACTCTATATTTATACGTTGCATTCTATCTAGTTTCACATTCTTCAGGCATCAATATCGGTGCAAGTCAATTTTGTTCACATTTAAGTTTAAAGTCTTTAATTCTACTTCTATGATTATTTCCTTGAATAAAATCAATGGCAAGCTGAATTTTTCAATATAAAGCTCAAAAAATTCAAGACCATATTTTACAATTAAATTATATATATGACAAGCACATTTAACATGAAAAACTTCAGGTAACGGCAGAGATAGCTTAGATTTTAACTTTCTAATAGCAGTCTTGTTGTTAGAAGCATTATAAAAAATAATACATAAGATTTTATTTTCAATACCGTAATATTCTACAACTTTAGCAATCGAATCAACAATAAAATCTCCAATATATTTACGATCTTCATCATATAAAAAAGAAAGAATACGTTTTTGCAAAACAAAATTACTATCTATCCAATGACAAGTAATGGTTAAATAATCATTTTTATTTACAGCACGACCAAGATCAGAAGTTAGGGACATTGTACACTGAATATTTTTTAGCAATGTTGATAAATAAAAATAATATTGTGAATGAAGTCTAAAAATATCAGCTCTACAAGTACTTCTAGGAAAACCATTAAACATAGGATTATAAATTACTTGAATATAATGTATAAAAGCATCAGAAGAAGAAAAACTAAAATGCAAACAACCCACAACTACCATTTTAGCTATTTCTTCCCGGTCTATCAATTTATTATACTTCTTCATTACCTGACCGATTGCTGGGTCCATTCTAGTTTGTGTTGACCCACCAACATCCGCACCACCTTGTGCAATATTTAACTCTCTTTCATGATTATCACTTATATGTCTCATTAACGTACCTGTACCCCCTTGCTTGCCTCTTCTTTTATGCTTATATATTTGTTGATAAATATTGCATTACACCTCAATATTTGATATACGTTCAAAAAATTGCCATGCAATACTAGTTGGTTTACGAGCTCTTGGGGAATGGAGAGGACGGGGAGGGAGATTAACCAATTTTTATCTAACGTTAGTATTGCCTAATGTGAGTATTTTACCAATATTTTCATCATCTTCGTCTAAATTAACCGTATCTACTTTATTTTCTTCTTCTATACTGTAATTTTCCTGAGCTTCTACATAATCCATATCGTGGGCATCAACACCTAAAGGTACACCTAGTTCTTCCTTGAAAGGTTGACTAAGCGGTGCCGGAGGCACACGGGTATATCTACCACTTGAAGTACCTCTACGCTAGTAATTCGCTTTTTACTACCACTACCACTTTCGGGACAAATTTTTTTAACACTTTTAGTGGCGAGGTTTCTTAATTTATCCATAATATAAATTAAACTAAAAAAATTTAAAATAAAAAATATAATAAAATTAAATATTCAACAATTAATACACTAAATAAAAATTACACGTAAGAGATGAAACGACAATACCAAATTTTGAAAGTATCTGAAGGTTGCGACTTTAGGAACTTCCACTCATACTTTGTAATCGCAAAATTAAAAAATTAAAGTGAGCACTTTAGGAAATTAAATATATAGAATATTTGAGAATTGAGAGAATGAAAAATTGTGTGAAAAATTATTTGAAAGTGTATGGTATTTATAGGATTTTTTTTGGGGTTAAAAAATAATTTTAAATGTAATTTTTTCTTTTTTAATTATAAGGGACAAAGTAGCCGTTTGGACCCAAAAACGACTATATAGCCATTGGGCCAACGACTACTTTGGGCCCAACGGTCCAAATCTGTTTTTTTTTTAAAGTGTAAACAACATAAATCCCCTAGACAATGAAAATAATTACACGAAATCCCTTCTTGTTTTCTCTTTTTCTTTTTTTGCAAACATACTCATACATTCAGTCACATATTATACATTGATCGAATGTATGATGTAACAACTAATCCTAAATTTAAGGTAATTGAAATAATTACTTATTTTAAAGTTTCTTAATTGAAGGCAATAATTGGGCAACTTTGACTCTTTTCTGGATAAAAGTAGTATCTTGATATTGAATTTCAAAACTTTTCTGAATGTTTTTTTTTTGTCATCTTGGATTCAAGATTTGGAAAGGAAAAAGCAATAAATTTCTTCTACATACGTGTTTTAGTACTAGTTAAATCAATATAAATATCCTCATATTGCTGCGACATGCTGGAATTGGGAGTCAAAAATAAGTTATGAGTCATACAAAAGTGACATAATAATTATTTTGGAAGGTATTACTTTCTTGAAATTGTTTTCTACGATCATCATGGAATTGGATATCGACGAAGTACGAAAAAAAAATAGAAGTTAAATATTTGGTTGAAGGAAATTCTTCTTCAATTGTCATAAGAAACAACAATGGAGTGAGGGTTTACATTGAGCTGAAGAAATAATTTTGTGGTTTGGTTAATTTTTTGCTTTCTATTTTTTGATATTTTAGATCAAGAAAATTATGCCAAATTCTTGGATTTTTGTGGGAAATAGCTTGTACAGTATTTTTTTTGAGCTTCAAAGAAAGTGGGATGCCAAAAAAAATCTTAGACTCTTTCTCATTTGTGTACATTTATGCTTCTTTTGATGATTGGTGTGTTCTTGCAGATTTGATTGAACACCACTTGTTTATTATTTTGTGTTATTTCAGTTCTGTAAATATTTTGTTAGATTTACTTGTTTACCTATTTGCAGGCTCATGTAATTGGATAGATTTCAATAGATTCTACTCTGAATATTGGAAGAAAATAGAATAATTTGTGAATTTTGGAATGAAACTGTACCATTCCAGTTAACTTACGAATGTATAAAATGTTGTTATACATTCAAATCATTGTATAATGAAAACTGTGTCAATCCAGTAGACATTCGAATGTATAATATTTGATTATATATTCGTCTATGTGTATAATGAAAACTGCCTCAATGACAGAAATTGCATTTTGTTCCATTTTTATTATTTTTAACATATTTGTTTAATCCATTGACTCAATTAAATTTTTTTTTTTGCAGTTATGTACTGATTTGTCGTAACAAAGACTGCAAGTGGGTACATGAGTGATAATGAGGATCCTCATTGGCCGTGGAATAATTATCTCCAAACAACTGATGAAAGTGCACTTGTTACTTTAGAGTAGCATTTTTTTTATAATAGTAGGCATTGAAGCAACTAATTCTTGATTTTGTAGTTGATGTTAAACGGTTACAATGTTACTTTTTGGATGTTAATTCACATTTTATGGATGTCCTTATTCTTATTATACCTATATAATGTCTGAAGAAATATTGTGCAATTACTTACACTATATTGTAATGTTACTAATATAGTTTGGTAGTTATTGATTTTGCCTTACATTTTATTATATATTATGTATAAAATTAAATTACAAAATAATGTGTTACTGTATATCAACATATTGAATTTTTAACAGTAGGTAAATTATGTTATAAGTTAATAATACATTGAACAAGTGTCTCATACGTTAAAACATATGTATTACATAACAATATACATGTTGTTAAACGTTCATGACTTAATAGAAAATAAAGAAAATATTTAACGTCATACATATTTATAAACTATAACACTATATCATACATTATTAACATACTTTTAATGTATTTTTTACATTAAATACATTGTGAACGTATCATACATTTACACTAAAGTATAATCTATAACCATACACATAAAACAAAATGGAAAAGGCAACTTAAATTATCACGATATGATAGATAAGTCTACCATTTCTTATGTTGTTTAAACAAAAAATAATACATGTAGTCAGTTAAAAGTCATTGTTGTCAGTAAAACATCATGCATGTTAATAAAGTATAATAATATATCATACATTATATATATATATATATATATATATATATATATATATATATATATATATGAAAGTTTAATTTATATAATTGTGTAATACACATTACGTTTCAACAACTATTTACTATAATAGTTGTCAAATTACATAGTATATACACACCCACAATATATGTATAAGGAGTATGAATAAGGATAAGACACCTTCAACACCCACTTCTCATATAAGCATTAATTTTTGATTCATTCATAGAAGACGCCCTCAACACCCACTTGCAGTCTTTGTTACGATAAATCAGTACATAGCTGCATAACTTTTTTTAAACTGAGTCAGTGGATTAAACAAATATGTTAAAAATAATAAAACCAGAAAAAATATAATTTCTGTCATTGCGACAACTTTTATTATACACATAGACGAATGTATAATCAAATATTATACATTCGAATGTTTACTGGATTGACACAATTTTCATTATACAATGATTTGAATGTATAACAACATATTATACATTCGTAAGTTAACTGGAATGTCACAGTTTCATATTATATATCGACTTTAATGTATGCTAACATATTATACAAAAAGGAAGCAAATGTAATATTGAAAATTTAGAACAAACACTTCTTCAAACCCTCAAAGAACATTATACACTGACAAACATGTATAATAAAACATTATACATTCGTATATTTAGCAGGAACATCAACAAACGAACCAACTTTAGAACAAACACTTCTTCAAAACATCAAAGAGTAAATTACCATAGTATATAAGCTCAACAAATAGAATTGATCATGAACATCAAAGTTAGGTTCATCAACATCAATCTCCTCATCACTATAATCATCATCCACCACAGAATCCGTCTCAATCTGATTCTGTGGGGCAACCACTTCCACTTCCACTTTCTTTAGAAGAGCAGGGAAGAAATCAAGATCGCCATAGAACCCCATTTTCTCCAACATCATCATCTTGAAAGCAAGTCAATCACACCAAAAAATGAAGCAGGACTAAGCAACTAATACATAAAATCCACAAATTATTCTATCTTCTTTCAATATTCAGAGCAAAATTTATTGAAATCTATCCAATTACATGAGCCTGCAAATAGGTAAACAAGTAAATCTAACTAAACATTTTCAGAACTGAAATAACACAAAATAATAAAAAAGTGGAGTTCAATCAAATCTGCAAGAACACATCAATCATCAAAAGAAGATCCAAGAATTTGACATACTTTTCTAGATCTAAAATATCAAATTAATGTAACTTACCTAACTATATGACTAATTCAACAAAAGTGAAAAAAAAACAAAAATCATATTCAACAAAATCAAGAACAGAAAAAACACATAAAAATCCAATCTTGAAGCAAAAGCTCAAATATTTACATCAAATCCAAAGATCAAACACAATTATTTTAATAACAGAATAAACCCCATATGAAAAACCAACACCAAATTTCAGTAAAGATCTCAACGTTACCACAGAAAAATAAATATTTTCAAGAAATAATTGTACAGAGGAGGAAGAAGAATACCTCAAAAATATTGTACTACTTTTTTTTGTCAAAATCAGTGTTTCACATGTGTAATGATTAAAAGAGAGAAAGTTAAAAGGAAAGGGATTTATGTGGGGGCATATGGGGGAGTAAATTACGGAAGAGATATTGAAATTGTGAGAAGTATAATGTTTAAGAGAGAGAAAGTTGAAAGTAAAGGGATTTATGTAAATAATTTGGGATATGTGTAAATATTTTAGCAAATTGATATATTATGTAATTAGGTAATTTTAATTAGTGTATATATGTAAATTTTAGAAAAAAAATAGTTTCGGACCGATTAATCAGTTAATCGGATCCACTTACAAAAATAACCCAACTCGAGACTCGATATCCTACAGCCTGTGGGTTGATCAGATCGAATTGATATGATGAGCCGAACTGGGCCGGTTCGGGCCAGGTCAAACCGGCCCGATTGACAGGTTTATTCTCATACAACCATAGAAGAGCGTAGCAGATCACATTGGACAACGAGGATACGACGGAACATTGTTGGGAATTGAGGAAAAGCACGCACAACTAAATGACACTGCATGCACTTTCACGTTTTTTTCTCATTTTAAAATCAGTGCATATTGCCTGATAAACAAATATCCAAGTTCTTGTAGTACTACAACATTTTCTTTCTTTTAAAGTATTTTTTTCGTTTTATTTTACTCAGGTCATCTTTTTAAAAATATTTATTTTAATTTAGTTTTTTTTAATAAAATAAAGAGAATTTTATTATATTTTTTAATACTATTCTTAACATTAAATGAATAAATAAAATATATTTACTTAAATTTAAATTTCTAAAGTATAATTAATAAGACTAATTTGATAAAATAAACCCCTAATTAATAAACTTGTTAATAGATGTATCAAATTCATAGGGGTCAAATAATATGAAATGGAGGGAGTATTTTCAAGTGGAACGAGCACTTCAAATTAATGACAAGTCATAGACAATATACATGGAATTGGGAGAGATAAAAAGGGAGAAGAACTTTAAAAAAAAATAAAAATCTCCTCATATTTAGGAACAGAGGGAGTAGTAACAAGCCATTGCAAGACTATCTCATTAACTAAGTTCTCATTTTCTACATGAACTTTCTCATGCGTTCAACTTTTATTTTTAAAAGAAATTGTTACCGTTCCTCTCACTTCGGTAAAATTTATTTTAGGGAAAGAAAAAGTTCGTCGTTTCTTTTTCTTTTAGGTGACCGTGTCCAACATACACAAACATGGAAAAATGTTATTCAGTGAGATTCGAGAAGTCTACCGCCGCTAATGTCTATTAGGTGTGTACGACCGGGAACTACTCTGTTTATTTTTATTTATTTTGTGTATTAGTATTCAATAATATTTATCTATTTTAAAAAATTAATAAATAATTTATTACTTTTTTATCTATTTTATATTTATTATTAAATACTATTCATAATTCAATACATTATTTAAAATATTAAATTTATTATATTCAAAATATAATAAAAGTATTCATATGATTTATTCTTTCTTAAAATGTGTGTCAAGTCAATAATGGACAAGTAAAGATAGACTCAGGAAGTACTAAGGGGTCGTTTGGTGTGAGGTACTAATACAAATAGTTCCGGAATAAAATAATAATTTCGCTATAAAAATTTTGGTGCTTCGTTTGGTTGCCTAATTCGGAATAACTTATCCCGATACTAGTAAATAGTACTGAAATAAGTTATCCCCTACATTTAGTGGTATAACAATCCCATCTTAATTTATCCTTGGGATAAAATCCGTGAAAAGACATAATTACCCTCCAAATTCTTGATTAGTACTTTTCATATACATACATATATATATATATATATATATAAGAGAAAACATGAGATTTTGGTAGTCTTCACATCAATTTTTTTGTAAATTTTATCCCTAATTTAAATTTTAATTACTCTATAAATTTTTATTCATTTGCTAAATTTGAACAATAATATATATATATATATATTACTACTATATATAAGAGAGAACGTGAGATTTTGGTAGTCTTCACATCATTTTTTTTGTCAATTTTATCCCCAATTTAGATTTTAATTACTTTACAATTTTTTATTCATTTGCTAAATTTGAACAATTATATGAGCTTATTAAATGCTACAAAAATGATGAGTCATGAAAAAATGATAGTAACACCATAAAAACTAGAGAAAATTAAAGGAAAGATGTCTTTTAAGTCTTGAAGGAAGGATTGGTGACATTGACCAACTTAAATGGTCAAACATCATTAGAAAACTTGATTAAGTTAATTGTAGACTTGATTAATATTTTCAAAACTTTCTAATCTTTTCAAAAATACAAATCAATCCAACCCACACCCCTCTTCAATCCAAATCAACTAGTCTCTCTCCCCTCTCTCGACAGCTTCTCTCAACTCTCTCTCAACCAATAGTTCTGCAAATTTCTCCTTTCAATCCTCAGCGACTTCAACCTTCGACGATAAATAGTTGGTCTTCGAGTTTCCCTCTTCAATCCAAATCAACAGTCTCTCTCCTCTTTCTCTCGACAACTTCTCTCAACTCTCTCCCAACCAACAGTTCTACAAATTTCTTCTTTTAATCCTCGATGACTTCAATATCCAACGATAAATAGTTGGGCTTCGAGTTCTTTTTCGACTTCAACCTTCAATCGATGTGACAGCCTTGCTCTCCGGACACATCAACTTTGAATTCTTTAACCTTTAATTGACATGACAACCTTGCTCTCCGGCCACAACAGCTTCGAATTCATCATCGTTCCTTTTCTTCTTTCACAGGTAAAAATTTATGGCCTTTTTAGTTTTGAAGAAAATGAGGAACTTGAGCCAACTTCTCTTATAGTATTGGTTAATAATTTCAATATTTGTTGCTTTAATTTGAAATGCAGTCTGAATAAAATTCTAATTTCTGGTATTTCTTCTCTTTTTTTTCGAAGTGAATTATGATTTTTTGTTGCATTTTTTTGAAGTTTGATTTTTGTTGTTTGTGTTTATACAAAGAAAACAATGATTTGAGTTGATTTGTTCTGTTCTTGTTCTTGGTAAAAATGGTGATATTGTTGTTTTTTCTGTTGAACAAAATCGTGCTACTGTTTTTTATTTTCTCCAACAGATTATCCATCTGGTGCAACATATTAACCATCTGATGCAACAGATTTATCATATGATGCAACAGATTAACCATATGATGCACCAGAGGAACTATCAGATTAAAATTCTGATGCAACAAATTAATCATCTGATGCAACAGATTTAACATATGATGCAACAATTTAACTATCTGATGCAACAGATTAACTATATATTGTAACATATTAAGCATCAGATAAAAAATCAAATGTAACAGATTAACCATCTGATGCAATGGAGGAACCATCTGATTAAAGATCTGATGCAACAGATGAACCTCCTGTTGGATAGAATCCTATCAACTCTTCTAGCAGGACATGTCCAAGACTTGATTTTTCCAACTGATCATTCATCTGCCGCGATAGACGACCCTTATGTTGGAAGAAATCTAAACAATATTGACCGTTGATAACTGTTCCAACAGATCACTCATGTGTTGCAACAGATGTGTGACCTGTTGCACAGACCATTCATATTTCTCAATAGATGAGTGATATATTTTATATTATCGTAAAAAATTACTCAGCCGTTGCTGCAGCTTAGTTAACTGTTCTGACAGATCACTCATATATTGCAATAGATGTGTGATCTGTTGCACAGACCATTCATCTTTCTCAAAAGATGAGTGATATGTTTTGTATTATCGCAACAGATTACTCAGCCGTTGCTACACATTATTTAACTATTCCAACAGATCACTCATATATTGCAATATATGATGTTGCAATAGATGTGTGATCTGCTGTATAGACCATTTATTTTTATCAATAGATGAGTGATATGTTTTGTATTGTTGTAATAGATTACTTATCCATTACAACAGGTTATTTAACAGTTCCAACAGATCACTCATATGTTACAATAATGTGTGATCTGTTACACAGACTATTCATCTATGTTAAAAGATGAGTGATACATTTTGTATTATTGCAACAAATTACTCATATGCTGTAATAGGTTTGTTATATGCTGCAACAGATATACTACCTGGTGCAACAGATAAGTGATCTGTTGGAACTGTTATTTTACTGTTTTGCTTATTTTACTGTTATCCCTTTTTAACGATGCATTAATCAACTATAATATATTTTTTTATGTTCCTGTTAATTTTAGATAATATGGCTCCCAAAAGAACAAAAATCAAATCAAGTTCAAGAAAAGGAATAAGTGAAATAGCTAGGCAACATCCACCACTCTATGAGCTTGCTTTACAAGCGTTATCTCAATCAAGAGCAAAATATGATGAACACGGGGAGAAGGAATCGTGTTCATCATATTTCAAAAGAGATGATACAAATGCTAATAGCCCTTCCACTGAAGAGTTGGCCAAAACCTTCAGCATTAATCGTTATCCTGTGAGAATATAGTGCGATGGTGCCACAGATTTAATGGGTAATTTTGTGGTTAAGTCATCCATGGGAAAATCTTTCGATGCCTTCAAAAAAATACTTCGAGAATAAAAATTAGATGCTTATTTCAGGGACAACTTCTTTGGAAAATATCTTAATTTGCCGGAGGACAACAATGTTCATTTCCAAATGAAAATGGTATACAAACTTCTCAAGCGTAGGTTTATGTATGAAAACAAAGATAAGAAGGATGAGGTATGGATAAATTACCATGGCATTCTTGTTTGTTTTAGTTGGAAGGAGTTTTTCCTAGTTACGGGACTAAAATGTAATCCTCCTTCTCAAGTTATACCTAATCTAACCCCAAAAAAGCACCCCGCACACCCAAAAAAGACAAAGGCAAGTCGTGTGATCGTGATGACCTGGTGTCCATTGTTGGTCAAAGCTTCAAAAACAAAAAATTGATAGAAACATTGAAAGGTAAAGGACTTTTAAAGAAGCACAAACAGTCATTGTGCTTGGTATGGTTTGTACATAATATTCTTTGAGTGAGAGACGTTAACAACAACATAAGCGTTGGTTTAATAAAGCTCCCCGAGGATCTTGAGGCATTTAACAGCTATCCTTAGGGTTATGAAAGCTTCAAAATGACTGTCAAATATTTGTTGACTCCGCTAGCGCCAAAGACAATCAACTTATATGTCTTTCCATGGGCTTTCATGGTAAATGTTTTTTTTCTTTTATTATGATATCATTCATTTTTTTACTCAATAATGGTTTTGATTTATTGGCGTTATTTTATAGTCTTAGGCATTTGAAGCCATTCCTTATTTGAGATAACAAGTAAACTACCAGGAAGAGTCTTCTTGTAATGCCCCGAATCTGGTACCCAGAATGTTACACGATAATCATGACCCCGAAGGACCACAAGCTAACCCATGACGAATATCTAACAACTGACTGAGTTCATGAGATCATGGATATTTCTTGAGTCATAAGACTGTCTGAAGTCTAAGGATCATAGCTTGACTGAGAGTATCGTGAAAACATGACATGGCTCTAAGCACATAACTAATATTTCGAGTACAAGTACCCCCAGGACTTGATAGAAGGAAACTGACAAAGCATGACCTACTTGAACACATCACTATCATCATAATCCATAATATATTTACTGAAGCATTTAATCAAACATGTGATCTGCATAAACTTGTACATACATGGGGATTTTATGATATCATGCTAGTTGGGAATTTTTCTTCATCTAGGCATTTAATAAAACACATGGTAGGCATAGTATGTGTAAACAACATTATACAACAATTAAACATCATGATTTAATTCTAATTTCATCATTCAAGGGTTTAATCATAGGTTTACATGAATCTACATCTATACTAATCAAATTAACATAAAATTTATCCCCCAACATGGAATAGAATTCAATTACTCATTATCAACATGAACAAGAGCAACCCAATCATGAAATTCATAAAGGGAATCCATAAACTTAAACTTTGAAAAGAGATTCTTGGGCTTCATGGACGAAAGGAATCCATGAATAAACACTATGCATACATGGATTGAGTTTTTTATCTTGAAGTTCTTGAACTTGAAGAATTTGAATCTCTTAGTTCTTGAAGAAGATTTGGATTTTGTTCTTGGAGATTAATGTTAGAGAGAAAACCCTAATTTTGTTGTGGTAGAAGAATAATGAATTTCTAAGCATTGGTCGGATATAATTGGGTATATAAATGGGCGGTAAAAGACCAAAAAACCCCTTTTAAAATGACTTTAATTTGCTGAATCGGGACATGACGAACATGTCCAAGTATTGCTTGAACACACGATTCATCAAGTCCATGAAAATGGCTGGGGCATTGGTAAGACCAAAGGACATGACTAGGATTTCGAAGTGACCATACCGAGTATGAAAAGCTATTTTTGAAATGTCACATTCTCTGACTCTGAGCTGATAATAGCCGGATCTGAGGTCTATCTTAAAGAAATAGCTAACACCCTAAAGTTGGTCAAAAAAGTCATCGATTCTGGGAAGAGGATACTTGTTCTTAACTGTGACCTTATTAAGTTGATGATAGTCTATACACATTCTGAGAGAACCGTCTTTCTTGCGCACGAATAAGACTGGTGCGCCCAATGGGGAAATGCTGGGTCTAATGAATCCCTTATCTAAGAGATCCTTCAACTGCTCTTTCATTTCTTTGAGTTCTGCTGGTGCCATTCTATATGGAGGAATAGAGATAGGCTGAGTATCCGAAAGAAGATTAATACCGAAGTCTATTTTCTTTTCAGGAGGAATTCCTGAAAGATCTTCGGGAAAAATATCTGAATACTCATTTACAACTAAAACTGATTCAAGACTGGGAGTCTCAGAACTGGAATCCTTAACATGAACAAGATGATAGACACATCCTCTAGATATCATTTTTCGTGCCCAAAGGTAGGAAACAAGCTAACCCCTGAAAGCGGATACACTACCCTTTCACTCAAGGACGGGTTTATTTGGAAACTGAAACTGTACTATTCTATTTTTGCAGTCGACTGTGGTATAGAAGGAATAAGTCCAATCCATGCCGAGAATGACATCAAAATCAGTCATCTCTAATTCGACTAAGTCTGCTGAGGTAACTTTCTGAGATATCATAATCGGGCAGTTCCTGCATACCCACCGAGCCATGATGGTTTTACCCACTGGGATAGAAACTAAAAAGGGCTCTACTAGAATTTTGGGACTGACTCCAAAATAGACTACTATATAAGGAGTGACAAAAGAAAAAGAAGCTCCTGGATCTAGAAAAGCGTAAACTTGCACATGAAAGATCTGTAACAAATCGGTAACCACATCAGGAGAATTTTCTTGATCTTGTCGGGACTAAAGAGCATAGAGATAATTTGGGCATTTCCCACTAGTAGCACTGGAGGTGGCACCCTGCTGATTTGGGCAACTAGACTAAGATGAGGAGCGATTCTGTTGACCCTGAGAACCTGGCTGAGGACAGTCCCTAACTTTGTGGCCTGGATTGCTATATCCGAAAAAAATACCACTGCCAGCTCTGTAAATACCCTGATGGTGCTTGCCATAAGTCTGGCAAAGAGCATAGGTGTGGGCACTGCTAACACTGCCCTGGGACTTTGAGCCTGGCACTCTATCTTTGCTAACCTCTATGAACTTAGGAACTGGAGCACTGGCTGAAGAAAGAGTTGGAACTGATGACTTAGGATGAAACTGAGAACGGTTTCCTCTTTTTGACTTAGGCTGAGCAAAGTTGAAACTTTCTGACCTTGCTCTCTTATTCTGCCTCTCCCTCATCCTAACTTTCTGCTCCTCTATCTGTTGGGCATGAGTCATGAGCCTGGATAAAGTCATGACACTATTCAACATGGCGGATCTGTACTTATTAACCACACTATCGTTCACCCCTGAAAAAAACTTACTCATCCTTGCCCTGCTATCTGCAACCACATGAGGGGCATATCTGGCTTATTGAGTAAACTTTAGAGAATACTCTTTCACTGTCATATTTCCCTGCCTGAGGTTGATGAATTCTAGCACCTTAGCTTCTCTAAGCTCTAGGGTAAAAAATCTATCAAGGAACGCTGAAGGAAACTCCTCCCACTCAATTGACCATGCATCATCTGCCCTCTCTGACTTCCACTGCTTGAACCAAGTGTGATCCATATCCTGCAACTGATATGCAGCGAACTCAATACTCTCACTAAATGTAACCCCCATTATGTCTGTAACCTTCTGCACCTGATCTAGAAATTCCTGAGGATCCTTGTCTGTCTTAGATCTAAGAAAGGATGAAGGATTCATTCGGGTGAAGTCCCGAATCCTGGCTACAGCTAAATTAGCCACTGGATTGGCCGGAATGATAGCTGGTTGTTCATTCTGACCAGCAACTAACTGAGCAAGAGTAGTGAAAGCATCCCTGAACTCCGCATGAGAAACATGTTCGTCCAAGGGATCTTCTTGGACAGGCTGGGTTCTTCTCTTAGAAGGCATGTTCTGAAATAAAGAGAAAAAATGGATTAGACTGAGAGATTAGATTGAGATTATGCTCACTGGCTCGACATGAATACTGAAAGAAGGGAAACTATTCCTAAAGCATCTTATAGCTTCCTGCACATAAATATGGCATGCAATACACCCATGCACAAGACTCTACTAGATGCAGCTTTCAGAATTCCTAGGACTCTATTGAACCTTAGGCTCTGATACCAAGTTTTTAACGCCCCAAATCTGGTACTCGGAACGTTACATGGTGCTCATGACCCTGAAGGACCACAAGCTAACCCATGACTGATATTTGACAACTGACCGAGTTTTTGAGATCATGGAGATTTCCTGAGTCATAAGACTGTTTGAAGTCTAAGGATCATAGCTTGACTGAGAGTATCATGAAAACATGACATGACTCTAGGCACACAGCTAATATTTCGGGTACAAGTACCCCCAGGACTCAATAGAAGGAAACTAACAAAGCATGACCTACTTGAACACATCACTAACATTATAGTCCATAATATATTTTTTGAAGCATTTAATCAAACATGTGATCTGCATAAACTTGTACATACATGGGGATTTCATGATATCATGCTAGTTGGGAATTTTCCTTTATCTAGGCATTTAATCAAACACATGGTAGACATAGTATGTGTAAACAACATTATACAACAATTAAATATCATGATTCAATTCTAATTTCATTATTCAAGGATTTAAGCATAGGTTTACATGAATCTACATCTATACTAATCAAATCCACATAAAATTTCCCCCCCAACATAGAATAGAATTCAATTACTCATTATCAATATGAACAAGAGCAACCCAATCATGAAATTCATAAAGGGAATCCATAAACTTAAACTTTGAAAAGAGATTCTTAGGCTTCATGGATGAAAGGAATCCATGAATGATTACTATGCATACCTGGATTGAGTTTTTCTTCTTGAAGTTCTTGAACTTGAAGAATTTGAATCTCTTAGTTCTTGAAAAAATTTGGATTTTGTTCTTGGAGATTAACGTTAGAGAGAAAACCCTAATTTTGTTGTGGTAGAAGAATAATGTATTTCTGAGCTTTGGTCAGATATAATTGGGTATATAAACGGGTAGTAAAAGTCCAAAATTCTCATTTTAAAATGGCTTTAATTTGCTGATTCAGGATCTGCGATGGCTTATGCGATGGTCCATCATTTTGACAGTCATACGTGGACCAAAAAAAGGGCTTACTACCTAATTAGTGATGTCCTGGGCGATAGTTTGTCGCAAGTTCGACGGTCCGTCAACCTGCCCGTCACAACTTATCCAGAAGGTGCCCTCACTATTTTTCTTGCGATGGCCTGAGCGATGGTCCGTGCTAGTCCGACGGTCCGTTGGCCTGGGCCGTTGCTCCTAGGAAGAAGGTATTCATACTACCTCGCTGTGATGGTACATTTCTAGTCCAACGGTCCGTCGGCCTCATCATCGTACCTGGGCGGTTTTACTGCCTTCTGTATTTCGGCCATAACTTTCTCCTTCGATGTCGGATTTTGATAAAATTGGTATCCACGTGTACAAAAGTGGATTCATCTTTCAAAGTAAGTTTATAACATTCTTACATTTCCTGTGCAAGAATCTTGAGATGGTTGTCGGCCAAACCTGATAAAAATGTAAATTTTTTTGATCTCTTCAACCCCCCAAAAGATGCGGTAAGTATAATTATAACTAAGTTTTTATTTTAATTAATGATTTTTTGAATGATCTAATCATCATTCTAATATATGTAATGATTTATGTTAGATTGTGCATCCGTCGCTAGTTTCGACCAATCGAGAGTTGAAGATGACATTTTTTCTTACTTTACGGTCTGTGTAAACTTTATTGGACCCTAAGGTCATCGAAATAATAAAAATGGAATTGTTTGGAGCAACAACCATTAGAAGAAGAATAATTTTAGAGGGTGGACTCGTTGTTGTTGATGGTCTTAGTGGTGATGAAGTTGTTGGTGGTGGTAGTGGTGCTGCTGTTGGTGCTAATGATGCCTTTCTTATAGTATTTAAATCAAATCATTATGAGTATGACATACTGGTTATACAGATTTTTCCTCTCCCAGCTAATGTTCTGCATGAAAATATCCAGACTGCTGGGCGAAACATGTTGTAGTGATTAATACTATTAATGCATTAACTTCTTCTATAAAGAAATTGACATCTGAGAGAGGTGTCACTCCATCAAAGAGGATTTGATTTCCATCCACTCCATTAGAGATTAAGGCTAAAAGGAGAAGGAAAGTGATTTCCAAGGCATTATTAAGCATCCAAAAAAGTAAAATTTCAACTCCTCTGTCCATGTGTTGCACTGAGCAATGTACAATGTCCAAAGGAGAGCAACACGAGCTGTAGAAGGTGAATATATATGTCTTCCAACTAACAAACAGACACATTTCTATTTCAACAGATGACACATCTGCTGAAAATTATCAAACAGATATATACATCTGTTGCAACAGTTGACTAACGTATTGCACCAGATAAAGTTTCTATTATGACATATGTCATCTATTTTAGCAAATCAAATAGCTCTTTGCATCGCTTTTATTTGTACCAACAGATGACCTATCTGCAGCAACAGATGAGTCATGTGTTGCAACATATGGTTCATCCGTTGGAAATTATCATATAGGTCTTCCTCATGTAGAAATTTGTCCCAATAATTGATTCATTGTTGCAACAAAAGTATAATTTGTTTGGGATAATTTAAAATAGGAGGAAGACCTATTTGATTTGCTAGAACAGATGAGTTATCCTTTTTCATTTTATTGTATCTCTATGATTAACATTGACCAATTCTGGCTTTCTAGGTGGATGTAGAAGCTACTGCTGAACAACATTGATAATATGCTACTCTTTTTGTGGAAATACGGAGAATAGAAAGCGCAGAAACCATATGTAAGGGACAATAAAGATCCACGATGAGCAAAACCAAATTCCATAGAACCGAATAAAGAACAACTTGTCCATATTGAGTAGATCTTTATAGATTGGGTCTGTTAAAGTAATAACCTTACCCCTCCTTAGGAATCCTTGGCATCAATACTTACATTGTTGATGTATTTGTTGAGATCTGTATCCATAATAATTTTTTTACATTTTATTTATTAGTTGATTTATTTCAGCTAATTTCTTAAGGCTTCGATTTATTTTATTTTGTCTATGAATTTTATTTTTTCCTTAAATTTGAACTTATTAATTGAAATGGAGTACTAAATTCAAATATTGTAATTGATAATGTATCTATTGTAACAGACGACACATCTTTTGAAAAATATCGAATAAATTTAGACATATATTGCAACAGGTAGATAATCTGTTGGAATTTATCAAACAGGTCTTTCCACTGTTGCAACAAATAGCTTAGATAGAAACATCAACATAATGCAACAGATGACTAACCTATTACAACAGAGAAACTATATGTCAGAATAGGTAGAATATCCATTACAATGGATGGAGAATCTGTTGCATTATAAAAATTCAACTTTCATTAGACATAAAAAATTGTCACTGCGTGTAAAAAAGTAAAAATGAATTGAAATAAAAAAGGCGGAACCCATCGACAGTGTTCAGTTTAAACACTTAAAATAAAATAGGCATCAAGTAGACAATGTTCATTTTAAATACGTAAAATAAAATAGGCACCAAATGTGTCAGGTTGACACTTTTTGATGACTTGGCGTCTGATTTGGCCCCCAACGATCATTCCCCCCATTGTTTTATATATTCATTTTCTTCCTAAAATTGTATCCTAAATTTCCAAATCTTCTTCTTCATCATCATCTTTTTTTATCTATCTAAATTCTTTAAATTATTTGTATTTGGTCTTTCTTTTCTTCATTTTTTCCAACT
The DNA here is from genome assembly GCA_030864215.1 of Capsicum pubescens. Classification (NCBI taxonomy): domain Eukaryota; kingdom Viridiplantae; phylum Streptophyta; class Magnoliopsida; order Solanales; family Solanaceae; genus Capsicum; species Capsicum pubescens. The sequence goes on along the minus strand of CM061540.1, from coordinate 131,895,267 downwards.
GAGCTTGACAATGTCGAGCGCATCTTCCATTGTTTTTAATGATAACAATTTTTGATATTGTAAGTGCGATCATAAAGCTATATTGAAGATTTCTTGGACTCAATAAAATCCAGGTCGTAGGTTTTTTACTTGTAAGATTTCAAAGGTAATATTTTTTTATTTAATTAGTTGATTAATTATTGACTTGTAATTATTTTGTAATTGTGTTTCTATTTATATAGAAATTGGGTGGATGCGATTACTTTGATTGGTATGAAAAATGACACCCTTCACAAGAAAATCGTGTAATCTGGGGTTTGTTGAACAAAGTCAAGGCTTTTGAAGAGAAAAAAAATCAAGCAAGAAGATACTACATTGTTTCCATTATTGCTACTGGTTTGGTGTTGTTGGGCACATGGATATTCAAGCCTAATTGTTGAAATTTTCATAGTGGTGTATTTTCTACTGGTTTGGTGTTATCGAGCACATGAATATTTAAGCGTAATTGTTGCAAAATATCAAACAGATTTAGGAATATGTTGTAAAAGTTAGGTCATCTGTTGGAAATTATCAAAAAGGTCTTCCCACTATTACAACAGATTAGACTTAGATTAGATAGAAATAACATTGGCATAATGCAACAGATGACCAACCTATTGCAACAGATAAACTATCTGCCAGAACAAATATAGTATATTTTACAACAAATTGATAATCTATTGCATTATAAAAAACTCAACTTTCATCATAAAAAAATTATTGCCACTATATGTACTGTAATTTAAGGTAAAGTGAAGTGTGAGTTGAAATAAAAATTGTTATTTCACAGGCTCTTCTATATACACAGGCTCCAAGCGTCCAGTTAGTACCCCATAAGACCAAACCTCTTACAGGTTTTATATAACATTGTCGCACAGAAAGGTCATTGGCTCAACCATTTCTGTGCTGGTCAACAAACATTCGATGTGTGCAAGAGCATATGAGCCACATGCATAATCGGTATTATTTTTTGGAAGGTTCATTCTCTTGTTTCGACCTTCAAAATCCCACGATTTCTTCATCAACACTTCCTTTGCCAAATGATTCATCAGTTTACTCTCCCTCAACAAGATGGGTAACAACTCTATCAGTGGCTGCACGTGGAAAAAAAGATCGACCTCATCGATGGCAGGTTTATTGCAGTCATAAACTTTGGTATTTACCTCCTTGAGTAGTATCTCAACGACCTGATAATGTATGTCATTCACGCTAATGACGGAAAGAATCCTCTTTGCCTAGGTCCAGCTCTTGCCGTGTGGATTTGGCCTCTCCCCTCTAACATATTTTATCATTTCTTCTTCATCTAAGTCCAATGTAGAAACTAAGAAATCAAGTCCCGCGCCTTATTCTGACGCATCAGTATTGAGTTGATCATACTTATCCTTGAGCTTCTAGTAGAAGTCAAGGTCCATTATCCTATCAGCAACGTCATAAGCTTTCGGGTACATTAATTGCCTTTTCCTCATGAGGCAAAGAATTTTGTCAACATGCTGTGATATAAGAAGTCAATTTTTAAATAGGTTACTAGTTGTAAAAATGGTCCATTTATTGCATAGGGTTCTATGAATCAATAATCCAACGTAACTATATAACAGATAGATAATAAGTTGCAACAGAACCACTACCAGTTGCACCAGAATACCCAGCTGTTGCAACAGATTTCACATCTACTGCATAGCTTCTTCTTTATGGGGTAGATTACAAGGCTAGGTTAACAAAAGTAAGCTTTCCTTGTCCTCATACTAGATACGCATATTTGTCATATTCTGGAAGTCTTGGGGGAAAAGAGAGGCCTGGGGTAATCTGGTGTGCCTGGCTTGGCATTCTTGGAATGTTGCAGATCCCTCTTCTCTTTGGTGCTAAGTTCCATATATATGTCTACCTTCTTGAATGGACCCTGAACTTCAACAACTTTTGGAGAGGGAGGAGTTGTAATTTTTTTTATTTCCGACCTGAGAGTACATCGCTAATTGCTCTTTTCTTCGTCCTAACCAATAGTGTAGGAGTGTATGGCTCCCTCACCTTCTTGGATAGTATGAAACCCCTCTTGGATTTGAATTCCTGGACAGCTTTAGAGATAGCCTCTACTTTTTCAAAGAGTTTATCCTGGCTGTCCTTACACTCTTCGCATTTGCAATGAGAACACGAGGGTGAAAATGGGTGAGAGGGACCTGTGTAAGGGTAAAAAGGGGTGTTTTCAAACATATTTATTTTTTCTTAAGCATCAACATGCTCATCATCATGAGTGGTAGCAGCATCAGCATGCCTGCCACCAGCACCAACAACTCCACTAGAAGAAGCACCCGGATCTTCCTTAGTAGGTTGGTCATGAACAGCCTCAACATTAGGCTGACCTTGCCTAACTGCTCTTCTTATGGCTATTGATCCAGCCAATTCCTTATTTATTAACTGCAACGTTGGGTCTGCTTAGTATCAACATGACCTAGAGTAATATAAGAAGTCATCACTGACTCCTTCTCAGTAGGCACGATCCATGGATGCACAACCTAGAAAAAAAGGCAGATACATTTAAATCATATAATATAATAATTTTCACAGTTGTGTTACATTTTAACAGTCAACTTCTACAACAGATTAACAATATGTTGCATCAGATTACTCATCTGTTGCATAGTTTGCAGTAGATGGTTAAAATTCATTTGAGTCGGGTTTAGAGAACCAGAGCAACACATGGATAATCTGATGCAAAATATCAATCATCTGTCGCAACATATTACCAATCTGTTGCACTAGTTGCACAAGATGGGTAATCTGTTGGGTTACATGTTATGTAATAAATGATCTATAAGTCATAACAGATTAACAATATGTTACATCAGATTACACATCTATATCATAATTTGCAGTAGATGGTTAATCTATTAGGAGTCAGGTTCAGAGAAGAAAAGCAACAGATGGGTAATCTAATGCAAGATATCAATTATCAGTCATAAGAAAATTATCCATCTGTTGCACCAGTTGGCACAAGACGGGTAATCTGTCACAACAAATGTCCCATATGGTGCATCAGAAATAATATCCGTTACACCAGATATAACATCTATTCAATATCTTTCATTGAGTAAAATTATTTTACTTGACGAAGATGTACTGCATCATCCGTAGGGTTAAAGAGATAAGCCTCCTTAATTTTGGTGTTGTTCTTTGCAGCCAACCAACTAAACATCCTTGAATGAGAAACCTCATCCGGGTAATCCATTACCTGCTTTTGGAGGGAAGGAATAGTTTCAAATGCCCAAGCCTAAAAAATATAAACAAAAAGCAAGCCAAAAAAAGTCATAATAACTATATTCAATATAAATTAATGGATGAGTAAAAATAGTGATTAATTTTACCATGAAAACCTATGGAAAGCCGTATAATATAGTCGTCCCTGAGGATAGCTTGGTCAGTAAATATTGGATAGTCAAGTAGAAGCTGTCATATCCCCAAGGATAATTGTTGAATTTATCAAACTCCTCAACACGCACCAACAAATTATCTTCTATGACCTTGTTGATGTCTCTTGCCAATATAACCGAATGGGAAAACTAAACGAAGCATAATTTCTCCCTGTACTTCTTTGGTATGGTTTTATCCATGATATCTGCCAACAAATTTGATGCTTTGTAGCCATCTCGAGCAATGTCAAACAACCCATCTATTTTTTCCTTTCGTTTTCTTGCCTTGGATTTTTTGCGAGGTGTTCCCTTGGCGATAGGTGGTTTTTCTGGACGATGGCATCTCAATCCCGTCACTATGGCAAACTCTTGCAAGCCAAAACAAACTGGAATGGCACAGTAGTTGATCTAGATTTTATCCATCTTCTTGCCCCCTCCTTTGAATCTTCATCATCCCCCACATACTTGATTCTGTGCTTGAGAAGATCATATCCATCCTTATATGAAAATAGGTAGGGGGTCCTCAGGCAGCTCAAGAAAGCATCCAAAGAAACTCTTCTTAAAAAGTCCATCTATGTTTTCGTTCTTCATAATTTTCCTAAAATAAATAAATTTTCTACCCATCTGACATTTAAGTACAATTTCACCAGTTAGTTCTTTTTTATTTTTGGGTCATTTATCGGCATCGCAACATGAAACTTGTCAATACTAAAAGTTTTAACGGGATCATGCTGGGATGTCGATATTAATTCACGCCCCATTGGTGATCCATTATCATTATATTGATGATTATCCTCTTTCTCTTTCTCACTCTCTAATTCCTCCTCTTTCTCACTTTCATTTTCTTTATCACCATCTACAGACCCTTGTCCATCTCCCTCAATATTGTTTTCATATCTTTCCTCAGCTTCACTTTTCCCTGGCTGAGATTGTCCAGGAAGCTCCTTCGAATCCCTTTGTACTGTAGCCCTTTTTTTAGGTGGTCAGACATTGATCCACTTTCACTTTCTTTTCTTTTGGGAGATATGTTTTACCACAAATAACAGAAAAACAAAAATTACATTACAATTGATGTATGCATAAATTTTAAAAAATACATTACAAACACCACTAATACCGACACACCACCAACCACCACAACCATAAACACCACCAACCAATGTCACAAACACCATAAATACCGACACCATCGATAGCCACAACAAACACCACCAACCAATGCCACCACCAGTGCCATCACGATGATGACGACGACGACCACCACCTCCAACACCACTAACACTATCCAATAATACCACGATAGTCAACGGGATACTGTGACAGAAAATACAATTTTCTCGAGTTCTTCCAATGATTTTACCATCAAATCTCAAAATTGTAAATCCATTCTCGAAGATAATACAACTAAAAGTTTTTTTTTTCATTATTAACTTAAAACCACTTATGTTTTAGAAAAAATAACAAATATAGAACTCTTCTCGAACTCTGTTACCTACGAAGATAGAGAAAATGACTGATACAAGTAAGAATAAAGTCGAAAATAATACCTATGTGGTAGAAAATGAGAAGAAAATCAATTTGTTGTGAAGGGTAGAGCAATTTGTTGAGTAGTTGTTGTCTGTATTGTATACTTGAGTGAGAAAGAGAAAACAGCGAGAACTCAAGATTTGAAATGAAGAAATGTTTTTCTCGCAAATGAATGATTTGTATGGGTTGATTTGTATTTTGGAAAAGACTGACTAGTTTTGAAAATGTTAATTTGGTCCGAATTGATCTTAATTATTTTTTAAAATTATAAAAAATATGCATAATTTTTAATCCTCTCATCATGCAATTGCCAAAAGACTCAATTGAAGTTGTAGTTGACCCTATGAACTCCCCCTAGTACTAGATTAATTAATTTAGATATATGAACTCAATTGAAATTGTATAAAAATAAATGTTCAACCTGTTGCATCAGATTACTCATCTGTTGTAAATTATTAAACAGATTAAGTAATCTGTTGTGACAGATCACCTATCTATTCTAAATTATCAAATAGATTATCACATGTCGCAACAGATTACCCATAATTTGTAAATTATCAAATAGGCACTGCCATTTGTTGTAGTTGACCCTATAAGAACTCACCCCTAGTCCTAGATTAATCAATTAAGGTATTAGTTAAACATATGAGGTAGTAAGAATCGGTTCAGTTCAGAGTGATCGATAGACGAATCTAGTTGGGTGCAACGTAATACCTTATCATCATGCAATTGCCAAAAGACTCAATTGAAGTTGTAGTTGACCCTATGAGAACTTACCCCTGGTCCTAGATTAATCAATTAAGGTATTAGTCTAACATATGAACTCAATTGAAATTGTATAAAAACAAATGTTCAACCTGTTGCAACAAATATCTTTTCTATTGAATTTAATCAAACAGATTAAGTCATCTGTTGCAACATATTACACATCTATTGTAAATTATCAAACAGGTGTTGCATCTGTTGCGACAGATGGCCGAGCTTTGGAAATTTTCAAATAGAAATTGTTATCTGTTGAACTTAAATGTTTTAAGACATTTTTTTAAAAGTAATTTAGGTATTTTCTGTCCGAGATAAAAAAGTTAAAATAATAAGGCGGTAAAAAATATTACTTGGATAACTCAAAAGCCTCCTGAGTAAATTGTCTATCTGGTATTTTCAATGTCATCGTCTCTTTATGCCCCTCAAAATTTATTAATGAATATTTAAAACCCATATCTATAAGAATACTCTCTCCTTCAGCTATAAAGTAAGACTCAACTCATCTATCACTTTTTCTTATTCTCAATTCTCTTTCTTTCCCTTTTTTCTCTCTTTTCTCTTTTCTTTTGGATAAGGATCCTTTTGAATCTCAACCAATCAATATCTTTTCACGACTGAACTGGATGTTCTGATCCCTTTGCTTTTTTTATATTGCAGGTATGGTTCACTATATCTTTTTCTATCTCGTCTTCTTCTTTGTATGTCATTTAGATTAGATATTTACATCTGTTGCTATTAATGATTTACCCATTACCAGTTTTTTATTTATTGAGAAAATTGAAGGAAAGATTATTTTAAGTCTTGAATGAATGAACCATTGTTTTTATATCTATTGTAAAATACCTCATCGGTTGAACAGATGGGTAATCTGTTGTATCAGATTGGTCATCTGTTGATTCACTCAATTTTGTATTACCTTTTTGTATAGACGGAACAACTATTTGAAGAAATCAAACTAGTAGCAAGGCTGGTTTAATTTATTCCAACAGATGACCCATCTATTGCAACATGTCATCTATTTGTTGCAACAGATGCCTCATCGATTAAGCAGATGAGTAATCTGTTACATAGGATTGGTCATCTATTGATTCGCTCAATTTTGTGTTACCCTTTTGTAATGTTGTTTTTGTTCTTATCTTGTTTGACATCAAATGTATTTCTCTTATTTGCAGATAAAAAGAAGTGAAACTGTATCCACTTTTCTCGATCAACATTAAAAGCTAGAGTAAAGATGGGTTTGGAGGAATAAGCTGCTTGTAGATGGAACCACTTCATATGTGGGAGGTATGTATTACTGATCAACCTATCGTGAAAACACACATCCAGTATAATGATTTTGTGAATCTTTGTTCTTTACCTATTAGGCGTTAATCCTTCAAACAAGATATGGCATTTGACAGTTAAGATTGTTAGGTTTGAATTGGTAAGGCTGAGGGACCAAGTAGGTGGTGTCGATACCCTGTTACAATTTAATGACCGTTTATGCTCATGTTTTTGTGTCTAGTTTGGGGAAGGGTTCAAGTTTTTGGCGGCAATGTAAATATCCAATAGTGATTGGACCAATTTTAATGGCTCAATGGACTTCTTAAAAGGCCTCCGAAGCCTCGCACTGCAGCAAACAACAATGGAACCAATAGAAATTCCCCTGGTCTAAATTTATATGGATAGGTTGCTGGAGGAGACTATTATACAGTAGTAGGTGCTTGGGAGAATACCTATACGGGAAAGGGGAGGTTGAGAAGGCCATTTATCATCTCAGACCTTATTTAAGAGAAAAAACAGGGTAGGAAGAAAAATGTAGCGAAATTGGCTGATGAAATTGACATGAAAAATGAAAAATCTGAATGAGCTGCGATGTGAAAGTATATCCAAAAATGAAAATCCAACAGTCATTGAAGAAAAAGAAGAATGGTCAAGAGGACCGGAGCTGGTCACTTTTCTAGAGACTGCAACTGGCGAGTGTGGCCTCAATGAAAACCCACAAAATGCAGGACCAAAACTCTAAGGAAGAAGCTTCGCGAGCACAGAAGGTGGTAAGATTGTTGGTCAGAGTTGAAACCTGAACCAACTACTCCTGAATTAAAAATACGGGATCAAGCCAGGTGGAAATTTATCAAGTTAAACTTGCATCCCATGCCTCTTATTTATGGCTCTGGTCCGGTCAAAGGCAGTGGAAACAACAAGGCATGGGATTTCTGCCCAACTTCAGACCTTTTTGTTTCTACTGCTATTGACCTGATCATAGCCACAAATAGAAGGAATGGCATGCAAGTTAGACTTCAGAAATTGACGCCTTGGGTTCCCTTATTTTTAATTCAGGAGTTGTTGGTTCAGGTATCAATTCTGACCGACAATCGTATCAATTTCCTGTGCTCGCAAAGCTTCTTCCTTAAAGTTCTGGTCCTACACTTTGTGAGAGTCTTCATTGAGTCCACGCTCGCTAGTTGCATTCTCGAGCAAAGTGTCCAGCTCTCATACTGTTGACCATTCTTCTTTCTTTTTCAATTACTAACGGATTTTTATATTTGGATACACTTCCATGTTTGAAGCTCATCTAGTTTTTCCATTTCTCAAGTTAATTTCATTGGTCAGATTCACTAGAAGTTCCTTACTTACTTCTATGTGTTTCCTCTTAAATAAGGTCTGAGATGATATATGGCCTTCTCCACCTCCCCCTTTTCGCACAGGTAATCTCCTAAACACCTTCTGTTATATAAAAGTCTCCTTCAGCAATCCATCCACATAAATTTGAACCAGGGGAATTTCTATTGGTTCCATCGTTGTTTATCACAGTGCGAGTCTTTGAAGACCTTTCAAGAAGTCCATTGTGCCATTAAAATTGGTCCAATCACTATTGGATATTTACACTGCCGCCAAAAACTTGAGCCCTTCCCCAAACTTGCCACAAAAACATGAGCATCGACCATCATTAAATTGTAATAGGGTATCGACACCACCGTCTTGGAACCCTTCAGCCTTATCAGTTCACACCTATTAAAATAAACTGTATAATGCAGGATCTTGTTTGAAGGATCAGTGTCTAATCGGTAAAAAACTGCATTCACAAAATCATTGTGCTTTATGTGTGTCTATCGCGGTAGCCTAATCAATAATACACAACTCCCACGCATGAAAGTGGATCCATTGCACGCACCTTATTCTTCCTACCCTATGAAGATATGTCAGACAATGTTGTTTATTCATCTGCATGCATGCGATGACTATTAAAGAAGAGGTGTCAAGAGTCATGAATTTTTATCTTAACACATTCAAAATAGTTGATGAATCAAATCTCCATCTATTGCAACTGATGAATCAGCTGTTGGAAGAAATCAAAATATCTCCTCCAACATATGGTCCATCTGTCGCAACAAATAATCCATATGATGCAATAGATGGCAAGCCTATTGCGACGAACCAGACATTGTTTATTCATCTTCACACATGTGATGACTATTAAAAAAAGAGGTGAAGAGTCGTGACTTTTTATCAAACACATTCAAAATAGCTGATGAACCGAATTCTCCATCTGTTGCAACTGATGAATTAGCTGTTAGAAGAAATCAAAATAGCTCCTCCAACATATGGTCCATCTGTCGCAATAGATGGTAAATTTGTTGTGACAGACCAGACAGTGTTTATTCATCTGCACGCATGTGATGAATATTAAAAAAGAGGTAGTCATGACTTTTTATCTAACCCATTCAAAATAGATGATGAATCAAATTCTCCATCTGTTGCAACTGATGAATCAACTGTTAGAAGAAATCAAAACATCACAAAAAGATGGTCCATCTGTCGCAACAGATAATACATATGTTGCAACAGATGTCTCATCTATTGCACATACAAATCATCTGTTGTGACAGATGGTAAATTTATTTTGAAAGACCATTTGTTACACATATAGATAATCTGTTGCAACAGATGGTAAATCTGTTATGATATATAGACGATCAATTGTAATAGCTCAATAATAATGACTGTTATCAAGTCTCAAAATTGTTTTGAAAAGGTGATAAGTATTAATATAAAAAAAAAGTTGTGACTTTTCACAGAAAATAAAATACCACCAGTTTGAATGTAATTAATATAATGAAGCTTAACGGTCGTGCCTTTTGGCCTGACACATCCAGATTTAATCCTCTATAAATAGGTCCCTCCTTAATCTTCATTTTACTAAACTTTTTTTATTTCTTGTATTATTTCTTTTCGTGTGACATTTTCAACCACTTCTCTTCAAAGAGCATATTCCTTTCTCATTGAGGTAAGTTTTTTTTCGGGTGTAAATCTACCAGTTAGTAGTATACGTTGTATTATATTTGGACTTTTTTCTTATATTTGTCAATTTCTGCATGTGTTAAATATGGATGATCCTGTTTGGGACATTGCTATTTTGCGCAACACAGTGCGGAACTTCAGAGCCAGTTTAATAACCTGTAGAGAGGGACTGGTCACCGTGAGAGCGACGATATTCTAAGAGATGCAAAGATTGATGAGGGCCTTACTGCTGTGAGTTGATTTGTTGGATGTCATTAATGATGATGATGATGCTAATAATAATTAGAATTAGAATGTGTTTTTTGTTTTAGCATATGTATGTTAATTTTTCTATATTGGATATATACCTAATGTATTTTATTTTTAATTTTATTAAAAAACTTTTTTAGTCGACTTTGGCTTTTTAATTCTTATTCAATTTTCATTTTGGCTATTTCTTCTAAACATACATGTTAATGTTAACATGTCGACGATTGTAGGTAAGGAGCAATTTTGAATCCAATCGTAATAGAAATTTTGGCTTTTGAGTTCTTCAACAAATGGACCATGTGTTAGAACAAATTGGTCATCTGTTGGGTTTTTGTTAATAAATTATCCATCTGTTGCAAAAGGTTTGTCATATGTTGGAGGAAAACATTCCAGTTTGACCGAACTATGTTGTGTTCTTTCGGCTAATGTCCATTTGTTGCCACAGATGGTTAATCTGTTGAGAATAATTGTGGTTTTCTGTATTATTTAGTTCATGTTTTGCCTTTTTTTATTGATGTACAAGTTATTAAAAAGATATATTATCTATAATAAATGATAACATTATGTTCACAACAATGAGTTAAATATATAAAAGTCCACAACAAACAACTACACAAGTTTATACAATTACAACGATCATGGTGGATTACGATCCGGGCATGTAGTTCTTTTGTGGCCAGCGCGCTTATATACAGAGCACTTATTTCTTCTTGATGAAAATAATTTTCCGACTCCACACCTCCTCTTATATGGCTTTCTTCCCGGTTTGATAGTGCTTGGGTCAATATATGGAGGAGGTATTAATCTCCCCAAAATATATCTGCAGGAACAACCTAAGATTCTTTGGGAGGCACTAGAGTAATATGCCCACTATATGCCATTTTATATTCTTCCACCGAATAATATTAAGAGGAGTGCTCGTAAACTTTAGGTCCATATTTTGGACCGTATTGATCTTGATGCGCTGCCATGACATGTGGATAGGGTATTTTGTCCAAGCCAAAAACTCTGCACGTACAAGATCTTTTTTGAAGATCGACCGTGGCAACATCACCATGACCGGTGATACTGAATTTGTAATCTGCTATTTTATGAGATAATAATCTATTCCCCAAACTAAAATTTATTGATATTATTTTTTCAATTTTGAGAACAAATTGGGTTCTTTTTGGGCCCTTGAACTGCATACGCCTTTCGTTAAAAAATCATCCATACTTCTTGTTTATTACTTCAAACAAAGACTTGATGGGAAATTCTCTTTCATACTAAACTTGTAACTCAAATAAGCTACTAAATTCATAAGAATTTACCTATATGTGGGATAAAATACCCGACTCCATCTCTTGAAACCGACACGTACGAGAAGTTCTGCTACCTTGGGATTCAAATCCGTTATTTGATTGAAATGGTCTAAAAACTCCTCTCTACTATATGTTTTAGCTGCTCTATAAAAAAGGGTCACAACCCTTTCATTGTGATAGTTGGTCTGAATGTTCTCTCTAAGATGCCTGATGCAATAACCAAAGTAAGCTGAGGTGAAGAAAATTGAACCCATATTTGGAATACTTGGATGCCTATCTGAAATAAAACACAACTCTTCGGTATCTTCAACGCAAATTTGCAGTTGTTCAAAAAAAATCAATAAGAGGCATCACATTCCTTGTCCGCTACACAAAAAATGGCACAAAAATATGATTCTCCGCATCCTGCGCCACACTGCTACCAAAACTCCATTATACCTGTTCCTCAAGAAGGTACCGTCGATAGCTATGCCTTTTCTTAAATGTCGAAAACCTTGAATCCAAGCACCATAGGATATAAAAAAGTACTTGAACCTTCCATTTTTATCAATATGCAATGTCGTCTAACTTTCGGGATTTGTGGACTCAATCATGCAACGGTAGGCCTCTAGGACTGCATACCCATGCTCGTGTGTCCCCCTAACCAAGTCCTTAGTAATCCCCATGGCTATATATATATTCTAATAACTGATCAGGACACCCAATTCCATAAGGAGTTGATTGGCTATAACCCTTGTTGAAGGGCCTTTGCCATCGGGGAAAATACTCCTGAAATATTCACCGAGGACCTTTGCCATGGCGTGAGGATTTTGGCCTGATATGTGCTCCGAACCACATGTGTGATGATTTTTATGTTTATGAATGACAAATCTATTAGAACTTGCGTACTTCACCGTTCTTAACCACCACTTAAAGTTCACAGTAGCACATTTAAAGCAAAAGACACTGCTCGAATTAATCACCTTCTTTATTCTAAAATCTATTTTCAAGCAAGAAATAAACAAAGTGGTAGATAGTTCATTCTTGTCCTTGAATGAAATTCCAATAAAAAAGCCGGTCCCATCGTCTTGAAGATTTCCAGACTGTGTCGATTAAGAAGAACTACCTATCGTATTGGTCGCATAAACGGGCATAGTTGTTTGATCATTATCTGGAATATTCATGTCTAGATTATCCAACCTATTATCAAAGATGTCTTGTTGTTGTTTTTCTTCTACATTCTGGTTCTCATTCTCTCTCATCTATTCAACCACGTACACCCTTAACACTGGCCTAGATGAATCACTAAGATAAGCATACAACCGAACCTAATCGGTTATCTTGAAAGGCAGTACCCTATGATTTTCAAATGAGCTGTGCATGTAGCTGATGATGAGTTCTTTCGATTGAAAATTCTGTCCACAATAACTGATGATTAAGTTCACAAATTCATCATACGAAACATCACTTTGGAATGTCATAGCTATCGTCTCTAGCATTTCACCCTCATTTCAATGCCAGACATATCGTTTGCTCTTCTCAATTCATTAACCATGACAATCTACCCCTATTGTTATTGATCCCTCCATTAGTGGTAGCTAAATAAAGTCATTTGTTAAAAAAGGTTAATAGTGATTTCATAGTGCCGTAAATGAATCCCAACAGATGTGTAATCAGTCGCAACAGATTACTTACCTGTTGGGATTCATGTTAAGCTTCTAAAGATAATTTCAACAGACGATTCATTTGTTATAACAGGTGAATCATATATTGCAATAGACTATATATCTATTGGGATTGATGTTACAGTACTAAGGCACCTTTGAAGCTGATTCTAAAAGATGAGTGACATATTACAACAAATAATTAACCTATTGTGATAGATGACTTACCTGTTGTAACAGACGACGATATATTTGAATCGAGGTCAGGTTTTATCACAACAAATTACTACTAATATATTACAACAGATATTTACCGCCTATTGGAATTGAGATGATGTTCTGTTGCAACAGGTTAGTAATCTGTTGTAACAGTTATGTACCCTGTTGCAATAGACAACATGTCTGTTAGAATCGAGTTCAGGTTCTGTTGCAACAGGTTAATAATCTGTTGCAAAAGATATTTATCATGTTGCACCAGATCACTAATTTATTTAAACAGATAAATTATTTGTTGTAACAGATGACCCATCTGTTCGATTCATGTTACGTTCTATAGAACCATAAACATGAATCCAATATATTAGTCTTCCATTGAAACAGATATCTCATCTATCGCAACAGATGATTTATCAATTTAAACAGATGGCTCTTATGTTGGATTCATGATCGAGTTCTATCCATTGTTGGAAAAACAGCACAATAGCAGTTACCCAGATGACAAATTCAACTAAAAATCATAATTTGACTTACCAAAGTCTCCTATGAAGTAATGCCAAAGTGGAAAGTGATGTACGAAATAAAATTTGACCTAAGAAATTGGTCAAATAGCAACAGTAGCGGTAACAACAATAACAACTGGTCAAGAAGAAGAAGATGAAGATGATAATGAAGTAGAAGATGATGATAATGAAGCAAAACATGACGAATAAAGCAGCAATAACAATGAACAATAAAAATTGCTAAGAGAGAGAAAATAACAATGGATGAGAAGAGAGAGAAAAATGCCTTTTTCCCTCCGTTTCCCATTATATTAGGTAAATATTTAGACCAAAGTATAAATTTAAAAACTTCTGGGTTATTCTCAAACTAACCAAACTTTCTTAATCCATAATAAAATAATTGTCACCTCCACTCAATAATTAAGACTTGTGTCACCTACACCTCATTTTAAAATTGTTTTGTCACCTACAACTCAAAGCCCCTAAAAACTAATCCTATTTATACAATCAAATTCAAAATTGATCCAAGGGTTTATTGTCTTTCTATTTTGTAGATACGTTTATTAATCTTAGTTCAAATTTTTATTTTTTCTAACAAATTTATCATGGACAAGTAATTGAAGTATTTTGACATTTCCTTTCTAACTTAATACATGCTTAATTATTTAATAAAAAAATATTTTTTATATTTAGCTAAAAATATTTAAAATTTTAATTTTAAAAAAAATAATTTGACTCTCCAATTAATGATACTAAACAATGAAAAATGAAAATATTTTTTTTTCACATTTTTGATGATGAATTTTTTTTAACCAAAAATGAGATTATCAATATTTTATAGAATTTAGGAAAAAATAAGTTATTTAACATCAACTATTAAAACTTCATGCACGTTTAAGAAATATTAACATAAATTTCTTAACATGTATCTTTAGTAAAAAGAAACTAATAAGTTAAAAAAATAACTTCTTTTCTTAACATAAATTTCTTAACATGTATCTTTAGGAAAAAGAAACTAATAAGTTAAAAAAATAACTTCTTAACTTCTTTTGTATGGTTTAATATGAAGGAAAATAATTAAGCTATAAGGTAAAAGGTATTTTTGTAAATAAACTATCTATTTTTAAAAAGAATGAAATGCATATTATTTTTAGTACCACAAATCAAACAACTACTAAAAAGTAATACCAAGACAACTAATCTCAATACAACTAATTCTAGTATAACTAATCCCTGCATAACTAATCCCAGCATAACTTGTTTCCCAACCAAACGACCCCTAAATGCTTTACAATATTCCACTACATATAAGACGGATAAGGGAAAAATATACCCATATACTATAAGAATTTTTTTAATCTATCCATCTTTATACTTTCATAAATATACCTTTTTTTATACTTTAAATCTAAATATACCCTTTTCAACATACTTTGATTTCAAATATATCCCTCTCGTTATATTTTTGGCCCAAATACCCATTGTTATACTTTTATGTTGATTTAATTGTAGAATTATCAAGCTTGATGAAGAGAATGAAAGTATGCTATTGATAATCAAGAAGTCAAGTACATGCTCCTTCTTTTAGGAGTTGGATATAGCGTAGTTGTAGGGTCCTAAACTAGTTGATTACAAGAGTCTTAACTACAAGTTACCTTTACAAGTAGATGTCTTCTTCCACTACAATACTAACATAGATAGACTACAACTACCTTACATTCCTAACATTTTTCATCTCTGAATGCCGATCACCTTTGTGATCATAATCATGTTGATCATTATCATTAGCTTATCATTATCTTTAACACTTACCCTCAAGCTAGTGAGTGGTGGTTCACTCACTCCTAGCTTGCTTCTGAAGCCTGTAAATATCTATTTTGGTAGGGCCTTGGTATGAATGCCATCTAGATGGTCTTGTGACTTGAAAAAACTGAATGAGCAACTATCCTCTAGCTACTTTTCTCTAAAAGATGATAATCAATTTCAACATGTTTTGTTTTAGCTGGCATAACTGGGTTTACTCATGTAAAGAGCACTTAAATTAACATAATATAATATAGAAATTATCATAAGATATACTCCAATATCATGAAACAAGTAACGAATCCATGTCATCTCAGCTGTAGTAGAAGCTAAAGCTCTATATTCCGCTTCAGTATTGTTGTCTTGCCATTGTTGAAGCTAAACCTCTATATCTTTCCATTGTTGTAGAAGCTAAAGCTCTATAACTTTCCATTGTTTTCTGCTTCTTAGAGGTCTAAGAAATACAATATGCTCCTAAGTAGATGTTGTACCATGTGGTTGATCTTCTAGTTGTAGTACAACTTCCCCAGTCAGTATTTGAATAACCATATAATCTATAGGGTGAGTTATAATTCTGAATCCATGTTACAGTGTAACTTTGATGTACCTGAGTATCATCTTAACTTCTTGAAGATATTCAGTGTTTGGACTTGCATAAACTGACCAACTAGATTTACAAAATGAGTTCTATCAGGTATAGTGAGTGTCAAATACTAAAGACTTTCTACAATCCTCCTATACATGGATGCATCAACAAGTCCACCAGTAGCCTCATGTAAACCATGCTTCAGTGCAAGTGGTATATTTATTGCCTTTGCTTGTGTTATCTCAGTTTTATAAGAAACTCAACAACATACTTTCCCTGACTTAAGTGAAGGCCACCTGGGGAATACTTGGCCTCAATACCTAGAAAGAAATATTGAGAACCAAGATCTTTCACTGGAAATTCATTTCCAAGATTAACAACCACCTCTGAGACATGTTTTTGATCACTTTCTATGACAATTATAATATTTACATATAACAACCAAAAGATAGTGCACCTGTGATTATGCAAAGTAAATAAGAAGGGGTCTGCCTTACTACAAACAAATCCAAGATGAAGTAAATACATACTAAATCTGTCAAACCAAATTCTAAGTATCTATTTAAGGCCATACAATGCCTTCTTTAATAGACAAACATTATTTAGATACCTAGAGTCGATAAATCCTAGATATTGACTCATGTACACTTCTTCCTATAGGTTTCCATGTAGAAATGCATTTTTGACATCAAGTTGTCTAATTTTTCAGTTAGAGACAACAACTACTGATAACACCACTCTAATAGTTGCAGCCTTAACTATAGGGCAGATGGTTTCTTCAAGATCTATACCCTTAAGTTGAGAGAAACCCCTAACAATAATCTTTCTTTGTACCTGTCAACTACTCTATTTGCCTGCAATTTAGTCTTAAATACCTATTTGGAGCTAACCAAGTTGAAACCTACATGTTTTGGTACTAACATCCAGGTTTTGTTACAATGTAAAGCATTTATCTCATCCTGAATGGATGCAAACCAATAAGGTGATTTCAGTGCCTCATTTATTCACTTTGGTTCCCTCAAGGTCTCTTATTTGCTTGTAATAAAAGATAGATGAGGTAAAAAAGCTGATTTAGCTTTGTTTCTAGTGATCATGTGATGTATTTGTGGTGCTGGTTATGTCTGAGCTATACAATCTTGTGAAGATATTACAACTGCTTTTGAAGTATCTATTGTAGGTGTTATAATTGCATTAATAGTCTAGTTCTCAGCGTTGAGCCATTTTAAGAGATCAACAGGTAGTTGTAACCCTTGTGAATTAGTCGTAAAAACTGATACAGGCTTTGTTGACTCAAAATAACTTTTGTTGGCTCAATATTTGAGATGTTTTAGGGGATTCATCTGCAGACATAAAACTAGAAACACTTTCCTTATCTACCAAAAAAGTGGTTAAGGTAGGTTCATCTAGCAGCACAAACTCTATAAGTATTGCTGAATCAACTACCTGAGTAGTTTGTCCCTCAACAGCTGGAAAAGCTTCCCCTGGAGTGACTTTATCAGAATTCTATGCCTACAAGTTAGTAAAAAACTCAACAACAACAACGCTAAGTGAGGACAAACATTAACTTTAGCTTGAGACTACACTGATTGGACCTAAGGCAGTGTATATGTAACACCCCAAAATATCATCCCGAGACGCCACACGGTGACCAAGGCTATACGTAGCCTCAAGCTAACCCTTAAAGACAAAACACTACCCTCTGGTTCCAAGACAACAATATACACGCTACGCTAAGGATATATATATAAGTACATATCATATCACATCGCACATGGCACGGGATATCGTTAGACTGTACATATATGGAATGTCTATACATAAACCAACCCAATAATACACTAGTCTGACATAGCCTCTATACAACAAAATCAACGAGCTATTGGGACAAACCCCCAACTGACTCAACAGACCAAAGGGATCATAAAACAACAGCACCAAAACTAGCAACTTGGTCCTCAAACCATGAGGACTCACCACTGAAGGAACGTAGATGTGGCACTCGGATATCACTGTCGCGGCTGCGGCTGAGTACCTGAACCTACATCATGGTAAGAATGTAGCCTATAGAGAAATATGTGGGTCAGTACAAGATACGCACTGAGTATGTGGGGGCGCATGAAAAATATAAATAATATCATAAATTTCATAAAAACGTACATACGGACCATAATGACACACCTGGCTTGAGTGACATTGAATCATGCAACTCATAACATCTTAGATAGGAAATGTAGGAGAAAAATCTCATAAATCATTATAGATCATCATAGGTAACTTGACTTACCACATCAAAGCTCAGAGTGACTCAGTATTTCAATTAACATAACTCTTATGGACATAAGAGTTTCCTATAACCGACAACCCCATGTGAGCTACGTGGAATACCAACGTTTGAAACCCCCGTTGGCGGGATCGTCATACTCTTTGCCAGGAAGTACGACCTCAAAACTGCAATAATTACAACCGGGCTCTTTGGCCAATAATATCATCATCAAACAACCCTACGGTGGCACATAGGTTTGGAGAAATACCAAATTTCCCTCTCGGTGCTAAGTACTACTCCCCGACAAGATCAGAAAGCGTTAGGAAATCCACCACAACATCACAAGGGTCTATCATAAAGACCAAATCAAATCTCCTTCTCATTTATCAAATCATATCAATTTGTGGATTCCTAACTCAACACATTTTAGCTCAAAATATTTTAATCTTCCTCAACATCAACAAGGTATCAATGCATTGAACCATAACCGAATCGACATTTGAAAAAGGATATGAAGACTCAATAGATAATATTTTCAATAATTTAACTCATCAAAACCATTTGAAAATACCAAGACTCATTGCAACTTCAATATCAACATTTCTCAATTTGCCATCCAACTCTCATTTAAAGGTACTTGAGACATCAACCCATAGTAGGGATATAGAATTTCCAATATCAATTATAAATTCATAATAAGGTGGAATGATAGTATAAATTAAGGCTTAACAAATTAAATCATCATACTCTCATAATCAAATACTTTTTGGACATAATTCCATCTCAACATCATACACATATCGGATGACATAATCCCATAGCTCATGGACAATAATATAAGATATAAAACCATATTTCCAATTCATGGTAAAACATGTAAAATCTCATGTCAATGTAATTCAACAAAAATGCCGGGCACAAGATCGAAAGGATAATCTTGTTCAAAGCCCCACATACCTAAAAATGGAGGATGAATATGAACTTCCGACTTTGGAACTTTATTCACGAAAATAAAAGATGCTTCTCGAAGCCCTTAACATGATCAACTCGAATCCCAAATCTAGTCAAAATTTCTACGATTCAATTAAGAGACATAGAAGGATGAAATTTAGAGTAGTAGGGTTGGGGTTTGAGCCTTAGAAAATTTTGGTGAAAAATAAGCTATTGAATGCTCTTAATGGACTTAAATCCATGGTTTACCCGGATGTATTGGAGTGGGAATGACCAAAATACCCTTAAAAATCAAATAATGTCAAATCTGTCCTTTGGTGGACTATTTTGATAGGCTGAAGTAGATTGACCATAACTTTTTTCTCCAATGGCCATATTGGATGAAACCAATTTCATTGGAAAGAGGAATTTCATAGATTTCTGTTGATATATAGTAGCTCACCCAGATAATTATGTATAAGGAGTTATGATCGTTTGAAGTTGACCCTAAAATTCATCTGGCCTCAGTATTTTTTTCCTGCACATTTACAGTTCACCACTATTCACGGTTAGATCGAAATGATCATAACTCATCGTTCGAGTGTCCGTTTTGGATGATCCACATATCGTTGGAAATCTTATTCGATTCTCTACGCAATGACGGGTTACATATCTAGAAATTCCACACAGAAAAATTATTAATCACGATAAAGAACAGAATTCAATACATTTTCATCCGAGATCTTAACGAAAATTTTTTTCGGGGCATCACAGTATACTCTTAAAAAATGACATGCCTTGACACATAAACTCTCCTTGTATGAGGATGATAACATCTATGTCCTTTATGTAGGCTGTTATATCCTATAAACACACATGGATAAGTCTATGGATTGAACGTAGTGTCACCCTTTATATATGGAAAACATCTACAACCAAATACCTTCAAGCTATTATAGTCAGATTGTGCACCAAACAACTTGACAAAGAGAGTTACCATCTTCATTATAAGGAGAGAAGTCTATTTATGAGAAATATAATAGTAAAAAAGGCTTCTACCCATAAAAAGTGGTAGATTAACATTCAGTGACATAGTAAGTCCAATCTCAACTACATGCCTGTGTTTTCTCTAAGAAATTCTATGAAGGAGTATTAGGACAAGAGAAGTGTCTGATAATATCACATTTGTCTAGATGCTCAAGAAATCCAGCTTTGATAAACTCACCACTACCATCACATTGAAAAAATCTTAATGACTTTAGAAAATTATTTTTTCATCATTTTTTGGAACTTGAGAAATATTTCAAAAAATTCAAATTTCTTTTTCAAAAAATAAAACCATGTGTATCTTGTATTATCATCTACAATGACTACATAATATCGCAGAACCCCAAAGATCACAATAAATTTTTAGTGAAGGTTCTTTCTCAATTTTATTTCTTAAGCTAAATGGTAGTTTGCAACCTCTGCCCAACTAACAACTAGAGCAAACAACATTTATTTTATTCCAACTACTAACATTAATGTAATTACTACTATTCAAAATCTTTAAAAATATTCAAACTAGGATGTCCTAATTTATTATGAAAAATGTTGTCAAATGTATTTTAGTCTTGTGTTGCAGTCAATGCATAGTTGTTATCTTCCAAGGCATAGAGTCCATTCCTCTTAGATTCCTTAGCCAGTAGTGTGCTTGTCTTCTTTTCCTTTACAACAAAATTAGTTTCATCAAATTCAAGAGTGCAAGAGTTATCTTTTGTAATTTTGCCAACTGAGAGAAGATTCTTAGCAATCTTAGGTATTATAAGAACATCTTGTAATTTCAAGACTGACCAAATTGTATTTTCAACATATGTAATATCTAACTGATATTCATTTTCAACAATGATCTTGTCATCACATTTATAATATTTAAGGTCGAATAAAATACCCGAGTTGTTTGTTATGTGACTAGATGCACCAGAATTCATGTACAAAACATCATCACCATTTGACGTGTTCTGTATGTTCATAACATCTAGGGCTTATGGAAGTTCATCCATAGATTGATAAGGGTAAACCGACCTGTAAAAGCACTTAAGAGTTGTGTGATTGTTCCTGCCAAAAATTTGACATGATTCAGTTCCATTCTTCTCCTTATTCTGGTTTCCACCTTGATCACCTTGATTATTCTGATTATGTGTTGTTTGTCCAACAAGTCTAAAACTCCTACCTCTAAAATTAAAACTGTTGTTACCTCTTTTTTGAGTGTAGTGTCCTATTTATCTTCCTCTTTGACTAGGGACAACAGAAAATGCCATGTTTAAGTTTTCTTGTGGGACTTTCTCTTCATCCTTCCTCATGTCAAAACCCCTGAGCACATTGAATAATTGATTTAGTGTTGGATAAGGTGTCTTACCTAGCATAATAGTCTTGAAGGCCTTTTATTTGAGACCTAGCCCTCTAGTAAATTTGATTACTTTGATGTCCTAATCAACAGGCTTGTGTATGGCTGTAAGTCCATCACAATTGCCTTTGAACTCCTTGACATATTCATCAGCTTTCTTATTCTCAGCCTTATACTTTACAGTTGTTGTTTAAGATGGAATTCCTTGTCCTTTGTTGCTTGAAGATGACCTTTTCAAGGAATTCCTACATCTCTCTGACAATAGAGCAGCCTACTATGAGGAACATGCTTTCTTCTGTCAGTGTTCTTGAAATCCAACTCCTCAACAATACATCTTTATCTTTCCAATCTACAATATTGCTTTTGTTTACAACATCTTTCTCAACAACTGCATCCACCTTTTTCAATAGCTTTTTAAAGTTATTTCTAACAAATATTAATTCTGGCTTGACTTTCTCAGTGAGATAGGTTAGTCTCACAACCTATGTTAGCTACATCATCTGTGTTCTCCAAATTAAGTAGTTTGTAGTGTTAAGTTTAATGGAACATGGAGCAATTAAGTGATGAAGTTGAAAGAGTATTGATAGAGGATGTTGAGAGGCCATTAGTTAAGATTTTGAGAGTGAGAAGAAAAGAGAATTCAGTATTTAAGCAGCCTAAAGATCTCAAAGCTCTAATAACATATAGAATTCTCAAGCTTAATGGAGAGAATCAAAGTATGTTATTGATAATCAAGAAGTCGAATACATGCTCCTTCTTATAAGAGTTGGATATAGTGTAGTTATAGAGTCCTAAACTAGTTACAAGAGTCCTAACTATAAGTTACCTTTACAAGTAGATATCTAGTGCCACTACAATACAAATATAGACTGACAACAACTACCTTACACTTCTAACATTTTTCATCTCTGAATATCGATCGCTTTTGTGATCATAGTTATTTTGATCATTATCCTTAGCTTGATTATTATCTTTAACATTGACCTCCCCCCTACTCCCCTCCACCTTTTTTACAAAGATGATTTATTCTTACTTTTTACAAATAAACATGTGTTAGATTTCAAAATAAAAACAGCTCATCACCAAATATAAATATTTGTACGATTCACTCTACAATCTCACACATTTAATCTATTTATGACTATTCCCTCGACCCATACAAAAATAATACACATATTCACGATTTATAGCCCTATCACCTAAACTTTTCCTAGGCGTCACAACAGATAAACTTTATATAAAAAGATAATATATATATATATATATATATATATATATATATGAAAAATTATTTTCTTTCTGCCATCATTTTTTTTGGTCTAGTATCAGATGTTAAAACTTATAATTGGAATAATCAACTAAAGAAAATTATCATATTTAATATAGGAAAAGAATTTTTATATCTGATAAATAGATCATTAATATGAACAAAAAAGTATACACAAATAGGTGGAGCAAAGACTTACAAGAATTTGGATTTATCAGAAGCAAATCATTAAAAAAAGAGAAGTAAAAAAATAACAACAACAAAAACAACATACCTAGTATATTCCCACCAAGTGGAGTCTGGGGAGGGTAAGTGTATGCAGTCCATACCACTACCTCAAATGTGAGATAGAGAAGCTATTTCTGATAGACCCCTAGCTCAAAATAAAGTAATCTAAGATAAGATAAGGAATAGTAATAAAATCAGATACAATAGAAATTAACATATTCAATAATATCCAAAGCAAGATACTTCAAGTATACACCAAAAAATACAACATCCTAACTCAGACTAACTTTCTACTCTAATTCGCCTCCTCCGCAACTTCTTATCCAGGGTCATGTCCTCGGTAAGCTGAAGCTGCTTCATGTCATGTCTAATCACCTTCCTCCAATATTTCTTCGGTCTATCTCTACCTCGCTTGAAACCATCCCTAACCAACCTCTCACACCTCCGCATTAGGGTATCCGTGTTCCTCTGCATCACATAACCGAACCATCTCAACCTCGCTTCCCTCATCTTGTCTTCTACCGAAGCCACTCCCACCTTATCTCGAATAACCTCATTTCTAATTCTATCTTTTCTAGAACACCCACACATCCACCGAAGCATTCTTATCTCTGTTACCTTCATTTTCTGGATGTAGGTCTTCTTAACAGGCCAAAACTCCACCCCATACAACAAAGTCAGTCTAACCACCAATCTGTAGAATTTACCTTTAAGTTTAGGAGGTACTTTTTTGTCAGACAAGATACCGGAGGTGAGCCTCCATTTCATCCACCCTACCCCGATCCGATGAGTGACATCTTCATCAATCTCTCCATTCTCCTGAATCATCAACCCCGGATACTTGAAACTATCTCTCTTACTGATAGAATGAGTGTCAAGCTTAACAACCACACCGGACTCATAAGAAACCTTGCTGAACTTACACTCTAAATATTTCGTCTTGGACCTACTTAACCTAAACCTTTTAGACTCAAGGGATTGCCTCTAACCTCCAACTTAGCATTAACTCCACTACGAGTCTCATCAATTAGGACTGCATCATCTGCAAAAAGAAAATAATAAGGCACCTCATCCTGAATGTGCCGCGTTAAAACTTCCATCACCAAGGAAAAAAGAAAAAGACTAAGCATTGATCCTTGATGTAACCCCATCAAGACAGGAAAATGCTCTGAGTCCCCTCCCCCTGTCCTAACTTGAGACTTGGCTCCGTTGTACATATCCTTAATCTCCCTAACATAAACTATAGGTACACCTCTAACCTCCAAACATCTCCAAAGAACCTTCCTAGGAACACCATCATGGGCATTCTCTAAGTCGATAAACACCATGTGCAAATCCTTCTTTCTTTTCCTATACTGCTCCCCCAGTCTCCTAACGAGATGGATGGCTTCTGTAGTCGAGCGCCCTGGCATAAATCCAAATTGATTTTCAGAAAAGTAACAATCCTCCGCAACCTCAACTCTACCACCCTCTCCCAAACCTTTATAGTGTGACTCAACAACTTGATACCCCTATAATTATTTCTATCCTAAATGTCACCCTTATTCTTATACAAAAGAATCATCGTAGTCCACCTCCAAGTTTCAGGCATCCTCAGCGTCTTGAAAATTATGTTAAATAACTGAGTTAACCACTCCATATCTACCCCTTCTATGCACTTCCAAAAATTCACCGAAATCTCATCTGGCCCTGTCGCTCTACCTCTACACATCCTATGAATAGCTCCCTTAACCTCCTCAACCCTAATACGACTATAATAGCCATAATCGTGAAGCCTCTCGAAATGCTCCAAATCCCCCAACACAATGCTAGTGTTCTTTCCATCGTTCAGGAGCTTATGAAAGTAAGTCTGCCATCTCTTCCTAATATGACCCTCCTCCACCAAAACTTTGCCATCCATATCCTTAATACACTTCACTTGATCCAAGTCCTCCTCTCCCTAACCTTGGAAAGTCTGTACAATTTCTTATCCCCACCTTTACTATCTAACGCTGTGTATAAACTCTCAAATACAGCATCCTTATCCATCATGATTGCTAACTTCGCCTCTCGCTTCGTAATCTTAAACTCCTCTCTATTCTTTCATTTATTTTCTTAATCCTTACTCTCCGTCAATTTTGAATACATTTTTTTCTTGGTCTCCACCTTCCCCTTTACCTCTTCGTTCCACTACCATTCCCTTTGGTGCTTGACCGAACGACCACTCACGACCCTCAATACCTCCCTAGATATCTCCCTAATATAGTTGGAAGTCTCGTACCACATACTAACTATATCCCCTCCACTCCCCAAGACTTCCTCACCATCAACTTATCTACTATATCCAGTTCACTAGCCAAACGCCTGGCCCATCTAATCCTCGGCTGATCCTCCATATCTCTCCTCCTCTACTCTTTTATGATCCCCAAGTCCATCACCAAAAGCCTATGTTGGGTCGAAAGACTCTCACTCAGTAAGACCTTACAATCCTTACAGATACCCCTATCCCATTTTCTAAGAAGTAAGAAGTCAATCTGAGTCTTGGCCACCGAACTACAGAAGGTAACCAAGTGAACCTCTTTCTTAGGAAAGTTCGAATTAACTACCACTAAACCAAATTCCCACACAAAATCTAGAAGTGCCACTCCTTCAACATTTCTTACACCGAACCTATGTCCTCCATGCACATTATCATAACCTTTCGAAGAAGACCCTATGTGCTCGTTGAAATACCCTCCTATGAAAAGCTTCTCATTACTAGGGACACTCCTTACCATCTCGTCCAAATACTCCCAAAGTCTCTTCTTCTCTTCATCATCCAAGCCTACATGCGATGAATACGCACTAATAATATTCCAAGAAGACCCTTCAATAACTAGCTTAATTGACATCATCGTATTGTTGACCCTCTTAACCTCTACCACTTACTTCCTAAGCTCATCATCTACTAAAATACCTACACCATTCCTATTCCTCACACTTCCTGAATACCACAACTTATACCTATCTACTACTCTCGCCTTAGTAGTAGTCGTAAAAAAAATATGACAAAAAGAGAAAAGAACTTAAAGTGAAGGGAGCTGAGATGGTTTAAATGGGTGAGTGTCATCAACATAAAAGTATGAGAGAGGAGTATCAGATCCAACGTATATCAAAAAAGGTATATTTGAACTAAAATATAACGAGGGGTATACTAAAACTATTTCTAGAAATACAGGGATATATTTAGACCCAAAGTATAATGAAAAAGATATTTTAGACCAAAAATACAAGAAGGGATGTATTTAAACAATATCTAAAAGTACAAGGGTATATTTTCCCTTTGTATATATGATAAAACCCATATATTAGAATTCACTCACAAAAACATGTCATATATATTTACATAACTACTTGTCTATCTTACTATAAACAGTTGTTCCAAATTACTTGTTTATTTATCAAAAAAGACAAAATTAATTAAAAAAAAATTATTTACCCCCACAGTTAATATATTTGAAAATCTTAAACAAGTTAATTATAAGTTTCAACAAACTACTCTTTTTCTTAAAGGAGTGGGATGAAGGGTAAATTAGTAATCCCTTCGTTCATCTCTACTTGTTCACTTTTTCTATTAGCACATGAATTAAAAAACAGTAAATGATAGGGGTAATTTTATATATTATTCTTTGAATATAATAAATTTAATACTTAAAAAAACGTATTAGATAATAAGTTGTATTTAATATTAAGGGTAAAATGTGTAAAAATATAAGTAAATTATTTATTAATTTTATAAACTGAATAAATATTATTGAACATTCTAAAATAAAAGGCTAGGTAAAGAATGACAAAAACTACTCATCTTATTTATAATTTTCTCGTGCTAAAGAAGAAAGGATAGTGCTAAATGGTCACAAAAATTTGGCCCAAATTTGTCCACAATAATAAAAAGATTATATTACCTTCTTCTTTCAAATAGACAAAGTTATTTAATTTTTAAAGTAAAAGGGTAAAAATGTCCAAAAGTTAACTAGTTCATAGTATGAACATAATTTTTTTCTATTGTGGCCAAATTATGGCAAACAAATTGTGGCCAAAAGAACTTTTTCAAGAAGAAAATAGACAACTAATCGGATGGATTAACTGTTACTATAAGTTTATAAGCAGACGTGAAATCAAGGCGGCCCTAATGCCAAATTTTTGTGGCCATTTAGCACTATCCGCGGGCGTGAAATCAAGGTGGCCCTAATTTCCATTAATTTTAATGATTTCGCCACACTGTCTGTTAGTGGGCGCAGTTAGAGGTGGGCGTTCGGTCTGATTGTTTAATATCGGTTCGGTTTATCGATTTTCGGATTGACAAAAATGACATTCATAGCCAAACCAAAATAAATCTGGTTTGATTCAATTTTTACAAATTTAGTTCGGTTATTTAGGATTTTTATTTTAGTTTGAAATATTAAATTAGTTGGCCTCTCATCCCATTGCTCGATTAAAATAAAATGCAAAATGAAATCACAATATCATCTATTTTTAGTCACATCCATAGGATAACCAATAAAGAGGTTTTTGAGAACATTTGGTAAAACTGTAGGCAAACAAATGTGCAGGGTGAATGCATCAGGGGAGACACTTAAAACACCTTAGGCTTAAACAACAAAAGAGTCTATAAAATGATAAAACAGTCCATCAGCCACCACCACCATCCACAAATCCACAAAACAGTTGGTCTACTCGAAGCAATACGCAGACGACATCACCATTCACCAGGCAGCACTGCAACAACATAATTTATAGGCAAAAAACTGCTCAAAAGATAGGCAACTACAAGAACAACTAAGCCAAGTTCAATTCTACAAATCAGCTACCTGGTTAGGGAAAACACCCTGAAAATCATTCCCCTGCAAGTACAAAAATTGTAGGCTTTCACTTGGTAGCTTAGGGCCAACCCTGCAAACTTGTTATTTCAGATAATACATCATAAATACATGAACACGTTCATTGGAGTACAATGCACTTCCAAGTTAAAGTCAGATAAATAAAAAAAGATAATCTATAACAGACAATGCGTAAATTTTATTGTACGATGAAGAGAAAAATGTATATATTCTCCCTAGAGAAAACAAAATAATTGCACATAAAAACTAGGTAAGAAGAAAAAAATAAACAACACTACGAAGATAGTCCCCCACTCCCCCTAGCACACAACTTATAGCAGTGTTTCTTTGACTTCAAATTCAAGAAATTTTCATACAATGCCAAATCTGCCAGTTGTATAACAAATCTTCCAGTTGCATACCAAAGCGAAGAAACTAAAAATATCTTTCTTTTTTTAGATAAATCAACAGAATACAATTATACTACACCAAGAATGGTCTGATGTTCAGTTTCAGACTACACTTTTACTAAGAATTCAATTATACTACACTTTCAATTTGGCTTCTTTAACTATTGGCAAGATAGAATCTTTATAGCGTACGAAATATTCATTTTGCAGTGAGTTCAGGCAAAATGTTTGAAAGATCTATAGAGGAAACTCTAGAATTCTTGCAGTGGAAGACAACCAGTTTTGAAGAGTACTACTAGGAGGAAGTGAAGCTTTAAAGGAAACATATTGGCTATAGCTAATGGGAACAACAAGGGTCATCATATCAGATATGTTTGAGCAACCATTTCGTTAAGTAGATTCACATTTCTATGCTGTCAAAGCATCTTTAATATACAATATAATTCACTTGCTTTAAAAAACTGATGAGGTAGTTTAATAGAAATCGGGTAGTATAGTATTTGGCTATTAGCAGTAAAAGATGAACCCAAAAACAAACTTACCTATAATTTATGTTTGCTTATGGATAACTAAACATCAACAATACAAGATTCAGTTCCACTAGAAGCCATTTCTGAAAAAATATAAGACACTTGTTAGTTGGTATGGAATATAAATAAGAAGTTATTTTTAATATAATGAATACAAAATCATAAAATTCTTCCCAACTTCAAGTTGCTCAAGATACTCTAAATCTTCCTCAATATTAATTGGAGTAGATTCAGTTCTAAGCCAATCTTGAAGAAAAATAAGATATTGTACTAGTTTAGGAGTTAATGAACTCCTAAAGGGATCAATAACCCGACCTCCCGTGCTAAATGCACATTCAGATGCGACACTAGAAATGGGAATGGCTAACACATCACGAGCCATCTCAGTGAGAATAGAAAATCTCGACTCATTAACTTTCCACCAACCTAATATATCAAATTATTCCGAATCTGGCTCAATCTTTTCAGTAAGATATTTTACCAACTCAGATTTATTGCTTGAACCTCCACTAATTTCTTTATGCTTCTCAAATTATTATTTTGTTCTCATTATTTCTCTTCTTTGAAAGTTTCCATAACCACTTATGGATGAATAATTCCCAGAATAAGATGTGGATGAAGATGAAGGATTTTTTTATTTTTAACATAATGCTCAAAGAAGGCTTTCATATATGACTCCACTGAATCAGACAACTTGTCCCCAATTTCTTTTCCAAACATGTCCACAATTGTAAAAGAAACATATTCAAGTTTGTTACGGGGATCCAATACAGATGAAATAAAGATCATTTTGTTTATTTTCTCGGGAGTACCCCAATACTTTATGAACTTTTCCTTGATATTTGCTGCTATGTTTTTCAAATAAGAATCTTCATTTCTTATCATCTCTTTCAAAATCAGATCAAGCTCAGCAATTTCCACAAAGTGTGCATTGGTAGTAACATATTTTGAACCAGAAACTTTGAAAGTAAGATCATAAAAAGTTTTCAAAATTTTTACCATTGTCCTCACATTTTCCCAGTCCTCACTTACAAAGGCGCCTGCCTTAGTTCCATCTTCACAAGGAGAGGTACGGAGATAATCCAATAAACCATTATCATAGAAACTATATCTTTCAAATGCAAGCTCAAAATGTTGTGCTGTTTCAAGCATCAAGTATGTAGAGTTCCATCGAGTAGGAAAATTTAAACATAAAGATTTCTTACAAGTTATCAATTGAGATTCACAACATTCTTTGAACTTTTTAACTCTCACGAGAGATTGCTTAATATACTTCACAACTTGTCTTACTCACTTGACAGACTTATCAATTTCCTTTAGCCCATCTTGCATAGTAAGATTAAGAGTATGTGCCATACACCTCACATGAAGATGTTGACCCTCCATTATGTTAGTTCCCCAATTACTTAATTATTTAGACATTTCTATCATCGTAACATCGTTGGAACTAGCATTATCAACTGTAATACTAAAAATAGTATCCAAACCCCTTTCAAGCAAACAATTAGTAATGGAAGTAGCCATATCAACACCTTTATGACTAGAAATTGGACAAAAATTTATCACTCTTTTATGCAATTTCCAATTTGTATCTATAAAGTGAGCTGTTAGACACGTGTAGTTAATCTTTTGTATGGACGTCCAAGTATCTGTCGTGAGACAAACTTTTGAACGTGCTTCTTTGAAAATCTTTTTCAAAACTTGTTTCTCTTCATTGTAGAACTGATAACAATCTTTTGTCAAGGTTCTACGAGAAGGAATATGAAATCGTAGGGCTGTGACTCTCATGAAATTTCTAAAGCCTTTTTTTTTCAACAAAACTAAAAGGCAACTCATCAACAACTATCATTTGAGCCAAAGCTTTCCTACTTCGTCCTTGATCAAATGTCCAAGTACCCAATACCCCTCCCTTTTCATCCGCAGAAGATGGTAGAAAACTTAATTTTGTTTGAGTGTCCTTCTCTTTCACACTAACATTAGGACGGTAAGGACATAATTTTAGCATGTGATTATTCATCGACGAAGTTCGACTGACACTTGAAGCAACAACATAAATTTTTCCACAATACTTACATTGTGCTTTCTTAGCTCCGTTTTTTCCATCAACAATCTTGTCAAACCATTGCCAACATCTTGCCCTCGGTTCCATGCCCTTTCTTTTTTTTGACAGTTCAGCTTCAACCTCAGTTTCAACTTCATTTGGAGATGAAACTGAAATATTTTTATTTGATGCTCCACCTTCACTTTTCCTACTTCCAATCTGTGAAAATGAAATAATATATTTATTATTTCTTAGCCTTTATCCTTAAACTATCAAGTTAAATAAAAATCATAAGAAACATACCGGATTAGACATATTTTGAAGGCTGACTAATCGGCAATCGCTGAAACAAAAAAGTGTAAAACCACAAGCGCCGCCGGTCGCCGGTCGCCGCTCAACAAACAAATACCACAGTTGCCGACCGCTGCCTCAAACACGGAGATCATAGTCGTCGGTGCCGCTCAACAAACACAAAACACCAAATTCGCTGGTCACGAGTTGTGGGTCGCTGGTAGCAGCGTCATTGTAAAGAAATAGAGTAGTCGAGTAGATCGCGGTGGTATATCGTCGTTGTAAAGAAATGGAGAAAACGGCGTGACTGTGTCTTGTGACTGAACTGTAATATGATTTAGGGATTTAGGAATTGGCGCCTTTAGGTAATTAGGGTTATGAAATTATATAATTAATATAATATAATATATTAATAATATATATATATTGTATATATAATAAATTAATAATATATATATTATAATATTATTTTATTTATATAATTCTGGTTTTCGTTTTTTCAGTTTAATCGAATTATTTTTTTGAAAACCGAACCGTTTAACCGAATTTTAAAAATTAAAAGTCGAAATCAATCCGAAAAACTGAAATCTAAATTAACTTTCGGTTCAATTTTTTGGTTTTATCCAAAATATGCCTAGCCCTAGGCGCAGTAATGGAAGTTTTCAATACACCCATTTTGGCGACACCTTTAATTAGGAGAAGCATCCGATCACAACATTTTACAGGCAAAACATCATACACTATAGAATGATAACCCAATCATACATTCTCTGACATCTCACTCTAAATTAATGTTTGCCCGACTTGGACGCGTAGTTTTCATTTTCTTGGATATGGAACATTACATAGTTCAAATTAAACAAAAACTCTTATCTTATGGGTTGAAAAATCAAAAGAAAATGAAAAAAAACAAAACAAGCTATAGTACTCTACTTGATTATCTTTTGTGTTGCAAAGTAATTTCTCAGATCGAACTATGAAATCACTACGAGAAAATACGGTTATGGCAACATCTAATCAGCAACAGAAATAACAAGTGTTAGCAAAGAGTAGGTGTTTTGAATTTTTTTAGCAAGTGTTATAAAATCAGCTACGACTGATACAAAAACGACGGCACTCTTCTTTATTTATTATTATTATTATTATTATTTTTTAATGAAAGGGCAACAAAATGGCCAATTAATTAAAAAAAGGAAAAAGTACATTTAATGGACTAACAAATCGAAGTATTTACGTCTAAATGCTCCCTCTATTGCAATACCCAATCAGCGAAAAATATTTACTCATGATACCCCCTCCGGTGATCCGTTCCATGTAGCAATTACAACTTACAAGCATTAAATGAAAAGTACAATTCTCTATTTTTTTTTGACAAACATAGGGGTTGTTTGGAGTTAATTTCTTAAATTGTCACTCAACTTATAGAAGTATTTCATTAAAGTAATTTTTAATTTTTTTAAGAGCATTGTCACTCAATTTGTAGGAATATCTCACTAAAATAATTTTTTATTTTTTTGAACAATATTATCACTGAACTACATATATATTTCCAACAAGGTGAAAACTAACGGAAGAGTTAAATTTTTAACGAAAATTTACTCATATATATTTTTACTTTTATTTTTAGATCAAATACCCATTAATCATATAAAATTTATTTAACGTATTTCAAGTATATCTTTAATAAAATAAATGATATTCATGTAACTAGAGCAAAATAGAGATGCAATATAAAATAATGTTTTCATAAAAAATCATATCATCTTCCCCTTTTTTTATCCGACATACTAATCTCAAGTTTGCAATTAAAAAAATTTGATATTTAAGAAGTTCCTCTTAAAGAAAATAAAGATTAGCTAAAAAAAATATCGGTGATGCATAATTACTATTCATCTTTGCATATATGTACAATAAATTCTATAATTAGACTGGAGTTTAAGCTAAAATAATAAATATATAAATTTTCGTTAAAAATAAAAGATACAGGTATTACTTTTTAAAGAAATATTGCACCATCATTTTTTCTAATTACATAAATGTAATTTATTTCATTAAATACACATTTAAAATGAATTAAATAAATTTTATATAATTAATGGGCATTTGATCTAAGAATATAGCTTAAAATATATTATGAATAAAATTTCATTGAAAATTTAAAAATTTTCGTTAGTTTTCACCTAATGGAAATATGTGTGTAGTTCAGTGATAATATTGTCCCAAAAAATTAAAAAGTTATTCTAGTGAGATGTTTCTATAAGTTAAGTGACAATATTGTCCAAGAAATTCAAAAGTAACTTTGATGGGAAACTTTTATAAGTGGAGTGACAATTTAAAGAATTAACTCGGTCATTTGGTAGAGTGTATAAAAATAGTACAAAATATTGTGCATTAGTAATATTTGCATTAGTAATGTTTGTGTTAGTTATGCTTGTATTAATTATGCTTGTATTTTTTCTTATGCAGTGTTTGATTTGGTATATTAAAAATAACACGAATTGCATAATTTATTTTAAAAAATTATTTTACAAAATACCCTTTATAAATATGGCGAAAAGGACATTAAAAAGATTTTGAGAGACAATTATGACTTTAATCATGCTAATGCAAACATGATAGCCTAAAGACTATCAAACAAACGAAATTGACACTAAAGGTGTAAAAATCAGCAAGCACACCAAGAGAAAACAACACTTAGAAAGGAGATGGAGGAGTAGAATTGCATGAATGTAGAGATAGTAGAGTGACCCTTACTTCTACTAGATGATTAACAAAAGGAGATGAATCAAATCTCCAATCACACCTCACAAATGAAAGTTCAAACCACTCTCTTAGGTGGCCCAAAGGACTTACACATCCTCAAGCACTCCTTTCTTGCCAAATAACCCAACACAAGTGAAAACCAATTTCAAATGCATTCAAGGTTTAAATTTTGGTTTCTAAGCTACAACTATATGACTAAGTTACAAACTAAAGAGTATCCTTTCAATATTCATCAAAGCTAATTAAAAGAGTGAAGAAATTATCTATTTATACTATTACATTCCAAATGACAAAACTACCCTTAATGATTTAAAGAAAAGGGGCGCCCCTTGAGTGTTGGATTATAAAGTGAAAAGTCCTTCTTGCCCTTCAAGTGAGGCACCTATTGAGTGTATTGATTCCATTCCCCCCTTCAAATTGACAAGACTTAAAAGGCTTCAAACACTTGCCAATTCCAAAGCTTGAGCCTTTGACCATGCCTTGTATTCTTTTGTGCTCTACATGCTTGTATCATCCTCTCCATCTTGAAAGGAATTCGTCCTCAAATTTTCACCTTGAAAAACTAAAAGGGAGGGAAAACAAACACACAATCCTCATGATAAGAGGGTTAGCATTAGTACCATAAGTGAGGTAAACATGCCAAGGGGGTACACTCTTAGAATACAACCAACCATCCTTTGTGAGGAGTAAGAAAATCCAACCACTAACATCACAAAGGACACACCTAAAGCAAGCATAAATGAGTGAAGGATACAATCTGAAACTAACACAAGTGCCACTTGTTTTCAAGGGAAGACATACTTTCAAAATTTGACATCTATGGCTTAAGAAAGTCCCCTTAACAGCATAAATCCTATCACTTTCCACATCTCTATGAACATGATCACTATGAAGCATTCTACTATCAAGGTCTTCATAAAAAAAACTCAAAGGATCATATTCATTATCAAGATCTACATTGTAAGCATCTACACTAACTTGAAAGTTTTTAATCACACTCTTCTCATGTTAAAGTAGTGAGCTAACCTTAGGAGCACATGGTTCATTAAACACATCAAAAGAACTAACAAGGGAAAAAATATGAACATCTATATCAAGAGAACTCGAGACCACTTCACAAGGGATCACATGGCAATAATTTAAGCTCAATAAAAGGTAAGGTGTAGCATCATCACCTCGGTTTGTGCTAGAACAGTCCACTATTTTGAAGCTCTCGGCCCAGGGTGTCTTGAGGTCACTTTCATGTAAAACCCCTTGTTGATACTTCTTTGACAACTTATCATCTTGAATCTGCAAATAAGAAAGATAAAAGCTAGGAAAAATGCTAGCCTTTGAGTTAGGGAGTGACTAGGTACACTTGCTGGCAAGTCCCACAATTAAATTTACTTTTCCCCTTCCAATTTCACAATCCGAGATCTCCCCATCCTTTTTCTTTCTTTTTTGCTCATCCAACTTCTTGGTTTTCTCTTGGATTTCATTCACACAAGAGGGTGGAAGAGGGAGAAGTGTGAACTTTCGGCCACCATCCACAAAGGTGTACCTATTAGATCTTCCATCATGTA
Organism: Capsicum pubescens; assembly: GCA_030864215.1. NCBI lineage: Eukaryota > Viridiplantae > Streptophyta > Magnoliopsida > Solanales > Solanaceae > Capsicum > Capsicum pubescens. The sequence continues at coordinate 131,859,468 of CM061540.1, read as the reverse complement.
TAGTGTGCCTATCAAATTGCCAAGGCCTACCCAACAATAGGTGACATACTTGCATAGGGATTACATCACATAAAACTTTATCATAATAATTCCCTATCTTGAATCTGATCACACATTGTCTTTTGACCTTCAATTCACCACACTTGTTTAACCATTGAAGCTTGTATAGATTTGGGTGAGGGATAGTGGATAGTTTCAAGTGGTCAACCAAGGTGATGCTAGCAATATTCACATAACTCCCACTATCTATGATCATTGAACTCAAACTTTCTTTAACAAGGCACTTGGTATGAAAAAGGTTCTCTCTTTGATCATCCTAGAACTTACTAAACAAAGTTCTCCTAACAACATAACTAGGCACATCATATTCTCCTTCACAAGGCAACACATCTTCCTCACTTCCTTCTCCTTGAGTTTCAGGTTTTACGCACTTTCCATCTTGAGAGTTATCATCATTCACCTCGGTTTTCAACTCAACTTCTTCACCAAGATAGTACAACTTTCCCTCTTTTAGGATCACATTACGCCGGTTAGGACACTCACTTTCCTTATGACCCCAACCTTGACACTTGAAATATTGTAGACCCTTAGAGTGAAAAGTAGAAGTTGGTTTACCTTGAAGCTTTGGAGGATGATTTTGGGCAGCCTTGGTAATGGCTTGAGGAGGAGCCATAGATTCCGAGACCATGCCCTTTTCTTTGTACCAATTCGAGATGTAGGGAGACTTTGGCTTGTACCTTTCCTTATTATCTTTCTCAATTTCCATGGCAGCTTGGAAAACTTCAACCACGATTCCAAACTTGTGAAGAGTCAAATGGTAGGATATGTCCTTGTTCAACTCAACCTTGAAGAGGATAACATCATGTTGCACTTGTTCACCTCTATGGTCAAGTTTCAAGACAAGTTGCTGAAATTCATCATAATAGGCTATGCCACTCTTGCTTCCTTTCTTTAGATTGTAAATCTTGGCAAAAATCTCATTCCTATAATGCTCTGGTACATATCTTTCTCTCATACTCTCTTCAACATCTCCCAAGAAGGTGGTTGGCAATTAATCAACACATCATCAAATCTTTTGGTGTAATCCCACTAAGTGTTTGCATATCCTTCAAAGTGAGCAATATCATAACAACTTTTCTTTTCTTCGGAAAGGTCATTCATTTGAAAAAAAAATTCACAAGCGGATTCCCAAGCTAAGTACACTTCCGTATCACTCTCACCTTTTAAAATTGGAATGCCAATGTTGATTGAATTAATGCCAATGTCTTGGATTCTTGGATGTTCAATATGGCCTTGTCTTGCCTCATGCCCCCGGAATCTTCCATAATGGCCTCTTTGATCATGTCTTGCCCTCATTTCTTCTTCAAACTAATAGTTATCATTAAGAACATCATAACCTTCTTTCTCCCATCTACCATAATCCTAAATTTGGATGAGTGGGTTACGGATTTGAGGCCTTTGGGGAAGTGGGTTTGGTCTTTGATTATGTGGTACTTGAACTTGTGGTATTGGAGGTGGTGGATGGTAAGGTCTTTGGTCCACGGGATTTGGAATTTGGTAAATAGTATTTTGTGGAGGTATTTGGTTCGGGTTTGGTGGTGGATTTTGAGTTCAAAGTCCCTCTTGTTGGACTTGGTTCATTTGGTAATGTAGTGACCTTTGTAGGGTCCAGTTAGGAGAGGTTTGGGATTGGTTTAGTGGATGTCTTTGTGGAACTCTTGGAGAGTTAAGAGGATGCATGGTAGGTATTAGGAGTAGAAGGTCGTGAGTTCCTCCTACTTTCAACACAATCAAGCCTTCCACTAACAGTGGAAATTTCACCCTTCATAGTCACCATTTTACCCTTCATAGCATCCACCTTACTTCTCAAGGCATCATTATCATTCTTCATTTCCCTCCTCAAGGCATCATTATCACTCCTTATTTCTCGGGTAAAGGCCTCAAACCGAGCCATCAAGGCTCCAATAGCATCATTTCCCAAAGGTTGGGAAGTAGTATCTCTGGATTCAATGGCAAATGTACCTAAAAGTCAAGATGCAAGAGAACCAATAATAATAAAAGTAAAAGAGTTGATTTTTGAGAAAGTAGAGAGGGAGGTATAGTTGACGACTTGTCTGATAAGTCGTCAGCCTTGTGATAAGCTATCAAAGTTACCGTCAGCCTTAGACAGAGAATGAGATTCAGCTGGAAGAAGCGATGACAATTCTGATAAGTCATCAACTTTGTGATAAGTTATAAGATCATCATTAGCTATAGATAGTGTGAGGTAGTGGGAGAAGAAGTGTGACGACATTCCCTGATAAACTGTCATGTGTTTGATAAGCCGTCAGGAATACCGTCATCCTAAGGAAGAAATCATGAAAGTGGAAGAGGACCTGACGATAATTCTGATAAGTCGTCAGACTCCTCATAAGCCGTCAGAGTGTCATCGTCATCCTAAGGTAGAAATCATCAAACTTGGAGAAGAAGCTGGCGACATTTCTGATAAGTCGTTAGACTCCTGATGAGGCATCACACTTCATCGTCACCTCTGCGAGAAAAGATCTATAATCTGTGATTTGTTTCCATAATTAGGCTGAAATATTTAAGGCATAATTTAGGGTTCTTCTGTGCATCTTGAACTTCACATTTTTATCAAGTTTTCTATCTAGTTTTCTCTGCAACATTACAGTTTACTTTTGGAGAAATTATTGTTACCATTGTTTTGGGATTTTCTACTGTGATCAAATCTGAGAAATACTTGTTGCTATTCATCTTGCTGTAAGTTCATCTATCAAATTATGAATTCAACTTGTTGTCTTGCTTATTATATTATGAGTAGCTAAATTCCCTTAACCCGAGTTGTGGGATCTATGGGTTTGGGTTTGTAACGTAACTAAGTGTTCAAGATTCTAATGGTTGTAGAAACTTCTTGTTAATTCCATTATTTTATATTCTGACTATTGGTTTCAAACAATAGGCCTTTCTTACTAGTGATTTGCTTGAGATAAGAAATCAACCCTAGTAAGAAGCGAATTATCAACAGGGACTTGAAAGCATCAAACTTTCATTTAATAATTAATGTTGTAACAAGATTAATTAACTTGAGATAACATCCTGTTATTAAATATAAATTCCCTAAGTTCAAAAGAATTAGGTGGTTAAATTTATAAATAGGTTGAGAAACATTTAGACATAACTTTGACAAAGATAGTCTACTGTTCCTACCTACCACAAGAATCTTAAATCGTTACTAGCGTATGTCAAATACCAACACCCATAGTGAACATAAATCTGGTTTTCATTATCATATTGATTTCAAACACTGAATTGAGAAGTAATTATTTGCTACCTTTCCAAAAAAACCCATTCATAGGAAACAACTAACTATCAGTTGATTAACCCGCAGATAACTTAAATTCACACCATATTCCCTGTGGGATTCGACCCCAACCTAGTCGGGTTATATATTGAAAATGATCGCTTACATTTTCATAAGAGAGGTATAGTTTGAGCATTATCAAAAATGGCGTCGTTGTCGGGGAGTACGGTTGTAAATTAAAGTTTGTGTGTGCTAATTGACTGTTAGTCAAGTTTCCTAGTTTTACTTTTATTTATAGTTTTTATTTTCTGTAGGACTTTTGTGGTGTATGCCAACAACCGAATGTTCCGAAGAACCCTTATTACCATTTAACCAGGAACCGCAACTAATCAGCAGAATGGCTGACTAGCAGCAGGCTGATGGGGTAGCAGCCTTTGCTAGAGCTCAGGTGAATGTGTAGAATGACGGTCAATAAGTACGACATCCAAATATTGAGAATCAAGACTTGGAAGAAGAGGATTTCCTAAACCCTGGTAACCCAAGGCGTGCAGAGAAAATAGCTGCACCAGTACAGTGTAATGCTAACAGGAATCGTCCATTTCGAGGAAGGAAAGATCACCAGCCGGTCCAGTATGACTCAATGATGATGATGATGTAATTTATAGAGAAGGTGCAACGGGTTCAATTATTCCTCAACCGTTAGAACCTGGGTATAAATTCAACATTACGAGTACTATGATTCAACTCCTTCATCTGAAGGGGTTGTTTTGTGGCCTTCCTGGGGATGATCCGAACTTGCACCTGGTGAACTTTGTCACTATTTGTAAATCTTTTAATAACCCAGGAGTGGGTCAGAATGCTATCTGTTTGAGATTGTTTTCGTTGTCTCTGTGTGGGGATGCAACATTGGGTCTTAATGAGCTGACACCCGATTCTAGAACCAACTGGAGACAGTTGAAAGGAGCTTTCCTAGAAAGGTTCTTTCCACCTTCTAGGAGGGTACAGTTACAGGATGAGATCAGTAACTTTAGACATCTCCCAACTGAAGCCTTGCATGAAACCTGGGAGAGATTAAAAAGAAGTTGATGCAGTATCTGAACCACAACACGACAGACATACACTTGATGAAGACTTTGTACAGGGCTCTTAACTCTGTGACAAAACCGATTGTAGATAATGTTGCTGGTGGTTCGTTTGTTGATCTTACATTCCCAAAGGCTTCAGAATTGCTAGAGAGAATGACTAAATAGAGTCAGGCATGGCATACCAGAGACTCTGTGGTATCAAGCCCCACTGTTTCTGTTGTTATAACTGTGGAACAATGCAGAAGATATGAGGAGCATGATCAAGACATGGATCACCTAAAAACATAGATGGACCTTCTAACCAAGCATTTACTATCAGGTAAAACTGAGAAAGTGAAAGTTTAGGGATTGCAGGGCAAAGTGGAGTCCGACTCAGAATAAGAGGCGAACTATGTTAATAATCAGGGGGGTTTCTGAGGCAATAGCCAAGAAAATCAAGGTTGGACTTATTATGACAAGGCTGGATATAAGAACCAAGAGCAAGGAAATTGGAGGAGCAATAATGATAGGAGCGAGTTATTTGTCCCTCCTGGAAATCATGAGGCTACAACAACAAGTTTTGAAAAGATGTCCATGGAGTGCATGATGGATGAATTGTTAAAGAGAGCGGAGGCTACCAACTCAGGGGTGACTACCATGAACACCGATCTGTCCTCTATAAGGCAGTTGGTAAACTCATACTCCACTTCGATCAAATAGCTAGAACAACAAATGATCTAACTCTCCACAGCATTGAACCAGAGTAAGAGTGGAACGTTACCTAGTGATAAGGTTCAAAATCAGTGGAATGATGTCTCATGTATGGATATTACCTCTAGAAGTGGTAAGATATTACCTGGCCCTTTTGTGGGAAAAGGTGGAGTTGAAGATGTGGTTGAAGTAGATAGTGAGCTTGAAAAAGATAATCCAGTGGAGTCTAAGAAGCTGGATGGCATTGATATCCCTTTTAATCATTAGCTGGTTGATGAGTTGGAAAAAGGGAAAAAGAAGGAAAAGAAAGTAGTGGTGAAAACTCTCCCAAGACCACCACCTCCCTTTCCTCAAATATTGAAGAAGAAGGTTGACGACATAAAATTTAGTAAATTCATGGAAATCTAGAAGCAGTTAAAAATATATGTGCCTTTGGTGGAGGCACTCGAGCAAATGCCAGGGTATGCTAAATTTATGAAGGATCTGGTGACGAAGAAGAGAGAAGTAAGCTATGAACCGATGGATAATATCCACCATTGTTGTGAAATTTCTACATGATCCTTAGTGTAGAAGAAGGCCGGCCCTGGAGCATTCACTATTCCATATACAATCGGGTCTCTCAATTTTGCTAAGGCCCTATGTGATGTGGGGGCGAGCATAAATATGATGCCACTAGCCGTGTATAAAAATATGGGTTTGGGGAATCCTACCCCGACAAACATACGATTAGTGATATGGATAGGTCTATAAAGCGGCCAGTAGGAATTTTACATGATGTATTGGTAAAGGTGGCCGACTTTATACTTTCTGCTGATTTTGTAGTCCTAGACTGTGAGGTGGACTTTGAAGTACCCATTATTTTGGGTAGACCATTCCTTGCGACTGGGAGAGTTGTAGTGGACATAGAGCTGCATGAGATGAAGTTCAAGTTCAATGACAAAGAAGCAAGATTCGAAATGCACTCATCCATGACACAGCAAAAGGAGATGAGTGTCTTCTCAATCATGGATGTGTTTTATGAAGATGGGAAAGAGGTAGCAGCATGGTATCTTGACGAAGTCTGAGTAGTCAAGATAACCTAGTCGTGTCGCGACATTAAATCAGGCGCTATTGGGAGGCAACCCAAAATGTTTATGTTTAAACGCAAGTTGTTTTGATTTATTTAGATAGGAAGCATAATGAACTGAAGAGGTATGCTGTGGTCTAGGTAAAATTGATGTAGACAACCAAGTGACCCTGACAACAGATGTGATGAGCTATCAAAATTGTGATAAACCAGCAGATATGTCATCAGAAAATCCAAAAGAAGTCAACACTTTGTCTAAGGTTGACGATATCTACAACGACTTATCAGACATCTGATAAGCCGTCAGGTAATTTTGGGCCCAAGTACTGAAAATTTGACCCGGCCCATAGTCAAACCCTTTCACCTTCCCGCATATCTTCTTTCTTTTCTTTAAGTTTTATTTCCTTCCATATTTAGTTTATTTACTTACTCTTTTCAAAATTATTTCCCAAGGAAAACAAGAAAAATATCCTTCCTTGTGAGTGTGGGTTTAAAGTCAAGATCAAGAACTCTTTTTTCATCTGCTACTTCCTCTCACTCGCATAACAAAGTTGAAGTCACTTATCAGGTCTTATAATGGCACCCAAAGGAAAGAACCACAAATCTACAAAGAAAGTGACAAAGGGGAGTGTACCTCGGAGACTCTTCGATGAGAAATCCAATTATGTGGAGGAGGAGCCACTACTCAGGAAGAAAAGGAAAAAGAAAAGCCCGAAAAAGCCTTTGCCACCTCCACTAGTTGAGGTGGAGGAGAGTGAAGAAAGTGATACTGAAGTAACAACACCACCTGATAGTACAAATTTTGAGCAGACGACTTTTGAGAAGCCTGAGTCTGTGCATTCTGAGTCTGGGGAGCCTGAGACAGAGCATGCTAATTTTGAGCAACCTAAATATGAGGGACCATCATCTGAGACCTTTTTTGCTGAGCAACAGGATGATGAAGAATCTCCGATTCGGGGAAGTCTGGTTAAATACAAGAACCCCGGGGTCCGAGACAGTGTTATGTGGTAAATTCCCAAGGCACAGAAAATCTTCTATGATAGGCTTCTCAAAACTTAAAGAAGGACCACTATAAGGCCAATATTTGAAGAAAAGAAGATCATCACTACCGTGTTGAGCAGATATCTTGAAGTGGAGCAAAAATTATGAGACTACAACTTGGGATGGACAACGAAAGGAGAATCTCATTTTTCCCTACACTAGTTCAGGAGTTCTATGCGAACTATCAGGCTCGATTGGAGAACATGTACAGAGAAGGGGAGAAATCAACGGATCAGCCCTTGTTGGATAGAGTTCCAGTACGGGGTGTGATGGTAGATCTCTCAGAAACAACAATCAACAAATTTCTTCATGGCCCCGAATTCACTCCTCAGGCCACTTCACCTACATTCTATGCTCGATTGAAGCATCGTGCAAATCAATGGTCTTGGTCAGCCACCCTCATAGCTGAAGGAAAACCTGAATGGCTGACCAACCTGAATGAAAGGATTTTCAAGGCCTTCCTGACTCAATAGGCAAGGTTATGGTGGAGTGTAGTGCGCACCCATTTGATGTCTACTAAGGGAGATAACATCCTTGGAGATGATAGAGAAATATTAGTTGCAAATCTTATGGCTAAACTCTAATTGAACTTTGGAGCGATCATTGCTGACGAGATAAAAATTTGGGTCTCAAGACCCAACACGGCATATCCTTTCCCTTGTCTAAGTATGAGGTTGTGTAAGGCAGCCAATGTACCTGAGGTTGTAGGGATAGACAATGAACTGCTTGCCAAGAAGACCCACAACCCCATCCGATATGATGAAAATCAGCCAAGGCTGACAGGTTACATTGGAGCAGGGGTTGCAACAGATCCACCAGTTATAGATACCAGCTCAGCACCTAATATAGAGGTGCAGGATTCTAAAGCTGCACCACCGACAACCTCAGCACTAGCAGATTCAGTTCCTGGAAATAAAACAAATCCTTCAGCTGCTGCGTTTACCACAGAATTTGCCTTCAACCCGATGAATTTCAGGAGAGTGGCAAAACAAAACAAGAGGTGCGAGGCTCAGCTGTAACATTTTGCCAAGTAATTTGTCTCTGCGGTAGACAAGAGGATTAAGGTCGCACTTGAGACCTTCTGAGCTTTACCCGGTCGGATTGATGATTTAGAAAACAATTTTAATACACGGTTAAGAGAAAAGTCAGGCTCATACCTTGCATAATTTAGATCAGTCCTGGACAAGGTAAAGGCGGATGTTGGAGTATTACAGCAACACCAACTTATGGTGTTGGCAGATCCGGTTGTTGATGAGTCTGAGGGTGAAATCCCATTGCTTGATCTCATCGGGGAACCAATGAAGGAAAAAAAGAAAAAGGATGAGAAGAAAGGTAAGGGTAAGAGAGAAAGTCCTAATAGCGATGAAGAAAGAAAAATGGAGAAGAGGGAAAGAAAGAAGGCTGAAAAAAAGAGATAAAGAAGGCGATGATTGAGTCCCGAGATGACAATGAGAAATGGGAAGAGGCCCTATGAGCGATAGTCGTAGGTTCCTCAACTAGTAGGCCACCAGCAACTACTAGGCCAGATGTGTCAGAATGGAGGGAGGCTCTTGATGGAGATAAGAAAGCTGAGGATGCAACAACAGGGTCAGGGACTCATGATCCCCGTTCTTGATCTACTCCAGGTATACCCTAACCCTTTGTTCAGTTTTTCTTTGATTTTAAGTTGAGGGTGTAGGGTGAGTTGTTATTGTAACATTTTGTAGTTGACTAGGAGAAATACAAGTACCTGAGGCAGTTAACATGGTTTTTTTATTTTATGAACACCTCTCAAATGGTCTGATTATTTAACTATGTGATTTGCATCTAATTGTTACCACTGTGCATCTTGTTATGGTATTAGTTCTAGTGACTTGATAATCATTGCTAAACAATTGCATGAACTGGATAAGTAGTAACTTGTGATATACTTGTGTGCCATGTGCATGTGAGATCTTACTTAGTTCCCTTTGTATGTTGAATCTAGAACTTGCCTTGTTAGTCTTACCTAGGTTGAAGGATAGGGGTTAGGAAAGGATCATAGGCCATTTTGATATTAGCCCACTTTTAGCCTAAATGACCTTCTTTGTATGCATAATATCCCTTAATCCCTATTTTGAGCCTAAATAGTCTATTTTTTTATGATACCTATCACCGTCACATTTATATCATAATGAACCTGTTTTGGCCCCGGTCCTTCTTGGATAGTGTGCACCTTGAATTAGGAAAATGGCCTAAGTTGAGGGTATCTATCATAGGAGTGCATGATGTAAAATGAGTATGGAGAAAGGTAAAATAAAATAAAAGAATAAAAACATGGGTGCAGTGAAAAAGAACAAGAAAAGAAAAGTTGTGAAAAATAAGTGATTGTAGAAAAGACCGCACCCATTCTGAATATGTGTGATCAAGAAAAGAGAAGAATAGAAAAAGGTTAATAAGTGAAACCCCAGAAGCTAGTGTAGTTTCAAGGAGGCTTAGTAACTTTAAATATTATCGAGTATCATAGCATCCCCTAGCCTACATTACAAGCCAAGGAGAAGACCTATAGTGATCCTGGCTGACCTGTCTGAAAATCTTGGTAATAAAAATAAGGACAAGCCTATGGTATTTGTCATACATTGATTGGAACTTCATTCTGAGAGTGAGCATCTTTTGATTGACCCCTTGGTTACATATGTGATGTCTGATATAAGAGAAGTGGGACTTCTTTGTAGTGAGGGCACACTGGTTACGTTGCTAGTTGCTAACTTGTTTGGATAGTGTAATCTTAGTACATGCATAGTTATTGTTGCTGAATTGATGCCATATATTTATTCCTATGTGTTGCATTGTTGTTCTTCAATAATATGCACAGTTGTTGTTTTCTAAAATTAATTGACCTTGGAGATGGTGAAGATGTTTTGAGATAATATGGATGGTTGACTGCCAAATGTACTTTGTATCCTCTTGGTTGTGTTTTAGTTGCTTGAGGAAAAACAATTGTTTTAAGTTGAGGGTGTTTATGTGTGAGCAGATGCTAACACATTTAAGGCTTTTAACTGAGAATAATTGCAAAGTCTTAAGCAACTTTTGTCGTTTTTGATTGTTTTCTCTTTGATATTGCAGTAAAAGTCAAAATGCAAGAGAACCGGCAATAATGGAAGTAAAGGAGTTGAGTTCTGAGCAAGTAGAGAGGAAAGTATAGCTGACGACTAGTCTGATAAGTCGTCAGCCTTGTGATAAGCTATCAGAGATGCCGTAAGCCTTAGACAGAGAATGAGAATCAGCTGGAAGAAGCAACGACAATTCTGATAAGTCGTCAACTTTGTGATAAGTTATAAGAATCATCATCAGCTATAGACAGTGTGAGGTAGTGGGAGAAAAAGTGTGAAGACATTCCCTGATAAGCCGTCAGGTGTCTGATAAGCCGTCAGGAATGCCATCATTCTAAGGAAGAAATCATAAAAGTGGAAGAGGACCTGACGACAATTCTGATAAGTCTTCAGACTCCTTATAAGCCGTCAGAGTGTTATCATTAGCCTAAGGCAAAAATCATCAAACTTGGAGAAAAAATGATGACATTTTTGATAAGTCGTCAGACTCCTGATGAGGCATCACACTTCGTCGTCACCTGTGCGAGAAGAGATCTGTAATCTGTGATTTTTTTTCATAATTAGGCTAAGTATTTAAGGCATAATTTAAGATTTTTCTGAGCATCTTGAACTTCATGTTTTCATCAAGTTTTCTCTCTAGTTTTCTCTGCAACATTACAGTTTACTTTTGGAGAAATTATTGTTACCATCGTTTTAGGATTTTCTACTGTGATAAAATCTAAGAAATACTTATTGCTATTCATCTTGCTGTAAGTTCATCTATCAAATTATGAATTCAACTTGTTGTCTTGCTTATTATATTATGAGTAACTAAATTCCCTTAACCCGAGTTGTGGGATGGGTTTGGGTTTGTAATGTAACTAAGTGTTCAAGATTCTAACGGTGGTAGAAACTTCTTGTTAATTCCATTATTTTATATCCTGACTATTGGTTGCAAACAATAGGCCTTGCTTACTAGTTATTTGCATGAGATAAGAAATCAACCCTAGTAAGAAGCGAATTATCAACAGGGACTTGGAAGCATCAAACTTCCATTTAATAATTAATGTTGTAACAAGATTAATTAACTTGAGATAACATCCTGTTATGAAATAAAAATTCCCTAAGTTCAAAAGAATTAGGTGGTTAAATGTATAAATAGGTTGAGAAACATTTAGACATAACTTCGACAAGGATAGTCTGTTGTTCCTACCTACCACAAGAATCTTGAACCGTTACTAGCGTCTGTCAAATCTCAACACCCATAGTGAACATAACTCTGGTTTCACTTATCATATTGATTTCAAACATTAAATTGAGAAGTAATTATTTGCTACCTTTCAAAAAAAAACCATTCACAGGAAACTTCTAACTATCGGTTGATTAACCTGCAGATAACTTAAATTCACATAATATTCCCTGTGGGATTCGACCCCAACCTAGTTGGGTTATATATTGAAAATGATCGCTTACATTCTCGTAAGAGAGGTGTAGTTTGAGCGTTATCAATCACCATGCTCCCCAAACCACTACTATCCTAGAACAAGAAGAATCATCTAAGAAACTGAATTAGAAGACTCATCCATACCTCCCAAGGCAAGGTCCCAGAGATATGATACGACACTACAGGCACGAAGAACTTCATAATAACCACCTAAACCATAATAAAGAACCATCCCAACACAATCATATCAAAAAAGAGTCCTTAAGACTGGACACCAAAAGAAATGCAACCATATATACCATGAGTAATGTAATGTAAATGAAAACTCATATTTAGGGAATAGGGGGAATACCAAGCGCGGACATTAGGCATAAGTGCTATAAGAATGCACTCAATACTAGTAGGGTACTTTCTCAACCGAGATGGAAGAGTACCACTAGAATATGTGACCCAACCTTCCTTTGTAGTCCACCACTAAAAGAGAATTCTAGATTAACCACCAACCTCCATCCCACTACACCAACGAACATAATTCTCCGCTCTAATGGGTATCATCGAAGACATACACCAGGGACGCTTGGTTCTCCCATACCCAGAACCTTATTCATCCTAATGCTACCTAGAGCCCAACATAGACATGAAAAAACCATGAGACCAAATTGACTCCAAGGTTTCCAATTTAAATCAAAACCATTTAAAATCAAACCTTAACCACAAAGGCCTTTCAAAAATTATTTGAATCCCACCAAAACCAATTGATGTTCCTTTAATAATTTATGCAATGCAACGACTTAAGAATAGTCAAACCATATGACAAAAGTATATTCAATGGCAATTTCACAATTAGTTTTGAGGACATACAATTTTCAAGACTAGAACCAGGTAATTGGGGAATCCATAGTACCCCGAAATCTATTTAACATTCCCATACATCCCATATTGTTCATAAACATAAATAAAGCACGAATAATGCATCATAATCTATGGAAAATCAACTAAATGAGTAATTATGTCAAAGCCTTCAATTGTGCCAAAACCCAAATTCAAAACCATGAATTTAATAATCAATTTCATGCTAACAATAAAATACAAGTATAGGGACAAGGATACATGCAAGCTCTATAACCTAACCTGTTGAATGACTATATCCCCAGTTCCTCCATTCAACCAAAACGTTCAGCCTATATAGTACAACCCTCCCACTATTGTATTTCCCGAATCATCAAACTCATCCAACCTACCAAGTTTACCTCCACAACTCACACATTGCTATTTTTGACCTTATCATACCCCCTTTTATAAAAATCAAGCATGTTGATTCAAGCCTAGGATCTACCAACCACCATGTATTGCTAGCAAAGTACCTTATAGAATATAAATAAGCATGGTCCACCCCACAAGGAGGACACCCTAAATTCCTTAGTCACCACTGAAAACCTATCCATTTCTAGGGAAAACCATTTCCCTTATGCATGAAAGAATAAAACACAACATAGGGTAATATTAAGACTGACGAGACCTTTATCTAAGAGATCCCTTGATTTCTCCTTTAAATACTTTAACTCAACCTAAACCATTCTTTAAAGAAGGAATAGAAATTTGGAAAAATGTCCAGAACAAGACCAATCTAAACCAACCTCCCCATTAGACAGACACCATGAGGGTCATCAGAAAGGACCCCAAGAAGTTTATGAATCACCAAAACTGAATGCAAATAAAGACCTTTTGGGTTAGAATCTTTAACCCAAAACAACCGATAATAGAGACTCCCCTTTGGAGACCAATATTTGAGCTCTAAGATAGAATATAATCTTTTCCTTATTAGCTACGGGATAAAACCATCCTCCAACAATATAACCTTTACGGATCTGATGATCTAATGATAGCTAGCATATATGCAACCAATCCATTCCCCCAAATGACATCAAAATCTACCATATTTAAGTCACACAAATCTACCAAGACCCCTCTCACTTGCATACCAGTACATTCAATCGTACTGACGCATTTGCGCTATGGTATTTTATACCATAGGTTTAGAAGCACGAGCTCCTAAGCATCCTTAGTAGATCAAACCTTCAACAATCGAAATAACAGTGAGTTCTCTTAATTTGAGGATAGCATACTTATTTTATTACTTTATTATTTTCAGTAGTTCGGATTTAGTTGGGGACATATCCCATCAACTCCATGTTTTTCAGATAGTTTAGAGGCTTTCAGACTACAGTATGTTTCAGACAGTTTATTTTAGTTTTGGGTATTGTTATACCCCATTACAGAAATTGTTTTATATTCAGTATTAGTTAAGTTTTGAACCTTATGGACTTACATCTTATATTATGCATATTTATAGTATATTGTTCAGTGCTGTGTTACAGATATCAGTCATGGGTTAGCTTGTGGTCCTTCGGGGTCATGAGCACCGTGTAGCATTTCGGTACCAGATTCGGGGAGTTACAAACTTGGTATCGGAGCCTAAGGTTCAACAGTGTCCTAGGAAGTTTGAAAAGCCGCATCGAGTAGAGTCTTGTTCTTGGGTATGTTATGCACCACACTTATGGACAAAAGGCTATGAGATGTTTTAGGAACAGTTCCCTTCTTTCAGTATTCATGTCGTGCCATTGAGGATGAGCCCAAATTTAACTCCAAGTCTAATCCATTTTTTCTTTCATTTACAGAACATGCCTCCTAAAAAGGCTAGCAAAAGGAGAACTGATAATCAGTCAACACCTCAGTCCGTTTAGGCAGATCCAATGGACGAACATATTTCTCATGCAAAATTTAGGACTGCATTCACTACTCAAGTCAATCCAGTCATAGCTCAAAATAAACAGCAAGCTGTTATTTTGGCCAACCCAGTGGCCAATTCAGCTGCGGCCAGGATTCAAGACTTCATCCGAATGAATCCTCCCCTATTCTCAGGTTTTAAGTCTGAAGAGGATCCACAAGAGTTCCTCAATCAAGTTCAGAAAGTCATAGGTATCATGGGAGTGACTTCCATTGAGAGTGCAGAGTTAGCCTCCTATCAGCTACAAGATATAGCCCATACATGGTTTAAGTAGTGGAAGGTAGACAAGGGTACAGATGCAGGGCCCATAGAATAGGAAGAGTTTCCTACGACCTTCTTAGATAGATTCTTTCCCCTAAAGAGGAAAGAAGCCAAAGTGTTAGAGTTCATCAATATCAGACAAGGTAGCATGAGTGTGAAATAATACTCCCTCAAGTTCACCCAGTTAGCTAGGTATGCTCCCCATGTAGTAGCAGACAACAAATCTAGAATGAGTAAGTTTGTGTCTGGGGTATCAGGTAGAGTGGTTAAGGAGTACAGGACTGCGATGTTGATTAAGGAAATGGATATATCTAGACTTATGGTCCATGCTTAATAGATTGTAGAGTAGAAACTTAAGAAGGAAAGGGAGAATAAGAGAGCCAGAATAGGTAGTTATAGTTTTTCTCAACCAGGATGGTAGGGTGGTAACCGTTCTCAGCATAGTCAGAAGTTTTTAGCCCCAGTTCCATCTTCAGCTAGCGCACCAGTACCAAAGTTTAGAAATGACCGTAGGGATGGGGCACCAGGCTCTAAATCCCAGAATAATGCAAGCATTATTTGCACTAATCCTCTTTTTGAAGAGTGTGGTAAGTATTATAAGGGTGTGTGTAGAGCGGGCAGTAATGCATGTTTCAAATATGGCAAGTTAGGTCAAAAGGTTTGAGACTATCCTAATCCCGATCCACGAAGTAAGCACGGTCGTCCTTTAGCTCAGTCTGGTCACCCAAATTAGCATGGTGCAAATTCCAGTGCTATCAGTGGGCAATTCCCAAACCGACTCTATGCGCTTCAGTCCTGACAAGATCATGAAAGTTCTCTTGAGGTAGTCATTTCTATGTTGCATTTCTCTCATTTATATGTTTACATTTCTTCAGATTCATGAGCTTCTTTTTCTTTTATAACTCTTTACATACCAGTCAACTTTAAGGTCAGACCAGATGTTAACGGGACTTTTCTCAATCTCTACCCAGTGGGCTAGTCTATCATAGCCCGACAGGTATACAGGAACTATCTGGTTATGGTACCTCAGAAAGCCAGGACTTTAGGTTCTAGTAGTAATACCAGTATGGGTAGGGAATCAGTAAGGGAAAAAGATTCCTAACCCATTCTTATCCCAATGCAAAGTTTTGTACTTCAACCATTATGATACTTACGCATACATCACGTCACAATTCCATGAAACCAACTTATATTCACACTTTCCATAGAAATATGTGCGTTTTAAGTTCCTAGTATGAGGAATCCTTGTTCACTCAGTGTTACAAATCATGTCCCATGAACACAAAAATTCCAGACTCAGGTCATGAAGCTCATGACTCATGCACTCATATCATGTTTTACAGTATGTTCAGCCCACATAACTTATGATACACTCCTAATGATCAATTAAAAATTTAGACTACGTCACGTATATCCACAGTTTAGACCCCTCGGTAAATCCGTGGTGTTGATGTTCCACCCCTCAGCCCTCAGTTACAGCATCATTCAATAATCAGTATTCAGTAAAGGATTCAGATAGTCCTATAGAACCATGGCCTTCAGTTATCAGTTATTTAGCCATCAAAATTCAGTACTTCAGTACCAGTCTAACCCTCAGTTATCAGGAACCAATATTCAATCCCAGTTACAGTCTTAGTTATGCTTAATGTCTCAATTACCATCTTAGGTACAATCTCAGTCCCAGTCCTAGTCCAGTCAGATCATAAACTTAGTTCACTTTCAGGATTACCCGACCATAGCATATGGCCATTTGTTATTTAGTCATTGGTATTTCAGTACCTCAGTTTACAAAATATTTTCGAATCATGTTAGGCGCTTGGTCTTGCGTTCTTAAGGTAATACAGTTTTTCACTCATTCATGATCAGTTACATCACGTTACCCAGTCAGTCATTACCTTTTATGTATAATACTCTATAGTCTCAGTCCAGCCTTTCAGGCTAAGTACAGTTCAGCCTTACAGATCCAGTAGTCAGCTATCAGTTGTTCAGTTAGTATATTTATGCATTCGTACTCAGAACCCACTTAAATCTTTTCCGTAGTCCCAGTTGCAGTGCATAAGGTTTAGTCACTTTATCTTAGATAATGTTTCATAGGCTTTGTCTTCTAATAAAAGAATCCCAGCCATGTAGCGATCTCCTATTCTTATATCCTGCTTAGATCAGGCTAAGATTTGCTTTCTCTCTTTAGTCACTTGAACTCTATAAAAAGAGTGTCATAGGAACTCTCCAATCGAGTAGAAGTTTCCAGTATGAGTTAGTTAGACAACCAGTAATTCAGTTTAGCAGCCAGACGATAAGTTCAGATAGTGTGGTCTCCAATCTTTCCATCTAGTTGTACTATCTAGAGTCTCATGAATGTGATCATTGTAAGATGGACTAACCAGGTAGTTACGTATTCAGCCCAGTTCATGTATCATGTCTTAGTTTAAGATATTAGATATTCAGATAAAAGGTGCCTCATGCATCACCACAGTTTTCTTCATAGCTTAGCAAAGTCAGTCTAGTATATTTTAAAGGGACATAGTTCCCCAAGGGAGAGATACACTATAATTCACCAAACCTTCATGACATAAATATGTCGCTCTCTCTTTTCGTAACGAATCCAGTTTGGGGTAAGGGGTACTCATGAGTTGACCCTCAAACTCTGATCTCAGCCATAAGCCACATATTCAAGATACTCAGTTCAGATCACGATATCCAGCTCATGTATCATGTTCCAGACTTAGTTATGTTCACGTGTTTCTGCTCATACATATCTAGTAATTAATTTTAGGCTAATTAGTATTTTAAGTTTAAGTAAACAATATTCCTTGAACTTATCCAGTTTCATGCTCAGATTTCCATGATAAACTTGGTATCAATTACCATTGCATATTCAGTCATTCATTCATGTGTGATATCAGTCATGTATTCATACATTAGATATGCATGTTCAGTATAATATATTCAGCTTATCAGTCATGCCAGTCATGAAATCATGCATCAGATATGCATGCTCAGAAGAAATCTCAGCAAATCAGTGATGTCAGTCATGTACTCATGTTTCAGTTGTTTATGTTCAGATTGTACTTTAGCTTATCATTTCCCCCCTCTCAATCAGTTTTATTCAAGGAAGAATGTACCCAAGGGGGAGATATTGTAATACCCCACAAAATCCTTAGCTTAATTCATTCCTTTTATGTTTGTTAAGGAGGGGTCCCATACTTAGAAGGTTCTAGTTAAGTTTCCAGACTTTGTTTATTTTAACCTTCGAAAGTTCACAATTTCATTTTGTGACTTTAATGTCCTTTAATGGTCTTTATTCTTTCTAATTCATGACCAGGAAGGTCAATAGGTGTTCCTGGATAGATTTTGGATTTTTTGGAACTCATTTAGACCACGTTCGAAATCCCAAAACAGTGGACCAATGCAATTTTGGCGCGCTGTGTCGCCAATCGCGTTGGTTGATATTATTGAAGGTTGACAGGGTCAAAGTACCGAGGCTTGATGTGATGATGGCACGACGCGTCGACTATCACATTGATGCCATGACGCACCGCATCGCAAATAGCGTCGATGCTCAGTTTTCAGTTGATAAATGTCCACATCTTTGAGGGGAAAAAGGATCGATTTTCCACCCCTATATAAATCTAAAATACGGGATTATGCCCCATTTCAACTATAATGTAGCCACTTCTCTCAAAATCCTCTCAAGAACAAGTTAGGGTTTTCAATTAGGGATCCAAATTCAAGGAAAATCCACCATCAATCTTCGTAGAATCAAGAACTAAGGCATGTCAAGTATTAAACATTCATGGATTCCTTTCATCCATGAAGACCAAGAATCCAATTTTAAATTATAAATTATGATATTTATGTTGTGGATTGATTATGATCATATTGATGTTGTGTATCAATCCCAAGTTGGAATCTTTAATGTGTTTTCATGACTCTATGTTGGTATGTGGCTTGAAAACCTATCAATTGAGTTGTTTTGTGGAATTATGATGTATTAATTTGATGATTATGCCTATGACGTAAGTTATGCATCCTAGGTGTTTGATAAAATGCCTAAAAGAACAAGAATCATGCCTTATGACTCAATAGAACCTAAATGATGAATCTATGTTTCACCATTATGTTCAAAATGACTTCCATGTTAAATCTATGCCTTGTAGTTGTTTGGTGGAATGCTCATGAGACTAGAATTGTGAAACTATGAATGTGATTGAATGTGTTCCTATCCATGTACAAGATTATGAATGTCAAATACTTCATGAAAATTTCTAATGATTATACTATGAATTGTTGACTATAGTTATGTGTCAAGAAGTGTCATGTCTTGTCAGTTGCATGCTATAGAGTCCTGGGGTTATTTAATACCCAACAATTTAGCTGTATGCCTAGAGCCAGTGTCAGTTTTCATGATACTCACAGTCATGCCCTGATCAGTAGAACTTAGTCAGTCATGTGACTTAGGAAAATTCAGTAAATTCAGTATCTGTCAAGTAATCTCAGTGATCTCAGTAATCACAGTAACCTCTGTAATCTCAGTTAGTTATTAGATCTCAGTAGTATTCATTTCAGACCTTAGTTACTCAGTCAGCTAGCAAAACTCAGTAGCATTATATCAGTTGACAGAATTCAGTAGTATTCTATCATTCAACGGAACACAGTGAACTCAATTCAGTTAGTAAAAACTGTACCATCAGTAACAGCTCAGTCATGCCTAGTGTTAACTAGGAAAACTAGTTCAGTGTATATTCAGTTGGGAGTAGGATTCAGCACCTATTGAACCCAGGGATGAGGACTCACCTATTATCCAGTAGAGGGTGTGATCCTTAGTAGCAATCCCTGCGTTCCAGAACTACGTAGCCAGCGTAGGTTGAGATGTACCCCTATGAGTTTAGGGACTATACATCTCCTTTGAGTTTTCATTATAGGAGGGGTTGACGAAAGAGCTCCCTATTAGAGAGGCTTACCCACAACTTGTCTTTACCTATGGCACGGTACTGACACCCTTCCAGTTGGAGTTACTGGTTGGACCCTACCAATTCAGATTTGGGGCATGTCGGTTAGATGATTAGCTCCCATAGTCTCAATTTCCGATTCAGTTTTAGTAATAGAACTCAGTTTAGTTCTACGAATATCAGGACTGTTAGATACAGTCACTCTGCTTAACACGAAACTCAGCTAGTTCCTTCAGAATTAGGACTGTCAGGTACGATAATCTAGTTCAGTCTAGAACTCAGATAGTTCTTCAAATTCAGGACTGTCAGATATAGTAACCCATTCCAGTAAAGAAATCAGATAGTTTTTGAGTATAAGTATACTCAGTTATCAGTTATCAATAATATAGTACCAGTAACCTCAGATATCGGTTACCTGTAAACTCCGTAATTCATATCATTAATAGACTCAATTATTCAGTATACCAGTATTAATAAACTTAGATGTTAGTACATCAGTATTCAGTATTGTCACGACCCTAGTCCTAGTTTATGTATTCATGCATGTATTTCTCACGTGCTCATGTTCAAGTCATCAGTCAGTTATTACTGTTAATGCATATGAACCCTTGCATTCAACTTACCTCACTTGCATACCAGCACATTCAATTGTACTGATGCATTTGCGCTATAGTGTTTTATTCCATAGGTTTAGAAGTACGAGTTACCGAGCATGCTTAGTATTTCAGACGTTCAGCAGCCGGACTAACAGTGAGTCCTCATCATTCGAGGATAGCATGATTATTTTATTACTTTATTATTTTTAGTAGTTCGGAGTTAGTTGGGGACATGTCCCATCAACTCCATATTTTTTAGATAGTTTTGAGGCTTTCAGACTACAACATGTTTCAGAAAGTTTATTTTAGTTTTGGGTATTATTATACCCCATTACAAATATTGTCTTATATTGAGTATTAGTTCAATTTTGAACCTTATGTCCTTACAGCTTATATTCTGTATATTTATAGTATATTATTCAATGCTCAGTTACAGATATCAGTCATGGGTTAGCTTGTGGTCCTTTGGGGTCATGAGCACCGTGTAGCATTCTGGGTACCAAATTTGGGGTATTACAGTATCTCCTATAAAAGTAGTCATGAGATTTAGAAAGAAGGGAAACCTCAGTCCTTATTATGTTGATCCATATAGATTTAGAGAAGGATTGGGAATATTTTTAATGAATAAGATTTGCCTACAAGTTTATCTTTTATTTATTTTGTCTTCCTTGTGTCTATGCTAAAAAAGTGCGTGGGTGAACTTTCTTTGATAGTGCCTGTTGAGGATGTGGGGTGTTACAGATTCATTGTCTTATGAGGAAGTCCCGATTGAGATTTTGGATAGGCAAGTTCATAGATCAAGGACAAATAATGTAGCTTTAGTGAAGGTTCTTTGGTTAAACCAAAAGGTGGAAAAAACTACATGAGAAGCTGAGGAAGATATGAAGGCCAAGTACCCGTTCTTGTTCCTCGTGTTGGACAAAAGTGCTTGAGGTATGAATTTCATTTCCTTTTGAATTTGTCATTTGGTTTGGATATATTGTTGTTGTTATCCTTCTAAATATAGCCTAACTCATTATTCAAGGACGAATAATACTAGGGGGATAATATGAGAGAACGTAATATTTCAACGATTTTATTTTTGACCCTCCCATATGTGTAATGTCAAATTTTGACTTAAATTATGTTTATGAATGTTAAAAGGGTGTTTTGGGAAAGTTTTGGAATTTTTGAAAGGGGTTTGGGGCTATTTTAAAACTCTGAGGTAGTGTGCCTCCAAGATATTGGTGTGCCACGGAGGTGAACCTCCGCGATAAGGGCGTGGAACAGAGGTTAACCTCCGCGATAAGGCCGTGCCACGCCACTATATTAAATTCATCTATTTTTTTTAATTGGGGTGAGGGGCTTTTGTTTTTTTTTACCCTTTGTACGACCTTTAAACGTAAAATAACCCCATTACTTTCAATTTTCAAAGATCAAATCATTTTCTTTCTCAAACTCAAAACCTAAGAACATTGAAGGATTGTATAGTGAATTCATCATTCAGGCTCCAAACATTGAATTGTCTTCAATTGCTTGTGTATTTCAGGCATTTATCTCATCCCCTTACTTTATTTTTAAATTGTGGAATTTACTTACTCATTATCCATATGGTTTAAATTTATGGGTTTGAAATTGGGTTGAGGGGTTTTGATTGGTATCACTTGAGTTCCTATTCCCATGTTTTAAATTGATGATTTATGCTTTAAATTTATGTTTTTTTGGACTGGATGAGTGTATTATTATGGGAATTGGAATGGTGAACATAGGTTCCCCAAATTTATAACTTTTTGGCTTGATAATGATATTAACCCCAACCCACTTTATAAATTTAATTTTTGAACAGGGAGAATTGCACAATTCAGCTTATTTATGAATCCATTGCATTGCATTAATAGATAATTGGTTAAAACAAATTTGAAAGGCTCGTGGTGGCCATGGTTTGGATTTTAAAATGGACTTTGTTAGTCAAACAGATACATGGATTAGTTTGGCATGGTTATATGAACTTGCAATAATAATTGGTATGACGATACCAAGTGGTAAATGCCTTAATATAAGACTCCTGGGTTAATGATTGGGTTTATGTGCAAATTATTTTAGTTTGGGCTTAAATAGGACTGTGTAACTCACTGTGAAGGTGTAGTCCCAGGGGAACTAACACTGGAAACCATGTTTTCCGGCGTGGGGGTCTATATGACCATGTGCTTGGTTTACACATAATATTTTTTAGATGGCTAGAGCCTTAGTGTCTTTAGACCTTCTTTCGAATTCCTCGATTTGTGCGGCTAACAAGATTGGGGACTTTACAGTAGGGGGAGATGAACCCATATATCCCATGGGTGCCTTTACTACGGAGATAGCTACACAGTTCAGGTTAATGGTTTAAACTCTCATATTCATGACCCTTGTTCCTATCTCGGTATCCCATATATGTATATATGATTGTTGTTGATATAGTTTTGACTGGTTTTTAACATTGGCATCTATTTTATCACTTTACCTGAGTTACATGCCATTTTTTATCCCACTAACTAACCCAGGATGGTGCATCATTTCATGATGTAGGGTTTAAGGGATTTTCTGTTACTCATGTGAAGCGTTAGGTGGTTCAGTACATTCGTTGAGTATCTTTGAAGTGGTAAGCCTCCATCTTTTAGAAGGCCCAGTTATTTCATCTATTTCCTTATGTCATAATATTTTCTTGTATTTTCTTTTGGTCATAGTTGGGGGCATGTTCGGACTTAGTAGGTACTTCTAGTTTTAGAGGTTTTTATTGACAAGTGTGGGTTAGATTATTGGTTTGAATCTTAGAACATTAATTTGACCTATTTATATTTACTACTATCTTGATTGGCTTCTACTTTATTATTATTGTGCTCTTGAAGTTAGGCGAAGGGGTTGGTCTTCGGTCCATGGTGGGCTTGAGATACACATCACAACTAGGCCCTGGTTTGAACCGTGACAGGGAAGGATCTAGAAGACATCACTATAATGGTGATTGAAAATGGTGCATCAACATTTCAATCATTATTTCCTATTGTGGAAAAATTAGATGATGAAAAGGTAACCTTTTTTGACATTCAAAAGAATCTTAAAAATTACTCTCAAAAGAGTGAAAGGAACTAGTTAGTGTTTTGATTGATGCATATTATGGGCTAATCGAAGAGAAGGAATCCTTAACAAAGATTCTTGCTGATGCTAAAATTGGAAAATCCACCTAATCCTATAAGATATTTGAACTTGAAGAAGAGGTTCTCTTCATCTCTAATGAAAATAAAATTCTAAGTAATAGCAAAAAAATTATTCCCACAATGTTCCTAAGGAAATAAAGAAGGATGTCAGCTACAGTTTGAACTTGAAGCCAAACTAAACCAGTCTAAATAGGATTTTACTCCTTCTTGAGAGAAATAGGGAATTGGAGAGGGACCTGGTCAAGATCGAGGCTATTCTTGAAATGTCTCTACGTTAGACAGCCTCCTCAAAAGTTTTAGTCCATCCAACCAACACATGAGGTATAACTCTGGAGAAGTCCTTGGTTATCAAAAGTTTTATGCACCCCACAACTCTTATAACAAGTATGTCAAACACTGAGAAATGGTTGTGCACTCATTATGGTAGAAGTGGCCATCACAAGAATGTGTGTCTTGTCAAAGTCTCTGCTAATGAAAAGCTACAAAAATATACTGACTTAATGGGAATTAAAGGTAACCTAATAACCAAGTTAAAAGAACATGGTTTCCAATCTGGCCAGAATAAATCTTGTTCTTCCTTTATCTCTTCTTTTTAAATTCAACTTGAAATGAGTTCCTAGATCTAACAAGTTATCCATCATGTAGGAAGGAATAAGAGAAGGAAACCAAAATGGAAAATGGTTACTGTCCTCTTAAGGCTCATAAAAAAAGAATAAAGAAATTTGCTCTAACTAAAGGGTTCTCAATGGGGAAGTGTCTTCTTTAGAAGTGAAAATAAAAGTTCTTCATGTATTCATGATCAGATAAACGGAGCTAAAAAAATAGAGGCGAAGGTATATGAAGATGTAGAGACCATGGAAAACTCGCAAATTACTAATGCTTTTCATACCCAAAAAACTAAACTTTCAAAAGTCAGCACCTAAAGAAGAGAAAATAGAGGGACCTGGTCCCAGATGAGAGAAACAAGGCACGTCACCTGTTAGAACCTCAAATAAAGATTTTATGGCGATTAGGTTAATGGTCAGAAATAAATTAGATGAGCGCAATGATACTACAAAGAATAAGACATGACTTGGTGTCATGGATGGCTGTATGAAGTGGAATCCTAAGAAAGTACCTGAAGGAAGAAATGTATATCAAGAAACCCTTTGTATATGGAAGACAATTTTGATTTTATTTTATGTGCAACTATGTGGGGTATTTCGTATATTGAGAGAGCACGTGAGTAATGACTCATTTTCTTAGATCTTGTAAGATCTCATGGAGCACTGATGTGAGATCAAAATTATATATATTTAGTCATTATATGCCTTACATTTAATTTTTTTATTTATATTTTTAAGCATTGATTTTATGAATAATGCTTAATATTATATTTTTATTTATAGGATTAAATTGGTGTGAAGATTAAGAAGTTTGGAGCAAAAACGAAATATAAAACAAGAAGTTATATAAGGAAATCAAGTACGAATCTTAATAGATTGAATTGAATATAATAATATTATTTTCTTTATAGAGTAAGTGAAATTTATAATCGTAATTATAGCGGTAGTCACTGCCATGCAGCAGCCATGTTTTCATAAGTAAGAAAGTTAGGCAGCTGGCATTGTTCAACGGAATCCAGTCCAATTTGGACTGAGTTTTTACTTCCTAGTCTATTTTGAACTAAGTTATTTTATTTTGAGGTTTTTCTTACACCTATAAACATTTCACGAAAATTGCTTTTATGTAAGTTTTGACAACTTTTAATAATTATTAATATATTAAAACTTTAGAGAAGTAACTTGTAAATTTTTAATTTAGAGAAAGCTTGGAGCCGCTGTGGAGGCCAAAGAAAAATTAGTTTATTCTTTTCTTCTCCATCTTTATTATTTTTTTCTTTGAGAATTCAAGATTCCAAATTTGCTACTCAGTTCATAAGTTCATACTTATAATTTTGCCTATGATTTTTAATTGTTATTTTCAAGTCATGAGTAGCTAAATCCCACATTTAGGGTTGTGGAAACCATGATAAACTAACAAAACGGATTATGTTCGAAGACATTATAAATCAGTGTTCTTGCATGTATTGATATTTTCTTTGATTTGATTGCTTTCTCGATAGTGGCCAATGTTAGGAACTCACCTATGTTCTAGACTTGCTTGAGAGAGAGAGAGGTAGAGATTAAAAAATAAAATAACAATAGTAATTTGAAGCTACCAACTTCATCTAATTAAATTGGTCCGTAACCGAGATAGCTAATCTAAGATCACAAAATAAGGGTTAGTAATGCGTTGCTCTGATTCTGAGAGGAGATGAGCGAAACTCACCCAAACTAAGATTGAGAGACAGTTATGTGATACACATCTAGTTAGATTTTGCATGCAACACATAGAAATAGATTTCTAGCATGAACAACCAATGTAGTTATAAAGTCAGGAAGAACATAGTCCTAGTTCATCATTCTAATTGATTCTCTTAATACGAAATGATATTTGTTTTCTTCTTTCTTACATTACTATCAGGAAGAATAGGATAACATGCAATGGTTTCTAAATATCAGGTTCGCCTTCCATGTTTGAAAGTTTATATACTATAGTTAGGTTAGACCTTATTCTTTCAAAACAAAATGAAAAATGGAATGAAAAACCAAACCTCCTAGTAAAGCAATCGAATAGTAGGGCTAAATTACATAGATGTTCATTTCAAGTACATAAATTTATTGGATTAAATTCATATTAAACTTGGATCAAATCAATGTTTGTTTGGGTTGAATAATTTACTTGGACTTAATGAATAATTAAGTTTATTTTAATAAATTCAAGTATGAGAGTCAAGGTGACTTGACATCCTAGTCAAATTCAAGACCAACAAGATAATGTCATATGCTAAAATGATGTCGCAATGACAGTCAAATGCAAGAGTCAGTCAAAAGCTGTCAAGTATTTAAAATGATATATTTTGGCGAATCACAAATAATCTTATCACATAGCATTTGTGATAAGCTTGATGACTTAATTACGTGAAATAATTAGAATAAAGCAAGTGAGATCATTTTCACTTGAACTTTCTACCACCTACAACTATAAAATGAGGGTACATAATTTTCTGTGGGCATTTAGTAAGCATTGTAGAAAGCATCAACATCGACAACATAGTTCTTCAAAGTATTGATTAGTGAAGTTCTATATGGATATCATCAATTCAGAACAACGAAGTGGTGTCCGACATTCTTGGAGATCAGAATTTTTTAGGAGGTTCAAATCATCCAACAATTCAAGAAATATGCTACTAGAGGCACTTGAAACACAAAGAAGTTTAGGAGAGAAGAATCAAGAAAATATCATAATGTTACTCCACAAGATTCCTCAGTAAAATTATTTTCTTTTATTATGTTTTTATGCAGTTATTTTTAGTATTTTCGATAATTTGTTGCGAACTAATTTTGACATGCCCTGTTTGGCCAAATCTTCTTTCATATCTTCTCTTACAAATTAAATCTGCGAATCTGGATCTATAAAACACCAACTATAGAAAGCTCTATTTTTGTAGATACTTAGTCCTGTCTTTGAGTTTCATTAGCCTTAAAGAAGGGGACATATTTGTACACATAGATATTTTATGGGACTCTACAAGACGATCTCAATCCTATTAGGGTTTTTGAGCCTATTATACTCTAAACCCTAGCTCACACATAAAGGTTAACATATTTCATTAAAGAAAGTTCCATTAATTGATGACATATTCAAAAAGAGATCATGATGTGACCAGACTCTTCTTGACAATCAATTACTTTAAGAAGGTCCACAAAGTCATCCTCATAAGGAGATAAAAAAATCTCAAGAAGGTCTTAATCGTCCTTAGTCAATCATCCTAGTCGAGAAATACATTTCTTTAATCCTCGAATCACGAAAATAATCACAAAGAAGAATCAAGAAAATAAATAGAATTATACCTAAATTAATCATAAATAATATTATGTTTCTTTAAATTCTTTTGGTATTGCAACATATCTTTCATATTTGAGAAACACATGTTACAAGCTGCCACATAGCTATCATCTTCTTCTTTTTTTACCAAAGTCACCTAACTATATTTCTAATATAAAAGTTAGACCACTGAAAATTGAATTATCTTCGCATGGGTTTTTTCATCCTTTTTAATATTAATTTAATAAATACTAACTAATTTTAAGAACTTGATTTGTTGATCCAATCCAAACTTCATATGTAAAAACTAAAATATTAAAGAAACAAAATTAATCCCTCCCACAAATATATTATTTTCTCTTTGGGACTATCAAACATATATGGTAGAAGATATTAATTATTGAATCATTCAATACCTTTAAATAACATTCCATATCAAATTGCAACTACCGAAAACTCAATAGAAATGACACCTATCATACCCTCTCATGATAGGTAAGTCAAAAACCGCCAAATTACATAACTGAACAAGTTGTGAAGTAAATAAATGAGGATAATGATAAATATCAAATCTCAATATCAAAATACATAACAAAACCATCCAAAAATCTAGAGGTCACTAAGTATAAGCCTCTAACAGAAATATGAATACAACTGAAAGTCTGAAATACTCAAAATACAAGAGAGACGATATAAAAAGAAAACATAAATGAATATTTGAGAAGACATAAGTCAGCCAATAACTACCTCAAATCTGATAGATGGGATCCAAGCATGAAGGACAATCAACATCTCTGAGCTAAGAACTCAAAACCTACACATAAGAATACAAAAGAAATAAGTGTGAGGACATAAAGCACGTGTACCCAGCTGCATCGTCAACCGATCTAAATTTATAGTGATAGCGAGAACCACCTAAACTCTCAACTATTCAGTATAATCTACACGAACCTACAAATAAAAAAGCCACACATAGGCTAATAGATAAAAACAATCACTATGATATTTTTATATATATATATGTATATGTATATATGTGTGTGTGTGTGTATGTGTGTGTATAATAGTATAGGTAGCGTCTCAAGAATTACGATCAAAATTATGCATCTACTCACCTATTCACACTTTCAAATTCAATATTTGGTCCACATCAAGAAAATCAACTATCAAGTATAATTAAATAACCAGTTATCATGTATATATGTACATATATACATACACACACACATATATATACAGACATACAGACATACAGACATATATATACACATACATATATATACACATACACACACTTATATATATATACATATGTATATATACATATACATATACATACAAATATATGTGTGTGTGTTTGTGTTTGTGTGTACAATAGTATAGGTTGCTCTTATGAATTGCAATAAAAATGATGCGTCTAATCACCTATTCACACCTGCAGATCCACTATTAGTCCTAAATTAAGGAATTAAACTATCAAATAGGATAATTTAACTAGTTACCATAACTCTTAACAAGTACACACATATTCATTAACAACACTTTACACGTGCCAAATAAGGAGAAAGTATGAATGAATGAAATGCATATGTTGTATACACACCCACTGCTTTATATAACTAGCTCAGACACATAGGAGACTCGTAAGGTCCATGTATTGGGAGGATATGCTACTCCGTTCCCAGTATAATATTAGATAGGTTATCAACTATAATATGTATATTCATATAAATAATAGCCAGACTTTCAACATTGATCTATGTATATATTGTTGAGTTATGATTTTAACAATAGCTTGGGTTTTTATGTAGGATAGCAAAAAAGTATCAGAAAAGGAAAACTCATTGAAGGATAAAGAAACAACTAGAGTATTAAAGAATGTCAAGTACCAAGGAGCAAGGTGCTTGACTCAATAAAGTAGTAATTTCCAAGAATAAAGATATAAATTCCAAGAAAGTTTCTTGAAGATTATGACATCAAATAAAGAATTAGGACATAACTTTTGAAAATACAAGGAGCAATCATTAACAAACATATTCAAGTTCAAGACTCATTTTAAAGATATCAAGGAGGAAAACATTGAAGTCCAAAGTCTGCCACAAAAGTTAAGGTGTGACCTTTCCTTGTTCTAGGAAAGGGAATTCTCTTTTACCTTTTTCAATGATCAAAATCTCTTGAGTTGTCATCTCTTCAAGTCCTTCATAGTTAGCTTTGACTATTATATAAAGAAGCCATTGGAGAACCAAAACAATATACAAACGGTCATAGATGTTGACACCAAATTTTGGCTCTCTGTGCTTAAATTAAAGTCTTCAGGCTTCCTAATCGTTAAAGAGTACAAAATACAATTTTCACATCTTTTTTACAATTCTTAACAAATTATTGATAATCATCCTTACTTTAGGATTTTATCAATTTGTTGTCATACTTTTACTTTCCATAATTTATTAACAATTCTCCTTATATAAGGATTTTTATCCATTCATTATCGTTGTTAATATTTTCACGATCGTCTGCACACGTACACGACACGACATCATATTTTTACAATATTTTAAAATTAATTACATTTTTCAATATTTTCAATATTATTTACCTTTTTCTATAGTTACATATCAATACCTATATTTTGCCCATTTTTTACAACCCACAAACGTTGAGTCGGACTAGCTATTTTAATACACAATATAATAATTCAGTGTCTTCTCACATATGACAAGACTACACAATAATGTCTTATCACATCTGACAAAGACCACCCAATGATGTTTTTTAACATCTGACAATGACCACTTAATGACACTATTCTTTGGACAATAACTTTGCCTGTTGGTCAAAAGGATGAAAAATTCTTTGGTCCATAACTTAAGGACCAAAGGGTGTTCTTTAATAAAAAATGAGGACACCCTTTTATCCTTTGGATAATAAGGAGTGTCAAATTTCATTATAAATAGGTGGGGGTGGAGGACAAATACACAAAAAAAGTCTTATTCATCTTTATCCTTTCTCTCAAAAATTCACATTTTTCACTGCCCAGACATATCTTTTTCTTTCCCCTCTCTATCAAAAGCACACAATGCACACACACACACATATTTATTCCTCTCTATCTCAAAAACACATACAAAACAAACACACACACTAACACACACATATACACACATACATCAGATCTTTCTCCTCCCTTTTTCTCTTTTTTTTTGCCACTGCTCCACCATACCCCCACCACCTGAGCTTCGGTAATTTCACACTATAGCACGACCTTGATTCCCCTCTCCCTCTTTTTTTGGTCCTTTCCGCCGTCGAATTTGGCCATCGGACGAACAATGAGCAACGATAGAGCTTCACTGCCGCCGCATCACCCATTTTTCCCTCTTTCCCTGTTCACTTTATTTGTTGGCTCACCGAAGTTGATGGAAAATGAGTTCCAACTGCCATATCACCAATCTACCTCTCTCTCTTTCCCCCTTACCACTGGCATACCTCGCCAAAGTTAATTGCCGGCATGACAACTTTACTCTTTTACAACCACTACTCCATCCACCAACTTGCCGCCCTCTTTTTCTTTTCCCTTTTCCTTTTCCACTGCTTTTTCGCCGGATGTGATGACCGACGAAGTATCCGACAAACAACTCCAAATCGGAGTACAACCAAGCATATCCTTTTCCCCTCTGTTTTTTCTCTTTTATATCGTTGTAGTTCATATTTATTTTGAAGATTTTCTTTATTTATTTTTCATGATTATGGTTGTTGTTGATTATTTTTCCAACCTTATATTTTGTTGTGGTTTCTATTTTTGAACTAATTTCGTGCATATTTCTTAGTTTTCCGGTGACTTATTTATTGCTTTGCATCTATTTGCTCGTTCCTTCATTTTATGCTATGCTACTATTATATTTGTTTGAAATCACCGCTGATATTATTTTTTTCCATTAACTTCATACTGGTTACTATTTGTTTTATTTATTAGTCATCATATCCAATAGATAGAATTTTGTTTTTTTGTTACAATATCACCATTATCATTTAAACTAATTTGTTAATTTTGTTAGTGTACTTTTATTTAATTGACAAAAAATAAATAAAATGGACGATAACAATATCTTTCTGTCGGATTTTCGAGGCCACCTTGTAGTAAAAGATGGATTTTTATTTCTCCAATTTACTTATTTATATAAAAATAAATACATGGCAATGAAGAAACTACCGTCGGTTTTTGAGGCCTCGACAAATAAAAAGATGGACTTTACGTATAAAAATACGTAACAAAAGTAAATAACTTCGGGCAATGATGAAATCTTTATCATAGCAAGACAACACAAAGGATTTTATGATTCGTTGTCACGCCCTGATTTCTCAAGTCGTGATGGCGCCTACCTTATCCCCCATGTAGGAAAGGCAAACCATAGGCCAGAATAATAGGTAAATGACTTATAGGCAGAAATAAAAAAAGATCACTTATAATGATAACAATAGTAATAACAAGTAACAAACAATAAGTAAACATGTCTCATATACTAACACGAGGGTAGAAAAAGGACCAAATACGCAAAAGAATTCCTCCCAAGACCTGGTAAGGTCGGTACTAGAGCCACTACTAAAATATACCCAGAGTACTAGGCAGAATCCAAAATATACCCAATATACACAAGCAGTCTCGAGTATAAAAGGCTAAACTAGAGTAGATAGAGGAGGATCAACCTCGGATGAGAGTAAGCTCACCCTGCTCTGAATCAGTACTGGAAGGTAGAAATCACGTCAATGTCAGCTGCTACTACTCAGATCTACATCAGTAAAAAGATGCAGAAGTATAGTATGAGTACCAAAGAAATGGGTACTCAGTAGGCATCATCGGCCGACTGAGCTCAATATTACAGAAAAGATATCACTACAATGCAAGGATGTAATCTAAGTCAACAGTAAAAAGGGACAGAAAGGTAAACAACTACCATGCTACGCCAATGAGATAAAGGAATAAATATAAATGATATGAAAAATAAATAAAGCACTAATTATAGACAAATCAAACATAATCTAACTGCCCCCCATAAGCTCGCTAGGCACACAAACATAACCTAACTGGGCCCCCATAAGCCTGCTAGGCACATTGAAGAAGACAATTAACCCAGCCGTTCCTGTATAAACTGGTGGGACATATAAGTAGAAATTAAAAAAATAAACGTAAATAATCTGTAACCGAGCCAATCCCAAGAAATCATGATAGTCATCCAAATGTGCACCGTACTTGAACCGGCACCAATGGGTACTTAAAATCCATACCATACCATAACAATGTCAACGTGGTACCAAAATTCACAATTTATGACAGAAATAAAGTATATACTGAACCTAAATAGAAGCTAAAATACGTCTAAATAACCATCCGCCAATCTTAATTAAAAAGGGAGAAATTCAAGGTTTTGCAATTTCATTTCACATCCTAAAGTAATAGACGCTATATTATATTAAAAGATAATATACCAAAATTTACTATAACGGGGACCTATTCTGGATAAATAAGGTATATTATATATATCAAATGGTACAATACTACAAGTACTTATCTAGAATTAGCATAATAGTTTACAGTTTTAGTAAATAAGCTCAATCTAAAGGTAGGGTACTACCTGGACGGCAAAGCTAAAATGTCTTTTTGCGAAGCCTCTGAATAATGCTATTAGAACCCGAGCTTAGATAAACGAATGTGAATAATTACTTTTCTTTCCTAAACTTTTCTTCAATAAATGATTATGAACATATATGTATATGGGTGAGGGCCACGCTTACAACATTATTTAAGTCTAATGTATAATATATCAACCAAAGAAAATCATTAACACGAATAAGTATATAAAAAGTAAAGCTTAAGGACATACCTGAGGGCTCAAACAGGTAGGGATACTAGGCGCGCATATCACGCCTGGGACGGAGTCTAGGTAGGCCGGTTGAAACCATATCAGGAAACTCGCAAACCACAGTATGGAGTCAAGCGATGAACTCTTAGCAAGAACATCCCAAACATCCCAAACATATGCAAGATATGACTCACAGCCTCTCAGTATCTGTCTTCTAATCTAATTTAAGAAAATAATTCCCATCGATATACGACTAACAAAACCCTGCGACAATCAGGGTACGCTAGACAAGGGTAAAGTAACGGTCATAACAGAACAATCGAAGATCACATGATAGGAGATAACTAATTCATGCCTTGAATCATATTGAAATCCACCATATCTAGGAAAATGAGATCAACCTGAGTACCAAGTTCCCAAACGATCACCAAACATGATCTATAAACCTGACCTATTACTAAAAAAAAAATTACCCATGTTGATAGCAATATGCAATGGAACAAATAAAGACTCTGAACATAAACCCAACTGTGATGTAAACTAAGTAGAAACATATGAAAATGTAGAATCGAGATCAAGCAAAGCAGAAAATGGCTGATGACATACGATAATCTTACCTGTGATCAACAAAGAATTCAAAGCCTCAGCCTCAGATCTACCTGATATAGCATACAAATGACCCTGTCTACTACTAGACTGGGTGCCTATCCAACCACCTCTAGATCCCTGAGGACCATCACCATGACTTTGCGTATCACCCCTACCTAACAACGGAACTGACCTGATCAATTGTGAAATAAAAAATGAAGGCCCAATCATCCTATGCTGAGGACACTAACGGGTGAAGTGATCAACAAACCCTCAGTAATAACATTCCCCGAGCACCCTAATCTATCTCAAAGGTCTGGCGGATCCAAAATGATCACCCAACTCGACGATCCTAATGGAACACCCTTCTACAGATGAATACTGCTCTAACCACTATAGAACCTCTATAATTGGGATGACCCTTGACCTATGAGTCGACCTTGAACCCTAACCAAAACTCTAGCAGTGGACCCAGGGTCCCGATCCCCATCTCCCACTCCTCGCATCCTAAGCATCTACGTAAAGAGTAAACCAATAAAAATTACAACCAACTCAGATACAACGCACAAAAATGGATCAAGAAAATAAGATTCTTTCTTAAAAATGCTCCGTAGTCTACCAAAGATAGGATACAAATGTTCTGTACCGATTCGCGGGACTCTACTAAACATTGGCTCTAGTACCTACAGTACCGGTGAAACCTAGGCTCTGATACCAAGCTGTCATGACCCAATTTCTCAAGTCATGATGGCGCCTATGTTATTCCCCCAGTAGGTAAGCCAAACCATAGCTCGAAATAATATGTGACGAGCTAATAGGTAGAAATCAGAAAAAATCACTTATAATGATAGCAATAATAATAACAAGTAACAAGCAGAAATTAAACATGTCTCATATACTAACACGAGGGAAGGAAAAGGACCAAATACACAAATAAATTCCTCCCAAGACCTGGTAAGGTCGGTACTAGAGCAAATACTAAAATTTAGCTAGAGTACTA
Organism: Capsicum pubescens; assembly: GCA_030864215.1. NCBI lineage: Eukaryota > Viridiplantae > Streptophyta > Magnoliopsida > Solanales > Solanaceae > Capsicum > Capsicum pubescens. Next base: position 131,824,672 of record CM061540.1, on the reverse strand, counting down.
GAAAAAATCCAAAATATACCCAATATACACTAATAATTTCGCGTACAAAAGACTAAACTAGAGTAGATAGAGGAGGATCAGCCACGAATGACAGTAAGATCACCCTGCTCTGAATCAGTACTGGAAGATAGAAATCATATTAATGTCGGCTTCTACTGCTCAGATCTTCATCAGGGAAAAGATGCAGAAGTGTAGTATGAGTACCAAACAAAAGGGTACTCAATAGGCATCACCAACCGACTTAGCTCAATATAGAAAAAATATAACTATAATTCAAGGATGTAATCTAAGTCAACAGTAAAAAGGGACAGAAAGGTAAACAACTGCCAAGCTACGCCTATCAGATAAAGGAATAAATACGAGCGCTACAAAAAAATAAATAAAGCAGTAATTACAGACAAATCAAACATAATCTAAATGGGCCCCCATAAGCCCGCTAGACACATAAACATAACCTAACTGGGCCTCTATAAGCCAACTAGTCACACTAAAGAATATAATTAATCCAACCGTACCCCTATAAGCCAGTGGGATACATAAGTAGCAATTAAATAAAATAAACATAAATAATATTTAACTAAGCCAATCCCAAGAAATCATGATAGTCATCCAGATGTGCACCGAACTTGAACCAACACCAATGGGTGGTAACGAGAGGCCAGATACCAGACTCGAACCGATAGTGATAGATAATAACAAGAGGGCACATGCCGAATTAGAACCGGACATAGTGGGTAATAATGATAGACCACATGTATAATATACAACATAACTCATAATTAGATACCGGACTCGAATCAAAACTCAGCGAAACCATAACTATAATCAAATGCCAGACTCAAACCGGAACTCAAAGGACCCACAACCATAATCAGATGCCGGACTCGAACCGAAACTTAAAGGAACCACAACCATAATCAGATGCCGGACTCGAATCGGAACTCATAGTAACTATACCCAACTGTAATATTAAAATCCATACCATACCATAACAATGTCAACGTGGTATCAAAATTCACAATTTATGACAGAAATAAAGTATATACTGAACCTAAATAGAAGCTAAAATACGTCTAAATAACCATCCACCAATTTTAATTAAAAAGGAATAAATTCAAGGTTTTGCAATTTAATTTCACGTCCTAAAGTAATAGACACTATATTATATTAAAAGATAATATACCAAAATTTACTAGAACGGGGTCCTAACCTAGATAAATAAGGCATATTATATATATCAAATGGTACGCAACTACAAGTACTTATCTAGAACTGGAATAATAGTTTACAATTTCAGTAAATAAGCTCAATCTAAAGGTAGTGTAAGCCTAGCCTACCTGGACGCCAAACCTGAAATGTCTTTCTATGATGCTTCCGAATGATGCTATTAGAACCCGAGCTTGGATAAATGAATGCGGATAATTACTTTTCTTTCCTAAAATTTTCTTCAATAAATAATTATGAAGATATATATATGGGTGAGTTCCATGCTAGCAATATTATTTAAGTCTAATGTATAATGTATCAACCAAAGAAAACCATTAACACGAATAAGTATATAAATATATATATATATATACATTGTATGAATACATTCTGCCACACAAGGTTACATATGCCATTTATCAACTTAATTGACATCTTTAATCATCTATGTGTATTTGAAATAATTATAAGCATGCATGATTCTACCACCTAAGGGTACACATGATACCTAGCTTAATCAAATGATATACTAAGTTTTAAAGCAACTCCTCCACTTCTACGGGGAAGTGGAGTTGGAAATTTCCCATACAATCTTATCCTATTATGTATATATTTAGGTATTACATAGGTTCGTGATAAGATAAATATAATATTTTGAATATATCATAATTAATAGAAAATGTCAATTCAAATTAAATATTCCACAATACATTAGATATTACTAAAATTAATCAAACGAAATGCCTGAAAACCAAACTATCAGTCCCAACAAGTCATAAATAACTTTGGGCAGTTATAGAAAAGCTCTGCATATCGAAAGTGTGTTAAAATACCGAAAAAATGACCGCGAGGGTCATTACAGTATCTTGGCAAGGCGATTTAGGTTGGCCAATTAATCAAGCAACCACTTTGTAGCCATGACATTTCTAAAACTTAGTCCACACCCATGTTGTAGTAAAAATCTATATTTATTTATATATCTACATATATGTATGTGTACACTCGATTTTAATTTACTTCAATGACTATTTGTACATTCTAAATATTTTCTATCAAGTATTTATACATATCCTCGGTAACACATGCCAGGATATATGGAAGGAAGTTTTAAGCTTTGTATTTGTAATTTTATTTCTTGTAATTTTACATAAAGATGAAAGTAAAGTGAAAACTTTTCTTTTGGGGTATTGGGCGGAATTATTTTTACTATACAATATTCCTCACGAATTTAGGCAAAACCTAGGCTGCAATATTTACACAAACAAATAAAGTTAATTAATTAATTCACACATTTACTTCATAAATATTGTGTAGTTTTTCTTTTCAAGTAAAATATTTATTCTCTCTCTATAATTATTTGTAAACATGCTTTTCCTGTTTATAATATGTAAAAGATACTTTCTTTTCACATGTCACAAAAGTACTTTTCTTTTCTCATAGAATTTGTACATTTTTAAACATACCTTTTACATATTTTCATAACAATAAGTTTGTTTACATACAAAATACACATGCACCTTTACATTATTTTAAATATATATAACTCATCCCTCATTGATAAATTTAGTCTAGTCGAGAACCACATTTGTAGATTCTGATGGATGCCTAACCCCTTCTTTTCAGAATAATTTGAACCTTTACCTAGAATCAAAAATTAGTTTTCACAGACTACAACATTAGTCACACATGTTAATAAATAAATACGTTTTCTTATTTTTCTTAAAAATTCGGTGGTGACTCTGTACAAAATTTTACTTCTTTTAGAGTTCATAAGTCATGTTTTGTTTAACCTTGGTAAAAACAGGTCATGACAGAATGACGACTCTACTAGGGAGAAAGGATGGAGGTTCTGACCATGATAGACTCATTTTTTCAATTGAGGGAGGTATTTTACCTTTTGACATATGCTAATTATTAAATTATTAAAGTTCTCTGATTCTTCATTAGTTATGCCCATAAATTCTTTACATTATTTGTACAAGTTAGTTTTGTTGTTTTATCAAATTATTTAATTCATTACTTGTTTAATACACTATATCTGTACATTGTAAAAACTGCTACACATTATTATTTTATCATTTAATAATAATCACAATTTCATTGAGTCTTTGGCTGTACAGTTCACACACTATGGTTCACGTGGGGGTGTCTTACACTCCCCCAAACCATCTTTGAATTTCATATTTCAGAGTTGGTGCATTTATGTTAGTGCACCTTTTCGAAATTATTCAGTCCTACTATCAACAATTTAGGAAAATTCCTATTCTAGAAATAGAATATTCTGTATACAAACTTATAAAAAGTTTGAACTATGTTTTTGACCTGATTCTTGTCCTGACAAGATACATAGGCAACCCTGTATTAGGGTTTGGTCTCTTTAATGTTTCAAAAGAATTCCTTCGACATTCAAACCGGGGTAATTTTTTTTGCAATAGTTGAAAGACGCTCTCCCAAGGTCTTCAAAGAGCGCAAATAAATAAATCCTCAAATTCAAATCTTTGTAACATTAGTGCCTTGCCGGCCTACCTCCGAATTCTTACCCAATTTTTGGTTCGAGAACACCTACTTTTTTCTTTCGAACGTCACAAATCATTAAATTTTTGACGTATCGATCTTCACTTTCAAAAGTAAGGGTTCAACACTCTTTTCAGTCACAACAATACCGCCAACTACGGTGAAATAAGACCATAACGTCATCAATGTGTGACCTTCCCAATCGTATCGACATATTGAAGTACTTTTAAAACCCTCCTCGTGCTTGACATCCATCCTCTCGATCGTCTGATCGAAATAATTTTAATGCTACATGCAATTTTTTCCTGATCATCTTTCACATTATTTTCAAGGATGACCACCACTCTTGTACATTCATACATTCTACATACAAATTTATAAATTTGCCTAAACTATGCAGACTTGATTCTTGTTTCAGAAGATACATAAGCAACCCTCATTCGGGTTGGATCCCATATTTTTTCTAACTATATAAGAATTTAGAATTTTGACTTGGTTGGTACCAACATAATTAGGAATGTGAATTAGTAAAAACAAAGCGGTATGATGGATAGGACCGATTTCATGAAAAATTATAAATTCTTTTGGTATCTTTAAGTCAAACTTGAGTGACACTTGAAAAATTCTCTTGCATACATCTAAGACAAGAACGTAGATAACCTTATCATTTAAAGTCCATTGTGCGGTGAGATTTAGGTTAGTTCATTACATTGCATTGTTTATATAGAACTTGGCCTATATACCTGGTGAGGCAAAATTTTGAGTTATACTTGGTTTGGGAAAGGATTGTAGGCCTTACTTAACTCAATTGTACCTTTCATAGTCCACAAAATAACATCAATCCCTATCATTTCCCTTTTTGAACCTAAAACCTTGTCACGCCTCAAATCCTATAGGGGCGGACTGACACCCGTAACCGAAGAGGCCCGGGAGAACCAGCTCATAACCTTATACTTCCAATGCATACCTCTATGAAAACCCAAAATTCGGACAACATCATGTCGCATATAAAAGGAAATAATCACCTGTATAAGCTCGAACACACATATATATGTATATACAATACTTGGCCGTTGGAGCCATCACGTCTACTAACAAAACACCACCTTGACTGTACATTAGGTCTACAAAGCCTCTAAACAATACACAGAGTTTAACTAGGTCGGGACACACCCCGCCATATAACTAACTTCTATACAATACCAAAAGTGACTGGATATGACACGGAAATCCCCGAAGCAAATTGGAGCTCACCAAAAACAGCTGGATATCCTGGCTCCTACTTGTGCGGTATATGAGCTGAGGTAACTCTACCTGCAGCATGAAATGCAGGTCCCCCGTGGGGGACATTAGTACGAAATATGTACTGAGTATGTAAAGCTGTAGATAATCACATATGATATAGGAGTTCAATAGAAATCAGAAACAAGTGAATAAATCGTAATAGGAGTGGACCACACTTACTAGAACTTGTGACAACCTGTACATTGTATTTATTCAATCACTTTACCTTTGTTCTTATCATCTTTGTAATCATTATTGTACTGTACTGTGACCATTAGGCTGCCTCCAGTACATATCAACTGGGATCGACCCATGATAGGCTTATGCCCCTGGGATACCACCCATAAACACATAAATAGGGATCGACCCATGATAGGCTTATGCCCCTGGGATACCACCTGATAAGAGAGAACTTCCATCACTTAGTTCAATTAATCTTTGAGATTGTTATTTCGGTTGCCACCGCATTTTTGATACTTTGAAACAATGATACATCAATAAGAGACATATAAATAGACCATCAATGCAATAACAATGAAGTAAGAACTCATTGGCACATCAATGAAGTGTTTTGGAGTCATCAATACCATAACAATGAAGTAGGAACTTATTGGTATATCAATGAAACGTTTTGGAGTCATTAATAGCACATGGATCTTGTTTGAGTAACCGGATACCTTCTGACATACATTAGTGCAATAAACATGTAAGATTTGGAAAACAAGTAAGTATTGGAATGTCTTGACATCTTATAGGGTGGAAATAAGTTCATTGGTAACGTAGGACATCATACAAAACCATTATGGATCACATGTTATTGAATAACTTTGAAAACTTTCTTAATAGAACAATTGTTCACTTTTATGCCAAAGATATGGTATAGAGTATGCTTTACATACCTGACTGTCAACCTTCAATACTAGTCCCAAGTGGACTTCTCGTCTTTTCGGATTACTTATCTACAATGAACATATATAGCAATCTAGTATTAGCGACCAAACGTCACAATTCAATTATTTGAATTCACCAAACTAGTGGTTAAGTAGTAAGCCTTAATTATACCATAAATGGTGTCACTTTAACCCTCTTATACTCCAATTACATTCACATGCCATGCATATTCATACAACATCCTCCAATATCAAGTTTGGATTCATTTATCCTTCCAACCAATCCATTAAACCAAATTGAGCCATAGACATAAATAATCATCAATTCAATAGTATATCACCATATCCACCTTCCATAACTCAATTACCATATCCACCTTCCACAATTCAATACAACCAAACCATGCAAAATAGTCCATAACCCTATTTTCATCACCTTTCAATAACAACCAATACATATAATCCTCTATCACACATATACATATGGAAGAGAACAAAGGCAAACAATATTCATACCTTAGAATTCACCTCTTGATTATGCAATCCTGTTTGCACAAATAATAGGTGTCGTTCGAAGCTCTCGAGATGACAAACACAGCTATTGGATTACTTTGGAATTTCTACGGTTGAATAAAAAGTAATTTAAAGGTCAAATTTGGCTAGGGTTTGTTCTTTCTCAATGATTGATGATGAAAATGAGTTTTTGAACTCATATACATGTATATATACACATATTCCCGTCCATAATGTAATAGGGAATGACCAAAATGCCTTTAAAATTTAAATAATGTCAAATCTGTCCTTTGGTGGACTGTTTTGGTAAGCTAAAGTAGATCGACCATAACTCTTTGATCCAATATCGGATTTGGGTGAAATTGGTATCGTTAGAAAGATAACTCAAAGGGATTTCATTTCATATAATGCAGGCCACCCAGTTCTTCCTGTACAAGGAGTTATGGTCGTTTGAAGTTGACCCTAAAAATCTATTTTGATAGGCTAAAGTAAAACGAGTATAACTCCTTACTCAGACGTTGGATTTGGATGAAACCAATTGTATTGGAAATAAGACTCAAAGATATTTCTTTTCATAGGTCGCATCTCTCCCAGATCATTATATTAAGGGAGTTATGATCATTCGAAGTTGACCCAAAAATTTGGCTAGCCTCAGTAGTTTGTGTGCAGAAAATTTTCCTGCACATTTACTATTCCCAAATATCCCAGCCACTGTTTTATAGTTTCGAACGTGCTCGATTATATCCGAAACCTATCCGTTTTTGAAAATCTTTATATCGTTGGAAAGCTTATTCAATAACCTTCGCTTGGAAACATCGACGGGCAAATTACGGTATAAATAAAATAAAAAAATTAATTCCATATAAATAAGACCAATACACGCACTTCAATACGCCAATACATGTACTTGAATATGGGGTGTTACAAAACTTTTCTTTGGATAACCACATCTGAGCCTGCTTACATGCACTATCCCTCTTGGCCTACCTCCTTGAGCGCACTACATACGTGTCAGCTGCGAATGAAGATTCAAGATCAAAGCTGCCAAAGGCAAAGAAAATATAGCCCTAGAAGAACAAAAATAAAAATAGGACTTCAAAGAAAAAGAAGGAAAAACCCCCACAAAGAAAAAAAGAGAGAACTCCAACAAAGGTGGAGAACCATAAAAAAATAAAAATATTTTTATTGAAAAGAAGGGAAAAAACTCCAAGGCAAGTTTCAAAAGAAGTCAAAGTAAATACAAAACAAGGGGCAAATAAGCACGACAAAGAAGATCAAGCATCAAAGCATAACAAATATTAAAAGCATGGATACAGTGCAATGCCCATCGAGGAATTAGTCATTTTTATCTAAAATATCATCCTACTGCTTGAAACATAAGGATAGGTAAGTTCAAAATCTTTATTTAAAGCAAGATGAACAAATCTTATCGATACTTAGGTATTTCTAAGGTACCGCTTAAAAATTTAGGAGTTACCCTGAAGTCGATCTCAGTTAGCTAGGGAAAGAGATGTAGAATTCTTATACACACTACTAATTGTTGGTACCAACTACAGTCAAGACACAATTACATCTTTCTCACCTTTCATCATTCCTTTTAGAGAAAATACAAAACAATTTTTGTATTTTACCTTTCCATATTTCTCACGAAGAAAATACAAAAGAATTTTCTACATTTACACTTTTCACCTTTCTTACAAAGAAAATACGAAACAATTTTCTACATTTTCACCTTTCAAAATTTCTTACAAAGAAAATAAAAAATAATTTCCTGCATTTTCACCTTTCAACATTTCTTACAAAGAAAACAAAAAACAGTCTTCTGAATTTTCACTTTTTCACATTTCATACAAAGAAAATACATAATAATTTTCTGAATTTTTCACTTTTCACCATTTTTTGCAAAGAAAATACAAAATAATTTTCTTTCTTTCTCATGACATCCACCTTCAAATGCATGCATTATGCTTTTCATTCAAGGCACCCACATCCAGCAACTGACTTTTCTTTTCAAGCTCTCGCATTCAAACACAAATATTTTTCTTTTCTATTAGGTGTTCTCCTTCTAATTTTGGTATCCTACACTTTCATAGCCCGACAGTCAAGAGGCTATTACCTTTTAGATAGCTCCGCTAGTTGAGAGCTCTTATATTTTCATAGCCTTGCCAGCTGAGAGGCTATCACCTTTCAAGGAGCTCCTCCAGTTGAGAGCTTTTATTTTTCCATAGCCTCAACAGTTGAGAGGATATCACCTTTCAAGTAGCTCTGCCAATCGAGAGCTCTTATATTTCCATAGCCCCGCTAGTTGAGAGGCTATTACCTTTCAGATGCTCCACCAGTCGAGAGCTCTATTATTTAAATAGCCCCGAAGTTGAGAGGCTATTACCTTTTATTTTCTCCGCTCGTTGAGAGCTCTTACATTTCCATAGCCCCACCAGTCAAGAGGCTATTACCTTTCAAGTAGCTTCATCGGTGAAAGCTCTTACATTTTCATAGCCCCGCCAATCAAGAGGATATTACCTTTATAATAGCTCCTCCATATGAGAACCCTTACATTTCCATCGCCCCATCAATCGTGAGGATGTTACCTTTCAATTGATCTGCCAGTCGAGAGCTTCTTAATTTTATAGCCCATCCAGTCGTGAAGATATTAAATTTCAATTGCTCCGCCAGTTGAGAGCTTCTTTATTTCAATAGCCCCTCCCGTCGAGAGGATATTACCTTTCAATAGATCCATCAGTCGAGAGTTTCTTTATTTCAGAACCCTTCTAGTTGAGAGGCTATTACCTTTCAATTGTTCCACCATTCGAGTGCTCCTTTATTCAAAAGCCCCGCCAATCGAGAGGATATTACCTTTCACTTGCTCTACCAGTTGAGAGCTCCTTTATTTCAAAAGCCCCGCCAATTGAGAGGCTATTACCTTTTAATTGCTCCACCAGTCGAGAGCTCTTTTATTTCAAAAGCCCCACCAGCCGAGAGGCTATTACCTTTCAATTGCTCTGCCATTCTAGAGCTCCATTAATTCAAAAGGTCAGCCAGTCGAGAGGCTATTACTGTTAATTGATCTTCCAACTGAGAGCTTTTTAATTTTTATAGCTCCGCTAGTCAAGAGGTTATTACCTTTCAATAGATTTTCCAATCAAGAGCTCTTTAATTTCAACAACCACATTAGTTAAGAGGCTATTACCTTCCAGTTTTTCCACAAATCGAAAGGCTATTAGAAATCAATCACTAGTTGATGAGTTGAGTCTTCGTAGACAATTGAGGATGACCATTGACATCAGTCTCCGTAGACAATTGGAGCTATCATGCACTGAGTTCTACGGAGACAACCGGAGGACCTTATCGTAGTTAACATCCATATCCATAGATAATTGGAGCTGTCATCAAGTTTTCATAGTCAATCAAAGACATCTTCGTCACACAGTCTCCGTAGAAAATAAAAAATGACTATCAACATTAGTCTTTATAGAAAATTAGAGATGTCATCAAGTCTTTGTAGACAATCGAAAACACCATTCAACATTAGTCTTTGTAGACAATCAAATACAACAATCATCATCACTTTTCATACACAATTGGAGATGTCATGCTTCAAGTCTTCATACAATATCAAAGACATTATCATTCAACTTCACTCTCCGTAGCCAAGCGGAGATGACAATAAACAATAGTCTCTATAGATAATTGGAGATGTCACCCATAATGTCCCCATAAACAATTAGAGATGTCATTCATCCTCAAGTACCTGTAGACAATCAGAGACATCATTCATCCTCAAGTCTCCGCAGACAATTGGAGACATCATGCATCTTTTCAACAAAAAATACATTGCAAAGCAACAAGAAATTTTTTCAAATTTCATTCGAAATGCCAAATGCTAGTCATAAATTATAAACTAGGGCAAATTTTGAGAACTGCCTCAATTTTTTTTTATTTTCTCATTCCAAACTACATTGACCCTATTCTTGCGACACTCGAGAAATGTATGAAGTTCTATGTAGAGTTTGGTCATCACAATACCATAATCATTCTTTTTCCCAAGTAAGTACACAATCTTGCAACTCCAGCTTCTCACAGCTCGATACTAGGCAATTTCTAAATAAACTTTGAGAATATGTGAACACATTCATTCCCAAATAGTCCTTCTCTAAACAAACATTCTACGTGATCATGTACCCTTAATAACGGGACAAGAGGAAATTTTCCTATTCTTTTGAACTTCACCCAACCTGATCCTCATGCAACTCGAGATATGTAGGCAACTCTAAATTAGAGTTCGATCGAATTTTCATCCAAAAAATAATTATTTATTGAGCAAAATAGACTACAGGTCAATGTTATCATTTGAAGACTTCTACATCATCCTCAAACAAAAAAGGAAAACTGTTGACATCCAATTTTGACTCTCCGTGCTTAAATTAACGTCTCCAGCCTTCCTGATCATTAAAGAGCATAAAATATAATTATCTCAAATTTTTTACAATTCTTAACCAATTATTGATAGTCATCCTTACTTTAGGATTTTATCAATTTGTTGTCATATTTTTACGTTTCATAATTTATTAATAATTCTCCTTATTTTAGGATTTTTACCCTTTCATTATTATTTTTAACATTTTTAAAATCATTTGCACATGTACACGAAATGACATCACATTTTTACAATATTTTCAAATTAATTACATTTTTTCAATATTTTCAATATTCTTTACATTTTTCTATAGTTACATATCAATACCTACATTTTACATATTTTTTACAGCCCACAAACATTGAGTCGAATCAATTATTTTAGTACACAGTATAATAATTCAGTGTCTTGTTACATCCGACAAGACTATACAATAATGACATATAACATCTGGCAATGAACATACAATGCTATTTATTCACATCGAATAAAGACTACTCAATGACACTATCCTTTGGATGATAACTTTTCTTGTTTGTCAAAAGGATGAAAAATCCTTTGGTCAATAACTTAAGGACCAAAGGGTGTCCTATAATATAAACGAGGACACCCTTTTATCCTTTGGATAATAAGAAGTATCTAATGTTATAATAAATAGGTGGGGGTGGAAGAAAAATACACAAAAAAATCTTATTCATCTTTTTCCTTTCTCTCAAAAACACACATTTTTCACTACCCACAGATATCTTTTTCTTCTTTCCCGTCTCTATAAAAAAACACACAATACATAAACACATTTTTATTCCCCCCTCTCTCTCTCTAAAAAAACACATACAAAATTAACACACATACTAACACATACATAACACATGCATAGACAAACATATATCAGATCTTTCTTATTTTTTCGCCACTACTCTACCGTACCACCACCACCAGAGCTTCGATGGGTTTCACACAATAGAACTATCATTTCTTCCCCTCTCTTTTTTTCTCCAGTCCTTGCCACCATCAGATTTGTCCACCGAACGAATGACGAGCAACGATAGAGCTTCACTGCCGCCGCATCACCCCTTTTTCCCTTTTTTCCCATTCACTTTCTTCGTTGGCTCACCGGAGTTGATGGCCAGTGAGTTCTTGATGCTACAACACTGATCTTACTTTATCTCTTTGCCTTTTACCATTTCTATGCCTCGCCAGATTTAATCACCGATGGGAGAGCTTCGCTCTTTTGCAGCCACTACTCCACCCACCAACCCGCCACCCCTTTTCCTTTCCCCTTCCCCTTTACTCTGCCTTTTTACCGGATGTGATGGACGGCGAAGTCTCCAACGAACAACTCCAAATCATAGCACAACCACGCAAATACTTTTCCCCTATGTTTTTTCTCATTTATATCATTGTTGTTCATATTTATTTTGAAGATTTGCTCTTTTAGTTTTCATGATTATGGTTGTTGTTGATTATTTTTCCTGCATTATATTTTGTTGTGATTCCTATTTTTGAACTATTTTTCATATTTCTTAGTTTTTCGGTGACTTATTTATTGCTTTGCCTCTATTTGCTTGTTCCTTGATGTTATGCTAAGCTACTGTCATATTTGTTTGAAATCACTGCTGCTATCGTTTTTAATCTATTAACTTCGTGTTGGTTCTTATTTGTTTTATTGTTTAGTTATCATATCGAATAGATACAATTTTTGTTTTGCTGTTACAGTAACACCATTTTCATTTTCACTATTTTGTTGATTTTGTTAGTTGATTTTTATTTAATTGGCAATAAATAAATACAATGGACGATGGTAATATCTCTCCTTCAAACTTTTGCGGCCACCCCGTAGTAAAAGACGAATATGTATTTCTCAAATTTACTTATTTATATCAAAATAAATACATGGTAAATGAAAACCCCATCAGTTTTCGAGGCCCCCACAAATAAAAAGACGGACATAACATATACAAATATGTAACAAAAATAAATAAATTTAGGCAATGATAAAATCTTTATAATAGAACGACAACATAAAGAATTTTATGATTCGTATCTTCACATGACGATTTAGGACGGTCGATTAATCGGGAAACCACTTCGTAGCCATGACACATCTAAAACATAATCTAAGCCCACGTTATAGTAAAATTCTATCTTTATTTATACATCAACATATACGTATGTGTACACTCGATTTAAATTTACTTTAATGATTATTTGTACGTTCTTAATATTTTCTATCAAGTATTTATACATATCCTCGGTAACACACTCCGGGATATTTGGAAGGAAGTTTCAAGCTCTGTATTTGTAATTTTATTTCTTGTAATTTTACATAAAGATGAAAGCATTGTTAAAACTTTAATTTTGGGGTGTTGGGTGAGAACATTTTTATTATACAATATTCATCACGAATTTAGGCAAAAATTAGGCTGCTAATATTTACACAAACAAATGAAATTAATTAATTAATTCACACATTTACATCATAAATATTGTATGTTCATTATTTTCTAGTAAAATATTTATTTTTCTCTCTGTAATTATTAGTAAAAATACTTTTCCTTTTTACAGTACATAAAAGACACTTTCTTTTCACGTGTCACAAAAATTCTTTTCTTTTCTCATGTAATTTATACATTTTTATACATACCTTTTACATATTTTCATAACAATAAGCTTGTTTATATACCTAATAAACATAAACCTTTACATTATTTTAAATATTTATAACTTCTCCCTTATTGATAAATTTAGTCTAGACGGGGACCACATTTGTAGATTATGAAGAATATCTAACCCCTTCTCTTCGAAATAATTTAAACCCTTACCTAGAATTAAACATTGGCTTCAACAGACTAGAACATTAGTCACACACATTAATAAATAAATAGGTTTTCTTAATTTCCTTAAAAATTTTGGTGGCGACTCTGTACAAAATTTCAATTCTTTTTGAGTCCATAAGTCATGTTTTGTTTAACTTTGGTAAAAATAGGGCATGCTAGAATGATGACTCTGCTGGGGAGAAATGATGTAGGTTCTGACCTTGATAGACTCAATTTTTAAATTGAGGGAGGTGTTTTAAATTTTTATATATGCTAATTATTAAATTATTAAAATTCTTTGATTCTTCATCTATTATGCCCATAAATTCTTTACATTATTTGCACAAGTTTGTTATGTTTTTTTTATCAAATTCTTTTATTCATTACTTGTTTAAAAGACCATATCTGTACATTGTAAAAACTGCTACACATTATTATTTTTGCTTCATTTAGTCATAATCAGAATTCCATCGAGTCTTTGGCCGTACACTTCACACACTATGATTTACGCAGGAGGTGTCTTACACTCTCCTAAACCTTATTTGAATTCCATAGTTTCAGAGTTGGTGCATTTAGGTTAGTTGACCTTCTCTCAATTATTCAGTCCTACTCTCAACCGTTTAGGAAAATTCCTATTCTAGAAATAGGCCATGCGGTATACAAATTCATAAAAAGTTTGAACTATGTTTTGACCTGATTCTTGTCCTGACAAAATACTTAGGTAGCCCTGTATTAGGGTTCGGTCACTTTACTATTTCCAAATAATTCCATCGGTATTCAAATTGGGGTAAGTTTTTCTACAACAGTTTAAAGACGCTCTCCAATGGTCTTCAAAGAGCACAAATAAATAATTCTTCAAATCCAAATCTCAATAACATTAGTGCCTAGCCGGCCTACCTCCAAATCCTCACCCAATTTTTGATTCGAGAACACCTAGTTTCTTATTTTGAATATCACTAATCATTAAATTTGTGATGTATGTATCTTCACTTTCAAAAGTAAGGGTTCAACACTTTTTTTAGTCATAACAATATTGCCAACTGCGGCGAAATAAGACCATAACTTCTTTAATGTCTGACCTTCCTAATCTTATCAACATATTGAAGTATTTTCAAAACCATTCTCATGCTTGACATCCATCCTCTTGACCATCTGATCAAAATAATTTTGATGCTACAAGCAATTCCTTCCTGACCTTCTTTCACATTATTTTCAAGGATGGCCACCACTCGTGTACGTTCATACATGCTACATATAAATTTATAAATTTTCCTGAACTATGCTGACCTGATTCTTATTTTCACAAGATACGTAGGCAACCTTCATTCGGGTTTGGTCCCCTTTTTCTAAATATATAATAATGTAGAGTTTTGACTTGGTTTCTACCGACATAATTAGGCATATGCTTAAGAAAAAATTAAGCAATATGATGGAGAGGGCTGACTTCATGATAAATCATAGATTCTTTTAGTATCTTTAAGTCAAACATGAGTGACACTTGAAAAATTCTCTTGCATACATCTAAGACAAGAATGAAGCCAACCTTATTGTTTCAAGTTAATTGTATGGTGAGCTTTAGGTTAGTTCATTACATTGCGTTGTTGATATAGAACTTGGCCTAAATGTCCATTGAAGCAAAATTCTGAGTTACACTTGGTTTGGGAAAGGATTGTAGGCCTTCCTTAATTTGATTGTGCCTTTCATAGTCCACCAAATAACATCAATCCCTAGCATTTCCCCTTTTGAACATGAAACCTTTTATTTGGATAACCACATCCGAGCCTATACCTTTTGAGTGCTTGCATGCACTATCCCTCTTGGCCCACCTCTATGAGAGAACTACATACCTGCGAGTTGTGAATAAAGATTCAAGATTAAAGCTACCAAAGACAAAGAAAATGTGGCCTTAGAAGAACAAAAATGAAAAGACGGCTTCAAAGAAGAAGGAGCCAAAACTCCCCACAAAGAAAATAAAGAGAGAGAACTTCAACAAAGGTGGAGAACCATTAAAAAAAATACATTTATTGAAAAGAAGGGAAAAAACTCTAAGACAAGATTCAAAAGATGACGAAGCTAATACAAAACAAGGGGCAAAGAAGAACAACAAAGAAGATCAAGTGTCAAACTGCAACAAATTTCAAAAGCACGGATACAGTGTAATTCTCATCAAGGAATTAGTCACTTTTATAAAAAATATAGTACTACCCATCCCTAAGACTACATTACAAGCCAATAGCAAGTCCTACTAGATTTTGTTCCAAGTGTTCTCATGTTAGTGGATACTTACATAAAGGCCAAACCTATTGTATCACAATTGTGTTCATTGAACTTTTTTTGAGTGTTAGTGTATATCTCTGTATGTCTCTAAATTCAAAAAGAAAAATACTCAAATAAGTATGAAAATGAGACATTCTTTCTAAAGAGGATGTTTGAAACATGAGGATAGGTACAGTTCAAAATATTTGTTTAAAGCAAGACGAACAAATCTTGTCTATACTTAGGTATGTCTATGGTACCACTTGAAAATATAAGAGTTACCTTGAAGTCGATCTTTGTTATCTAGGAAAAGAGATAGGAAAGTCTTATACACATTACTAATTGTTGGTACCAACTGCAGTCAAGACAAAATTACATCTTTCTGACCTTTCAACATTCCATGTAGAGAAAATATAATTTTTTTTTTGCATTTTACCATTCCACATTTCTCACATTAAAAATACAAAAGAATTTTCTACATTTACACTTTTCAATATTTCTTAGAAAGAAAATACAAAATAATTTTCTACATTTTCACATTTCAATATTTTTTACAAAGAAAATACAAAATAATTTTTGAGATTTTCACCTTTCAACATTTCTTACAAAGAAAATACAGAACAATCTTCTACATTTTCACCTTTTTATATTTCGTACAAATAAAATACAAAGTAATTTTCTAATTTTTTCACTTTTCAATACTTTTTGCAAAGAAAGTACAAAATAATTTTCTTTCTTTCTCATTATATTCACCTTCAATTGCATGCATTATACTTTTCATTGAATGCGCCCACCTCCAGGCAATTTGACTTTCCTTTTCAAGCTCTCGCATTCAAACACAGACATTTTGCATTTGTATTAGGTATTCTTCTTCTAATTTAGGTATCCTACACTTCTATAGACCCAACAGTCGAGAGGTTATTACCTTTTAGATAGCTCCTCCAGTCGAGATCTCTTATATTTTCATAGCCCAGCTTGTTGAGAGGCTATCACCTTTTAAGTAGATCTGCCAGTCGAGAGCTCTTACAATTTCATAGCCCCACCAGTTGAGAGGCTATTTACCTTTCAAGTAGCTTCACCAGTCGAGAGCTCTTATATTTTATATCCTCGCCAATTGAGATGTTATCATCTTTCAAGTAGCTCCGCCAGTCGAGATTTCTTATAATTCCATAGCCTAGCTAGTCAAGAGGCTAATACCTTCCATAAACCTGCCAATCTAGGGGCTATTACCTTTCAAATGCTCCGCCAGTCGAGAGCTTCATTATTTTAATAGTCCCGCCAGTCGAGAGCTTCTTATATTTCATAGCCTCGCCAATTAAGAGGCTATTATCTTTCATTCGCTTCGCCCATCGAGAGCTCTTATATTTCTATATCCCCGCTAGTTGAGAGGCTATTACCTTTCAAGTATCCCCACCAGTCAAGAGATCTTACTTTTTCATAACTTCTCCAGTTGAGAGGATATTATATTTCAAATAGCTCTGCCAGTCGAGAGCCCTTATATTTCCATAGCGGCGCCAGTCGAGAGATTATTACCTTGATATGATCTATCAATAGAAAGCCCTTACATTTCCATAGCCCCGCCAGTCGAGAGGTTATTTTCTTTATATGCTTCACTAGTAGAAATCCCTAACATTTCCATAGCTCCGCCAGTCAAGAGGCTATTACCTTTCAATTGCAATGCTAGTTGAGAGATTGTTTATTTCACATCCCCACCAGTCGAGAGGCTATACCTTTCAATTCCTTTTCAATAGCCCCACCAGTTTAGAGGCTATTACCTTTTAATTGTTTCACCAGTCTATAGTTTCTTTATTTTATACCCCTTCTAGTCGAGAGGTTATTTACTTATAATTGCTTTTCCAGTCGAGAGCTCCTTTATTTTAAAAGCCCCACCAATCGATAGGCTATGACCTTTCAATTTCTTTTCTAGTCGAGGGCTTCTTTATTTTAAAATACCCGCCAATCAGGAGGCTATTACCTTTTAATTGCTCTGCCAGTCGATAGCTTCTTTATTTCAAAAGCCCCGCCATCCGAGAGGCTATTACCTTTCAATTACTGCATCAGTCGAGAGCTCCATTAATTCAAAAGCCTCGCCAGTCAAGAGGCTATTACTATCAATTGCTCTGCTAATCAAGAGATCTTTAATTTTCATAGCTCCACCAGTTGAGAGGCCATTACCTTTTAATTGCTCTTCCAGTTGAGAGCACATTAATTTCAACAACCCCATTAGTTGAGCGGTAATTACCTTTCAGTTGTTCCACCAATCGAGAGGCCATTAAAACTCAATCACTAGTTGATAGCCTTAGTCTTCACAGATAATTGAGGATGACCATTGATATCATTCTCCATAGACAAATAGAGATATCATGCGCTGAGTTCTTTGAAGATAACCGGAGGACCTTATCAGAATCAACATCTGTCTCTATAGATAATTAGAGATGTCACTAAGTCTTCATAGTCAATTGAAGACATCATTTGTCATACAGTATCCATAGATAATCAAAGAGAACAATCAATAGTAGTCTCCACAGATAATTGGAGATGTTATCAAGACTTTGTAGACGATCGAAGATACTATTCAACATTAATCTTTATAGATAAAAAACCACAACAATCAACATCGACCTACATACACAATTGGAGATATAATGCTTCAAGTATTCATAAACAATCAAAGACATCATCATTCAACATCAATATCCGTAGCTAATCATAGATGGAAATCAACATTAGTCTCTATAGACAATTGGAGATATGACCCATTAAGTCCCCATAAATAATCGAAGATGTCATTCATCCTTAAGTCCCCGTAGATAATCGAAGATATCATTCATCCTCAAGTATTCATAAATAATCGAAGACATTATGAATCTTTTCAACCAAAAATATAATGCAAAGCAACAAGACATTTTTCCAAATTTCATTCAGAAAGCCAAATACTAGTCATAAATCATACACTGGAGTAAATTTTGAGAATCGCCTCAAAATTTTCCATTTTTTCTCATTCCAAACTACATTGACCCAATTCTCGTGACACTCAAGATATATAGAAAGCTCTATCAGAGTTCGATCATTACAACTCCATAATCAATCTTTCTCTCAAGTAAGTACGCAATCTTGTATCTCCAATATCTCATAACTTTATACTAGGGCAATTTTGAAAGGAGCTTCGGGGATATGTGAACATATATATTCCCAAACCGTCCTCCCCTCAATAAATATTTTACATGATTATCCACCCTTAATAATGGGAAAAGAGTCAATTTGCCTATTTTTTTGAACTACACCCGACCTAATCCTCATGTAACTCGAGGTATGTAGACAACTCTAAATTAGAGTTCGGTCAAATTTTCATAAAAAAAAAATATTTATCAAGAAAAATTGGCTACACATCAATGTTTTCATTTGAAGACTTCTACATCATCTTCAAATAAAAAGGGGCAACTGTTGACACTCAATTTTTACTCTCCATGCTTAAATTAATGTCTTCAGGCTTCCTGATCATTAAAGAGCATAAAATATAATTTTCACATCTTTTTTTCAATTCATAGAAAATTATTGTTAGTCATCCTTACTTTAGGATTTTATCAATTTGTTGTCATATTTTTACTTTTCATAATTTATTAATAATTCTTCTTATATTAGGATTTTTATCCATTCATTATCGTTTTTAATATTTTCACAATCATCTATACTCATACATGACATGACATCACATTTTTACAATATTTTTAAATTAGTTATATTTTTTGATATTTCCAATATTATTTATATTTTTCTATAGTTACAAATCAATACCTATATTTTGTATATTTATTACAGCCTAAAAATGCTGAGTCAGATCAGTTATTTTAATACACAGTATAATAATTTAGTGTCTTATCATATCCAATAAGTATATAGAATAATATTTTGTCACATCCGACAATGACCTCACAATGATGTTTTATCACATTTGATAATGACTACACAATGTCACTATTCTTTAGACAATAACTTTGCCTGTTGACCAAATGGATGAAAAATCCTTTGGTTAATAACTTAATGAAACACCTTGGGTTTTTTCCCTTGGAGATTTCCTGAGTTTTGAACTCAATATCCTTTTAACGACCCACCATACAAGTCATACGGTGTGGGTAAGAGTCTAGAGACCCCAATCATATGTTGGTCAGTATGTAGTTGGCCTAGTTATGTCCTAGTTATGAGTGACTCTATACGAGTTATTTGGTCTTGTGACGAGAGGTTTAGGGTCCAATCATATGTTGTCTAGTGCCTAGCTCTTGATTTTTTTCCTTAGATACAACTTGATGGTACTAGTCGTATGGTATAGTGACGAGTTGGGCAAATGAGTCGTAAGTTGGACAGAATGTGGTGTCCAACTTTCTGTTCTGGTGACAATTTGAGGGTACCACTCGTATGATGTCGTGATGAGTGGGAGGGTCAAATCGTACCCATCTGTGAGTTTTCCAAAGTTTTAAGTTGGGCCATTTTGGACATTTCCCCTTTGTAACTTCCTTTAATACCACAACATAAAACACCTTTTAGGGATTCATTAACCTATTATTCTTAGTCAAACACTCTTAAAATCTCTCTCAAGAAAAAGGCTAGGGTTTTATCAAGATGATAAACTAAGGCTTTCTAGGGTGGTTTCTCTTCTTCTTCCTTGGTGTCTAAAGCATGTTACTCATTCTTCATTGTTATTTTACAAAGAAAATGTATTTTAATGAATGAATTTCATGATATCGTTGTAGTTTGAAATGATGTTTGGGGTTTTTGGATGTTCTATGTTAAATAATGTTTCTTATGGCTTAATGATATTTCTTTCATGCTTTTAATATGATTTTGACGTTGTGGAATGTATAGTTATGGTAAATGAATTTAGGGGTACTTTAGATTCCCCAAAATTACTTGGTTATGGTTTCGAAACATATGTTCCCTCAACCAATTTGTTAAAATGCCAACGAGACTAGTTTTTCCACATAGTTTAACTATTATTGAAATCTTTGAATTGCATAAGGGGTAATGGAACTTAAATTGGTTTGGTTAGTTTTAAATGGTTTGGAAAGGCATTGATGTCCATGGTTTTGGTTTATTTGGAAACCCGAGAGTCAACTTAGTTTAATGGTTTTGGTATGGCATAAAAGTATAGACTTGCAAACTCTAATTTATGTACGATGATACTAATGGTTAATGCCAAAACAAAAGACTCCTTGGTAAATAGTTGGAATGTGTAAATAGCTTTAATATGGGCTTTAAGAGGGTTGAGTAGCAAAGCCATAGAAGGTAGGGGTCTCACGGGGACCAATATTTAAAGCTCACGTTTGTCGATATGAGGGTGGTTTTGGAGACCATGAACATGATAGCATACTTTATATTTTGGGAGATATACTATTCATCTCAGGTTTTTTTCTCTGGTCATACGGCTAACACATACAGGGTCCCTTTTAGCAAGGGGATATGAACCCATATAACCCGTGGGTGGTTTTAGGATGGTATAGCTACTAATTCTAGGTTAAGGTTTTAAATACATGCTAAATACAATTCCTTTTCCCGACACAATATATATATATATATCTATGTGATTGTATATGGTTATTTACCTTGGTTTTGAACTGGTGTATTATTTTATCTTATCCCTGAGTACATGCTAGCATTCACTCCACTAACCATATTTGGGAGCTATATCCCCAAATGATATAGGAACCGACTATACTACCATTTATCCTACTCAGTGACTTAGATTCAGGAATAACTTTGAGTCAAATTAAAGTGGTGAGCTTCCATACTCTGGAAGGCTCCATGTCATGCTATGGACTTTTTTATTTTTATTATTTCTTTAGTTTGTTTTTTGGCTAAGTTTAGGTGCATTTCCCAACTGAATATTATCTATTCTATATTGAGGCTTTGTTAGAAAACTATAGGCATGGGCGGTGTCGGTATTGGTGGCAGCCTTGGTAATGGCATTAGCATTAGGGTTTGCATCAGATAGATATTTTTTTTTTGTTGTTGGATTGTAATTATAAACTTTACATAATGTATTTGAAATATTATTGTTTTATATTCTCATATGTTTGGAATTCATTCAACATAGGATGTAGGGCGGTCATGGTTCGGTATTGGGGGTGGTCTTTGGTCCTGGTTGGACTTGAGATACCCAACACAACTAGGAATTGTTTTGGATCATGTCATATTAGTATCAGAGTCATAGGTTCATGGTCAATTGACTGTCTGACAATGACATATCAAGTAGAGTCTCTATTAAGGGTGTGTAGCGCTCCATATTCATAAGGGAGAGGCTATAAGTCATTTAAGAATATTTATCTTTCTTGTGTTTTGTTTTCAAGCTATAGAGTCTAAGGTCTAAAAATCATCGCTAATTCCTATTAGATTGTTTTTTAGATCATGCCTCTTCGACAATCTCAAGTTTATATAAACTTCTCTGTCCTACCCAAGGACAATATTGATAGGACCCATCTTACTTATGGGATCCAAACCTAGTTTAGGGGTCCAGTTCCTAATTGTCCTTCTAGAGTTCCATCGGTTCCCTTCAGCTCTTATTTTACTCCTCAGGCTGATGTGATGAATGATGAGTTTTGTCAGTTTATTCATATATTGGCTCAGTTGGTAGCTTCTCAGGCTAAGTATGGTGCTTCTATTACTCTATCTTTTGAGGCCACAAAGGTTGTCGAGTTCATGGGTTGAACCCTCCTGTATTCACTGGTGTTAAGGTTGAGGAGGATCCTCAAGCTTTTGTGGATGAGATGGAAAAGATCTTCCGTGTTATGCATGCTACTAACATGGAGGGTGTGGAATTTTCTACCTACCAACTATAAAATTTATCATACCAATAGTATGAGGAATGAGAGCAGTCAAGGGGTGACGATGCTGCGTCATCCTTTTGGGATGATTTCTCTAGTGATTTCTTGGGCCGTTTCTTTCCTCAGGAGTTGAGGGAAGCAAAGTCAAAGAGTTTTTTATACTAAAGCAAGGAGAGATGTCAGTCAAGGAGTATGCCTTGAAGTTTCACCAGTTATCTCAGTATGCTCCGGAGTTGATTTCTAGCATGAGGGATAGAATGAGAAAGTTCACTTTCGGGTTGTACCGAGACTTGATTTTGGAGAGTAAGGATGCCTTTTTGAACAAAGACATGGACACTTCTAAGTTGGTTATGTACATACAGCAGGTTGAGAAAGAGAAGAAGAAGCAGGCAGAGATTAGAGAGAGGCAGAGCAAGAAGTTTAGATTTTTAGAGTAGGGTGGTGGCTAATAGTAGTGTGGTAGGGATGGTGGGAAGTGTCCAAAGAAGAAGTAGGACAATTTTAGGTCTTACTCGATGGCTAGTGCTCCTACCCAAAGCCATTGAGTGACATGCATTTTTAGAGTGGCGATAATTATAGGGCACGGGGTGCCCAATCTCAGGTTAGTAGGGCCTAATCAGCACTATCATATCCTCCCTAAAGATTTTGTGTTCGATTACATCGGGGTTGTTATGATGAAGGAAAGGACAAGTGGTTCAACTGTGGTCAACCAGGGCACAAGATTAGAATCTGTCCTATTGGTAATGTTGCTTCTGCGGTAAACAAGGTTCTTGTTGCCTCTTCCTTCATCTCTAGCACCAAATGGTACACCATCAGGCTTCGGCACTAGTACGAACCGTCTATATGCTCTCACTACTCAACAGGAGTTCGAGTCATCACCTGATGTTGTTAATGGTGTGTTGAAATTATTTTCCCATAATGTGTACTATTTACTTTATCTGGGGTCCAGACTTTCTTATGTGACCCCATTTGTGGCTGTGTATTTTAGTTTTAGTCTCGAGTGTATTCCAGACCCTTTTTCTATTTCTACCCTAGTGGTTGACTCTATGGTGGCTCAAAGAGTCTATAGGGGTTATATGGTGTCTGCGGGTGGTAAAAAAACCTTGGTGGATCTGTTTGAATTGGATATGGTTGATTTTGATGTCATATTAATGATGGATTAGTTACATTCATGCTATGCTTCTTTAGACCGTCGAACCCATAAGGTCATCTACAAATTCCCTAATGAGTCAGTTATTGAGAGGAAGGGTGGTTCCCTAGATCCTAAAGAGAAGTTCATATCGTATCTTAGAGCTCGGAGATTGTTCTCCATGGGGTGTCTCTATCAACTAGTCCTAGTTAAAAACTCTAACTCAGAGGGTCCTTCTTTGCATTTAGTCTTAGTGGTGAATGAATTTCCTGAGGTCTTCCCTAATAACCTTCCTGGTGTTTCTCCTGATAAGGAGATTGATTTTGGGATAGATCTTGTTTTGAACACTAGTCCTATTTCTGTTCCTCAGCATAGAATGGCTCCAGCTGAGTTAAAGGAGCTTAAGGAGCAACTAAAGGATCTTTTAGACAAGGGTTTCATCCATCCTAGTGTGTCCTTATAGGGTGCACCAGTGTTATTCATTAATAAGAAGGATGATTCCCTTATTATTTATATTAATTATCGATAGTTAAATAAGGTGACGGTCAAGAATAAATACCTTCTTCCATGGATAGATATTTTTTTTGTTCTGCTTCAGGGTGCTAAGTTTTTCTCCAAGATTGATCTTTGATTCGGTTATCATCATCTAAATATTAGAGAGGTGGATACCCTTTAGACTGCCTTCTGTGCTCGGTATGGTTATTTTTAGGTTTTGGTTATGTCTTTTGGGATGACCAATGCCATGATGACATTTATGGATTTGATGAATAGAGTCTTTCATCAGTTTCTAGATTTGTTCGTCATTGTGTTCATAGATGATATTCTGGTGTACTCGAACAGTGAGGTGGATTATTCTAATCACCTCTGTATAGTGTTGTAGACCCTAAAAGAGCAATAATTAAATGGCAAATTCTCAAAGTATATGTTTTGGTTGAACACTGTCTCTTTTCTGGGTCATGTCATTTCTAGTAAAGGGATCATGACGGATTTTCTAGTTACTATAGAAGGTTTGTGGAGAGTTTCTCTTCATAGTTGTTCCATTGACTAAGTTAACTTAGAAAAAGGTAAAGTTCTTGTGGTCCAATGCTTGTGAGGGTTTTTTTGAGAAGCTGAAGGATAAGCTAACTTCTGCTCCTGTATTGAACTTGCCTGAAGGAACTAATGGTTTTGTATTCTATTGTGATGAATCTGGTATGGGGTTTAGTTGTGTCTTGATTTATCATGACAAGGTGATAGCTTATGCATTTAGACAATTGAAGGTTCATGAGAAAAATTATTTGACTCATGACTTGGAATTATTGGTTGTGGTATTCGCATTAAAAATTTAGAGTCACTACCTATATAGCGTGCATGTGGATATCTTTTTTGATCATAAGAGACTGAAATATGTGTTTACTCAGAAAGTTCTTAACCTCAGACAAAGGAGATAACTTAAGTTGCTCAAGAATTATGACATGTGTCTTGACTACCATCCAGGTAAAGCTAATGTGGTTGCTGATGCTCTTAGCTGGTTATCCATGGGAAGTCTTGCTCATGTGGATGGAGAGAAGTAGGAGTCGTGAAAGATATTCATAATTTGGCTAACCTTGGAGTTCGTCTCTTAAAATATGAGGATGGTGGTTTGGTGGTGCAAATGGTTATGCAACCATCTTTTAGTGCTATAGTAAAGGAGAAGTAAGTGTTAGATCCTATTATGATAAGGATCAATGGGGATGTAGGTGGGCAGAAGGTTATGGCCTTCAAGATAAGTGGTGATAGTACCTTGCGGTACTAAGGAAAGTCATGTATTCCTAACCTAGATGGATTGTAAGAAAGGATCTTGGCTGAGGCGCATCAGTCGTGCTATGCTATTTATCCCAGTTTGATAAAATATATCATAACCTTAAAGAGATGTATTGGTTGAACAATATGAAGTGGGATACGGCTAGTTTTGTGGCTAAGTGCATGGTGTGCCAATAAGTGAAAGTTGAGCACATGAGGCCCAAGGGATTGTATTAAGAAATTAAGTTGCCTGTGTGGAAGTGGGTGGTGATCAACATAGATTTCATTACCGGTCTTTCTCGTTGTCAGAATCAGTTTGATTTGGTTTGGGTCATCATGGATAGGATGACAAAGTCTACTCACTTCTTGCCAGTGTAAAAAAATTTCTCGACTGAGGATTATGCAAGGTCTTATCTCCACGAGATTGTAAAGTTACATGGGGTACCTATTTCTATGATCTCGGATTGTGTTATGAAATTTTCAATGAATTTTTGGCGGTCGTTTTAGAAAGGTTTAGGGACTAGAATGAGTCTTAGTACTGCTTTCCATACACAGTCTGGTGGGCTAGCAAAAAAGACTATTCATACATTAAAGGAAATTCTTAGAGCTTATTTGATTGACTATGGTGGTAGTTGGGGTAAGCATATTCCTCTAATAGAGTTTGCATACAACAATAACTACCACATTAACATTGGAATTGCTTTATTCGAGGTATTATATAGTAGGAGGTGTAGGTCTCCTATTGGGGGTTCGAGGTTGGTGAGGCGCAAATATTTTTCCTGGATTTGGTTCACCAAGCTATAAATAGGGTGAAGGCAATTTGGGATAGTATTAAAGCTGCCCAAAGTCGCCAAAAGTCCTATATGGATGTGATGCGTAGGAAGTTAGAGTTTAAGGTTTGGGATAGGGTGCCCTTGAAGGTGTCTCCCATAAAGGGAGTAATGTATTTTTGGAAGAAAGGGAAGCTTTGAAATACCTTGGGTTCTGTCTCGTGCAAAATTTCTTGAACTAGAACCTTCTATTGATTATATGAATCACCATATGTGTTGTATGGTGTGGGTACGGGTCAGGTGACCCAACAAGTAAGTTGTCCAGTGTTTGGTGGTCAAGTTTCTATTGTGGTTAAAGTTTGGTGGTATAGGTCATATGGTTTGTTGATGGTTCGTTGGGTTGATCATTTACTTAATTTGAAACTTAGTGACTTGACTTGGTTCTGAGTACGAGTGGCTCACTATGAGCCCTGAGGATAAGGTAAGAGTGGTACAGTAGAGTCGTACGTTGTCTAGTATCCAACCCTTTTAATTTTGTCTTGGATATAACTTATGGGTACTACTCGTATATTATGGGTACTTATGGGGCAAGGGAGACTTATAATGAAAAGTGTGTGGATGTCCAACTTTTTGTTCTAGGTACGACTGGATGGTACCACTCTTATGATGTAGGTACAAGTAGAGAGGTCCAACTGTATCTACCTGTGGGAATTTTTACTGTTTAAGTTGGGGGTGTTCTGGATATTTCCCCTATTAACTTCTTTTAACCCCACGACTTAAAATACTTTTGGGACTTTATAAACATACTATTCCCAAATCAAATACTATGAAATCTCTCCCAAAAAAATTAGTTCAAAAAGAGGCTAGGTTTTTTTTAAGGGGGTCAATTAAGGGTCTCAAGGGTGGTTTCTCTCCGTCTTCTTTGGTACCTAAGGCATTACTCCTCCATCATTGTTAGTTCAAACTAAAAGCATGTTTTACTTAACAAATTTCATGGCATTATTATGGGTTAGTTGTGAAATATATGTTAGGAGTTTTGGTTACTAGTTGTTGGATGATGTTTTCCCATGTTCTATTTATGGTTTTCAAGTTATAATGTTGGTTTGAACATGTGGTTTCATGGGTATGGATTATTGGTTCTTGGTTCTGGTTTTGGAAACTATATGCCCTCAATATGTTTGCAAAAATACCAATGAGAATGTTTTTGTCTCATAGTTTGACTTTTATTGAAAACTTTGCATTGCATAAGACGGTAATGGAACCTAAATTGGTTTAAATAGTTTTAAATAGATTGAAAAGGCCTTGGTGGTTATGGTTCGGTTTAATTGGAATACTTTTGGGGTACATGGGAATCCCCTAGGTGTTGGCTAATGACATTTCTTTCAAGCTATAGGTGGTATGGTGATACCACTTCATAATACCTTGGTAATTAACTTCTGGAATTGGTGGTTTGAATATGTGCTAAAGGTTTTAATTGGGCAATAATAGCAGGTTGTGATAGCTAACCGTAAAGGTGTGAGTCCAATGGATGGACACTGGAAACTCATATTTATCGACATGAAGGTTGGTCATGGTGACGATATACTTGTGGGGTACACGGGAATCCCCTAAGTTTATACTTGTATATGTATTAAGGAGGGCGAAGGGTACATGGGAATTCCCTACCCCTATGATATCTCTGGCTTGTACGGCTATGATGTGCTAGTCTTCTGTTAGCACATTTAAGACTTTTAACTTGAAATAATTATAAGTTCCTAAGTAACTATTGTTGTTTTTTATTGTATTTCATGTGATTTTGTAGGAAATTCAAGATGCACGGAAACCTACGATGAATACGCCAAGAAGGATGAATTATGATAAAGTAGATAGAAAGATTATAGTTGATGACTTGTCTGATAAGTCGTCAACTTGGTGATAAGGCGTCATAAGAAGTCGTCAGCTAAAAATAGTGTGTGAGAACTGAAGTGAAGTATTGAGGACTTGACCTGATAAGTTGTCAACTTCTTGATAAGCTGTCAGCTCAGGTCGTCAGGTGTAAGCAGTGAACATTGATTTGGAAGAAGAGTTGGCGACTTGGTCTGATAAGTCGTCAACTCTCTAATAAGCCATTAGATAGGGTCGTTACCTAAGGGGTAGAAAATATGGATTTTAAATTCCGAATTTTGAAAGCTACGGATATAAATAGCATTTTTTAGGGTTTCATTCAGTATCTTGGAACTTATTCCAAAGACCAGTTCTTACACTTTGGGTCTCTTAATTTTGAATTCAATTTTCGAATCTTTGATTTAGTTTTGGAAATTCTATTTGAACTTGGAAGAAAATCAACCTTGGATTACATCTTTTGTAAGTTTAATTGCATTGAATTATGGATTTAATTGTTGTTATCTCTTTCTATTTCATGTGGAACTAAAACCCACAACTAGGGTTGTGGGATCTATGACTAGTCCTATATTGATTTAATAATTGGATAAGATTCGAGTGATTATGAGAATATCTTGATAATTCCTTTATAACAAATATTTTCTATTGCCTATGAACAATAGATATAACCTTATGTTGTTTTGCTCGAACTGAGAAATCAACTAAAGGTAGTGAGTTATCACCGGGGATTTGGGAAGGTTAATTTTTCATCTAATGATTAAGGCTATAACAAGATTAATCAACCCGAGATAAAGTCAATGTGAATAGAACATTTTTCTAAGTTCGAGAGAATTAAGGAACTCAACATCTAGGTAGGTTGAGAAATACTTAGATGTGCTGTTGATAATGATAATTTGGTGTGTCCCACAAGTCACAAGAATCCAATGCTATAACTATTAGTCAATGAGGATTAATAATCATAGTGATCACAACTCTAGTTTCTCTATATCATTGATTTGAAATACTGAAATTTTAACTTTGAGTTTCTAAAGCAAGTTGAAACGTTAATACTTGTTTGATTGATCAAAACCCCCCAATTAAACAAAACCATTATCTATTAGTCAGTTTAATCATAAATAGACTTAATTAACACCATATTCCCTGTGGGATTTGACCCCAATCTAGTTTGGTTATATATTTGACAACGACTGCTTACTCTCTCATAAAAGAGGAGTAATTTGGGTGTATCAGGCTACACACACAAGGTCCCGTTCAGGGGGTAACACTGGACCCATATAGCTCTTGGCTGGTTTTAGGATGGTCAAGCTACACAACCCAGGTTAAGGATGTAAATGCATGGCAAACCCACTTCTCTTTCCCGGTATGGTATATATATATGTATCTATGTGATTGCATATGGTTATTTACTTTGGTTTTGAAAAATGGCATTACTTTCTCCTTATTCCTGAGTACATGCTAGCAATCACTCGCTAACCCATCTTTGAGTGTTGTATCCCAGCGATGCAGGAACCATTCATACTACTCTTCCTGCTCGGTAACTTAGATTTAGGGACAACATTTATGTCAGACTGAAGTGGTGAACTTTCATACTCCGAAAGAATCCATTTCATGATATGTATATCTTTTCATACTTTTTCTTATTACTTGGAATTTTGTTTTTGCTATGGTCGGGGGGATGTATCGATCAAATATTCTTTGTTTTTGGTTAGAGGCATTTTTTGACTTCTATAGGCATGGGCGGTGTCGGTATTGGTGTCAACCTTGGAATTGGTATTTGTATTAGGGATGAAACCAGTTAGATGAATGGATTGATATAATTATGGATTTTATTATTGTCTTGATTGTTTATTATTCTATCTTGTTATATGTTTGAAATTCATCTGACATAGGGTTTAGGGTGGTTACACTTGGTATTGGGGCGGTCTCCAATCCGGATCGGACTTGAGATGCCCAACATGACTAGGCCTTAGTTTAGGTTGTGTCAGATTAGTATCAGAGGTAGGTTCATGGTCATTTGGGATTCCACAAAGCCGTATCGAGTAGAGTCTATTTTATGGGTGTGTATCATGCCACACTCATAAGGTAGAGGCAATAATGCATTTAGGAAGTTTTTTTTTCTTGTGTTCTAGTTTCAAGATGTAGAGCCTAAGGTCCTGAATTCTCCTCTAATTCCTGTTTGTTTGATTTTTAGTTTATGGCTCTTCGATGGTTTGAAATTCATGGAAACTCCCCTGTACTACCTGAGGACAATATTGATAGGACCCGTTCTACTTATGAGGTCCAGACCTGATCTAGGAGTCCAGTTCCTGATTGTTCTGGAGTTTCATCGGTTCCCTCTAGTCCTTCTTGAGCTCCCTAGGTTGAAGTAACGAACACTGAGTTTTGTCAGTCCATTCATATGTTGGCATAGTTTGTAGCTTCTAAATCTGAGAGTGGCGTTCTTGTTACTCCATCATCTGAGGCCACAAGGGTTGGCCAATTTTTGAGGTTGAATCCTCTGACCTTTACAGGTATTGAGGTTGAGGAGGATCCTCAAGGTTTTCTAGATAAAATGGAAAAGATCTTTCGTGTTATGTATGTCACAATTATGGAGGGTGTAAAGTTTTCTGCCTACCAGCTAATGAATGTGGCGTATAAGTGCTACGAGGAATAGGATCAGGTAAGGGGTGATGATGGTGAGTAATCTTTGTGGGAGGATTTTTTTAATGTATTTATGGACCGCCTATTTCCTTAATAATTGAGGAAAGCTAAGGTAGAAGAGTTTGTTAATCTTAAGCAAGACAAGATGTCAGTTAATGGGTATGTCTTACAGTTTTACCATTTGTCTCAGTATGCTTCAGAAATGGTTTCTAGCATGAGGGTAGAATGAGGAAGTTTGATTTTGGGTTGTCCATAGAGTTGATATTGGAAAGTAAGGCTACCATATTGATCAAGGACATGGATATCTCCGGGTTGGTTGTTCACATGCAACAAGTAGAGAAAGATAAGAAGAAGCAGGCTGAGATAAGGAAGAGATAGGGCAAGATATTTAGGTTCTCTGAGCAAGGCGGGGCCAACATCATAGTTTCAGGGATAGTTGTAAGTGGCCCAAAAAGAAGTGGGGAAATTCTAGGTCATACTCGACGGCTAGTGGTCCTCACTTAAAGTCGTCGGGTGGAAGACATTTCTAAGGTGGAGATATTTTTAGGGCACATGATGCCCAATATCAGACTAGTAGGTACCAGTTAGCTCCATCATATCCTCCATGCAGATTTAGTGGTAGATTGCATCAAGGTTTCTATGATAAAGGAAGGGACAGGTGCTTCAATTTTGGTCATCTAGGCATATGCTTAGATACTATCCTGTTGATAAGGTTTCTTTGGGGGTGAACAAGGTTCCAGTTGCTTCATCATCATCTCCATCACCAAAGGGTGCACCATCTAGTTCCGGCATTGGTTGGAATTATCTTTTTGCTCTCACTGCTCAACAGAATTCCAAGGTATCTTCTAATGTTGTGAATGGTATGTTGAAACTCTTTTCCTATGATGTGTACTGTTTACTTGATCTGGGGTCATCTCTTTATTATGCAACCCTATTTGTGGCTGTGTAGTTTAGTTTTGATCCGCAATGTGTTTCAGACCCTTTTTTTGTTTCTACCTCGGTAGGTTACTCTGTGATCGCTAGAAAAGTCTATAGGGTATATGTGGTATTTGTTGGTACAAAGACACTGTGGTGGATTTATTTGAATTAGATATGGTGGATTTTGATGTCATATTGGGGATGGATTAGTTGCATTCGTGCTATGTTTCTCTAGACTGTCAGACCCGTAAGGTTATCTTCAAATTCCCTAATGTGCCATTTATTGAGTGTGAGAGTGGTTCCCTAGATCCTAAAGGGAAGTTCATACCATATCTTATATCTCGGAGATTAATCTCCAAGGGATTTCTATATCATCTATATGGGTTGAACATTCTAACTTAAATGGTCCTTCTTTGCATTCCGTCCCAGTGGTAAATGAATTTCCTAAGGTCTTCCCTGATTACCTTCCTGGTGTTCCTCCTGATAGGGAGATTTAGTTTGGGATTGATCTTGTTCTAGACACGTTAAATTTCTAGTCCCCCATATAGAATGGTTCCAGCTGAGTTAAAGGAGCTTAAAGAGCAACTAAAGGATCTTTTAGACAAAAGTTTCATCTGTCCTAGTGTTTCTCTGCGGGGTGCACCAGTGTTATTTGAGTGTAAGAAGGATGGTTCCCTTCGAAAGTGTATTGATTACCGACAGTTGAACAAGGTGACAGTAAATAATAAGTACCCTCTTCTAAGGACAGATGAGTTGTTTGATCAATTGCAGGGTTCTAAGTTCTTCTCTAAAATTGATCTCCGATCCAGGTATCACCAATTAAAGATTAGGGAGATGGATATCCCTAAGACTGCCTTTCATACCCGGTATGGACATTTTGAGTTTCAGGTTATGTCTTTTATGTTAACCAATACCCCTGCAATATTCATGGATTTAATGAATAGGGTCTTTCGTCAGTTTTTAGATTTGTTTGTTATTATTTTCATAAATTATATTCTAGTATACTCTAAGAGTAATGTGGAACATTCGAATTGCCTCCGCATTGCATTATAAACCTTAAAAAAGCTGCAATTGTATACCAAATTCTCAAAATATGAGTTCTGGTTGAACATTGTCACTTTTTTGGGTCATATCATTTTTAGTGAAGGGATCATGGTAGTCCGTAGAAGGTTGCAGTGGTGAAGAAGTGGTCTAGACCCATAACTTCAGTTGATATTCGGAGCTTCTTGGGATTTGCGGGTTACTACAGGAGGTTCATGGAGATTTTTTTGATTATAACTGCCCCATTGACTAAGTTAACTTAGAAAAAGGTGAAGTTCTTGTGGTCTGATGCTTGCTAGGGGATTTTTGAAAAGCTGAAGGATAAGCTAACTTCCGCTCTGATTTTGACTTTGCCTGAAGGCACTGATGGGTTTGTGGTCTCCTGTGATGCATCCCGTATGGGACTTGGTTGCGTTCTGATGTATTATGGAAATGTGATAGATTATGCCTGTAGATAGTTGAAGGTGCATAAGAGGAATTATCCGAATCATGACTTGGAACTGTTGGTTGCGGCGTTCATGTTGATAATCTGGCATCACTATTTATGTGGGGTTCATTGTATATCTTTTTTGATCATAAGATCTTGCAATATGTGTTTACTCAAAAAGGGCTTAACCTCAGACAAATGAGATGGCTTGAGCTTCGCAAGGATTATGACATGAGTCTTCACTACCAACCAGTTAAAGCTAACGTAGTTGCTGATGCTCTTAATAGGATTTATATGGGGAGTCTGGATCATATGGATAAAGGGAAGCGAGAGTTAGTGAAATAAATTCACCGTTTGGCTAACCTTGGAGATTTTTTGGACTTCGAGAATAGTGGAGTGTTTGTGTAGGAAGTAGCGCGGTCATCTCTGGGTGCTGAGACTAAGAATAAGAAGATGTTAGATCCTATCTTGATGAGGATCAAGGGTAATATAGGTGGGCAGAAGGTAATGGCCTTCGTGATTAGTGGTGATGGTATTTTGTGGTACCAAGAGAGGTTATGTGTTCCTGATATAGATGGTTTGTGAGAGAGGATTTTGGCCGAAACGCATGATTTGTGCTTTGTTCTTCATCCTGGTTCGGTAAAAATATATCATGACCTCAAGGAGATGTATTGGTGGAACAATATGAAGAGGGATGTGGCTATTTTTTGGCCAAGTGCATGGTGTTCCAACAAGTGAAAGTTGAGCACATAAGGCCTAGAAGATTGCATTAAGAAATTGCGCTGCCTGAATGGAAGTCGGATGTTGTCAACATGGATTTCATTACCGATATCCCTTGATCTCAGAATCAATTCGATACGGATTGGATCATCGTGGATAGGATGACAAAGTCAGCTCACATTTTGCTAGTGAGGACTAACTTCTCGGTTGAGGATTATGCAAGATTGTATCTCCATGAGATTGTGAAGTTTCACGGAGTACCTGTTTCTATCATCTCTGATCGTGGTATATAGTTTTTCTCTCCTTTTATTGGTTATTTCAGAAAGGGTTAGGGGCTAATGTTAGTCTAAGTAATCCTTTTCACTCGCAGTTGGATGGGCAATAAGAGAGAGCTATTCAGATATTGGAGGATATGCTTTGGGTATGCGTGATAGACTACGGTGGTAGTTGGGTTGAGAACTTTCCTCTTGTAGAGGTTGCTTACAATAATAGCTACCACTCTAGCATTGGGATGGCTCTAGTTGAAGCCTTATATGGTAGGAGGTGCAGGTATCCTATTGTGTGGTTTCATCTTTGTGAGATAGATATGTTTGACATTGCTTTGGTTTACCAAGCTATGGAGAAGGTGAAGGTGATTCAAGTTTTTCTTAAGGATGCCCAAAGTTTCCAAATGTCCTATGCAGACGTGAGGCAAAGGGACTTGGAGTTTGAGATTTGAGATAGGGTGTTCCTTAAGGTGTCTACCATGAAGGGAGTGATGCAGTTTGGGAAGAAGGGAAATCTCAGTCCCTGATATATGGGTCCTTAAATGATTTTAAGGAGGGTTGGTAGTGTTGCATATGAGTTGGAATTTCATACTAGTTTGAGTTCCATTCACCCGGTATTCCATGTCTCTATGTTGAGGAAGTGTACTGGTGATCTGTCTCATATTGTGCCTACTAAGGATATTGGTATTTCAGATTCCCTATCTTATTAAGAGATCCTGGTTGAGATCTTGGATCGTCAGGTTCGTCGGTTGCGGACCAAGGATGTGGCCTTGGTAAAGTTTCTATGGAGGAACCACAAGGTCGAAGAGGCTACTTGGGAAGCGAAGAGGAAATGAAGTCCAAGTACCCATTCCTATTTTCTGCTCCAGAAATTCATACGGAAGGTATGTTTTCTTTATAACGTCTTTGTTTTCAAACTTTGTTAAAGGAAAGATTAATTCCTTGCATCTTTGTTTTCAAACTTAGTTAAAGGTCAGAATCGAGGTGTTGGGATGTAAATCATGCTTGTACTAACTTGTTCCATCATTCGAGTTCAAATGATCCAAGAGGGTTAGAATAAAAACACCCTAGGTTCTGGCCCTTACAAAATTTCCCAATTTTGAGCATTTTGTTGATCATACGACTCACTATAGGTGTCGTATGGTGTGGGTACGGGTCAGGTGACCCAACTCATAAGTTGTCTAGTGTTTGGTGGTCAAGTTTCTGTTGTGGTTACGGGTTGGTGGTAAGGGTCGTAGAGTTTGGTGATGGGTTGTTGGGTTGATCCTTCACTTAATCTAAAACTTAGTGACTTGACTTGGCTCTGAGTATGAGTGGATCACTATGAGCCGTGAGGATAGGGTATGAGTGGTATAGTGGAGTTATACGTTGTCCAGTATCCAACCCCTTTGATTTTGTATTGGATACGACTTATGGGTACTACTCGTATGTTATGGGTACGAGTGGGGAAAGAGGAGTCGTACGGTGGATAGTATGAAGATGTCCAACTTTTTGTTCTGGGTACGACTGGATGGTACTGTTCTGCCCCGTTTCAATTCAAAGGGTTTGAAACCATTATTTTTGACTTTTTAAACTATTTCGAAACCTTAAGAAAAGTTCGAAACAATTTAAGAAATTATAGAGTCGCCACTTGATTTTTGAGAAAATATCAAGGAAAAACTAAAAATATTACTTAAAAGATTCAAAACAGAAATAATCTTTTAAGTTTAGAATTTCCAAGTGGTTCCTATTAATATTCTTGGAAGGTTGTTAAGGCACCAAGAGTATCCGCAAAATTGCGGTTATCCGGACTATCTGAAAATAACTTTTTTGACTAACTTTAAAAAGGGAAATTGATTATTGAAAACAAAACAGTCAAGGAAAAATTGTTTTCAAGATTTGTGCAAAACAAATTTTGACTACTTAGCGGAGATTTTTAACTAAGTCTAAGAAAACTAAGAGCAATTAGCATATAAAGGGGAAATGGGACAACAAATGACTTAGGCCATTAGGCCTAAATCCATAAATCATGTCCTAAGCTAATTTGGGCTTTTAACCTATCTTCACCTGTCCTAATCTAAATACTTGGTCTTTTGTCCCATAACCTATCCTAAGCGAGTTTTCGGACCTTTGAGGCCCATAACTCGCTTCACCTGTATTAAATTATAACTTTGTCTTCGAGGCCCAAATGAATGAATAAATAAAGATAAAGGCAATAATAAAAATTGTGACTTTTCAAGTCTCCTAGCGACTACATCAATAGGTTTTGACCCATAACACGCTTCACCTGTATTAAATTACAACTTTGTCTTCGAGGCCCAAATGAATGAATAAATAAATGACTAAATGAATAAATAAAGATAAAACAATAATAAAAATTGTGACTTTTCAAGTCTCCTAGCGACTACATCAATAGGTTTTGACCCATTTTTCTTCTTCTTTCATCTTCTTGCACCCGCACGCCATATAATAGACTTTGGCTTTAAACTTTGGATATGACTCGGAGAGGTGGGCCTCGTTTTCCCATTACACAATGCAAGAGGAAAGGAGTCCATTTGGACTCCACAACAAATTCATGCAAAGAAAAGATACGGGAATTAATATGTGTTCGCAAATTTTGCACTTAAATAGATAAATGATGAAATGAAAAAAAGCATTCTCAAGCATAAAGAAATAGTAAACTGTAGTATCAACACAAATAAAATTATCCAACAAAAAGGAAATTAACCCACATAACAACAAAGAAGGTGGAGGCTAACTTTTAAAAATGGGAATCCTTAAACTCCAACTAAGGAGATATTAACGATGATTCATACATCCAAATAATGGCCAACTTTAGGGAAAGCATATAAAAACCTATGATTTATCTTTCAAGACCTCTTTGATTGTATTTTGATATCATGAATCAAAAGAGAGACACGAATTAAGTTTTTACACACATAAAGAGCACATATAACAATCCAAAGGGAGTAAGAAAATTAGAATAAAAGTTTAGCATATCTGAAAGTGAAATATCATTCGACAATCATACTATGCATGGCTTAAAAATATCTAAATAATTCTATTTAGCCACAAAAATCCAAACTTTCTCATTATTTTGACAAATCCAACATGAGAAAAAAAGAAGGAATAAACATCTTGGATGGAAAATAAAGCTAGCACTTCATCTTTCATATGAGGATTTTGAAATCCATTTAAATAATTAGCAATCAAATGACAAGTTCTTGATTTAACAAATTACTATTTAATTAAGGAGAAACAAGCAATAATAACTATTCTTTTTGACATAAAGAAAACAACTTTACATGCTATAAACAAATATATCCGGCAACAATGAATTTAAACAAAGCTTAAGTACGTCTTGCAAGCAAATTATCAATAATAACCAGAGAATAAAGTAAAAAAGGCGAAACAATCAATATTAACTTTTTTTTTCAACATAAAGAAAATAATTTTACATGCTAAAAACAAACATATCAGCCAACAAATGAATTTAAACAAGATATGAGTACGCCTTTTAAGCAAAGATCAAAACTTTATCCATAATAATCAAAGAATAAAGACAAAGAAACACATTCCACTATTGCTAGATCATTTTTATACCATGAACATAAAAATAACCATAAGATATTTACCACAGTGTTCTATGGCTTCAAGTCCATCTACAACAAACAAAATTACAACTTCAAACTACGAAGAAGAAGGAGATGGAGAAGAAAACGATAATCTATAATATATTAAATGTGTGAAGACCATTAGAAATGTGATTTGAACTTTTTGCGCTTTATTAAAATACTTTTTAGTAGACAATACTGCCTTTTTACTACTATTTAAAAAAATTTATTCACTAAAATTTTGCCTATTAATTAACTGTATTAACATCCGAAACCAAAAATTACCATACGCTTGTTGGTGTTTTCTTGTTGGAAAGACTTTAATTTAGGTAAGTTTTAAAATCTCATCGGTTTAGAATTTTTACAAAATTTGATATGTAGTAATATTTGATTAATCACAAAGTAGAATTATAAATGAGTAAAAATACGTACAACACTTGGAATTGAGGCATATGTCACAAGCCTACCCTTTGAAATTAGGATTTGAATTTTTCTTAAAAC
The DNA here is from genome assembly GCA_030864215.1 of Capsicum pubescens. Taxonomy (NCBI): domain Eukaryota; kingdom Viridiplantae; phylum Streptophyta; class Magnoliopsida; order Solanales; family Solanaceae; genus Capsicum; species Capsicum pubescens. The sequence continues at coordinate 131,786,317 of CM061540.1, read as the reverse complement.
GAAAATTATAGAGAAAATACAGATTGCTTATTTTCTAAACTATTTTAAGACATATTTCTCTAAATATCAATTAATAGGATTAACATGGTAACATAGTTATATTAATAATTATTTTCTTAATTGTATTGTCACAACTCGAACCAGGGCCTAGACGATATGGGCATCCCAAGTACAACCAGGACTGGGGACCACCCCCTTAACCCAACCCAACCGCCTATTACAACCTCAGATGAGGTGAATTTCGAACATATAACAAGATAACGTTATTGTTCATATCAAGAGTCTGGGATAGAATCACAACCGTGACCGACCCAACCGAGTCTAACCGTACTAAACCAAACTATCCATACCATACCAAACCAAGAGAATATCAAAACATAACATAACAATCAATCCCAAAATGTATTATGATGGAACAGTGACAAATTATGTTTGATGATGCTAGCCTCCCAGTTTATTCCAATACCAAGGCCGACACCAATACTGATCCCACCCATACCAAGCCCAGAAGTATCATAAAGCCTCTATCCAAAAGAATACAATTATCCAGTTGGGACATGCCCCCAACCATGGCCAAAACCAATATTCAAAATAAAAACAAAATGTCTAAGAGTATCAGTATCATGAAATGGAGACTTCCGAAATGATGGAAGATCACCACTTGAATCCAAATTCTATCCCTGAGTCAATCACTATGTAAGAGGAGTCGAACGGCCGGTTTCTACATAGCATAGATATACAACCGCCAGTAGATGGGTTAGCGAATGACTGCTAGCATGTATCTCAACATAAGGATAAAGTAATGCCATTTAAACAACCAAGTAAAACCATACATTATGCATACAACCATACATGTATATATTTTTCGAGAAAGGGAATGCGTGTTTCACATGTATTTAAAACCTTTACCTTGGCTGTGTAACCTTACTGTTTAACCACACCCATGGGCCATATGGGTTCAACTCCCCCTGCTGAAAGAGTCCCAGTGCGTGTAGTCGCACGACCACCATTAATGAATATAAAAGATCAATGAAACTATAGGAAACCATAACAAAACCATTTACACAAAACCCCCTAATTAATAGTTGAAAACCATAACCCATGCAATATTGAAACTATGAAAACAACCTTAAAATTCATTCCTTTTTGGAAAAAGTAAGTAGGGAAGAGACACAAACCTTAAACCGAGAAAGATGATGGAAGAAAATCACCAAATAAATCCCCAAAGAAATATCCAATTTGAAACCCTAGCTCTCTAGCCCAAAAAGCTCTTGAGAGAATTGTTAAATGTTTAGGAATAGTTTTCTATATGTTAATGAATAAAATAATAAGGTAAATAACCTCCCAAGTGTATTAGAAGTCGTGGGTCATAATTAGAATAAGTAGGAAATATTTAGAATACTCCCACTTAAGTCTCTTAAAAACCCATCACAGGGATACGACTGACCCTCTTACAAGTCGTACCCTTCCTTATGATTGGTTCCCACCAGTCGTACCTAGGCCTTAACCTTAGATCAAACACTGTCCAGTATACGACTCATCCAACCATGTCGTAACCTCAGCATACGATCCATACCCATGATCCGCATCCCTGGCAGAATGAATTACCAAAAGGATCAAACACTGCCCACCAAGCGAGTCCCTGATATGACTCTTATTAAAGCTTTACGACACATACCCTTAGTCGGGACCATTCCAGTGATCAAAAGCTTCCTACCAACTAATACTGGTCTGCTTACGATAGGACCATACCACTCATACCTCAACATACATCTCTCATCCATGAGTCGTGTTGTATCCAGAGAATGGTATTCACGGAAAAACTTTTAAGGCCAAAACCCACGATGTAACATTCTCCCCCACTAGGAACATTCTTCCCCGAATGACGGATAAGTAGGGGTAACAACACACAGAGTAATTTGCATTATCAAACATCCCTCTAACAAAGTTTGAAAACAAAGAGCCAAAGATATTAATCTTTCCTTTAACAAACTCAGAAAATAAAGATGTGTTCAAGAACACATACCTTCTGTACGAATACCAGGAGCAGAAAAAATGCGATACTTCGACTTCATGTCCTCTTCCGCTTCCCATGTAGCTTATTCCACCTTATGGTTCTACCACAGAACCTTAATCGAAGCCCCATCCTTGGTCCGTAGCCAACGAACTTGCCTATCCAATATCTCAACTGGGACTTCTTCATAAGATAGAGAATCCAAGATATCCAACCCTTCCAAAGGAACAACCAAAGAAGGATCGCCAACACACTTCCTCAACATAAAGCATGAAAGACCGGATGAACCAAACCCAAATTCGCAGGCAACTCCAACTAATAAGCAACATTGCCCACTCTTCCTAAAATCCCATAAGGACCAACAAATTGAGGACTAAGTTTCCTCTTCTTGTCAAACTGCACTACTCCATTCATAGGAGATACCTTTAGGAACACCCTATCCCCAACTTCAAACTCCAAGTCACTACGCCTAACATCCGCATAGGACTTTTGGTGACTCTGAGAAGCCTTACGCCTATCCCAAACCACTTTCACCTTATCCATAGCTTGATAGACCAAATTGGGACAAAACATATCTACCTCACCAAGATCAAACAACCCAATAGGAGATCTACATATCCTACCACACAATGCTTCAAAATGATCCATACCAATACTAGAATGATAGCTATTATTGTAAGCAAACTCTACCAAAGGTAGATGCTCAACGCAACTGCCACCATAATTAATCACGCATGCCCGAAACATGTCCTCCAATGTCTAAATAGTTTTCTCTTCTTGCCCATATGACTGCGGATGGAAAACAATACTCAGACTAACCTTAGTCCCCATCCCTTTTGGAAAGACCGCTAGAAATTAGAGGTAAAATACATACCACGATCAAGAATAATAGAAGCAGTCACCCCATGTAGCTTCACAATCTTTTGAAGATACAAATTCGTATAATCCTCCGTTAAAATGGTAGTCTTTACCGACAAAAAGTGAGCAGACGGTCCTCTTATCCATGATGACCCAAATCGAATCAAAATAAGGAAGATCGGAAATGAAATCCATATTCATCATCTCCCACTTCAATTTAGGTAACTCTATTTCTTGATGCAACTAACTATGCCTCATATCCTCAACCTTAACCTGTTGACACACCATACACTTAGCCACGAAGTCAACCAAATCTCTCTTCATACCATTCCACTAATAGATTTCCTTAAGATCATGGTATATCTTTGTCAAAGCGGGATGGACAACATAACACGACTCATGCATCTCAGCAAAAATTCTTTGTCGCAACCCATCAACATTTGGAACACACAACCTTCCTTGGTACCGCAAAGTACCATCACCACTAATCTCAAACACCGAAACCTTTTGTCCACCAACATCACTCTTGATTTTTATAAAGACCGAATCCAACACTTGCTTCTCCTTAAAATCTGCACCAAGAGACGATAGAACTACATCTTGCACCATCACACCACCATCCTTAGAATCCATGAGATTAACTCCAAGATTTTCCAAACGATGAATATTCTTCACTAATTTCCGCTTGCCTTCCTACACATGTGCCAAACTCCCCATGGACAGCCTACTAAGAGCATCGAAACCACGTTAGCCTTACCTGGGTGGTAGTGAAGACTCATATCATAGTCCTTGCGAAACTCAAGACATCTCTTTTACCTGAGATTAAGCTCCTTTTACATGCCTATGAACTGAAGACTCTTATGATTAGAAAAGATATATAAATGAACATGATGATAGGCGAATTTACACGCCTATATCAATATATTTTGCCCATATTTTAGCCTAGTTTTGAGAACAAAGTATATATTTCATGCACTTTTAGTCCTTTTTCCTGTAAATGAGCTAACGAGCATGATTAGTAAAGTTTCAGGTATAAATGATGTAGAATTCAGCATTTTATGGCTTACTTGACGCAAAAGAAAGCTCACGAAGGAAGGGAAGGGAGTTTACACGCCGAAGGACCAAAACTGCTGCATGGAAAATCTGTCCCGGGCTAAAACAACATTTCTGAAGACTTTGGGGATTTGCAGTAACTTAGTTGGATTTGGACAATGATACATTAACCTAGTACAATTGGGTTATGTATTTCATTTGTTTATTTGGATTATGATAATGTTACATTAACCTAGTATAATTGGGTTAAGTATTACATTAGCCTAGTAGGATTTGGTTAGATATTTTATTTATCTAGTAGGATTAGGATATGGGTATTATAAATACCCTATCATGCTAGAGATTTAAAAGGAATTTGGGAGGGGGAGACCACAATACTTTCTTCCATCCCTCTCATCTTCCACTAAAAACAATTCTACAACTCTTCTAATCTTTCCATTAATTCTATTTTTCTTTTTCTACTCTTCTATTCTTAAATTCCACAACAAGAGAATCGTTACTTTGCCTAGGAATTCATGCCTCACGCCTACCGCCTAAGCTACACGAAATTACTCAATCTTGTGGTATAACAACAATGTCAATCGTGATCTCCTTCGCATTCATGGGTAACTAACTTCTCTGTTGGGGTTATGAAAGCCGTATGAGATACTATCTATTGCTTTGAGTTTGTGAGTTCGCGACACGTATACTGCTTATATCATTATTCTCTTCATCTTAGTCTACATTCTTTGTGGTTGCAAACGCAAGAATACGCCAGTATAACATTTAACTTGTTCGAAAGAAAGGTTATCTGTATGGAAAAGAGATAAGGTCAAGGTAGTAGGGTCACCCCCTAAAATTCCCTACTAAAAAGCTAGTGCCGTAACTGGACTAACCTCTTGGAGAATTCGTACCGTTAGACACGCTTTAAGATCGAAAGAGTTAAAGTGAAATAATCCTCGAATAGGTCGAAAGACGCCTGGATTTACCATCGAATACAATTCTCTATACGCAGTTGCATGTCAGAATTCTACACACTCATAGCCAATAGAGACGTATACCTCAGAAGGTGGACATAACCCCAACGCCTCAATTCTCATTGTTTACAACTTACGTAACAATCTTTCTCTTTTACTTTGCTATTTTCAGCTTTTATTTAATTATTTTGGTGACACATTACAAATCCCCCCTTTTTACGAGACTTGCACCAAAAGTTTAGTAATTTTCTTACTTGTTGGCCAAGCTATTCCCTGTGGGATCGACACCCAACCCTGTTGGGTTCTATATTTGCTAACGACCGCTTTACACTCCTACGAGAGCTGTAGATTGAGTGTTATCAGAACACCATACATATAATGCCACCATATTTTCAAAGCAGATACAGCCACCAAAATCTCTAAATCATGAGTAGGATAATTCCTCTTATGCACCTTCAACTTCCTGGAAGCATATAGAATAACCTTTCTATACTGGATTAAACCACAATCAAGCCCTACCCGAGATGCATCATAATTAAGTACAAACCCATCATTTCCATCCGACAAAGTCAAAATTAGAGCCAACGTCAACCTATTTTTCAATTTCTTAAAACTCCTCTTACAAGCATTCAACCAAGAAAACTTAACTTTCTTCTGAGTTAACTTAGTCAATGGAGCAACTATTGATGAGAAACTTTCAACAAATTGCATATAATATCCTCTAAACCTAAGAAGCTCTGAACATCAGATGAAGTCATGGGCCTAGGCCACCCCTTCACCGCAATAACTTTTTGAGGATCAACCATTATCCGCTCACTAGAACTAATGTGACCCAAGAAAGTCACAACATTCAACCAAAATTCACACTTAGAGAACTTGACAAATAACCATTGTTCCTTTAAGATCTGCTACACCATACAGAGGTAATTAGCATGATCCACCTTACTCATCGAATACACTAGAAAGTCATCAATAAACATAATAACAAAGAGATCCAAATACTGCCTAAACACCATCGGAGCATTTGTCAATCCAAATGACATCATAAAGAACTCAAAATACCCATATCGAGTATGAAAAGCCATCTTAGGGATATCCATCTTCCTAATCTTAAGCTGATGGTACCATGACCAAAGATCTATATTGGAAAAAAACATGGCACCCTGCACCTGATCAAATATATCATCTATCCTTGGGAGAGGATACTTATTCTTGACTGTTACCCTATTCAACTGCTTGTAGTCAATGCACATTTGAAGGGAACCATCTTTCTTGCGCATGAAAAACATGAGTGCACCCCACGAAGAAACACTAGTACGAATAAACCCATATCCAGAAGATCCTTAATTTGCTTCTTGAGTTCCTTTAACTTAGCCGGAGCCATTCTATATAGAGGAATAAATATTAGATGAGTGTTCGAAAGAAAATCACTACCAAATTCTATTTATCTAACCGGAGAAATACAGGAAGATCATCTAGAAAGACCTATGGAAACTTATTAACTATCGAAACTGACTGCAAAGAAGGACCTTCCGATTCAGAATCTTTAACTAGGACCAAGTGATAAAGACACCTTTTAGAGATTAACCTTCGATCTTTAAGATAAGAAATAAATTTTCTCCTAGGAGCTAAAGAACAACCCTCCCATTCTATTTTTGTCTCTCCAAGAAACCTAAAGATGACCTTATGAGTTCGACAGTCTAAAGACGTATAACAAGAATGCAACAAATCTATACCCAAAATTATATCAAAATCCACCATTCCCAATTCAAATAGATCTACCAAGGTCTGCCTGTCACCAACAGATACCATACACCCCCTAGAGACCCGTTTAACAATGATCGAGTCTACTACCGGGGTAGAAACAAAAAAAAGATCCAAAACAATTTTTGGATCAAAACTAAACTACACAGTTATATAAGGAGACACATAAGAAAGAGTGAAGCTCGAATTAAGCAAATAATATGCATCACGGGAGAAGAGCTGTAACATACCACTAGCAACATCAGGTGATGCCTCAGATTCCTATTAGGATGCCAAAACATACATCCTATTTCAAACAACACTAGAACTAGGAGCAGTAATAGAAGTAGATACCACACCACCAGGTGTATGAGCAGAAGATGAAGGCACCAAAATCTTATTCGCCCCTGTAGAAATCTTATTAGATGGATAATCCTTGAGTTGATGGCCTACCTGACCGAGCTTAAAGGATTTATCTCTACCTTTCTCAAAGAATCCCTGAAGAGGATGACCACAAAACCAACAAAGAGGGCATGATAAAACAAACTGACCTTCGCTAGCCTGAGATTGGGAAAACTGAGCTAGAGAATTATCACCACCTTGGTGACTCCTGTTGCCCGACTGTTGTGGGTAAGGAGCACTGGCAGCAGAGAAGGAAAAAGAACTCCCCTACCTTTTTTTGCCACTTGCCACCATTTCTACCACCTTGAGACTACACAAATTCCTGATAAGAAAATCTACCCCACTTTCCTTACCTATCCCTAAATTCCGCCTGCTTTCTCACCTCATCCTCAACCTACTTCATATGAATAGTCAACCTATACATGTCTATATCCCCAATTAGCAAAGCAGTCTTGCTCTCTAAAATCAGATCTCTATTCATCCCAGAAGAAAACTTTCTCATTCTCGACCTCATATCAACTACCAAATCAAGAGCATGCCTATACAAATGATAAAACTTAAAGGCATATTCCCTTATAGACATCCTCCTTTGACTGAGGTTCACAAACTCCTCTTTCTTAACTTCCCTTAACTCTTGAGGAAAGAAACGATCCATGAAGGCATTAGAAAAGGCCCCCCACAACCCTTCTTCTTCTATATCACCCTTATCTCTATCCCACTCCTGATACCATTGATAAGAAACTCCTTTTAGCTGATAAGCTGCAAAGCTAACTCCCTTTATATCAAAAGCCTGCATAACCCAAAATATCTTCTCTAGTTCATCTAAGAAGTCCTGTGGATCTTTCTCCATATTTTATCCCATAAAGGTAGGAGGACCCATCTTTATAAATTGACTAACCCTTATAGCCTCAACATAGAAAGCACTAGCCTCACCCCGCTCAGCCTGAGCAGTGACCATCTAAAAAATAACATGGATAGACTAATGAAACTCCAAATTTGTCACATTACCCTGAGGTACTAGAGGAGCAGGAGAAGGAATAGAAGGAACTCCAGCACAATCAGGAATTGGACCATGAGATCAAAGATATACTCGAGACTTATGAGGTATCCCTTCAGCATTATCCCCAGTTGAGGCAGAAGGATTTCTTTGCATTCCAGATCTAGGAGGCTTGATCTAAAAGACAAATAGCCAAGGAATATAGAGGATTCCAGGACTGAAAATTTCAAGAAAGTAAAACATTCCTAAATTTTTTACAGCCTCTACCTTATAAGTATGGCGTGCTACACACCACTAAAAAAGATTTTACTCGATGCGGCTTTATAGACTTCCCTGTTGACCATGAACCTAAACCTCTGATACTAACTTGTCACGACCCAAACCAAGGAGAGAGATAATAGGCATTCCAAGTCCAACCAGGACCGCCCCCTTAACCCAACCCAACTGCCTATTATAGCCTCAGATGAGCTGAATTTCGAACATATAACAAGATAACATTATTGTTCACATCAAGACTCGAGGATAGGATCACGACTGTGACCGACCTAACTGAGTCTAACAGTACCAAACCCAACCATCCATACCATACCAAACCAAGAGAATATCAAAACATAACATAACAATCAATTAAAAAATGTAATGTGATGGAATAGTGAGAAATTATGTCTGATGATGCCAGCCTCCCAGCTTATTCCAATGCCAAAGCTGACACCAATACTGATCTCGCCCATACCAACCCCCAAAAGTATCATAAATCCTCTATCCAAAAGAATACAATTATTTGGTTGGGACATGCCCCCAACCATGGCTAAGACCAATATCCAAAATGAAAATAAAATATCTAAGAGTATCCATATCAGGAAATGGAGCCTTCCGAAAAGATGAAAGTTCACCACTTCAATCCAAATGTTGTCCCCAAGTCAATCACTATGTAGGAAGATTCGAACAGCCAATTCCTTCATAGCATGGGTATACAATCGCCAGTAGACGGGTTAACGAATGACGGTTAACATGTATCTCAGCATAAGGATAAAGTAATTTCATTTAAACAAACAAGTAAAACCATCCAATATGCATACAACCATACATACATATAAGTTTTGATAAAGGGAATCCGTGTTTAAGATGCATTTAAAACCTTTACCTGGGCTGTGTAACCTTATCGTTTAACCACACCCATGGGTCGCATGGGTTCAGCTCCCCCTGCTGAAAGAGTCCCATTGTGTATAGTCGTACACCAGGAAATATCCCATAGGATGACTAGTATATCCCTTTAATATAAAATATGACACTCGCATGTGGCCATCAAAGACCCCTTATATCGACAAATATGAGTTTCCAATTTTGGTTCTCCTAAAACCTCCACCTTCCACGGCTCAGTTACACATCCCGCCATTAATGCCGACATTAAAACCATTTCCAAACCAATCTAATTACCATTTATCAACCAAGGCCATTTATTAGTGGTATCGTCATACTAACCATACTTCCAAGATTTATCCATAGATAAACTATTTAGGTTAAGGAGACTCTCACATGCCCTTTTCGTTTACTATATTAATCTCTTGGGAGACTTACATGTACTCTACAAGCTAAACCAAGAAGCCTTTAACCTTTGTAACCCTTTATAGTTTCATGCATTAGCTGAAAACAAGCAAGAGTTCCATTTAACGAAGTTAATGCAATGAACATGTCTGTATAAGCATTTCATCAAATACCTTGGGGGTATAATATAACCAAAACCAATTTCAAAGACCATTCAACCATTACCATGTAATCCAATTTCCTAAAACCACCATTAATTCATATAAAAGCACATTTAAGCCATAGAAAACTATAATAAAACCATTTACACCAAAATCCCCAACTAATAGTTGAAAACCATAACCCATGCATTATTGAAAATATGAAAACAACCATAAAATTCATGCCTTTTTGGAAAAATTAAGTAGGGAAGAGACACATGCCTTAAACCGAGAAAGATGATGGAAGAAAATCACCAAAGCAATCCCCAAGTTGAAACCCTAGCTCTCTTTCCCCAAAATATCTTGAGAGAATTGTTGAATGTTTAGGAATAGTTTTCTATGTGTTAATGAATAGAATAATTGGGTAAATAACCTCCTAAGTGTATTAGAAGTTGTGGGTCATAATTAGAGTAAGTAGGAAAATGTCCAGAATACCCCCACCTAAGTCCCTTAAAAACCCATCACAGGGATATGACTGACCCTCTTACGAGTCCTTCCCTTCCTTACGATTGGTTTCCACTAGTCGTACCCAAGACTTAACCTTGGATCAAACACTGTCCAGTATACGACTCATCCAACCAAGTCGTAACCTCAGCATACAATCCATACCCATGATCTGTATCCCTGACAGAATGAATTACCAAGAGGATCAAACACTGTCCACCATACTAGTCCCTGATACGACTCGTATCCAAGCCCTATGACTCATACCCTTAAGTCGTGACCATTCCAGTGATCAAAATCATCCCACCAACCAACACTGGTTAGTTTACGACAGGACCATACCACTCGTACCCCAGCATACGGCTCGTATCCATGAGTCATATTGGGTCCGGAGAACGGTTTTGAAGGAAAAGTTTCTAAGGCCAAAATCTAGGATGTAATAGGTATGTCCTGTCAAAAGTGACAATTAAACGAAAAAGATGGAATATATCACTAAAGTATCATAAAGTTTACAAGAATATTTAACTTAAATTAAAAATTGTTACTTTTCTGTGTTTGATTTTTATTTTGTTAAAGTATATGTACCATTTAAAATATATTATTAGCAATTAAAATTTGTATTAAATAACTTCGGATAAACGTGGGCCTTATAAATATTGTTCGAACTTTTTGCCCTTCATTAGAAGTCTTTGCTTTAGACAAAGTCGTTATTTTACTTTTTCCCAAATAAAAAAAATTAAAAAAATTAGAAATCCTAAAATATATGATAGAAAGAAATATATTAGGTAAACTTTGACAACTTATAATTCCTATTAGGTTTCAGGCTCTTTGTATATTTATAGAGAAAAAATTCTTCAATTTATTTTTTTCTCATACATAAATATTGGTGTAAAACTTAGAAATTTCAATGTGGATACCATTATGGAGAACCAATGGAATTTCAATTGCAACAACTGTTTCTTCAGCCGATTCCATGGGCCGGCAATTCGGTATATAGAAGTAACAAGGTTCATGAAGATAGAATGATACACACCCTGTTTCAATTTATATTGATTTTTCTTAGTTTTTTTTAAAAAAAGATTCTTATGAAATATTTAAGATCATAGTCTCAATGTCAAAAATTATAATCGCGGTAGTTCATGCTACTAAGTACAATTCTTATTTACCTGAGTTATAATTTAGAGAATATATATGTCCCATATTATTTTAAAAAAAATAATACTTTGAAAGAATACAATAGATAAGCTTTTACCTCTTTTGCTATATTTCACATCAGTTTTTTTTTTCTTTTTGGAAAATTCTTGAATTCTCTTGTGTTTTCTTTTTTTGGTCGTATGAATTTAATTTCCTTTAATTTATTTAGAATTTATATTATTCAAGTCTTGATAAGTAATTTGTAAAGAAAAAAATATAAATCTTTTAATAGCTCACTTACTTCTTTCTGTTGTCTTTACTTTTGTAGGTTCCAAAATATACATAATGGAAAAACAAGTTTATATATAGAATTCTTATTCAATGAAATGATGATAGTATCTATGATTAAGACGATAAATTTGTTTGTGATTGAGGTAAATTTTTAAAAAAATTTAGTATATTTTTGAAGTTTACGATAAAGAAATTATCATCTATTCTTGATAGACAAATGTTAATTGAGAAGTTAATAATTAATTATGTATTCTTGATAGATAAATGTTAATTGATAAATATTTTTTGATTTTATTTTTAATGACTCATATTCAATTATTTAAAATTAACTTATTTGTAATTTTAAAGTCCTAAAATATATAGTAAAAAAAAATATTATCAATAGTGTAGGTAGATTTTATGTGGAAAAAGAACTCCTAATTTTATTGTTTCACAGACTCTATGTGTACTCGCATATATGTGCATTTCTTTTTAATATTTTACACTTCACCTTAATTGTTTTATCAAATTTACTTAAAAATAAAATGACACTAGCATATATTTTTTTTAAGTAATTAACTTTTATGACAAGATAATGAGAGTAGCATATAAGCTACCACCAGCCCAACATAGTTGTTTAATACGTTTTATATTTATATTTATCTATAATCATAATATATAACCAATAATCTATATCTATAATAATATATTAAAAGTATTAAGGGTAGTAGAAATATTATTTGACTTTTTGCCCTTCATTAAAAGTCTCTACTTTAGGCAAAATCGTCTTTTCTCTATTTTTCTAATATTTAAGAATTTAAAAATTAGTTAAATAATTATAGTAAACATTTCCTCATTAGAAGTCATCAGAATTAGTGACAATTAATATCTTTTTCATTAGTTTAAGAATTTTAAATCATCTAAAGTTGATTTTTAAGAAGATTTGAAAAATCCAAAATTAAATATGGAAGTATTAGAATAAGAAAAATATAAGAAATATCAAAATCGTAAAAGTTTTAAGTAAGTAATCAAAGATTTTATAAAGATTTAACTTTAAAAATAAAAAAGATTTTAAAAATAAAAAATATCGTACTACAAAAATGGTTCAAATTGATGCGACCTTCTTAGCCCCTAACAGCAGGAAAAGAGATACTGCATGACAAACATAAAAGTAACGATCCATTAACCACATGAAACTTATGGTAGTAAAATATTTATGTGCTTACAATAAAATAAATGTTTTAAACTTTTTGCACTTTATTAAAAACCTTCATAATAGATAAAATCTTCTAATTTTAAATAATCAAAAGTTACACGTGCGAGGCAAGTACAGCTAAACTAGTAAAACTAAAAGGGAAAAGGTGTGTTTACCCCTTTTGGAGCAACAAAACAAAACTTTAAGCTTTCTTTGGAGTCTTGATCACCACCGAAAATTAATCTTTCGAGAACGCCGATTAGACTACCGCTTGAAAAATTTTATTAAAGAATTTTTTTTTAACTATTTGCTCAAAAGTTTTTTTCTACTCTTTAAGACTTGGCCTTCTACCAAAAGAGTAGTAGTTCTTATAGGAAAAGATGGGGATTTAATTCATTGAATCCACCAATGTGGGAGAAAGAATTTAGGGGTGTTTAGGGAATTTCAAAATTGAGGGTAAGGTTTGTTAGAGGATAAGGTGAGGTGGAATTATACAATCTAGTACAAATTTTGAATTTCAAATTTGAATTTCAAAAATGAAAAAAGAATAAGGCTGAGGTTGAATTGTATAGTCTAGTACAAATTTTGAATTTCAAAAAATAAAAAAAGACAGGTTTGTCGGGGAATTGTATAATCTAGTACAAATTTTGAAATCATATTGGAAAAAGGACAAGGTTGAGTAGATTTAGGTCATTTTTTGAGATTTTGGGGTTATTTAAAATATAACCCCAATTGGAATTTAAAATTTAGCCAATTTTTTTAGTTTTGACCAAATTGAAAATCATTTGGCGGGTTGCATTGCTATTATGACCAATTTGGTTTCAATTATGGCCAAATTTAATATATTAGCTAAATTAAATTAAAATTCGATACAAATTAATACTTCCTTTAATCCCGAGCTTCTTGATTAGATAAAATCAAATAAATATTTCTTCAAATAATTATTTTTGAGAACAAATTATATTTAATTCAATATTTTACCCATTTGAATTAATTTTCAAGATAAGCTTTGATAAAATTTGATATTCCGTAAAATAAATATTTAAGTAAAAAAATTATATAATTTCGTATAATTAAATACGATGATATAACATCGCTACTTAAAATACCAAAATTGCTCAGATAAATACTTTGAAAAGCATTTTATTCAGATAAAATAAATACTATAATTTTATTTGAAAATCAAAGAAAATTGGGACTAAACTTAGTTGTTAACAAAAAAAATTAGGTGTCAACAACTGCCCCCTTACTTTGGGTAGTGTGGAAGCAAGTTACCTTGGGTAAAGAGTGTTTGACGTTCCTAATTATTGTCCAATCATAAATTCATTTCTGGAAGAGGTTGGCTTTTGTACGAGTTTTGTAGAGTTATGGACGGACACCGGTAACGAGTTTCCTACATATCTCAGGTTGCATGAGAATTCAGGCCACTTGTAGTTCATAAAGCTTGATTTTAAACACGGTCTTCAAGAAATTCATAAGCTATTCTGGTTTTTAAATTTTTGTAAAACCAAAAAATTGGGAAAGCAAAAGATTGGGGGGAGGTTGGAATGCAATCGAGTTTTCTACATATATCCCAACCTACATATGTCCGAGACTTAGGAAATCAGACTGCTTGTAGTTTGACTCGATCGGTAGAAAAGATAGTCACTTTTTTTAGACAATCTTTGGTTTAGGATAAGTGACAATTTTATTGAGTTGTAGAAAAGAGGCTTGTAACCTCTTAACCATGAATGTGGTATCCTTCACATCCATAGGCAAAACTTTACCTGGACATAAATTCCAAAACTCTAAGTATGTTGTCACCCAAATTTGAAAGAAAGAGAAGGTTACCCTCGTATGAGTGTATAATTTTCCCAAAGGTAAAGCTGAAACCAGAATATCCCAAAGTTCCCACATGCCTCCTAACAGGGGTGTAGTTTGAGGGTGGTGACAATCATTCTTTAGCTCGTGTTCAAAGATTTTGACGTCCCTCTCTAGACTACATCCCATTTTGCTACTAAGAAAAAGTTTAATGTTGTACTACGTCCTTTATGGAGTCGTCCACACCTGTGGTTTTGACTTGAGAATTTCATCCTTTCGAATGATCTCAACGATATCTCAAACAAAATAATTAGTCATAAATGTAGCATTACACTAACATAACTTGGTGCAAACCTATTTGAACATATTGTGCTGAGATAGTTGATACACCAATTCGCAAAACCTATTCTAAAATTGTATGCCACTTTGAATGGGGTGACAACACAATATGTAATAGTAAAAGGCGAATGATTTATCTTGAATGTAACATGCCACTTTGAATGGAGTGACGGTCCAACGTGTCTCATTGAAATACAAACAACCCATTTTGAATAGAGCATGCCACTTTGAACAGAGTGACGGTCCAACGTGTCTCATTGAATGGAGGATGACCCAATTTAAATGTAACATGACACTTTAAAGAAGTTGCGGTCCAACATGTCTCATTGAAGGGCGAAAGACCCAATTTAAATATAACATGCTACTTTGAATGGAGTGACGGTCCAACGTGCCTCATTAAAGGGCGGACAACCCAATTTAAATATAACATGCTACTTTGAATGGAGTGACGGTCCAACGTGCCTCATTAAAGGGCGGACAACCCAATTTAAATGTAATATGCCACTTTGAATGGAGTGACGGTCCAACGTGTCTCATTGAAGAGCGGGCGATCCAATTTAAATATAACATGCTACTTTGAACGGATTGATGGTCCAACGTGTCTCATTGAAGAGAGGGTAACCCAATTTAAATATAACATGTCACTTTGAACGGAGTGACGGTCCAATGTGTCTCATTGAAGAGTGGATAACCCAATTTAAATATATTATGCCACTTTTAATGGAGTAATGGTCCAACGTGTCTCATTAAAGGGTGGACAACCCAATTCAAATGTAACATACCACTTTGAATAGAGTGACGGTCCAACATGTCTCATTGAAGGGCGGACGACCTAATTTAGATATAACATGCCACTTAGAACGGAGTGTCAATCCAACGTGTATCATTGAAGGACGGATAACTCAATTTAAATATAATAGGACACTTTGAATGGAGTGACGGTCCAATGTGTCTCAATGAAGGGCCGACAACCCAAATTAAATGTAACATGCCACTTTGAATAGAGTGACGGTCCAACGTGTCTCATTGAATGGTGGACAACTCAATTTAAATGTAACATGCCACTTTGAATGGAGTGATGGTCCAACGTGTCTCATTGAACGGCAGGCGACCTAGTTTAAATGTAACATGCCACTTTGAATGGAGTGACAGTCCAACCTGTCTATTAATCACCTGCGATAAACTTATTAGTATCAAATGCAATATGAGGACTATTATGCATACCTTTCTTTTATCTACCACACTGAAGGAGGTGAAAATTCATAATGTATTAACATATTATGTTGAAGAAGATGCCATTCCATATAATAATCTGACACTGTAAAGAAAGTGACAGTCTAATAACATGATAACATGTCACTCTAAAGGAGATGACGATCCATAACATAATAATATGTCACTCTGAGGAAGGTTATGGTTCATAACATAATAATATGTCACTCTAAAGGACGTAACGTTCTATAACATGATAATATGTCACGCTGAAGAAGGTGATAGTCCATATAATAACATGTCATTCTGAAGGAGGTGACGGTCCATAATAATATGTCACTCTGAAGGAGGTGACGGTCCATAATAATATGCCACTCTGAAGGAGGTGACGGTCCATAACACAATAACATGTCACTCTGAAGAAGGCGATGGCCCATAACATAATAATATATCACTCTAAAGGAGGTGAAGGTGATGGTCCATAACATAATAATTTATCACTCTATAAGATATGACAATCCATAAGATAATAACATGTCACGCTGAAGAGGAAACGGTCTATAACTTAATAAGATGTCACGCTGAAAGAGGTGACGACCCATAACTTAATGATATGTCATGCTGAAGGGGGTGACAATCCATAAAATAAAATATGTCACTCTAAAGGAGGTGACGATCCAAACATAATAACATGTCACACTGAAAGAGGTGACAATCCATGACATAAGAACATATTGTCTCAAATAAAGACATGATCTGATGCACTCTCCTAAAGGGTGGAAAATTCAAATATAATACGATGTGTCCTTTTAAAAGAGGGATGTCCCAAATAAAATAAGATGTGTCACCTCGAATAAAGTGTTGATTGGGAATGTTCTCTTAAAATGGTGGATGACCCAAAATATGATAAGTTAGGGTGACAATCCGTTACGTCCTCTTAAAAGGATGGATGGCCCAAATATAGAAAAAAACGTCACCTCAAATGGGGTGATAATCTGAGGCGATCTTGCATAATGTCACTTGCATAACTCAAACAACACTCATTAATAACACAATAATTTATTGTAACTAATCTAGGAGTGTAACAGAAGATAGAGTTTAGAGATAAAGTCGTTTGACTCATGATGATTTAGAGATAGTGTTTTGAATAATATCTCCATATCTCAATCATTGTGCCCGATCATTTTTCCTACAAAATTAGAGAAAGTGTTTGAGATCATAACGAATTAATAGAAACATAAATCAAGAGAAAAACTGAGAAGAAAAGTTGTCTGGATTATTATGGTAAGGCCATAGTGGATCTGGTAATGCCCTTTATCAAGATTAACATTGTCAACGTTGTGTCTTCATTGTTCCTGCATCTAAAGTAAAATTCTTAGTTTTGAGAAATCGACTATGTTGGTTTTTCCTTGCTTTCCTGATACTCCTTGTTGATCATCAATTCCCAGGGTTGAAGTGTAGTCTTTGTGAAATTTTTTAGGATCTCCCTAAAAAATTCTTCCTCACTTTATAAACTCTCAAACCTCTTTGTAACTTATGGCATCATTTAGTATGGAATTTTTAAGAACATCTCAAAAATTCTGCCCCAGTCTAGAATGCAAAATACTCGAGTCCTTTCTGGCATAGCATAACCTAAAATTTTACAACTTCTCAAAACTATACACTGATTAAGCTTCAGAAATTTATGATGTTTAACTTTGTATCAAATGTTAAGTTCTTCTAAAAATTTTTAAGACCTGCTCAAAACATTTCTGCCCCAGTTACACGCTTCTATGTTATCTCCATGTAACTTGAAAAAAGATCCTCTTAAATAAAATCTTATGGAGAATATGATCGATCTATTGGAGCGTCCACATATTTCATTGAGGTAGGAATCATATCAAATATATTTGCACCAATAGATGGAAAAATAATCTTTCTAATGAATTGACCGAAGCCGACATAAGCCTCCTACGTATTCTATTCTAGGAAATTCAGGTCTAACATTGTTCATATTACAAATAAATCAAGTTATAAAGTATGATTACAAGAAAATAACTACAAGAAAGTATGATTACAAGAAAAGAAAAAAATATCTTCAAAATGCAAGATAGAAGGACGTTGAAAGTGTGCCTTTTCGACGTCCTTCTATCTTGTATTTTGAAGATATTACTTTGGTCAATTATTATTCATGAACTAAAACTTTTACCTTTTAAGTGTTTTTTTTAAGAGAGACTGATTTATGTTGGTAGTCAAACTTGCTCGCTTCGCAAAGAGAGTCGCAATTTCTGATTTATCCTTTTTCAATCAAAGAGTGTTAAAACATTATTTTTGACTTTTTAAACTATTTTGAAACCTTAAAGAAAAGTTCAAAAAAATTTAAGAAATTACAGAGTCACCACTTGATTTTTGAGAAAATATTAAGAAGAACTAACAATATTACTTAAAAGATTCAAAACAGAAAAAATCTTTTAAGTTTAGAAATTCCGAGTAAGTGGTTCCAATTAATACTCTTGGAAGATTGTTAAGGCACCATGAATATCCGCTAACTTGAAGTTATCCGGACTATTTGAAAATAACTTTTTTGACTAACTTTAAAAAGGAAAATTAGTTTTTGAAAAGAAAATGATTAAGGAAAAAATTGTCTTCAAGATTTGTGCAAAATAAATTTTGACGACTTAGCGGAGATTTTTAACTAAGTCTAAGAAAACTAAGAACAATTAGCATATAAAGGGGAAAGTGGAGACTAAATGACTTAGGCCATTAGGCCCAAATTCATAAATTCTATCCTAAGCTAATTTAGGCTTTTTGATCCATCTTCACCTGTCCTAATCTAAATACTTGGGCTTTTGGCCCATAACCTGTCCTAAGCTAGTTTTCAGACCTTTGAGGCCCAAAATCTACTTCAACTGAATTAAATTACAACTTTGGATTTGAGGCCCAAGTGAATGAATAAATAAATGACTAAATGAATAAATAAAGATAAAGAAATAATAAAAATTACGACTTTTCAAGTCTCTTAGTGACTACATCAATAGGTTTTGACCCATTTTACTTCTTCTTTCATCTTTTTGCACCCGCACGCTATATAATGGACTTTGGGTTTAAACTTCGGACATGACTCGAAGAGGTGGGCCTCGTTGGCCCATTACAAAATGCAAGAGGAAAGAAGTCTGTTTGGACTTCACAACAAATTCATGCAAAGAAAAGAAACGGGAATTGATACGTGTTCGCAAATTATGTACTTAATAAATAAATGATGAAATGGAAAAAGAGCATTCTCAAGCATAAAGAAATAGCAAACTGCAATATCAAAACAAATAAATATTGTCCAACGAAAAGAAAATTAACCCATATAACAACCAAGAAGGTGAAGGCTAACTTTTAGAAAAGGGAATCCTTAAACTCCAACTAAGGTGACATTAACGATGATTCATACATCCAAATTATGACCAACTTTAGGGAAAACATATAACGTCCTATGGTTTATATTTCTAAGACATCTTTGATTCTCTTTTGATATTATGAATCAAAGAGAGACACGAATCAAGTTTTTACACACATAAAGAGCACATGTAATAATCCAAAGAGAGTAAGAAAATTAGAATAAAGTTTAGCATATCTGAAAGTGAAATATCATTCGACAATCATACTATGCGCGACTTGAAAATATCTAAATAACTCTATTTAGCCATAAAAATCCAAACTTTTTCATTATTCCGACAAAGCCAACATGCAAAAAAAAAGAAGGAATAAACATCTTGGATGGAAAATAAAGCTAGCACTTCATCTTTCATATGAGGATTTTGAAATTCATTTAAATAATTAGCAAGCAAATGACAAGTTCTTGATTTAACCAATTACTATTTTATTAAGGCAAAACAAATAATAGTAATTACTCTTTTCGACATAAAAAAAATAACTTTACATGCCAAAAACAAATATATCCGCCAACAATTAATTTAAACAAAGCATAAGAATGTCTTTAAAACAAAGATTGAAACTTTATCCATAATAATTAGAGAATAAAGTCAAAAAGGCAAAACAATCAATATTAACTATTTTTTTCAACATAATGGAAAAAACTTTACATGCTAAAAACAAACATATCCACCAACAAATAAATTTAAACAAGGCATGAGTAAATCTTTTAAGCAAAGATCAAAACTTTATCCATTATAATCAAAGAATAAAGCCAAAGAAACACGTTCAACCATTGCTAGCTCATTTTCATACCATGAACATGAAAATAACCATATTATCAATACCACAATGTCCTATGGCCTTCAAGAACGTCTACAATAAACAATCCCAGCAAATAAAATTATAACTACGAACTATGAAGAAGAAAATGATTATAAAACTAAAAGGGGAAAGGTGTGTTTTCCATTTTTGGGGCAGTAAAATGGGACATCAAGCTTTCTTCGGAGTCTTGATCACCACCAAAAAAAAATCTTTTAAGAACCCCGATTAGACTACTGCTTGAAAATTTTTACTAAAGAATTTTTTTTTAACTATTTGCTCAAAATTTTTTTCACTCTTTGAGACTAGGCCTTCTACTAAAAGAGTAGTAGTATTTATAGGAAAGGATGGGGATTTAATTTTTTGAATCCACCATTGTGGGAGAAAGAATTTAAGGGTGTTTTGAGAATTTCAAAATTGAGGGTAAGGTTTGTTGGAGGATAAGATGAGGTGAAATTGTACAATCTAGTACAGATTTTGAATTTCAAAAATGACAAAAGAATAATGTTGAGGTGGAATTGTACAATTTAGTATAAATTTTGAATTTCAAAAATGAAAAAAGACAAGGCTGAAGGAGAATTGTACTATCTAGTACAAATTTTGAAATTCAACTTGAAAAAGGACAAGGTAGAATAGATTTAGGTCATATTTTGTGATTTTGGGGTTTTTTAAAATATAACCCCAATGGGATTTAAAATTTCGCCAAATTTATCTAATTTTGACCAAACTAAAAATTAATCAGCGGATTGCATTGTAATTATGACCAATTTGATTTCAATTATGGACAAATCTAATAGATTGACTAATTCAAATTGAAATTTGATACGAATTAATACTTCTTTTAATCCCGAGCTTCTTGATTATATAAAATCAAATAAATATTTCTTCAAATAAGTTATTTTTAGAATAAATTATATTCAAATTAAGATTTTACCCATTTGAATCAATTTTCAAGATAAGCTTTGATTAAAATTTGATATTTCGTAAAATAAACATTTAAGTAACAAAATTATATAATTTCATATGATTAAAAACGATGATATATAATTTCTACATTAAATGAAAAAATTACACATATAAATACTTTGAAAAGCTTTTTATTTGGATGAAATAAATATTGTAATTTATTTGAAAATAAAAAAAAATCGGGGCTACTTAGTTATGAAGGGAAAAAATTAGGTGTCAACAGGTGCCACTCGTATGATGTGGGTACGAGTGGAGGGGTTCAACCATACCCATACAAGAATTTTAAAGATTAGGTTGGGGGTATTCTATACATTCCCCCCCTTAAATTCTTTTGATCACATGACTTCAAACACTCTTGGGACTTCATTAACCTACTCTTACCAAATCAAACATTCTAAAATTTCTCTCAAAACTCTTAGTTCAAAAAGAGGCTAGTGTTTCTTTAAGGTGGTCAATTAAGGCTCTCAATGATGGTTTCTCTCCCTCTTCTTTGGTACCTAAGTCATATTACTTCTCCTTCATTGTTAGTTCATACTAAAAACATATTTTACTTAATGATTTTCATGGCATTATTGTCGGTTTGTGTTGGTTGTAAATTATATGTTGGGAGTTTTGGTTACTAATGGTTGGATGATGCTTTTCCATGTTCTATTTATGATTTTCAAGTTATAATATTGGTTTGAACATGTGGTTGTATGGGAATGGCTAATTAGTTCTTGGTTTTGGTTTAGAAAACTATATACCCTCAGCAAGTTTGTTAAAATGCCAATGAGAATGTTTTTGTCACATAGTTTGACTTTTATTGAAAACTTTGCATTACATAAGACGGTAATGGAACCTAAATTGCTTTAAATGGTTTTAAATAGATTGAAAAGGCCTTGGTGGCCAAGATTAGGTTTAATTGGAATACTTATGAGGTACATAGAAACCCCCTAGCTATTGGCTAATGACATTGCTTGCAAGCTATAGTTGGTATGACGATACCACTTCATAATGACTTGGTAGTTAACTTCTGGAATTAGTGATTTGGTTATGTAATAAAGGTTTTAATTGGGAAATAATAGTGAGTTATGATAGCTAACCATGAAGGTGTGAGTCCAATGGACGAACACTGTAAACTCATGTTTGACGACATGAATGTTGGTCATGGCGACCATATACTTGTGGGGTACACGGGAATCCCCTATGTTTATACTTGTATATATGTATCATGGAAGGATAATGGTACACGGGAATTCCCGACCCCTATGATATCTCTAATTCATGTAGCTACACGCACTAGATCCCGTTCAGGGGTTAACACTTGACCCATATAACCCAAGGTTGGTTTTAGGATAGTCAAGCTACACAACCCAGGTTAAAGGTTTAAATGCATGCCAAACCTGATTCCCTTTCCCGGTATGGTATATATATATGTATATATGTATCTATGTAATTAGATATGGTTATTTACTTTGTTTTTGAATAATGGTATTACTTTCTCCATAATACTGAGTACATGTTTACATTCACCTGCTAACATGTCTTTGAGTGTTGTATCCCCACGTGATACAGGAACTGGCCATACTACTCGTCCTGCTCGGTGACTTAGATTTGGGGATAGCATTTGTGTCAGACTGAAGTGGTGAGCTTTCATACTTCAAAAAACTCCATTTCATGCTAGGGATATTTTTTCATACTTTTTCTTATTTCTTGGAATTTGGTTTTGGCTATGTCGAGGGCATGTCCCACCCGGATGTTCTTTGTTTTGGATTAAAGGATTTGTGTGACTACTATAGGAATGAGGAGTATCGTTATTGGTGTCAGCCTTGGTATTGGTATTGATATTAGGGAAGAAATCGGTTGGATGTTTCGATGGATGTTTGGATTGTTATGATTATGGATTTTATTATAGTCTTTGATTATTTATTATTCTATCTTGATATATGTTCAGAATTAATCCAACAAAGGGTTTAGAGAAGTTACAGTTGGGTATTGGGGGCGGCATTCAATTCGTGTTTGACTTGAGATGCCCGACACGACTAGGCCCTGGTTTGAGTCGTGTCAACTTAGTCCCCGGTATGTTAGTCTGTACTTGATTTTGAGAAGAGTTGGTTATATTACGTATGAGTTGGAGATGCCTTTTAGTTTGAGCTCCATTCATCCGATATTCCATATTTTTATTGCTGAGGAAGTGTGTGGGTGATTGGTCATAAATTGTTCCTATCAAAGATATTGTTATTTTAAATTCTCTGTCTTATGTGGAGATCCTTGTTGAGATCTTAGATCAGTAGGTTTATCGGTTGTGGATCAAGGACGTAGCTTCGGTAAAGGTTCTATGGAGGAACCACAAGGTGGAAGAGGCTACATGGGAAGATAAAAAGGACATGAAGTCCAAGTATCTATTCCTATTTTATGCTCTGGAAATTTGTGCGTAAGGTATGTGTTGATCTTACCATCTTTGTTTTCTGACTTTGTTAAAGGAAAAATTAATTTTCTTAGTATTCTTGTTTTCTAATTTAGTTCTAAATTCCATGGTAATTAGTTTTCTATCTTAAAGGTAAGTGTAGGGGTGTTTGGGCATTTAATCATTCTAGTCACTGTCTTGTCCCATCATTCGAGAAAGAATGATTCAAGTGGAGGAGAATTGAAATACCCTAGGTTTTGGTCCTTGGAAATTTCCTGAGTTTTAAACTCACTGTCTTTGTAACGACCCGCTATACGATTCTTATGGTGTGGGTATGGGTATAGGGACCCTAGTCGTATGCTGGTCAGTCTGTTGTTGTCCAAGTTCTATCCTAGTTATGAGAGACTCCATACGAGTTGTATGGTCTTGTGATGAGAGGTTTAAGGTCCACTCGAATGTTGTTTAGTGTCTAGCCCTTGATGTTTTTCCTTGGATATGTCTTGATGTAACTAGTTGTATGGTATGGTGATGAGTTGGGCATGAGAGTTATATATTGGTTAGAATGTGGTGTCCAACCTTCTATTCTGGTGATGATTTGAGGGTACCACTTGTATGATGTGGCGACGAGTGAGAGGGTAAACTCGTACCCACTTGTGAGTTTTCCATAGTTTTAAGTTGGGGGAATTCTAAACATTTACCCTTCATAACTCCCTTTGATACCATGACATAAAACATGTTTTGGGGCTTCATTAACCTATTATTCTCAATCAAACACTTTTAAAATCTCTCTCAACTCTCTCTCAAGCAAAAGACTAGGGTTTCAATAAGACAATCAATTAATGCTTTCTAGGGTGGTTTCTCTTCATCTTCCTTGGTGTCTAAGGTATGTTACTCCTCCCTCACTGTTATTTTACAAAGAGCATGTGTTTTAATGTATGAATTTCATGATATCAATGTGGTTTGAAATAATGGTTGGGCTTTTTGGATGTTCATGGTTAAATAATGTTTCCCATGGTTTAATGATGTTTATTTCATGCTTTTACTATGATTTGGACATTGTGTAATGTATGGTTATTGTAAATGGATTTAGGGATACTTTTGATTCCCACAAATTGCTTGGTTATGGTTTTGAAACATATGTTCCCTCAACCTATTTGTTAAAATGCCAATGAGAATGGTTTTTCCATATAGCCCGACTATTATTGAAATCTTTGCATTGCATAAGAGGTAATTAAACTTAAATTGGTTTAATTGGTTTTAAATTATTTGGAAAGTCCTTGATGGCCATGGTTTTGGTTTAATTGGAAACATGGGAGTCAACTTGGTTTAATGATTTTGGTATGGCATAAAAGGATAGACTTGCAAGCTCTAATTTTGGTATGACGATACCAACGGTTAATGCCAGAACAAAAAGACTCTAGGGTAAATGGTTGGAATGTGTAAATGGTTTTAATATGGGCTTAAACAGAGTCGAGTAGCAAATCCATGGAAGGTGGGGTCCCGATAGGAACGATGCTAGAAACTCACGTTTGTCGATGTGGGGTGGTCTTGGTGACTGTGTGCATGATATCACACTTTATATTTTGGGAGATGTACTAGGCATCTTAGGTTCTTTTCTCTGGTCATGCAGCTAACACACACTGGGGCCCTTTCAGCAGGGGGAGCTGAACCCATATAGCCTATGGGTGGTTTTAGGACGGTCAAGCTACTCAGTCCAGGTTAAGGTTTTAAATGTATTCTAAAATCGATTCCCTTTCCCGGCTCGATATATATATGTATGTATCTATGTGATTGTATATGGTTATTTACCTTGGTTTTGAATTAATGACATTATATATCTATGCGATTGTATATGGTTATTTACGTTGGTTTTGAGTTACTGACATTATTATATCATATCCCTGAGTACATGATAGCGTTCACTTTACTAACAGTCTTCGGATGCTGTATCCCCATGCGATGCAGGAATTGACCATACTACCATGCCTCCTGCTCAGTGACTTGGATTTGGGGATAATTTTGAGCCAGACTGAAGTGGTGAGCTTTCATACTCCGGAAGGCTCCATTTCATGATATGACTTGTTTTATTTTTGTTATTTCTTTTGTTTGGTTTTTGGATATGATCGGGGGCATGTCCCGATTGGATATTATTGATTCTAGATAGAGGCTTTGTCAGACAACTATGGGCATGAGTGGTGTCAGTATTAGTGTCAACCTTGGTATTATTGGCATGGGGGTTGGCACCAACTAGATATTGATTGAGGTTGTTGGATTATGATTATAGAATTTACATAATGTCTTTGAATCATTATTGTTTTAACTTGTTATATGTTCGGAATTCATCCAACATAGGGTGTAGGGTGGTCATGGTTGGGTATTGGGGGTAGTCTCTAGTCCTAGTTGGACTTGAGATGCTCTACACGACTAGGACCTGGTTCGGGTCGTGTCACATAAGGACCAAAGGGTGTCCTATAATAAAAAAAAGAGGATACCTTTTTATCCTTTGGATAATAAGGAGGGTCAGTTTTATTATAAATAGGTGGGGGTGAAAGACAAATACACAAAAAATCTTATTCATCTTTTTACTTTCTCTCAGAAACACACATTTTCACTACCCCCACATATTTTTTTCTTGTTTCACCTCTCTATAAAAAAAACATAATACACACACACATTTTTATTCCCCTCTCTCTAAACAATAAATACAAAATAAACACATACTAACACATACACAACACACACATATAAACACACACATCATATCTTTCTCTTCCCTCTTTTTTTTTGCCACTACTCTACCATACTACCTCTACCGGAGCTCCAATGGTTTTCACGCAATAGCACCCCTGTTGATTCCCACTTCCTTTTCCCCAGTCCTTGCCTCCATCGCATTTGGCCACCGGACAGACGATGAGCAACGACAGATCTTCAATGCCGTCGCATCACCTCTTTTCCCCTCTTTCCCTATTCACTTTCTTTGCTGGCTCATCGGAGTTGATGGCCGGCGAGTTCTATACCCATATCATTGTTCTCCCTCTCCCTCTTTCCCCTTACCACTAGCGTGCCTCACCGGAGTTAATCACCAGCAGGAGATCTTCGTTCTTTTGCAGCCACTACTCCAGCGACTAACTAGCCGCTCCCTTTTCTTTTTACCTTTCCCCTTTCTGCTGCCTTTTCTCCAGATTTGATGACCGGAAAAGTCTTCGAAAAACAACTCCAAATCAGAGCATAACTACACAAATCCTTTTCCCCTCTGGTTTCTCTCTTTTATATCATTGTTGTTCATATTTATTTTGAAGAATTGCCCTATTTTTTTTCATGATTATGGTTGTTGTTGATTATTTTTCCTACATTATATTTTTTTGTCATTTCTATTTTTGAATTGATTTCGTGCATATTTCATAGTTTTCTGGTGACTTATTTATTGCTTTTTCTCTATTTGCTCATTCTTTCATTTTATGCTATGCTACTATTATAGTTGTTAGAAATCACTGCTGCTATTATATTTTTTTCTCATTAACTTTATGATGGTTCATATTTGTTTTATTTATTAGTTATCATATTCAACAAATACATTTTTGTTTTGCTATAACATTAACACCATTATCATTTACACTATTTTGTTGATTTTGTTAGTTGAATTTTATTTAATTGGCAATAAATAAATACAATAGCCAATGGCCATATCTCTCCGTACGATTTTTGAGGCCACCCCATAATAAAAGATAAATTTTTATTTCTCAAATTTACTTATTTATATTAAAATAAATATATGGCAAATGAAGAAACTCCCTTCGATTTTTGATGCCCCCACAAATAAAAAACGGACGTTATATATACAAATATGTAACAAAAATAAATAAATTCGAGCAATGAAAAAATCTTTATAATAGCATGACAACATAAATGGTTTTACAATTCATATCTTGGCAAGACGATTTTAGACGGACGATTAATCGAGCAACCACTTCGTAGCTATGACGCATCTAAAACATAATCTGAGCCCACGTTATAGTAAAATTCTATCTTTATTTATACATCTACATATATGTATGTGTACACTCGATTTTAATTTACTTTAATGAGTATTTGTACATTCTTAATATTTCTATCAAGTATTTATACATATCCTCGGTAACGCACTCCTGGATATTTGGAAGGAAGTTTCAAGCTCTGTATCTGTAATTTTATTTCTTGTAATTTTACATAAAGATGAAAGCATAGAGAAAACTTTACTTTTGGGGTCTTGGGAGGGAACATTTTTATCATGCAATATTCGTCACGGATTTAGGCAAAACTAGGCTGGTAATATTTACATAAACAAATAAAATTAATCAATTAATTCACATGTTTACATCATAAATATTGTATAGTCTTTCTTTTCAAGTAAAATATTTATTTTTCTCTCCGTAATTATTTGTAAAAATATTTTTCCTTTTTATAGTGCATAAAAGATACTTTCTTTTCACATGTCACAAAAATACTTTTCTTATCTCATGTAATTTGTACATTTTTATACATACCTTTTACATATTTTCATAGCAATAAGTTTGTTTATATACTTAATACACATACACCTTTACGTTGTTTTAAATATTTATAATTCCTCCCTTATTGATAAATTGAGTCAAGTCGTGTATCATATTCGTGGATTCTACAAGCCTTATGGACCACAGTGTGGGAAGTAGGCGGACAAAGACTCGATGGAATAATGCAAGTAGGCGACCATATATGTAAGTTACAATATCAAATCAAGTAAGTAACTAGAAATATAACTCATGTGCCCTTATAAAAATGAAGTCCCACTCATTCACATGGAATAATGCATGTCAATGCAGGGACAGTCAAGAGACACTCTCCCTCACAAGAGAAGTTCCACCTATATGCATCAAATACCATAGGACTGCCCTTATTTTCTTTACCTTAGTTTTCAGATAGTCAAGTTAGGATCACTATAGGACTTTATTCAACTTGTAATGTAGGCTTGGGGGCTAGTATGGTACATATGGATATATTTAGTGACTAAGTTTCCTTGGTAATACACTAACTTTGGGGTCCACTCAACCAATTCTCTTTTATTTAGCTCTTATTTCTCCCCTTTTATTTCTTTTATTGCACATTCAGGTTGGGTATGGTTGTTTTATTCTTTTATTTTTTTCACAATTTTCTTTCTTTTTCTTTTTCTACCACACCCAACCCTACTCTTATTTTTTCTTATTTTATCCTTCTTCATACACACTTTATATTACACACCCCTATGATAGCCACCCTCAACTTAAGTGATTTTCTTGAGTTGAGGCGCACAATGCCCAAGGAGTACCAAGGACAAAACATGTTCATTGTACTGCAAATGGGAAGGTGAATGGTGTAGGAAGAAAAATAGGCTATAAAGGTAAAAAATTGTTATCAAGGGATACTTATACCCATATGGAAGGTCATTTAGGCTAAAAGTGGACTAAAATAAAAAATAATCTATGATCCTTTCCTAACTGACTATCCTACAACCTAGGCAAGATTAACCAGACAATTTCTAGATTTAGCACACAAACGGAACTAAGTAGCATCTAAAACACACATGGCAAAGAATTACATCATAAGCTACTATTTGTCCCACTTTTGCACAAGTTAGCTATGATTATCATGTCCCTAATCCTAATGCCATAATAAGATCCACAATGGTCACACACATATACGTTTACATAGTTCTAAAACAATTTGTTGTAAGGGTATCATTTTTCTCTAAAATCAACAAAAAACATGTCAACTACCCTAAATCATTAAAAATATCCTAATTGAAAAAAAACACAATACAATACAAAATAAAACAAATCAAGACACAAAATTAATCTAGATATGTCGATTCTGCAACCATACCATCGCCGACAGGAAAAGAAGCAAGGTAAAAAAACCTTGAGATAGTTATGGTATACCCCACTACCAACTAAAAGACAGCACACTATCCCCAATGCGTGTATCTAATGTAAATCAAGGGAATAAGGATATACCTGGGATGCACTAGGTGTCCTTATCATGATAAAAAAGAGTTTCCTTGAGTTGCCTTTCAAGCAACGCCTAATTTATTATAGTAGCACGACAAAGTTGCCTTGTCTCCTCACACTTCACCAAAGTCCACATCAACACATACTTTGACTTCCTCACTGTTTCTCATTTAATGCTTTACTTGTTGCCCATTCATCTTGCATGAGGCTTCATGTAGCGCCCTAAAACCTGGTCTCGAGATGTGACACAGTGCTCAAGACTACGAGTAGCCTTAAGCTAACCCTGTCTACATACTACTAAGCCTAAATCTCATAATGAAGGTAATATAGACATAAAAGTCATACTGAATACTGAAACTGTCTGAAATAACTGAGAATAATCTGAATATAATGTATGAAACATTAATACTGAATAAGATGAATGACAACTAGTACTCTGATAAGCCTCTACTACTAACATCTATAGAGTCACTTGAATAAACCCCCAGCTTACTCAAACTGTCTGAAAAGAATACTAAATAATGTAAATTGATAAGCTGCAAAATCTGAGAGAACAAGTCCTCAAACTATGAGGACTCACCAACTGTAGAATGTAGATGGAGATGCTCAAACTACTCACGCTGTTGATACTGAGCACCTGAACCTACATTATGAGACAATATAGCACATAGACATATATGTGGATAAGTACTTTGAGGATGTACTGAGTATATGGGGGTGAAATGCATAAGTAAAAAATCATCTCATCAACATAATTTATAAAAAAATACATGTTAATGTAAATGACTCACATGAGATGGAATATCTGATATACTAAAATGATGAATAATAAATCAATCATACTTTATAAATCTAGTAAGTCATAACATTTAGTTCTAGAAGCTGTACTTGAACTCTCTCTTTATTTCATGTTATCTAAGTATAGAAAGGACTCACCCTTAAATCTGAAATCCAAAAGCTGAAAACTGTAATTAAATATCTTTCTGTAAAACAGTCTTAATAAATTGGTGAGCCTTTACACTTATTTTTCTTAAAAGCTTTTCTTACACTTTGTCTTAGGAATTAGGAACTTTGGGAGGTACTTTTAACCGACATAAACCATGTGAGCTATCATGGAGTCGAACGTCGTACCCACGTTGGGGAGAGCTATTCTAACATTGCCATCAGAATAGAACCTTAACTTAAGTGATCACTGACTTAGCCCACTATGGGCGCTTAAAACCTACGGTGGCTCGTAGTTCTGGGGCATGAGACCTTGGAATTATACTCAACTCGGTGCTAAATACTACTCCCATACTTATCGCTCAGAACTTATAGGAAATCCATCTTAAAATATCACAAGGGTTTATGATGAAAACCAATTATGCTTCTCTTTCTTTATATTCCAAACTATATGAACAATGTGGATTCCTTATCTTCCTAGGATCAAAAGATCAAAGATTTACTGAAAAATCTGTGGAATATATTGATCATAAGATGTTTAAAGCCTCATCTTTCTTGAAACATCAAAATATAAACTTGGGCTTCATAATCCATACATCAAACTCATGTTAAAATATCATAATATTCATGCTTAATCATGAAAACAATGATAACTCATCTCAAAATCTGTAAATTTTTGCAATGGGCGTGAAAGTATGAAAATAGACATGTAATTCAACATCTAAAACATTGGAAATCTCATAATCTTGCAATTTGCAATAATGGGTTTGAACTCTAATTTAAAATTCATGTCTAAACATTCAAAAATCATATAAATTTATAGTTAAAAGCTAGTTTTGGGCACAAAGATGAAAAAAGATCCTTGTTCATAGACCCCACATACCTCGATTGATGATTAGATAAAGAAACTTGAGTTATTGATTCCTAATTGAGTTCTTGGGGATGAATTCTTGATTATCTTTCCTCGGGAATCTTCAATTTAGAGTTTTCTTGGAGAATCAATGGAGGATTTTGATTTCTAGGAGAAGAAGCTTTGGAGATTTAGGGTTTTGCTTTGGGAGAGAATGATGAATAATGAGCACAAAGTGGTTTGAATATGATTAATCTTGTGTTTTGGATGGATTGGGTCCTTGGGGATTTACTAAAATACCCTTTTTAAACCTCTAAGCAAAACTGGAAAATGTAACATTTTTCTAATTTGCCTGGCTACCGTGACGCACCACAATCATGGTGGCTTACTAAAAATAGAACAATTAGGAACTGGGATGACTCCACGACGCGCCACCATCGCGGTACCCCTTTGGAATGCCCTTTTGGTCACTGGCGTGATGCGCTAATATCGTGTTAGGCTACTGCAAATCGATAACTGGGAAATTGGCCTTCTGTGCGATTCATGGCTATCGCAGAAAACCACTAAAATTTGATAATTATCATTTTACCCACCTCTGCGATGCGCCAAGTGCCCAGGTGGCACACTGTCAACTTAAAAATTCTCTAAATCCTTAACCGAGAGTCGAAATTGGACGAATTTGGTATCGATGGAGAGGTTTTTTAATTTCCCACACAATGGGAGTTCTAAATCAGGAAAATTCCACATGAAATAAATATTCATCATTTTGGAAGTTCTTTCTTAATATTCTAGGAACAAATTTAAGCTAGGAAAAGTGAAGGGTATTATAATATCTCCCTCTCTGGGAACATTCATCCTCGAATGTGACTAGATAAGCTGAAAATACTGAGAAATCTGAGGCTATAAGCTATCATGCACAACTAAATTAGACTGAATAACTGAATCTCAATTAAAATGAGCTACTGAACTGATCTAAAAATGCATGAATTCTCATAAAGATAACTATATAGCTAAATCTAAAATTGGAAAAGAACTGAATAAAGGAAAACGATTACCTTTGGCTGAATCTGAGTTCGTGGAGAAGAGATGAGGATACTTGGTATGCATGTCTGCTTCCTCTTCCCAAGTAGCACCGCAACAGACTGATTTCTCCATAGAACTTTGACCAAGGGAACTTATTTGTTCCTTAGTCTACGAATCTGATGATCAAGAATTTCTACTGGGAATTCTTCATAAGAAAGGATATTCTGAATATTTGTGCTTCTAGAGGAACTATAACGACTGATTCGTCAATGCATTTCTTTAACAAGGACACATGGAATACTGAATGGACTGAAGATAAGTCTGCGGGTAAATCAAGCTAATACGCCACCTTCCCAACACGACTCAAAATACGAAAGGGACCTACATAAAGGGGACTAAGTTTCCCCTTCTTGCCAAATGTCTTCACCCCTTTCATGGGTAAAACTTTCAAATACACAAGATCATCAACCTCAAACTCGAGATCTCTTCTTCTCACGTCGGCATAAGATTTTTTATGACTCTAGAAAGCTTTCAATTTCTCTCTGATCAATTGAACTTTCTCCATGGCCTCATACACCATGTCTAGCCTAATTAAGGCGGCCTCACCCACTTCGAACCAACCAACTGGTGATCTACATCTTCGCCCATAAAGTTGTTCAAATGGATCCATCTGAATACTAGCATGATAACTGTTATTATAAGAAAACTCAATCAATGGAAAATGATCATCCCAACTACCTTTGGAATTAAGAACACATGCCCTCAACATATCCTCTAAATTCTGAATGGTCCTCTCTTCCTAACCATCTGTCTACGGATGAAAAGATGAACTAAGGAGAACTTATGTACCAAGACCCTTCTAAAAGGCTCTCCAAAACTGAGATGTAAACTGAGTACCCCTATCTGAAATGATGGACAAAGGAACTCCATGCAATCTGACTATTTCTCGGATATACAACTTAGCATAATATTCATCCGTGTATGATGTGTGAACTGGAAAGAAATGCATTGACCTAGTTAGTCTGCCTACAATAACCCAAATTAAATCACGCTGACGATATGAATTGGGTAAACCAGTCAGAAAATCCATATTCACCTCTTTCCGCTTCCAAGTGGGAATGCCAAACTCTTACAACGCTTCACCAGGTCTTTAGTGCTCTACCTTCACCTGTTGACAAGTTGCACACTTAGCCATGAACTATGTTATATCTCTTTTCATACCACTCCACCAATAGATTTCCCGTAAGTTGTGGTACATCTTGGTGGCTCTAGGAATGATAGAATAACGCGCACCATATGCTTTCTACATAATCCATTGGCTTAAATCATCAACATAAGTCACACACAATCTACTCTGGTATCTCAACCCACCATCTTCCCCTTGGGAGAAAACCTCTACCTTTTGTTTTTTAACAGACTCCTTTAATTTAACCAAACTAGGATCCTTCTCTTGCTTCTCCTACACTTTTGAAATTAGGGAAGATTCAGAACTAATTTGAACCTAAAAATTCCCTTCAATTGAGTCAACCAACCTAACTCCTAATCTAGCTAATCGATAAACTTCTAAAACTAGCTCTTTCTTATCACTCTCCACATGGGAAACACTGCCCATAGACTGTCTAATAAGGGCGTCTACCACTACGTTGGCCTTGCCCAAATGGTACAACACACTCAATCATAATCTTTCAAGAATTCTAACCACCTTCTCTGATGGAGATTCAACTCGCTCTAAGTAAACACATACTGCAAGCTTTTTAGATCCGTGAACACATCAACATGCACAACATACAAATAATGTCACCAAATTTTCAAAGCAAACATAACAGCAGCTAACTCAAGGTCATGGGTTGGGTAATTCTTTTCATGAAGCTTAAGCTGTCTAGAGGCAGAGGCTATGACCTTACCTCTCTGCATCAAAACACAACCTAAACAAACTCTGGAGGCATCATAATAAACCACAAAACTATATGTACCATTAGGTAACGCTAAAACTGTGGCTAAAGTGAGTCGAGTCTTCAACTTTTGAAAACTCTTCTCGCAGGAATCTGATCAGTGAAACTTAACTTTCTTTTGGGTCAATCTAGACATAGGAGACACAATAGATGATAAACCCTCAACAAAAAGTCTGTAATAACCAGCTAAACCCAAGGAACTCCTAATGTCTAATGGGGAAATAGGTCTAGGCCAATTTCTTATGGCTTCTATCTTTAAGGGATCAACTCTAATAACTTGACTAGTAACGATATGACCAAGGAAAACTACTGACCTTAGCCAAAATTCACACTTGCTAAACTTGGTGAACAACTGGTGGTCTCTAAGGGTTTGCAACACAATTCTAAGAAGGTCTGTATGATCATCCTCACTATGAGAGTAGACAAGAATATCATCGATAAAGACTATGACAAACATGTCCAAATACTGTTTGAACACTCTGTTAATCAAATCCATAAAATCAGTCAGGGCATTTATTAGTCTGAAAGACATGACTAGAAAATCAAAATGACCATAATAGGTTCTGAAAGTTGTCTTTGGAATATCACATTCCCTTACTTTAAGCTGATTATAGCCGGATCTAAGGTCAATATTTGAGAAATAACTGGCACCTTGGAGTTGATCAAATAAGTCATCAATTCTTGGAAGAGGGTATTTGTTTTTGACTGTAACTTTATTCAACTAACAATAGTCAATGCACATACGCAAGGAACCATCTTTCTTTCTCACGAATAGGACGAAAGTTCCCCATGGAGAAATACTAGGCCTTATGAAGCCTTTATATAAAAGATCTTTGAGTTGCTCTATCAACTCCTTAAGCTCGGTGGGATCCATACGATATGGAGGTATAGAAATAGGCTGAGTATCTGGAAGAAGGTCAATACCAAAATCTATTTCCCTATCGGGAGGTACCCCTGGCAAATCTTTGGGAAAGACATTAGGAAACTCATTAACTACGCTGACTGAATGAACTGTTGGAGTCTCAGACTTAGTGTCTTTAAATTGAACAAGATGATAGATACACCCTTTGGAGATCAACTTTCTGGCTTTAAGATAATATATGAAATGACTTTTGGGAGAAACTAAATTATCTGACCACTCAAAGACTGGTTCATCTAGAAACTGAAATTTCACCACTCGGGTGTGACAATTTATAGAGGTACAACAAGAATGGAGCCAATCCATACCAAGAATAAGATCAAAGTTAACCATATCTAACTCTATTAGGTCTTTTAACATGACTTTATGAAGAACAGTGATATGATAACTTCTATAGATTTGTTTAAAAACAATTGACTCACCCACTGGGGTAGACGCTAAGAAAGGGTCAGGAAACTTTTCAGAACTTATCTCAAAATTTACTGCAACTAATGAGGTCACATAAGAGAAACTCGACCTAGGGTCTAACAACACATAAACATCAAAATGAAAGACACGAAGCATACCACAAATAACATCTATTGAATCCTCCTACTCCTGATGGGATGGTAAATCATAGAATCGATTCTAGCACTGACCACCACTGATACGCCCTAAGGAGGAACTAGGTGGCCTAAAGGAGCTGGTGCACTATTAGCCTGAGTCTGGGGACGAACATCTCTGTTTCTATGCTTAGCATATGGACACTCTTTTATTTTATGACCCATTGTACCACAAACATAGCAACCCTTTATTCCCTTCAAACACTCACCAGGGTGAGCTTTACCACACTTAGAACAGGGAGGATAACTGGGCCTACCACTCACACTATTCTGGGATCAGGACATAGAAGACTTACCCCACTGCTCCTGTCTACCTTTGGGAGCGGGAGCACTATATGATGATGTTGCTGGCATAGATGAATGATTCTGAAACTATGAACAATTCCCTCTTTGAGACCTATTCTGACCATACTCAAATTTCCTTGTTCTAGCCTACTTATTTCTTCTCTTTTCCCTTTAACTTCTCTACCTTAATCTGCTGAGCATGCATTATCAATCTAGAAAGATCCATATCTCTAATGAGTATGGCAGTCCTACACTTCTTGACTACCTAGCTAGAAACTCCAGTAACAAACTTACTCATACTAGCCCTCGGATCAACCATCGTATCAGGGGCATACTTAGACATCTGATTGAACTTAAGGTAGTACTCCTTCATTGTCATTGAGCCCTACCTCAAATTCACAAAGAAAAAACCCTTCTATGAGTTGGAAGGTGTTTCAGTATACTTTTCTAGGAAGAACCTTTCTAGAAAAGCATCCTGAAACACCTGCCAACTCATAGGAACAACTTTCTCACCTTTACCATTCTTCCACATCACTACACAATCATACGCTACATCCTTTAATCTAAAGGATGCTAACTCTACACTCTCATCCTAAAAAACATGTATAATCTGGGTGATCTTCTTCACCTTATCTAAATAAAGTTGTGGGTCCTCACCTGCCTTTGACCCAAAGATCTCTAGCGGATTCATTCTCATAAAGTCTCTGATCCTAGCTGCTGCTAAATTCTCATTCTACTGGAGTGGGACTGCAACCTTATTCTGATCATTGCCCTGAATATTAGCAGTCATGGCTTGGGCTAATGCCTGAAACACAACCCTAAACTCAGCATGTGATACATTCTCATTCAAAGGATCTGCAGGCTGGGGAGGCTGGTTATCATTTCTATGGGTGTTAGCTCAACGAGGAGGCATATTCAACTGTCACGTAAGAGCATGAGTTAAAAGAAGATAGAGATACTATAAGCACGATAGATAATGAAAGAAAAAAAAGATTTCCTAAGAATGTTACGTAGCCTCTTGACCATAAATGTGGCGTGCTTCAAACCTATAATCAAGACTCTACGCAGCTTGTTTGACTCCTGAGGACTCTTAAAAACCTTATGCTCTGATACAAAGTTTGTAATGCCCCGAAACCTGGTCCTGAAACTATAAGTAGCCTTAAGCTAACTCTGTCTACATACTACTAAGCCTAAATCTTATAATGAAGGTAATATAGACATAAAAGTCATATTGAATGCGGAAACTATCCAAAATAATCGAGAATAATATGAATATAATGTATGAAACATCAATACTGAATAAGCTGAATCATAACTAGTAGTCTAATAAGCCTCTACTACTAACATCTAGAGAGTCATTGGGACAAACCCCCAGCTAACTTGAACTATCTGAAAAGAATACTAAATTATGTAAACTAATAAGCTGTAAAATCTGAGAAAACAAGTCCCCGAACTATGAGGACTCACCAACTGTAGAATGTAGATAAAGATGCTCGGACTACTCACGCTGCTGATACTGAGCACCTAAACCTACATTATGATACAATGTAGCACATAGACATATATGTGGATCACTACTTTGAGGATTTACTGAGTATATGGGGGTGAAATGCATAAGTAAAACATTGTCTCATAATCATAATTTATAAAACAATGCATGCTCAATGTAAATGATTCACATGAGCTGGAATATCTGAAATACTTAAATCATGAATAATAAATCAATCATACTTTATAAATCTAGTGAGTCATAACATTTTGTTCTAGAAGATGTACTTATACTCTCTCTTCAACTCAAGTTATCTAAGTGTAGAAAGTACTCACCATTAAATCTGAAATTCGAAAGCTGAAAACTATAATTAAATATCTTTCTATAAAGCATAGTCTGAATAAATTGGTGAGCCTTTACACTTATTTTTCTAAAAAGATTTTTTGACATTTTGTCTTACGAATTAGGAACTTTGGGAGGTACTTTTAACTGACATAAACCATATGATCTGTCATGGAGTCCAACGTCTTACTCACGTTGGGAAAAGTTGTTCTACCCTTGCCATCGGAATAGAACCTTAACTTAAGTGATCACTGACTTAGCCCACTATGGGCGCTTAAAACCTAAGGTGGCTCGTAGTTCTAGGGCATGAGACCTTGTAATCACACCCAACTCGGTGCTAAATACTACTCCCATACTTATCGCTTAGAACTTATAGGAAATCCACCTTAAAATAGCAATGTGGTTTATAATGAAAACTAATTATGTTTCTCTTTCTTTATATTTCAAACTATATGAACAATGTCGATTCCTTATCTTATCTTGGAATCAAAAGATCAAAGCTTTACTGAAAATTTGTGAATAAACTGATCATAGGATGCTTAAACAATCATCTTTCTTGAAACATCAACATATAAACTTGGGCTTAATAACCCATACATCAAACTCATGTCAAAAATAGTAATATTAATGCTTAATCATGAAAACAATGATAACTCATCTCAAAATTTGAAAATTTCTGCAATGGGCTTGAAAGTATGAAAATAGACATGCAATTCAACTTCTAAAACATTGGAAATCTGATAATCTTGCAATTTGCAATAATGGGTATGAACCCTAATTATAAATTCATGTATAAACATTCAAAATCATATAAATTTATAGTTAAATACTAGTTTTGGGAATAAGGATGAAAAGAGATCCTTATTCATAAACCCCACATACCTCGATTGATGATTAAATGAAGAAAATTGAGTTATTGATTCCTAATTGAGTTCTTGTGGATGAGTTCTTGATTATCTTGCTTTGGGAATCCTCAATTTAGAGCTTTCTTGGAGAATCTATGGAGGATTTTCATTTCTTAGAGAAGAAGATTTGCAACTCTAGGATTTTGCTTTAGGAGAGAATGAAGAATAATGAGCAAAAAGTGCATTGAATTTGATTAATCTTGTGTTTTGGAAAGATTGGGGCCCTGGGGATTTACCAAAATACCCATTTTAAACTTATAAGAGGAACTAGAAAATGTAACATTTTTTCGATTAGGCTGGCCACCGCGACGCACCACAATCATGGTGTCTCACTTGAACTAGGACAATTGGGAACTGGGCTGACTTCGCGACGCGCCACCATCGCGGTGCCCCTTTTGAATGCCCTTTTACCAACTGGCGCGATGCGACAATATCGCATCGGGATATTGGAATTTGACAACTGGGAAATTGGCCTTCTCTACGATACGTGGCTATCATGGAGGTCTACTAGAATTTTACAATTATCATTTTACCCACCTCCGCGATGGGCCAAGTGCTCAGGTGGCACACTGTCAACTGAAAAATGCTCTAACTCCTTAATCGAGTGTTAGAATTGGGCGAATTTGGTATCGATGGAAAGCTTGTTTAATTTCCCAAACAATGGGAGGTCTAAATCTTGAAATTCGACACAAAATTAATATTTTTCATTTTGAAAGCTATTTTTTAACATTCTAGGAATGAATTTAAGCTAGGAAAAGTATGGGGTATTACATTTGACTTCACACTTTAGTTCTATAGAACCATATGAGCATGCCCAAACCACGGTGAATGGACTATACCACCTAGACTTTATGTCTTTAGGGAATAAGCAAATTCTTGAATTATACAGTAAGACATAATCATCGGGCTCACACTCTCCTTTCTAGATTTTTTATCATGATACAAATTCATTATTTTCTTGTGTATGGACAAACTCTTATAAGAATTGAGTCAGAATTCATCCAACTCATTTACCTTGATCAATATCGACCTTACTACATCACACCACTTAAAATTTTGCCTTTTCAATGCCTATAGTGCCTTATGCTTGACTTTGACCAGCAAGTGGCATGTCTTGCCCTATATGAGCTGATATAGGAAGGTACCTTTAGGTGTTTTATAAGCTATTTGGTAGGTCCATAATGAATCATGGAAATGTCTGGACTAGTCAGTCCTGTTGGTATTCACAGTCTTTGCTAATATAGAGTTGATCTCTCTATTGGAGACCTCAACTTGGCCGTTTATCTATTGATGGTAAGGTGTTTCCACTTTATACCTTACACCATATTTATCAAGCATGGCCTTAAATAGACTGTTGCAAAAGTGAGTCCAACTATTACTAATAATCCCTCGTAGAGTGCCAAATGGAGAAAAATATTTTTCTTTAAAAATGCGGTGACACTTCTACCTTCATTGTTTGGAAGCACAACCACCTCCACCCATTTTGAAATATAGTTAACTACTACCAAAATATACTTTAAGACATAAGACATATGATGAGTTTCTGATTGCTTGTAAGGATAGGCTTCATAGGTTAGGCCTTATTAAGACCCGTGGTGTGGATTGCACAACCTTTTAGTTAGACTTGTCTACTCGGCAATGGTGCAAAGTTTTTGTGAGTTCTAGGCCAGTTGGATCTTCCCCTGTCTGTTGGGCTCAGTTCTTTGAGATATTCTTGGAGAAGTATAAGTCGCACAATCATAGATATCACTTGAGAGATTAGTTCTCTAGATTGGATCAGGGTTTTATGATAGTCACTGATTATGAGGATTATTTTCATGAGTTGTCTAGGAAAGAATGTTCTATCTTGGATACAGAGTATGAGAGAGTTTGCTTCTTTGTGCGAGGATTGAGATTTCATATTCAGATGGCTACTAAGAGTTTGATTTCTAGGGGTAGGACTTTTGCTGAGGTTTCTGATAATCCTAGAGTGATGGAGGACATGCATCGTTAGGGTCGTGATAAGAGGCCCAAGGTTCAGGGAAGATTTGTTGGGAGCCATAGAAGTTCCCAATTTAGGGGAGGTATTTCTTATACTGGACATTCTCCACATCCATCTTTTCAGCCTCAGAGTCAGTCTAGTCGGCTAGTCAGGTAGCTCTTCAGACTGCTGATGGGGGTCAGTTTATTACTAGTGGTCGCCCAAGTAAGGGCGGTATCAATCCTTGAGAGGTTTATCTGTAGGCCATGTTAGGCATATCAGTTATGCCGGATTATCCAGATCTGTGAGTTCTAGTTTTCCTCATGATTTTTGTTTTCCTTGCGAACTTCCCGATCATTTCTCTAGAGAGTACCTTAGTCGTGGGGCGATGGTTTTTTCAACCCAGGGAGCTACTCCCATTAGGGAAGTTCATCCCTAAGTTAGAGGCGGTTTGTGAGGTCATAGGGGTGGTTACCTGGGTGCTTGAGGTGGTACTCAGGTTAGCAGGATAGGAGATTGGTTAGGTGCCCATCCAGGTGGTGGTCTAGTTAGTTGTATGCAGAAGCTGTTAGACCCGAGGATGAGACTTTGGATACTGTAGTTACAGGTGCAATTTTGGTAGACAGTAAGTCAGCTCTTGCTTTATTTGATCCTGGATCCATTATTCTTATATATCTGCATATTATGAAACATAGTTGGACTTGACTAGTGATTTTTTATCTGGGCCTTTGTGCATATCTACTCCCATAGGTGATTCTTTAGTAGTAGATCGAGTACTCAAATCATGTGTTGTGATAGTTAGTGATGTTTATACTTGTGGTGATCTTATTATTCTAGATATATTAGATTTTAATGTGATTCTGGGCATGGACTAGTTATCCCACTACCATGCGGTCATGGATTGTTTTGCCATGACCATAACCTTAGCCTTACCCTACGTACCCTAGTCGTGTGAAAGGAAGTGATTAGGTGCGAGATGATGGGAATTATTTCTTATGTTTATGCTAGACGACTTATATTAAGGGGTTGCTAGTCTATTCTCGTCTATGTATGTGATACCCGTGTAGATAGTCCAACTTTTGACTCTGTTCCTATTGTGTGTGAGTTTCTTGCCAATCTTCCTGGTATTCCCCCTGACTGTGAGATTGAGTTTGCTATTAACCTTGAGCCTGACACCCGACCTATTTCTATGGAACTATACCATATGGATCCTGCTGAGATTACGGAACCAAACTCCCAACTCCAGGATCTTCTCGGTAAGGGTTTCATTAGAAAAAGTGTGTCCCCTTGGGGAGCCCCTATTTTGTTGGTAAAGATGAAAGATGGGTCGATGCGAATGTGTATTGATTATACGAAGTTTAACAAGGTAATGGTGAGGAACCATTATCCTATGCCTCATATTGA
Organism: Capsicum pubescens; assembly: GCA_030864215.1. Classification (NCBI taxonomy): domain Eukaryota; kingdom Viridiplantae; phylum Streptophyta; class Magnoliopsida; order Solanales; family Solanaceae; genus Capsicum; species Capsicum pubescens. Next base: position 131,743,910 of record CM061540.1, on the reverse strand, counting down.
TGATTTATTCAACCAGCTTCAGGGCACAACTATATTTTCTAAGATAGATTTGAGGTCCAGTTATCATTAGTTGAGGATTCGGGCTGAGGATATCTCGAAGATAGCCTTTAGGACGTAGTATGGTCACTATAAGTTCTTGGTGACGTATTTAGGATGACTAATGCCCCAGCCGCATTTATGGATTTTATGAACCATTTATTCATACCCTATCTAAACTCTTTTGTTATTGTGTTCATTGATGATACTCTTGTATATTGTAGGAGTTTTGAGGAGCATGCGTAGCATTTGAGGATTTTTCTCTAGGTGTTGCAAGAGCATATGTTGTTTGCCAAGTTCTCCAAGTTCAAGTTTTCGCTTGAGTGAGTGTCGTTTCTTGGACACGTGGTTTCCAAGGTGGTTATTATGGTAGACACGACTAAGATTTTAGTGATTTGTAATTGGGCTAGGCCTACGTCTCCAACTAAGGTTCAAGTTTCATTGGTTTGGCTGGTTATTCTTGTAATACTCTATATTATTCTTAGCTTAGTTCAACTCCTAGTTACATGCATAAGAGACTTAAATCCTAAAAAATTCACTAAGTGTTAGGGACTTAGTCTTATTTTTGGCCTCTTAACTTTAAGGATTTTTAAATTGGTCTTCCCGACCCCGAGATGTACGTTACTGAGTTAATTCATGTTTAGGGGTGTAAGGATCATGTCTCAGGGAAGTTTTAAATTTTTTGAACGAGGATTAGGTCGTGTTAGTATTTTGATTCCAGTAGCTCACCATGATAGCATTACATCGTGGTCCGTATAGCGATGGACTCCTCATTGCGCTGCGGTGACCTATTAAACTGCGTTCCAGTTATGAATTTAATCTTGAGGGGCAATTATGTCTATTCCCATTGAATCAATTCAAAAAAAAACAAATTAACTCATCAGTTAGGGCATTATTTGCCTATCTTCTCCAATTTTCTGTCAAAGAAAACACTACTCTTTCCCCAAAATCATCAAATTCCATTCCTTCCTCTCCAAGGAAACCAAGAATTCAAGCTTCCAAAATTCAAGAACCTTCAAGAAAGCTTCAAGATTGGTATTCTTCTTTCAAGCTTATGGGTTTAAGATATGTGTGATGTTCATCCATGGGCCTTTTTCACTCATGGAGTCCAAGAATCCATTTTTATGTTTTAAATGATGAATTTTACATCTTCATGATGAATTATCTCCATGAAGCGCTTATGAATTTTGATGTATGTACTGTGCTTACAAGTGTTTTGATGGAATGAACCTTTACACATTTAAATGATGAAATTTTCATGTTAAATCCCTAACTCATGGTTTTAATATTGTAATTATGTTATTATCATAGGATTTACCCATTCCCATGTTTAAGTTCATGACTCTCATGTGTTTGATGAAATGCCTTAGTGTTGGATTTTGAACAATGATCCCCTACTATCGTTTCAAAGCCTTTATATATCCATATTATTATTTCCATTCAATGCTGGAGGGTTATGAACACCAGATACTTAGCTGTTTACATAATTTCAGTATTTTCCGAATGAATTCAGATATACCATGAGAATTATTATTCAGTTAGTTGTTATGTCAGTTAAGCTTAGTTTAGTCCAGTAATCAGTGTCAGTTCAGTTGGGAGTAGGATTTAACACCGAGTGAATGCAGGGTTGGAGACTTCCCCGTCAGTTAGGCAGAGTCATTAATAGCAATCCCTATATTCAAGAACTATGTAGCCAACTTAGGATATGAGGAGACACCCTTCAGTTAGGCTTGACTTCCTATCAGGGGTCACCTGTCAATTAGGCTTGACATCCTGGTCCTTCGAGACATCAGATTAGTGGATCCACACAGCCAGTGTCAGTACCCGTGGAACGATACTAATACCCTTCAAACTGGGGTACAATTTGAACCCCGATTAGCTCAAATTAGGGCTTGTCGGTTAGATATTACCTCTCACAATCTCGGTACAGTATTCAGTACAGAATCCAATTTAGGTTTTCTTGACCATTGCATACAGACTTCTAGTTATTCTACTATCAGATTTTAGTAATTCAGTTTATAGATTATTTCAGAAACATTATATGTTTGGTCTTGCATTCTCAGTATTTCAATTTTCATGCGTGCATACTCAGTTATTTTATGCTATTCTACCATTCTTTATTTCATGCACAGCTAACCCGTGCATTACAACCTTACCCTATCTTATATAACAGTATATTTAAAGTATTAATCGTATATTTCTCTTTGCGCAATGATGTCTTATATCATAGGTTTGGATGAACAGTTTCCTGATCGCGCTTAGACAGTTTAGTTTATTAGAAACAACAGTCGTGGTGAGTCCTCATCTATCGAGGACATGATTGTTTCATTTTAGTTTATGTCAGTAGTTCAGTGTTTCCCTTTATTTAGAGTTAGTTGGGGTTTCTCCCATCAACTCTATAGTCAGTCAGTTAGAGGCTTTTCAGACATTCGAACAGTTGGTCGATTTATTAATTATTTTATCAATATTTTTAGTATGTCTTCATACATTTCAGATCTATGATTTAATCATGTTTCAGTATTTAACACCCTATGGCATTATCAGTTGTTTTTTTGCATATGTTGTTTATTATCAGTTTACTCAGTGCTCACAATAGGTACCAACTCATGTGTTAGCTTGTGGTCACTTTTGACTGTAAGCACCGTTGTCACGACTAGGGGGTAGCCTCGGGTTGTGACAAAACTTGGTATCAGAGCCTAAGATTTTATAGTGTCCTATGGAGTCTGAAAAGTCGTGTTGCCTTCATAGGTGTGAAACACACCACACTTATGGACAGGAGGCAATAAGACATTTTAGGAAATGTTTACCTTCTTTCAATATTCATGTCGTACAAATGAGCATGTGATTTATTTAAAACTCTCTTTATGACTCATTCTAAAAGAAATAATAAAATAAGAAATAGGAATCAACCCGCACCTCCGTCTATTCAGGAAGATCCTCTAGATGAGCATGTCTCTCACGCCGAGTTCAGAGATGCCTTCACTATCTTAGCTCATTCAGTAGCTGCTCAGAATAATTAACAGGTTGTTGCCCAACCAACCTAGTGACTGATACAACTGCAGCTAGGATTTGAGATTTTACTCGAATGAATCTCTCTTTATTTTCAGGATCCAAGTCTGAGGAGGATCCATAGGAGTTTCTTGATATGGTTCAGAATGTGATAGATATCATGGGTGACACTTCAATAATAAACTTCTTGATTGTCTTTATACAAGTTGTAGGATGTAGCACATATCTTGTTTAAGCAGTGGAAGGAGAACTGTGGTGATGAGGCAGGACCTGTAGAGTGGAAAGAGTTTTCTATAGCCTTTTTAGACAAGTTCTTTCCTTTAGCGTTTAGGGAATCTAAGTTGTAGGAGTTTATTAATTTGAAACAAGATAGTATGAGTGTGAAGGAATACTTACTTCGGTTTACTCATTTGGCGAGGTATGCTCCTTAGATGGTGGATGATAATAGGTCTAGAATGAGTAAGTTTGTTTCTGGTTTAGCTGGTAGTGTGGTCAAGAAGTGTAAGACTTCTATGTTGATTAAGGATATGGACCTATCTAGGATTATGGTTTATGCTCAGCCTATTGAGGAACAAAAGCTTAAGAAGAAAAAGAGACAGAGAATAAGAGGGCTAGAACAGGTAGCTTTAACTTTTCTCAGCCGAGGTCAGAAAGTGGTAACCATTCTCAGTTTCATAAGAAATTCTCAACCCCAACTCTGTCTTTATCTAGTGCACCTATGCCAAAGTTTAGGAATAATAGTCAGAATAAAGCACCAGGCTCTAAGTCCCATGGTAGTGTGAACAGTGGTCGTACTAATCCACTTTGCAAAAAATGTGGTAGAAATCATCAGGGTATATATAAGGCTGGTAGTGATATGTGTTTTAGATATGGTAAGCCAGGCCACTGGATCCGAGAATGTATGGTGGTGGCGCAAATGGGCAGAATTTATCGCCAACAGGGCCAGAATACTTCTTCAGCCGCACCCACAGGTCGCCTAACTCAGCAAGGCACCACTTTAAGTGCCACAAGTGGACAGCTCCATAACAGGCTGTATAGACTTCAGTCCCGACAGGAATAGGAAAGTTGTCCTGATGTGGTTACGGGTGCGTTATAGGTCTTTGATCTACTTGTTTATGCTTTGCTAGACCTTGGGGCCTCACTTTCTTTTGTAACCCCCTATATAGCTATTGATTTTAGTGTCAGTCTTGAAACATTAGTAGAGCCTTTCTCAATGCGTACCCCAGTAGGTAAATCTATCATAACCCGACGAGTGTACAAAAACTGCCCGATTATAATATCTTAGAGAATCACTTCAGTAAATCTTGTAGAAATAGAGATGACTGATTTTGATGTCATTCTCTTCATGGATTGGCTCCATTCGTGCTATGCTTTAGTTGACTTTAGAAATAGAGTCATTCAGTTTTAGTTTCCTAATGAACCCATTATTAAATGGAGGTGTAGTACTTCAGTGCTTAGGGGTCAAATTATGTCATATCTTAGAGAGAGAAAGATGATGTCTAAGGTGTGTGTTTACCATCTTGTTCGAGTCAAAGACTCTAATTCGGTGACTCCTAGTCTCGTGTCAGTTCCAGTAGTATGGGAATTTCCAGATGTGTTCCCTGAAGATCTCTATGGAGTCCGTACTGTAAGGGAAATTCACTTCAAAATAGATCTCTATTTAGATCCCAGCCTATCTCTATTCTGCCTTACAAAATGGCTCCAATTGAACTTAGGGAGTTGAAAGAATAATTGAAAGATCTCTTAGATAAGGTATTCATCAGGTCTAGTGTTTCCTCATGGGGCACTCTAGTCCTTTTCATGCGTAAAAAAGATGATTCTCTCAGAATGTACGTCGATTACCGTCTTTTGAACAAAGTCACAATCAAGAATAAATACCCACTCCCCAGGATTGATGACTTGTTCGACCAACTTCAGGGTGCCATTTATTTCTCTAAGATACACCTTAGATCTAGCTATCATCATCTTAGAATCAGAGAATGTGACATTCCAAAGATAGCCTTCAGAACCCGGTATAGTCACTTTAAATTTCTAGTCATGTCTTTTGGACTAACGAATGCCCAACAACTTTCATGGACTTGATGAATAGAGTGTTCAAGAAACACTTGGACATGTTTGTCATAGTCTTCATCAATGATATTCTTGTCTACTACCGTAGTGAAAATATCATGTAGACCATCTCAGAATCGTATTGTAGACTCTTAGAGCCTATCAGTTATTTGCTAAGTTTAGTAAGTGCGAGTTATGTATAAGATCAGTATCTTTACTTGGACATATCATTTCTGGTGATGGCATTAGAGTTAACTCTCAAAATACCAAAGCAGTAAGAAACTGGCTAGACCCATCTCTCCATTAAATATCAGGAGTTTTTTAGGTTTGGATCTCTATTAAAAATGCTTTGTTAAAGAGTTTTCATCTATTGCATCCCCCATGTATCGATTGACGCAGAAGAAGGTCAAGTTTCAGTGGTAAAATTCTTTCAAGAAGAGTTTTCAGGAGTTGAACACTCGACTCACCTCAGCCCCAGTTTTGACTATGCTATACGGTTCAAATTGGTTTGTTGTTTACTGTGATGCTTCCAGAGTTCGTATTAGTAGTGTATTGATGCAGAGAGGTAAGGTTATAGCCTTTTCCTCTAGATATCTTAAGTACCATTAATATAATTACCCTAAGCATGATCTTGAGTTGGCAGCAGTTTTTTTTTCCTTGAAAATTTGGAGGCATTATTTTTATGGGGTTCATGTTGATTTGTTCACAGATCACAAAAGTTTGTAGTATGTATTTTTGTAGGAAGATTTAAATTTCTGCTAGAGAAGGTGTTTAAAATTGTTAAAATATTATGATATGAGTATGTTGTATCACCCAACCAAGTCCAATGTAGTGGCAGATTCCCTTAGTAGATTGTCTATGGGTAGTGTTGCTCATGTTGAGGATGATAAGTAAAAATTAGTCAGATAGGTTTAGAAGCTTGCTCGATTAGTTTTTTGGTTAGTTGATTCAGCTGAGGGTAGTATATGGGTTCAGGATGGTTTGGAATCTTCTTTGGTTGCCAAAGTGAAAGAAAACCAAGATAGGGATTCTAGTCTGGTTAAGTTGAAGGAATCTGTTAGAGATCAGGAAGTAGAGGTTTTCTCCAAAGAGGGATATGGTGTGTTGCGATGTCAGGGTAGGCTATGTGTCCCATATGTTGATGGTTTGAGAAAGGAGATTTTAGTATAAGTGCACGATGCGTGTTATTCTATACATCCAGGAGCCACTAAGATGTTTCATGATTTGCAGGAAATCTACTGGTGGAGTGGTATGCAAAGGGATATTACAGAGTTTGTAGCTAAGTATTCTAATTATCAGTAGGTTAAGAACCAAAGCCCTAGTGACACATTGTAGGAGTTTAGTATTCCCACTTAGAAATGGGAAGAGGTGAACATAGATTTTGTTATGGGTTTTCTTCATACATGTCGTCAACACTATTCTATATGGGTCATTGTAGATAGAATAACCAAATTATCTTATTTCTTGCAAGTTCATACTTTATACTCAACTTAGGATTACGCCAAGCTATATATTAGAGAGTTTGTTAGGTTGCACGAAGTTTCGGCGTCTATTATTTTAGATAGAGGTATTCAATTTACCTCTCACTTTTAGAGAGCTTTTCAGAAGGGTCTTGGTACCCAAGTTCATCTCAGTACATCTTTTCATCCTAAGATAGATGGTCAGGCAGAGAGAAAAATTAAGACCCTAGAGGATATATTGATGGAGTGTGGTCTTGATTTCAAGGGTAGTTGGGATGATCACTTACCTTTGATCGAGCTTTCCTATAATACAATTATTACTCTAGTATTCAAATGGCTCCACTTGAGGCTCTCTATGAAAGGAGATGTATATATCATATTGGTTGATTTGAGGCAGGTGAGACTACTTTGATAGGACCAGATTTGGTGTTTGATGCAATAAAGAAGGTTCAATTGATTAGGGAGAGGCTTAAGATAGCCCAAAGCCATCAGAAATCCTATGTAGATATAAGGAAAAGAGATCTTCATTTTGATATTGGTGATTTAGTGTATTTGAAAATCTCACCCATGAAGGGAGTGCAAAGATTTGGCAAGAAGGGGAAACATAATCCCCAATATATTGGCCCTTACCGAATCTTGAGTTATTTTGGGAAGGTAGCTTATGAGCTTGAGTTGACTGCAGATTTTGCATTAGTGCATTCAGTGTTCATGTTTCCTTATTAAAAAGTGTATTGGTGACCCAGTTGTTGTAGTTTGTTTAGAAAGCACAAATGTTCAGGATAGACTTTCTTACGAAGAAATCCCAATCGAGATCCTTGATCATCAGATTCGTCGACTAAGTAACAAAATGGTTCCCTTGGTCAAAGTTCTTTGGCGGAATCAGTATGTTGAGGGAGCCACCTGGGAAGCAGAAGCAGATATGTGTACCAAGTTCCCCCTTCTTTTCTCTGTAAACTCAGACTTAACATAAGGTAACATTTTTTCTTAGATTGACACTTTTCCATTCTTAGTCACATCTTTATAATCATTCTCATTTCTTTGCATACATTCACGAATTCAATTTAGTCATGTATCATGTTTCAAACTCATTCATGTAATCATGTTTTCATTAATGCATGGTCAGTATATGATCTCAGTTTCTTCAGTACTCTCATCTAAATAAGTCTCATTCGAGGATGAATGTTCCCAAGGGGGAGATATTGTAATACCCTATATTATTCTTAGCTTAGTTCAGATCATAGTTGAATGCATAAGAGACTTAAAGCCTGAAATTTCACTAAGTGTTGGGACTTAGTCTTATTTTTGGCCCCTTAACTTTGAGGATTTTTAAATTTCTCTTCCCGACCCTGAGACATAGGTTTTTGAGTTAATGCATGTTCAGGGGTGTAAGGAGCATGACTCGGGGAAGTTTTTGATTTTTCAGACAAGGAATGGGTCGTGTTTGGATTTTGATTCTAGAATCTCATTGCAATTGCATCATGTCGCGGTCCATATAGAGATGGACTCCTCATCGCATCATGGTAACCCATTAAACCGCGTTCCAGTTATGAATTTAATCTCCTGAGGGGTAGTTATGTCTTTTCCCATAGAATCAATTCGTAAAACCACGAATTAACATATTAGTTAGGGGATTATTTACCCATCTTCTCCAATTTTCTCTCAAAGCAAACCCTACTCTTTCACTAAGATCATCAAATTCCATTCCTTTCTCTCCAAGGAAACCAAGAATTCAAGCTTCCAAAATCCAAGAACCTTCAAGAAAGCTTCAAGATCGGTATTTTTATTTTATGCTTATGGGTTTAAGGTATGTGTGATGTTCATCCATGGGCCCTTTACACCCATGGAGTCCAAGAATCCATTTTTATGTTTTAAATGATGAATTTTATATGTTTATGATGAATTATCTCCATTAAGCTCTTATGAATTTTGATTTATGTACTGTGTTTACAAGTGTGTTGATGGAATGAGACTTTACACATCTAAATGATGAAATTTTCATGTTAAATCCCTATCTCATGGTTTTAGTATTATAATTATGTTATTATCACATGATTTACCCATTCCTATGTTTAAGTTCATGACTCTCATGTATTTGATGAAATGCTTAAGTTTTGGATTTTGAAAAATGATCCCCTACTATGGCTTCAAAGATTTTATATATCCGTATTGTTATTTCCATTCAATGCTGGATGGTTATGAGCACCCGATACTTGAATGTTTACATAATTTCAGTATCTTAAGAATAAATTCAGATATACCATGAGCATTATCATTTAGTCAATTATTATGATCAGTTGTTTGTTCAGTCAAGCTTAGTTCAGTCCAGTAATCATTCTTATCTCCGTTGGGAGTAGGATTTAGCATTGAGTGAATATAGGGATGGTGGCTTCCCCATCAGGTGTGATTGTGAGATTTTTACCGATCATCATAGTCATCAGAATCTTATGACCTAGTGAGAGTTTTATGCTTACCAGTGTAGATGGATTGATTTTCTAAAGGACTATGATATTTCCATCTTGTATCATCCAGGTAAGGAAAATATGGTGGCTGATGTCTTGAGCCACAAGGTAGTGAGTATGGATAGTTGGCATAAATATAAGTTTCTCAGATACCCTTGGCATGGGACATTCATTCCTTAGCTAATTTGATGGTTCAAATTGATACTGTGGATCACATGGGGATTTTGTCTTGTGTAGAGGCTAGGTCCTCCCTATTTTAGTAGATTTATGATTGTTAGTTTGAGGATAATAAGTTGTACCTTCTTCATGATCGGGTGGTAAGTGGTGAGTCTGGGAGATACCGTAGATTCTGAGGGTATCTTGAGGTTTTAGGGGAGTATTTGTGTTCCCCAACTTGATGAATTGATTCAGTTGATTCTGTATGAGGCTCACAACTCTAAATATTTTATCCATCCTAGTACAACTAAGATGTATAGAGATTTGAGCCATCTTTATTGGTAGAACGGTATGAAGAGAGATGTGGTAGATGTTGTAGCTCGTTGCCTATGTTGTTAACAGGTTAAGGTCGAGCATCAGTGTCTAGGTGATTTGACTCAGAGGTTACATATTCCCAAGTAGAAATGGGAAATGGTTACCATGGACTTCATTAAATATTTGCCTCGTACTCCTATGGTAAGGATGGTATTTGGGTTATTGTTGATCGTTTGACCAAGTCTACATATTTCCTTACTATTCAGATGATCTTCTATGCTGAGAGGTTAGCCCAGGGTTATGTTCGAGACATAGTTCATTTGCATGGGGTCCCTGTGTCTATTATATTAGATCATGGTTTTGTATTTACTTTACAGTTTTGGAGAGCATTTCAGGAGGAGTTGGGTACTTAAGTGGAGTGAGTACAACCTTTCATCCACAGAAAGAAGGTCAGTCCAATCAGACTATTCAAGTGCTTGAGGAAATGCTCTGATACTGCCTTATATACTTTCGAGGACCGTGGGATTATCACTTAGTATTGGCAGAGTTCACGTACAATAATAGTTACCATTCGTGTATTGAGATGGTGCCTTATGAGTCTTTATATGGTAGGAGATGTCTTTTTCTTATAGAATGGTTTGATACTTTCATGGTTAGAACCTGTGGTATAGATTTGCTTCAAGACTCATTGGATATAGTCAGGGTGATTCAGGATAGGCTGAGAGTATCCCAGAGTAGGAAGAAGGCCTATGCCGATCGTATACTTTGTGCCTTGAGATTCAGAGTTGGTGATCGTGTGTTTTTTTATTTCCCCCTATGAGAGGTATGATGATATTTGGTAGGAAGGGTAAGCTAAGACCTCGCTATATTGGTCCTTAAGAGATCCTCTGAATAGTTGGTAGGGTGACCTATGTGTCAGCTTTACCTCCAGACTTTGCCGCTATCATCCAGTTTTTTCATGTCTCTATGTTGCAGAAGTAATTCCTGATCCTTCTCATGTGCTTAGACGGGACTCGGTCCAGTTAGATGAGCAATTAACCATTGTAGAGGAGCCCATGCTTATTTTGGCTAGTGATGTAAGACGACTATGTTCTATCGAGATTTCGATAGTTAAGGTTCAATAGAGGAACCACCTAATAGAGAAGGCTACTGGGGAGATAAAGAGTGAAATGCATGTCTAGTATCCTTATTTTTTTGAGACTTTAGGTATATTCTTTGACTTTAACTTTTGGGGATGAAAGTTCCTTAGTAATGGTTGTTGTAATGACCCTTTAGGTCATTGTCTGTGTTCTTACTTATTTTCGCTAATAGATCTTCTCCATAGCTCCCCCAAGTCATTAGTGACTTGCTGGAACCGATAGTTCGATTACCTGGCAGTTCATTTGGTTTTTAGAACCACTTTCATAATTTGAAGTCTTCGTTAGTTCTAATTCACCACCGATAAAAAAATTCAGGAAAACAACCTTAAATGTGAATTCCTACTTTGCCAACGCATGTGGAACATCAAAATCTTTGTGGTTACATATCTCATTTACTTAAAATGGACTACGAATGTATCTCCTGGCATTGGACAAAGCCCGAAACCAAGTTTCGAACTTCAGCCGTAGCCTAGAATAGAGGATGATACTGCGACCATGATGGGAGAGGTGAGAACGTGGTGCCAAAAATATGGCCAAGAGAGGTCCACGACCACGCTAATTGTGGCTTGGGAAAAGCCTATTTAAAGGATATGTTGCCCAAAATTTTGGCCATTTATGCCTCTCTCTTGAGCTTTAAAACCCGAATAGAGTGAAAAATCTTCAAAGTGAGTCTTGTGGGTTGATTAGGAGCTTGAATAACTTGTGTAATCCATTTTTTCTACAAATCTAAGGTAAGATTCTTTCTAGTTTGGTGTTAATTTCGTGATTTCTAGACCCAAAACCCCGAGGTCTTTGAGGTTCAATTGTAGCCACAAATGTGATTGATTTACTCAAGATTCTTGAGGGTTATAGATCCCTAATGATAGTTGAGCAATGGGTTGTTCTCGGAAACTCATTTTTTGAAGGTGGAACCCACTTAAGGGTTTGGTGTCATTTTTCACCCATGACACAATAGTGCCATAATGGGTATTGTCATTCTTGTATTAATGCTTAGATTGTTTTGTTTATAGATTGTCTCATGGAATAAACTTTAAGAAAAGGAAAGGCAAAGCTCGTTGGTTCGTGAGCAATTTGGACTCAAGGTAGGTTAGGCTTACTTGTAGTTAGATTAAGATAAATTCTAGTATATTTTTGATATCTTATGAGATTGAGGGGAGGGGTCTTAGATGATAAATGGGTGAATGATGATACTTGGGATTAGTTGATCCTCATAGGCTATTAAACTTGTAAAACATGATGCTTGACTATTGCCTAGAAACTTGAATAGTTCTACTTGTAGTCTGATGAATAGTATGAGAATACTTTAGTTGCTCTAGTAGAGGAGAGTGATGTTGTTGACTAACCATAAGAGTATGTTGATCTAGATATGAATAGTTCTGAATTGTCCTTATTGTTTTGGATGACTTAGAAAGGATACTTGAAGAAGATTTTCCCTTATAGGCCTAGTAAGGATTGATAAGACTTTATGGTGTGATTTAGACAACCTAGCCTAATTCCGGATAGAAGTTAGTCTTGTAAAAGTAAAATTTTGCATTATTGGGATTTAGGAGTGGGACTTGACCCACCTTAATCTTGAAATATGTAATTCCTTAGTGACCTAGATACTTGATGAACGTCTAAGTTATGCTATTGACATTATAATGGTTAAACCCGGTTGTCAGTTATGCATGTGGTCGATGGTTGGACAATGTGTATAATCGATTGATTATCTTGTTTTCATGATATGGATAGTCTTGGAAAATCTTGTAAATTGAACCTATGGTTATGCTATCGCTTGGCTTATTGATGAGTTCACAAAGTGAACCGCTAATTATGCTACCACTCTTGCTATGACCCAAGCCTAATGATTAAGCTAATGTTTATGTGAATGATTTTCCTTTGGGGGTTAGCATTGTGAAAAATTGGAATAAAATAAGCATCTAGAGATCATGCACTTGACTTATAATTCATTTGCTAATAGACATGTTAACTTGGAAAAGTGGTGATTGCGTATATCATTTAGATATTCATTCTCATGCATCTACTTATATTATGTAGTGATGATTATGAGTAAAGTATGATGTTATGTGTTACCTTGCATCACTTATACTCTATCATTGTGTGTTGTATATGCTTATTGATTTGACTACATATGTATGTGTATATCGTTGTCTTGGCGGATGTGTTAATTTTATGATGATGCTTAGTGAATCCGGAGGATATAATGATGTTATGATGATGTCCAGTGAATTAGGGTGATATAATAATGTTATGATGATTCCCAGTGAATCCGTAGGCTATAATGATGTTATGATGATGCTCGGTGAATCCAAAGGATATAATGATGTTATGATGATCCCGGTGAATCCGGAGGATATAATGCAGCTATGATTATGCTAGGTGAATCTGGAGGATATAATGATGTTATGATGATGCACGGTCAATTTGGAGGATATAATAATGTTATGATGATGCCCGGTTAATTCGGAAAGGGTAATGATAATATGATAATGCCCGGTGAATCCGAAAAAGGTAATGATCTTATGATGATGTTATGTGTGGTGAGTATATATAAATACATGGATGTATGTGAGGTTATTCCATGTGTGTCTAAACCCATTTTGTACTTGGGATATAATGTCTTCCTTGGCAAATTGCTAGACATCATGTCTTCCTTGGTAAATTGTTAACCATTCTTTATCTTAATCACTAGATGAAAGGTGTGACCCTTGTTAACTCTAATTAGTAAATAAAAGTAGATTATGCTGAGTATTGGGTTAAGGCTAATTGATACGTATAATCTTGTGTAGAACCAAGGGCTTACCTAGTAAATTTACTTGACTTGGATAAATGGTTACGTTACTGAATTTCGCCTAGTAAAGTGGCTTATGTGATAACTAGTTGTCTCTAATAAATTACTATGACTTGTAGGCTAGAAGACTAGTGAACTAGTTGGTGGTCCTTACTTAGCTAGAACATGGAAACTAGTCCTTAAGGTTGTGATATGCTCAATGATAATAGACTTAATATTGAATGATGAGTGGTTAAGTTGACATCTAGTATGTAATGCCGTGGTGGCTTAATTGATGACTTACATAATTAGGAGGCTAACTAGAAGATAGCTTTGTGATGGGTGAATAAATAATAGTGTGGGTAACTTGTAGCTTTTCCTTATTTGATGGCTAGAAAACTACTAGACTTGTAAACTAGTGGCTCATGCAAATGGAGACTAGCTAGTATAGGCTAGACATGAAGTTTATTAATGAGTTAGTGATTAAATAATTATATAACCATATTATGGTGATATCGGCTTTGTTATGTCAAATTGTGGTATCGATGATGACTATAGACCTCAGTAAGAGGCCATGGCGGGAATGTACAACCCGCAAATTTAGTGAATAGCTTGTGTAGTTATGCCTTGATATGTTGATGAATTGATCTTTTGGTGTACTCTTCGGTGGTATAGGACGCCATGACGAGTTCTTTGTTTGTTTTCTTTGAGTGTACTTCTCGGCGATATGGGACATCATGGTATGTTCTTTTAGTTTCTACTCTAATGATGGTAGTTGTGTTGATTATCATAATTACATCATTGTTATTGTATATATGTGGCTTTACGCTTCCAAAATGATTACTCATGTTGTATGAAAGTTATGGTATATGTGGATACGAAATGTCGTACTATTGTGCTAGTTGGTTAGTCATCTTATACAGTGATATCGAAGAATATTCAAGTTCGACTCTGTACCTTAACTGTAAGTTATTTTCTTACTCTATATCATCCTTATATTTTAATTTAGCTTAGTTGGCCGATGATGCGTACTGAGTACCCGTGTTTTGGTACTCATACTGCACTTCTGTACCTTTATGGTGCAGACTCGAGTTCTAGTTGCCACCGTTGAGTCGAGTTCATGTACTGTTGATCATCAGGAGACAGGATGAGCTCTTTGAGTTCGAGTTGCCCTTTTTCCCTTCTATCCTTATTCGTTATTTTGTATTCGATACGAATGTATGAGACTATTTAAGACAATTAGACAATGATCTGTAATTTCACTTGTCGAATGTAGAGATGCTCTTGTACTAATACTATCAGGTCATGGTATTTGTATTCGAATGTTAGTTTCTTCTTTGTCGAATGTCTTTGTTATATTGTGTTCCCATATAGGGTCCATTTTAGACGTTCCTACCAAGGTAACCCATTGCATTAGCTCCGGGTTATCGTGTTGGCTTACTTACTGGTAGGTTATGGTAGGTGCCATCATGACTCGGAAATCGGATCGTGACACTATGCACACAAACAAACTATGCTATCAAACCATATTTCACGTTTTAAACTCAATGGAACTATCAAATATTTTATCCGAGATCATTTTGACTAAATATAGGGCCCACACCTATAGATTCATTTTTCATGTAATCTGCCCAATAGACCAAAAAGAGTCCAAAAGCCTCGGGACCTGAACCAAGGGTCCAAGTAGTCTAAAATCAACGTTCTGAAGCTGATAGTGCTGCCATAATTCTCATTTGAGGTCATCTACAAGGAGTTTCAGTCTAACACCTAATCTTAAATAGAAAAAGATCTAAAATAGGGAAATGAGCCTAAAATTCAAACGAACTATCGGATAACCGAACCAAAAATTCTAGCAAGTAATAAATGACTTGTTTGCGTTGTGGAAAGGCTTGAAATGTCAAAAATGCATCCAAATAGAGGAAATGACTGCGAGAGTCATTTCAATATAAACAACTAAAAGGAATTTCGTCTGCAAAAGTTAAAGGATAGAAGGGGCACAAGAACTCGAAGGGATGAGGTATTGGGATAGCATGCTCTTAGCAAGACTTCCTAGATAACCACCATGAAGAAACAACACTTTCTAGGTATATAGCTGTAGGTATTCCTTTTTCAACCAATTTCCCTTCTTCACTTCTCAAACAACTAAAATTCAACCTCAACAACCAGTAGGCCTCCAACTGAATTGAGAAAGGTTGATGTACGCAAATCCGAACCATGACACACTGATACCATACTGTTACCAACATAACCAAGTGAAAACTCATCCAAGCCTAATGTAATCTAAGGAATGAATCATGCAACCCACTCAAATATTTAAGCATAACTATCCTTTTGTCTTTCCAAACCTGCTATCCAGTCCAAACAAAGAAGAAAGACACTCGAGTCCTATTTGCACAACTCCATCGCACTAACCTCAAAGAACGGAAGAGAATCCACTATAAATACATAATGGAAAGCATGTGAATAAGCCCATAAGGTGCTACCTAGAACACAAATGGAGATGACCAAAGTTTGTACTTTATGACAATTCTACAACTGGTTTGGATGACCCGCAAAACTAATATAAGTCAAAAGCACAAATACTAACCACTAAATGATCCGCTCTAGGATGTCCCATCAATCGAGGATGAAGCCATGTTAAATCAAATTCGAGTATACTACTTTCGCCTAGTAGATTGTCCAAAAACCCAACGAAAGATGAAAATAAAGATCAAGGATGAAGGAACCAACACCATTCTAATAGACTATCATCTGAAAATCCGACAACCACAGCCCCTCCAAACCGTAAGAGACTGATGTAGTATCTAAAGAATAGGCTTAGCTAGCCTATAGATTAAACTCTACTTGACACAAATCTAGAATCAAAGGCTGCACCTAAGCTCTACAACTTCTAGCTGAGATTTCAATGCCAAGGGTGAACCGCTCCATCTGCACTATCCCAACAAAACCTATAGATGGGTAAGCATCCATACTCCAAATCTATCATAATATCTATGTCGCCATTCCAAGGAATCAAATCCAAACTGAGCCCACAAGCCTTAACTAAGGCCAAATGCCAAAATAACTTTACTAACCAACTCAGACATATCCTTACTGGATCAATGCAAAGCCAAAACAAAAACTTAGCTAAAGAACAAAAACTACAATAGAGGATAAATTAAAGGCTGAAAGCACAATAATCAACTCCAAATCTACTGGAGGTCATGAATCATCAAAGAATACTCAAGAACTCACCAATGCTGAAAATAGTACTAGTAATAGCCAAAACTCTAGAAACTCGAAGAAATGCAACTGTAGTCGGACACTGGACAATCCAATACTCTATATCATCAAGGAATACCTAATTTTCCAACTTATGAAGAGGTTAGAGGAAAGATCACCTATGTCCAACACTCTTAACTCTACTAGAAAAAGAACTTCATCGCGACAAGATCTGAGTACCTAACTCGACACCTATACTAACATCAGGCTATTCTAAAAGATGAACTCGACAACCTGAAAGGAAAAACCAAAACCTCTCAACATCAATATCAAGAATACTATCGGGCAATGAACTAGTCAAATTAGAAGAACATTCCCAAACTGTTCAATGGCATAAATTGGCTACATAACCCAACCGCAAACTCTAGGACCATAACAAAACCATTGAAGTTTAACTTACCTTCACTGCTCATAATCCACACCATAACTGATCTAGTATAGCCTACAAAAGAGGAAAATGACCAACCTCACCTCTGTATAGGAAAGAAATCACCCAACCACGCTAACCACCCAAGCCAACAAATAAGAACTGGGAGAAAGCAAATTCTAACTAGATAATACTAGCCTAGTAGTTTACCAAGTAAGGATAAATCAACATCAAACAATGACAATATTAACAAAAACAATATAAATATTAATATAAGGATTAAGTGGTACCAAAAATAAAAATCAATAGCAAGTGACACTATAGGGTTATAAGAAGGCAATGTGCCACAATAAATAGGACTCAAACCTAAAATGGTACACCCCAAGTGGGGGGAATATCAATATTGATCCGCTCTATCCAATACTAAAGGAAATCATCTACGGGGTAGTCATATAATCATGAACTTTACACATCACACAACAGTCAATATAAACTTACCAAGGAACATAATCATTAATGGGTACAAAAACCCCAATACACTCAAATGTAAAGGTAAAAGCAAGAAACTATAGGTTCACCTATCATGATGGAGTACGAAATCATATACCTGATGTTTCTGAGCAAGTACGAATCCGAGCGAGTCCAAACTCAAAATTAGCGTCTGAATCACCAACCAAGACACCAAGTGCACTACCTCTAACTGAAGGTGTCACAATACTATAAAACTGATTTGGATGAGAAGAAAGACAAGTAATCCCACATCGGAGACACTATTTGGACCAATGATTGATCTCTCTATAGTTGTAGAAAACCTCGAAGCCCTAACCCTATGAGAAACATAAGCTTACCCTAACTAGTTGACCAACTAATGTCGGGGGCACTCCCTACTAAGATGACCATCTTCCCCACAAACATAACATATCTCAAGATCCATAGGCTGGTAGGGAACAAATACTA
This sequence comes from Capsicum pubescens, assembly GCA_030864215.1. NCBI lineage: Eukaryota > Viridiplantae > Streptophyta > Magnoliopsida > Solanales > Solanaceae > Capsicum > Capsicum pubescens. The sequence continues at coordinate 131,725,932 of CM061540.1, read as the reverse complement.
ATTCACTTCGAGCAACAAACGTATGTCTGGGGTACTCTCTAGACCAATGACCCAGCTTCCCATACTCTGAGGTACGACTCCTACAGATCCAGAATAGCCACCACGACCTACAGACCTATACCAAATAATTTGCAAGGTATGATAGGAACTCTACCTTCTATGATCATCATGACTACTCTGAGAGCCACTTATAGTCTAAGATGTTACTTGCGTAAAACCAATCGACTGCAAGTGAAGTTGATCTCCTCCGAGAGGATCCTTACTCCCAAATGTAAAATTAATAGCACTGTACTAATGACATGGCCTCTTACCACCATCTCTATACGTCTAAATATATGCTCTCTCTATGGACCTCATTTGGTCAATAACTTGAGAGAAAGAAGACCTAACTACTATCAAATGCTTAGATGCCAAATGAAGCGACAAAGATAACCCTATAATAAATCTATGCGCTATCTCAAGATTTGATGAATATAGCATACGAATATGTTTGGCCCACTCAAGAAACCTGATCTCATACTCCAAAAGTAGCAAGGAACCCTACTGAACACCAATAAATTCAACTCTGGCCTAAGAAATTCTTAATGCTTCTAATGACATCCCTGTCTCTAAGGTATGTAGAAAAATAGTTGGGATCCCCAATGCTGATTCTCGAAAGCCTTAATAAGTCTTGAACTTTATCAAACCTTGGGTTGGATCCAAATCCTCCGACAGACACTGAAGAACTTTGACATCTATCTTTGACTCCCTGGTCCAATTTTGCGTTGAAGCTTTAAAAATGTATATTGAAGCCTCATTCACATTAATCAACAACCTTACATCATTCATCTGGGATATAATAGATTTAGAGAACATACTTAAGGATCATAGAAATATGGACCCACGACAAGGATTAAAGAATATATTTTCCTTAGAATGCCTTATAGCCTCCCAAAGATAGGATAGGGATATCTCCACATGGATCAATAAGATTTTACTAGACATTAAGCACTTGTATCAACACACCGATAAACCTAGGCTCTGGTACAAATTTTTTGAAACCCAATTTCTCAGGTCACGATGGCACCTACTATAACCCACTAGTGAGTAAACCAACTCGTAGTCCAGAATGATTAGTAATGGACTACCAAGAGGAATGAATAAAGGTTGCAAAACAAATTAATAAAAGACACACAGAAACACAATATATATAAGATATTCCCAAAACATGGTGGAATTAGTACAAGAGCTTCTAATATAATAATAAGAATACAAGAAAAAGTGCTAAGTGAATATACTGAAACAACCCATCTCTAAATAAAACATAGAGATTAGTCTAGTACATAAGAAGGAGAGTCGTAATACTCCAAATGCTAGGATCTCACTCTAAGTCTCCAAACTATAGTTGTTCTGCATGATGCATACTACAATGATAACAAACCATACTATGATTTGCATGATGCAAAAGTGTAGTATTAGCATCAAACATATGGTACTCAGTAGGCAACTGCCGTTTGTACTCCAAAGATAATGGAAATATAAATAACATACAAGAAGAAATGTAAGTTGCACCCAAATATCTAGGAAACTAACATAATAAAACTAAGGAGGCAATAAGGATAAACTTTCCTACACTAGCCATACTTAAGGATCTAAGTACTATGTTGTTTATCACAAGGCAACATAAAAATAAGCAAAAAAAGGATATAAAGTAGTATACAAGGTCAAGAAATATATATAGAACATGAATGAATTAAGGAAGAGAGGATATATGATAATACCATAACTAGATATATGTATATGTAGATATACACATAATTAAATCTAACTCAAATGTACAACCTAAAGTAGTCATACTAGCATTTTAAGGCCTCTTAATCATAGAAGGAACTAGTGCTAATGTAATTGGGATCCCTAATCCATAGGTATAAACATGAGATAATTACTCTTAGAAAAATAACCGTAAGAGAAATGAATCATAATCATACCTCAAATCTCAGTACCAACCCAATAATCATTCTATTACGAACTAACCATAAAAACAACAATAATAAATTAACCAGCTAGTCAGGACAAACAATATCTAAATCACAGCCCCATAACCTGTAAGGTCAAATCAGCACACAACACACAACAAACAACACTCATCATCTATACCTATGCAACCCCTCATAAGGTTGATAGATATAGGACATATAGGTGATAAGCAATAGGCATGCAAGGGTAAATGCTTAGTATAAACCATAATACCATAATTGATGCAAGTATCATAATATAATCCAGTGTATACATATGTTCCAGCTCAAAGGCTCGCTAGGCAGGACCTACGATGACCTCTCTTCTTTGGCAGAATGACTGATCGATAAGGGGACACTAGGGGGTTCGGAAGTACCCATATACATCGAACTGGTCCCGATCTAGGGTTTACAATATTATCATCATCAATCAACTTTTCCAATACCAAAAGTATATATATATATATATATATATATATATATAAATACACAGTCTCGAATCGTGGCTAGAAGAGTGTAAGCCAGTGAATTAATTGTGCAGAGTAAGCTTTGAGACTAAATAATCATAAAAGTGTAGTAAGGGTCGGAGTCTCTCTTGATCAAAGTAAATAGTAGTAGTACAACCATGGACAAAAATCTATCTCGATCAAATAGCTAAAACATTTTTAACCTTTATCGCTCATAAATCATTTATTACAACGGTATGGTTTTAATTATGAAAGTATTCATTTTAAAGTGAAAAGTGGGAATAAGTCCCTTTTTAGCAAAATAGTAGTAAAACCATATTTTTAGTCAAAATCATAACATCAAGTGAGTAGGAATGTACCAAATTTATGCACGCCATCACCAGTATCCAAATAATACAATTATAAGTATCTAAATGTCAAAAAACTAAACCACGTTCACTATAAGGATAAATTACTTACCTGAGATCCTACTAACATCATTATCATGACCTTGGGCCCTATAATATATAAATGGCATAACCATAACATCATCCGGCGAAAACCATCATAAACCACCGAGCAAAGTTGCACACCTTATACTAATGAGTTATTATCCTCAACTATGTCTAACATGCTAGTAGCCTAGGATAATAGGATCCTAAATTCTTAATAAGTATTTCACCTTAGGGTCAATTCACCCTTCTAGCCTCCAAACTCATAAATTAGGATAAGTTACTATTTTCTACCCAATTTTACATCGTAACATCTCTATCTAACATCCAACATATATAATGCACTATCTCATGAAGAAGAGTAGATAAAAGCCTACGTCGATGCCAAATCACAAGGCCTTGAATCTCCATAAATCGTCCGCCTTTGCTCCATAATCCCAAAGTGCCTCCATGCTATTACAAAGAAAATCTACATGCCATAAAGTGCTAACAAATTCCAAAATTGAATCCATTATGAGGTCCCTCGAAGAACAAGGAATGTGTGCTTAAAAGTTGAGCATTTCAGAGTGCAAATTGGGTCGCAAATTAATCCATAAAGTTTTGAAATTTAAGACTTAATTCTAAGAATTTTACCATGAATTAGGATGGAAATTAAAGGGAAAATTAATGAGAAATAACCAATGAGTGTTAGGCTAGCTTACCTTAGCTTTAATGGATGATTTTACACCTTTTCCTCTCTTTGAGCTCATAATTTCATGTGAAAATGGTGGAAATTTAGTGGGAAAAAGGTGATAAAAAGCCCCATGTGCCACTTAAGCAGTCATCTGCTATCGCTTATGCAACTCCTTGACTGCTTAAGCGGTCTAGTGTGATAGGTGTAGGTTTCTTTTAAGAAATACCTAGGTTGTTTAAGTGATGTCGGTTTAAGCGAATATTGATCTCTTAAGCGGCCCTTGGCCAGATGGACAAGGCTTCTAATGTGACTCAAAATTACTAAGGCTACGATTTCTTAAGCGGTGAAATAATTGCTTAAGTAGTTGTATCAGCAACCTGATGCATCAGATTTTCTATGCATCAGATTTAGAATGTTGAATTTGGTATGATAGCATAGTCCAAGTGCATAGGATTCTTTGAAACCCCGTGCATCAAACGAACTATACTATGATACCAAATTCAACATTCTAGTCATAATGGAACCATTAAACCTTTCATCTCAGATCATTTAAACTAAATGTAGGGCCCACACCTATAGTTTCATTTTTTATATAATTCGTCCAATTGCCCAAAATGAGTTTGGAAGCCTCGGGACCTAAACCAAGGGTTTACCTAGCCTAAGATCAATATTCCAAAGCTGATGGCGCTGTAAGAATTCTCATTCGAGGTCATCTACTAGGAGTTTTAGTCCGAGATCAAATACTAAATAATGAAAGATCCAAAATAAAGAAATAAGACTACAATCAAAAGTACCATCTGATAACCAAATTGATAATTTCGATTTATGACTTGTCTCTACTGTGGGAAGGCTTGAAACTCCAAAAAATGCATACAAATCAAGGAAATTACCTAGAGGGTCATTACAACCTTATCTACTACAGCTAGTTTATAAAATCATTAATACAAATGAAACTTTTCCCAAGGAACTAGTCTAAACAGATACAAGACATACTAAGAGAAAATACAAAACAAAAGAAACAACTTCTACCACAGGAACAATAAAATAAGTTGCTGAAGATCTTTATTATGTCAAGCATGAAAGAACTACTAATCCAGTAACCAGACTACACCCTAAAAATGGTATACCAAAAGTAATATCAGTACAAACAACACATACTAGTAAGGATCATCGATCGACCGAAATTAAAACTCATAAATATCAATTAAATATTTAAAAAAAACACACAACTTTAAGGTTAATTAGCCAATTAATTTCCATTATCATCTATCCTTAACACACTTAGACTTTACCAACTCTATCATTTAAAGAAATATCTTCTCTCCGTATTTACCCTAGCCACTATCTAACCCCTTGCATCATAAAGTAAGACATCACCACATGATTACTTGTGAGCTCTAATATATCCTACACCCAATTATCTTTACCCTTATTGACCCACTGTTACAGGAACTTACAAACTACTTAGCCTTGTCAACTTTGTCAATGGGGAAACTATAGAAGAGAAACTCTCCACAAACCTCCTATAGTAACCAGCTAAATCAAAGAAATACTGGATATTGGTTGGAGACATGGGTGTAGGCCACTTCTTAACCACAGTAACTTCTGTGGATCCACCATGATCCCCTGTACTAGAGATGACATTACACAAAAAAGTGATAGAGTTCAATCAGAACCCACATTTAGAGAATTTGTCATACAACCACTGCTTTTTTAGGGTTTGCAACACTATACATAGGTGATTTCCAAGATCCACCTCACTCTTCAAGTACACCAAAATATCATCTATGAATATGATGACGAACAAATCTAAAAACTGCCGAAAGACTTTAATCGTCAAATCCAGGAATGTCGTTAAGGCATTAGTCAAACAAAAAGACATAACTAGAAACTCAAATTACTCATACCGAGTTCGAAAGACAATCATAGGGATATCCACCTCCCAAATCTTTAAGTGTTGATACCCAGACCAAAGATCAATCTTGGAGAAAAACTTAGCACCTTGAAGATGATCAAACAAAACATCTATCCTTGGAAGAGGGTACTTATTCTTTACCGCCACCTTATTCAACTGTCAGTAATCAATGCACATCCGAAGGGAAACATTTTCTTACGCATGAATAAAATTGGTACACCCCATAGGGACAAACTAGGATCATAAAACCCTTCTCTAAAAGATACTTTAGTTGCTCTTTAAGCTTCTTTATTTCTGCTAGAGCCATTCTATATAAAAGAATAGAGATAGGACGAGTGTACGGAACAATATCAAACCAAAAATTAATCTCTCTATAAGGAGGGACACCAGGAAGGTCGTCAGGAAAGACCTCAGGAAATTTATTCACCACCAGGATGAAATGCAAAGAAGGACCCTCTAAGTTAGAATCTTTAACCCAGACCAAATGATAGAGACACCTCATGGAGATCAATCTCCAATCTCTAAGATATGATATGAACTTCCCCTTAGGAGCTAGAGAACTACCCTCCCATTCAATTACCGGCTCATTAGGAAATTTAAAGATGACCTTACGAGTTTGACAGTCTAAAGAAGCACAGCATGAGTGCAAATAGTCCACCCCAATATCACATCAAAAGCAACCATGTCTAATTCAAACAGATCAACAACGGTTTCCCAACCACCAACATATACCACACAACCCCTATAGACTCTTCTAGCAACCACAACATCACCCACCAGGGTAGAAACAGAAAAAAGGTTCTGAAACACACTCAAGACGAAAGCCAAAATGCATAGCCACAAATGGGTTCACATAAGAAAGAGTGGACCCTGGATTAAGTAAATAATACACATCACGGGAAAAGAGTTTTAACATACCAGTAACAAAATTAGGCAATATATCAAACTTTTAGCGGGTAGTGAGAGCATAGAGACGGTTCCGACTAGTGTCAGAACTATATGGTGCACCCTTGGTTGTTAGAGCTGAGAAAATGGCAACCAGAACCTTATTTTTCCCAGAAGCAACATTACTTACAGGATAGCTTCTAATCATGTGCCCTGGTTAACCACAATGGAAGTACTTGACCCTTTTTATTATCAAAGTAACCCTACTGCAAATGACCACTGAATCTGCAGAGAGGATATAATGGAGGTGACTGGGCCTCACTAGCCTGAGATTAGGCACCTTGTGCCCTATAATATCGCCACTATGATAATGCCTTTTGCCTGATGGCTTTGGGTAGAGAGCATCAGCCATCGAGTAAGACCCAAAATTATCCCACTTCTTCTTGTGCCATTTCAAACCATCCCTGCCACCCTGCTAAAAAAATCTAAATTTCTTGCTCTGCCTCTCCCCAAACTTCGCCTATTTTTCTTCTCTTTCTCAACTTGCAATATGTACAAAACTAACCTGGAAATGTTCATGTACTTGACAAACAAGGTAGACTTACTCTCCAGAATCAAGTCTTGAGACAACCCAAAAGTGAACTTCCTCATTCTTTCCCTCATGCTTGAAATGAACTTCAAAGCATACTAAGATAACTAGTGAAACTTCAAGGTATACTCCTTGACTGATATTTTTCCTTGCTTTAGGTTAATGAACTCCTCTGCCTTTTCTTCCCTCAACTCTTCAAGAAAGAAACAGTCTTAAAAATCACTAGAGAAATCATCCCATATGGCTGACTTATCATTGTTACCCCTTGACTGCTCCCATTCCACATACTGTTAGTATGCTACATCTTTTAGTTGGTAAGAAGCAAACTTTATATCTTCCATGTTAGTAGTATGCATAACACCAAAGATTTTTCCATCTCATCTACAAAAGCTTGAGGATCTACCTCAACCTTAACATTAGTGAGCATAGGAGGGTTCAACCTCATGAACTAGCAAACCCTTGTGGCCTTAGAAGATGGAGTAACATAAGCCCCATGCTTGGCCTGAGAATCTATCAACAACACCAACATATGAATAGACTAAAAAAACTTAGCATTCGTCATATCAGCCTGAGGATCTAAAAAGGGGCTAGAGGGAACCGATGTAACTCCAAGAGGACAATCAGGAACTGGACCCCTAGACCGAGTTTGGACCCCATAAATAGAACAAGTCCCATCAATATTACAGATTCATATCATCGAGGAGGCATGATCTAAAAAGTGAACCAACAAGGATTAGATAAGATTTTAAGACCTTAGACTCTATAGCTTAAAAATAGAACACAAGAAAGACAAATATTCCTAAATTCTTTGTAACCTTTCCCTTGTAAGTGTGGCATGCTATACAGCCTTAAAAGAGACTCTACGGGACACAACTTTGACGGTCACCTAATTGAACATGAACCTAGGGATCTGATATTTATATGTCACGACCCAAATATGGGTCTAGTCGTGTCAGGCATCTCAAGTCTAAATAGGATCGGAGACCATCCCTAATACCTAACCACCGCCCCGCACCCTATGTCGGATGAATTCCAAACATACAACAACATAAACTAATGATACTTCAAGGACATTAATTAAAGTCTGTAATGATAATCCAACAACCTCAATCAAATATCAAACTGGTGCCAATCCTAATGCCAATACTAATACCAAGGCTGACACCAATACCATCACTACCTATGCCCATAGTTGTCATACAAAACCTCTATTTAAAATCAATAACATCCAGTCGGTATATGACCCCGACCATAGACAAAACCAAACCAAAGTAATCACAAAACAAAAGAAGTTCATAGCAAGAAAAAGAGCCTTTCAGAGTATGAAAGCTTACCACTTTGGTCTGACTCAAAGATGTCCCCGAATCCAAGTCACTGAGTTAGAGAAATAGTAGTATGGCCGATTCCTGTATCGCGTAGGGATATAGCACCCAAAGACGGTTAGGGGAGTGAACGCTAGCATGTACTCAGGGATAAAGATAAAATAATGCCATCATTCAAAACCAAAGTAAATAACCATATGTAATAACATAGATACACATACATAAACATATATACATATATCATTATGAGAAAAGAAATCAGGTTTAGCATGTATTTAAAACCTTAAATTAGGCTGAGTAGCTGGACCATCCTAAAACCACCCATGGGCTATAGGGTTGAGCTCCCCCCTACTGAAAGAGCCTCAATACGTGTAGCCGCATGATCAGAGAAAAGAACCTGAGATGACTAGTACATTTCTCTAAATATATAGTGTGACATCACGCACACGGTCACCAAGACCAACCTCATCTCGGCAAACATGAGTTTTAAGTATCTGTCCTCCCAGTACCCCCACCTTCCATGGCTTTGTGACTCAACCCTCTTTAAGCCCATATTAAAAAGCATTTACGTATTCCAACCATTTACCAAGGAGCCTTTTGTTTATGCATTAAAAGTTGGTATCACCATACCAAAAATAGAGCTTCCAAGTCTATCCTTTTTATGCCATACCAAAAACATTAAACCAAGTTCACTCTAAAGTCTCTAATTAAACCAAAATCATGGCCATTAAGACCTTTCCAACCCATTTAAAACCAACCAAACCAATTTAAGTTCCTTTACCTCTTATTCAATGTAAAGATTTCAATAATAGTCAAACTATGTGACAAAATCATTCTCATTGGCATTTTAATGAACAGGTTGAGGGAACATATGTTTCATAACCATAACCAAGTTATTTGGGGGAATCCATAGTACCCCTAAATAAATTTACCATAACCATGCATTCCACAATGTCAAAGTCATATTAAAAACATGAAAGAAACATCATTAAACCATGATAAACATTATTCAACCATGAACATTTAAAAACCCCAACCATTATTTCCAACCATAACAATATCATAAAAATTATACATTAAAAGACATGCCCTTTGTAAAATAATAATGAGGGAGAAGTAACATTCCTTGACACCAAGAAAGATGTAGAGAATAACTCTTGAAAGCCCCTAATTGATTATCTTGATGAAACCTTAGCCTTTTCCTAGAGAGAGTTTTAGGGAGATTTTAAGAGTGTTTGATTTAGATTAATGGGTTAATGAAGTTCCAAAAGGTATTTTATATCATGGTATCCTAAGGAGTTACAAAGGGGAAATGTTCAGAATGCCCCTAACTTAAAACTATAAAATTATTAAAGGTGGTTACGGGTCGACCCCTTTGCTCGTGACCATAACATATAACTCATACCATGGATTCATCACCAAGACGGTGAGTTAGAACCCCATGCACTATCCACCATACGACTCCCTAACTCTTACTAGTGACTAGACCATATGACCAGTATGGTCCAATCATACCCAAGACAGAAACCAAAGGGATTGGACATTGGATAACATACGACTGAAGATTACCATATATACCCTATCCTCATGGCTCTTAGTGAGAAACTCATACTCAGATGCAAGTCAATTCATTAAGTTACTTATTTGATTAAGGGACCGACCAAATAAACCATCGCTACCCTTAAAGACCCATACCCACCAATCCATAACTATAATGGAAAACTAACCACCCTTCACTGGTCTTCTAACGACTAGGGTCCCCTGGCCCGTACCCATATTACAAAACTCATATGGTGAGTCATTATAAGGACAGTGAGCTCAAAGCTCAAGAATTTTCCAAGGGTCAAAATCTAGGGTGTTTCATAAGCTTTATGAGATTTCTTTGTCCATTGTTTCAGATCTGGATGCGCTATTTACAATTAATTTTTGGTAGTCCTTTAAGAAAGGTTTAGGTACATGGGTTACCCTTATCACCTCTTTTCATCTGTATACCAATGATCAGACCAACCGTACCATTAAGAATATTGAGAATATGTTTTGATCTTACATAATTGATTCATTGCATAATTGATTTAAAAGGTATTTGGGATGATCACCTCCCTCTTAATGAGTTCTCTTAAAATTATAATTGCCACTCTATTATTCATATAGAACTATTTGAGGCTATTTATAGGAGGAGATATGGATTTCTTATTGGATGGTTCGAGGTTGGTGAGGCAGCATTGATAGGTATAAACATGTTTCATAAGTTTATGGAGAAAGTTAAGACTAGGGGTGGGTATTTGGTTCTTCGGTTCGATTTTTTATAAGTTCAATTTGTTTTTTTTTGGTTTTTGATTTTGATAAAAATGAGCACCGAACACGACACCAAACAAAATCAATTAAGTTTGGTTTTTGGAACTTCTGTTTGGTTTTGTTTGGTCTTTATAAATTAGTTTTTCGGTGCAAGTTAGAAAAAAAATTATCAAAATGTTTCTGCAATTTCATATATAGCATGGCCATCGCTTCGTCACGTACTATTGCATGGACGGCATTTACTATTATATGGCATGTTTTGGACATACAATATTTACTATGAAGTATGCACTTACTATTCTATGGAACTTACTATGCCAATAAATAACATCATAAAACAAGGCACCTGGCCACCAACATCTATGCTATATTCAAAAACATGAAAGCTAATGGAAGAAAAAGGAAATGATCACTGCAAAACTTAATAATATGGTAGCATCTACTATACTTAGTCAAAAAACATTTCTCCAACCATACTAAATTTAAAAACATGGTAGAAACAAAGTCTTGATGATAATACTTTTAAATTGCAATGTCACAACCCAAAAACTAAGGGTCATGATGTCACTTATCACGATTTTTGCAATACTTTCTGCCTCAGAACACATCGCGTAAGAGACCTTGGTATCGCTTAAGGGACATTTTCTCACACGACATACGCCTCCTTTATGCAATACCAGTAGGCCAAGCCAGGTTGCTTAAGCGACCTGCTGGTTTCGTCCGTGATGCACCAGCACCAACTGAGACTTGCAATTTTTCTAAGTCTCCGCCAACCCTTCGATACTTATCTAGAATCCCATATGCACAAATGAACTATGATACCCTATCAAATTTGACGTTTTGAACTCAATGGCACAGTTGAAATTTCCATCTAGTCCATTTTGATAAAAATTGGGTCCCACACTCATGTGTTATTTTCTTAACTTCTGGTCAATAGCCCAAGATGAGCCTTGAAGCCTCGAGACCCAAACAAAGGTCCACCTATCCAAAAATCTACATTTTGAGGCTGTTGGAATAGTCAGAATTGGCTTATGAGGTCGTTTGACTGAATTTTTTGAGTGGTAGTCAATTTAAACCAACAAAAATTTCAAAACAGAGAGTTGTTTCTAAAAATCAAATGAATTGTCCGGTAAATGAATTGTTAGTTCCGGCAAGTCATAAGTGACTTGATGCAGCCATAGGGAATATCTAAACAGAGAATATGGGTGGAAATACAGAAAATAACCTAAAGGGTCATTAAACAAATACATACTATGAGCACGTCATATGTAATTAGAAATGTCGCAAATGGTAGCCCACACCATCTCTACTAATAGTTCTAAATATAACACATATACAAAGTACAAATATGAAAGAGAAGTATAGAATAGATAGACATCAAATTAACTATGACTGGTACAATCACAGAAAATGCATAATGTATGAATGCAATAAGAATGATAGCGATGATGTGATAAGTCTGAGGTTGTCTCATAACCTCTGTATACACATACCAAGAACTTCTCCCGAGGTAGGACCCATGGGGGATTCCAAAATTCATATACAATCCATAAATCAATATCAATACCAATCCAATATCCATAACACATATTCATCACATGATCTTCGATATAGGGTTCTTAAAAGTATCACATTTCCATCAGAAAACTAGCATTTCCATAGTGGTAACAAGGCCTTATGAATGTATATATGATATAATGATGTAATGCTCACAACTAAACTAGAATGAGAATTCAAAATCAAACCAATACATAAACACGTGAGCCAGAATCTACTGAATAAGTCAACCGTCTATGATCTAATATAATCCATGTACCATTAGAATGAGAAATCCAAGTAATATGTCATTGATACCACATAACACCAACTTAGGCATTTTCATCAGGAAGAATACAACCAAAAATATATACATATGGTCAAGAACATTATATAATACCTCACATAGGCAATACATATCAAATAATATCCAAACCCACTAATAACAACAACATAGGCCCCACACGGGTACATAGCAATAATAACATCATTTTTATGATTAATATCCAAACCGATAGCATATTCTTATATTAGTATTAACTACCAACCTAGTCTAAAAAAGTTAAGCCATAACCTACCTCGAACAAATATATAAATATAGAATCTACACATCAAAATAAAGCCAACGATGCCTATATGGCCCATTTTTTAGCTGGGGTTAAAATGGACCCCCTAAATGGGTTTTCAAAAAAAAGGGGTAAAATTGGAATTTTTGTTCATAAATATATTACACGTGATAAAAGGAATCCATAGAAGGAGAACCAAGTTCAAATGGGTTAAAAAAGAGGTTTAGATTTGAAGAAAACCATTTTAGGCCTTTCGGGCAAAAATTCACAAATAACACTTTTGAAATCATATTTTAATGAGCTTTAGATGACAATAATCAATCTAAAATAACTGAAATAGGGATTTGGAGCTTATCCAAGATTTAAAATGGAAGAAATCACCCAAAAACTCTAAAACTCAAAGCTTAAAGTATCAAAAATAGTGAGAAATTAAGAAAGGAGGTATGTAAGGCTACCCAGGTGCCGCTTAAGTAGACACTAGGCTGCTTAAGCATCCAAGTGTCGCTTTACGGTACCCACCACGCATAAAGCCTCCACTTAAGCAGACAACCATCCTCTTAAGTGGGAGGGACTCACTTAAGAGTCATACTAACTGGCAGCCTGATTAGTTTAGTGACCGGTTGGCCGCTTAAGAAACCCAAGGGGCACTTAAGTGAGTGCACTAGTTAAAGTCTCTAAAAAATTCCAAGTCCCTACCGACCCCCCAGGCTTCATTGAGAATCTTGAGAATGAGAATGAACTATGCCACTCTATCAAATTAGATTCTTTGAACTCATTGGTGATATCAAATTCTTGAAAAGAGGTTTTCACCGAATTGAACCCCAGGACCCAATTTTACAATTTCTCGAACCGAGAGTCGAAATAAAATATAAAAGCCATAAAATTATACCAACCACACTACTAACAAAAAATCAACATTTTGGATCTGATAGCACAATCAATTGTGCCATCTGATGCAAGAACAATAAATGTTATCCAAATTCAACTTTGAATCCTTTTAAACCTCTAGAAACCACAAACTCTCACAAAACACATTGTAATGCATTTAGAACCATGTCAATTATCCCCACATGTCAAAAACATCACATTGCAACCATGGGGAGGTGAAGAATAGTGAAATAAAAAAAATGAATAATGCACAAAATCAACCCCATACAATATCCACTACCAAGAATCTAGTTTGTCCTTGAACAAATGGCAATGGAAATACCCAAATTAATGTAAAGTTGGGGATAACTACTATGCATATTAGACTAGACTCTTCAAGTAGACTTATCTATAGGTCAATGTCCTCACCGAATCTTAACCATTGGAATATCCCTAGAACGCAACCACCTAATATCCCTGGCTAAGATAGAGACTGGCTCCTAAGCAAATGACAACCTCTTATCTAACTGCACTGAATCCTAAAGAATGTCATGAGACTCATCTGGAAAATAGCTACATAGAATGGATACATTAAAAAATTTGATGAACAACTGATAAATCTTAGGGCAATACTAACTCATATGCTACATCACCAAATAGTCTTAAGGATCTCAAATGGTCCAATATACCTGGGGAAAAGCTTGACCTTCTTTTCAAATATCTTCATGCCCTTCATGGATGAAACATGAAAGAAGACCAAATCACCCAACACTAAATCTTAAGTCATGAAACCTACGATCTATATAGCACTACTGCCTACTCTGAGTTTCTTGAAGTCTATTCTAAATGACTAAAACTATATCCAAAGATTCATGAAGCAAGTTCGTACTATAAGGTATAACCTCAAAAAATTTAAATCAACCTACCAGAGAGAGATAACGTCTACCATACAAAGCATCGAATAAAGCCTTCTTAATATTGGAATGGTAGCTTTTATAATATGCAAACTTTGCCAAAGCTAGATATTTCTCCCACTGACAGGCAAAGCCCATAATACAAGCGCAAAGAAAATCCTTAAATACTTGAATAGTCTGGTATGACTGACCATCAATCAAGCGGTGAAAATCTATACTAAGATTAACCTAGATACCCAACTCCTCCTGAAATGCCTTCCAATAGTGCGTTATGAAGACAAAACCTCTATGTGACATAAATAATATTGGTACACCACTGAGATGAACTATCTTATAAATGTAAATTTGAGCCAACCTCTCAGCACTGAAGGAAATCTAAACACGAATAAAATAGGAAGATTTAGTCAATCGATCCACCATGATACAAACACCGCCAAAACCATGAAAAGTATGAGGCAACCCAGTCATAAAGTCAATAGTGATCCGATCCCATTTCCACTAAGGGATGGGTAACCTCTTAAGTAAATCACTGAGCCTCAAATGCCCGGCCTTTTCTTGATGGCAACAAAGGAAACAAGCTACAAAATCTTCTATATCCTTCCTCCCACCGCCCCATAACTAGTTCTATCTCAAATTATGATACATATTGGTCACGCCTAGATGAATGAAATACCTCAAATAATGGGACTTCTCTAATATCATACTTACCCAATCACCCTCTCTTGGAACACAAACTTGACATATAATTCTCAAAACACCATTAAAATCAAGTGAGGTTTCCTTAGACTCACCACTCAAAACCTTATACTAAATCACTCTCAATCTAACATCATCAAACTAACGAGCTCGAATCTACTCCATCAAAGAGGATCTAACTTCAACACATGCCAAAATACTCCAGGTGTTGAAATATCAATCCTAACCACCTTAATAGCAAAAGACTAAGCCGGTAAGGCTAAAGTTATCTCCTGGGTCAAAAGATACACCAAGCTAACCATACTAGTCAACTTCTGGCTCAAGGCATCCGCAACCACATTAGCCTTGCTCGAATAGTAGAGAATAGTAAGATCCTTATCCTGAAGAAACTTAAGCCAACGATACTACCTCATATTAAGTTATCACAGGGTGAAGAAATACTGAAGGCTACACTAATATGAGAAGATCTAACAATGAACTCTATACAAGTAGTTCCTCTACTACTTCAAAGAAAATATAACTGCACATAATTCCAAATAATGGGTAGGGTAATTCTCTTTATGAGGCTTCAACAAATAAGAAGAATTCACAATCACCCTACCCTCCTACATCAACACAAAACCTAACCAAACTTTAAAAGCATCACAAAAGATAGTAAAACCCATACCCTCCATGGTCAAATTCATGATAGGAGAAGAGGTCAACAAATCCTTAAACTTTTTAAAGCTCTCCTCACAAACATCATACTACTGAAAAGAAATCTTCTTGTAAGTCAACTTAGTCAAAGGAGTCGCGATAGATGAAAACTCTCAACAAAGCGTAATTGTAGCCACTAAAACCAATAAAACTCCAAATTTAGTTGGAGAAGTATGACTAGCCTAATCATGAACCACTTCAACCTTGGTCGGAACGACTATGATACCATCCTTGTCACTACATTATCCAAAAAATAAATAAACTCCAACCAAAATTTGCACTTGGTGAACTTAACTTATAACTTCTCATCCCTCAGCCTCTGAAGTACAATACGCAAATGATCCTCATGGTTGGTCTCACTCTTTGAGTAAACCAAGATATAAGCTATGCATACAATGATAAAAGAGTTGAGATACGGTCAAAATATCCAGTTCATAGTCTCCATGAATGTGCTTGGGGAATCGGTCAAGCCAAAGGATAAGACCAAGAACTCATAATGATTATATCGAGTCTAAAAGTTGTCTTCAAAATATCTAAATATCTAATACTCAATTGGTGATACCCGAACCTCAAGTCAATATTCAAAAACACTTAAGCACCCTGAAGTTGATCGAATAAATCATTAGTACGATGAAGAGAATACTTATTCTTAACAGTCACGTGGTTCAACTGCCAATAATTAATACGTATATGCATAGACCCATCATTTTCTTCACAAACAAAATAGACGTACCCCAAGGTGATACACTAGGTTAGATAAATCCCTTATCCAACAACTCTTGTAACTGATCTTTTAATTCCTTCAACTCTACTGGGGTCATCTTATATAAAGGAATATAGATAGGCTTGGTGATCGACTCAACATTAATAGAAAAGTCAATATCATGATCTAGAGACATACAAGGAAAATCCATGGTAAAAACACCCATGAACTCACAGATAATATAAACAGAATCCAAATAAGGCAGCAAAACAATACTAGTATTATGAATGTTAGCCAAATACAACAAACATCCTCTCTATACTAAATAGCAAGAATAGAAAAAATATAACTCTCTTCAGATATGAATGAAACACATCCATCCAAATTATCCTTGGCACTCCTGATGAAGCTAAGGTCATGATCTTAGCATAACAGTTTAGATTAGCATGATAAGGATCTAACCAATTAATACCCAAAATGACATCAAAATATACCATATTAAGGATCATCAGATCCACCCATATCTCATGCTCAATGAAGGTCACAACACAGGATTGGTACACCCGATCCACTATTAAAAAGTCTCTAATCGGGGTAGATACATAGATAAGCACATCAAGAGACTCACGAGTAGAATCAATATTAAAAGAAAAATATGTAGAAACAAAGAAGAAAATCAACCCCAGATAAAATAATATAGATGCATATTTAAAGCAAACGGGGAAGATACCTATAATAACAATATTAGAAGCCTCTATCTCTGGTATGGTGGGCATAACATAGTATTGTCCACATCCTCCACCTAATTGAATAGAACTAAGGCCACCCTCACAGGCACCACTACTCTACCACGTGTACCTCTAGAAGTACCTCTTTCATTCTAAGGGCCACCACTCACTATTGATGAAGGAGTAGGCATGAAATAAGACAATAATATTTCTTGGCCAACTGACCAAACTCATTTTATACATAGAAAAATCTACTACCAAAATTGATAGGTATAAATAAGCTAGAATGACCACCCTAAAGTGCTGAACCAGAAGACCTACTATTTGAACCCTACAAGGTTGCCTCTACTAGTCTACCATAATACCCATGGAAACTTCTAAAATCTCTACCCTGAGAAGTGTGAATACTGAACTCGCCTTGATAGGTGCACCTTCTTGGTACCTCATTTAAAAGATCAAAAGATAGACTCAGTCATCTTTGCATGATCCAAAATCCTTTAAAAGGATGACCTAGACAGTACTATCTGGGCAATATCCAGCTGAAGTGAAACATCCAATCCCTTCATGAACTTCTAAATCTTCCCAGACTCGATGGATATACTAGTAAAACAATATCTAGATAAGTCATGGAAAAGCCCCCAAACTATGCAACAATCATGAAGACATACTTTGGGTGATCAAACTCATCTCTCATTTGATTCCTTAAATTAAATGGAATAAAACTTTCAAAAAAGGCCACAACAAATGAATCCCAAGTCATATTTTGAGAACCCAGCGATCTGCAACAAACAAGTGACGTCTACTAATCTTTAGCTGCATCTCTCAACTAGTAGGTAGTATAAGCAACTCTGTGAGACTCAATTGATCTAAGTTTATACAATTTTTAATAAAAATCAATCAAGAACTCATAGTCATCCTCGCCCATAACACCATTGAATCTGGGTGGACCCAAGTTAGTGAATCTCTCAAACCTCTTTCGATCCTCAAAAGACATTATTATACCCATAAAAATAGGAGGCACAGTGAATCTTGCAAGACGAGATCCTACTTGAGAGGGTAACATCGATAAAGGCTTAACTACTAATCTTGAAATACCATACTCGAATAACATCATATAATAAGGAGCAACACTTGGATTCTGTGGAGTACCATAAGCAGACATCGGTACCACTGAAGGATACACATATAGAGCAATAGGAACACCATAGTGAAGCCTTAAAACAACTAGAAATATAATACTTAGAGCTAGGGGAATACTAGGTTCACTTAAAGGAACACCCTCCAAACAAGTCAACAAATAAATCAATAACCCTTCCTAGACTAGTGTAGACAAACTCGATAAAACCTGAGTAGGTCCCATATTTTTAGCATGCTCAACCTAAGGCTCCAGGGAGATCCCCCTTTTACTACCTCTTGAAGGGCCAGATACTCATCTCTATCCTCTACCTCGGGCTCATCCATGACTCATAACTTTCCCTTTAGACTGGGATCTTTCCTCGGATGATGGATCAACATCCCTTGCCTCGCAGGATGTAGTCCTCACCATCTATGGAGAAAAAGAGAAAAATGATTTAGAACATAAGGTATGAATTATTCACATGATAAAGAGCAGAAAAATAAAGATATCTTATAGCATCTCAAAGATAGATACGAACGTCAATGGACCAATCATCGAGACTGGTGTGCCATGATTTCATAGCACTTATGATGATTAAACTTGGATAATATTCATGTACTTAAGGCTATTTTTTTGGATTTGACATGTTTTTTGGAGTGATTTTGTAGTAAACTAAGTGTTGGCAGATAATTGAATGAAAATGGAATAAAAAGCTAAAAAATAACCAATTACCTTGGCACCTACATCCCCTAGGTATAACCTATGGGGTGTAGCTAGGTCCGTATGTTTCAAAAAGTGAAAATCAGAGAGCGAAATCTTAGCACCACCTACGGACCCCACCTAAGGAGTGTAGGTGCCACCTATGGCCCATAGTTGGTCACCGATGCACTTTTCCTTGACAATTTTGAATTAATTTCCTAGGATTTCTATGTAACCTAAATACACTCCTATGATTTTTTATTTATTATTATGTATGTTTTGTCAAGTTTTCCTATTTTATTTAGGATTTTATTTTGAGGGTTTCCATATAATCTACAGATACCATTTTTATGTTGTTTAGTTAGTCTATGGATAGATGACCCTTTGGGGCTAAGTTTATATCATATATACTATTTACGGACATATTTTGATTCCAAGATTGACTTGTGATCTTGGGATCTTATTTTTCTTTGTGTGTTTTTGGTTTTCTATTCAATTTTGAGGCTTTGGATTTTATTCTATCATTATTGTAAGAATGATTTTGTCTATAAAATCTATGAATTTGTTTGCAACTATGAGCGGCTAATTCCTATAGCTAGGGTTGTGGAAACCCTGACAGATTAATAAAGTGGAGAAAGTTCCAAGTCATTATAAATAAAGGTTCTTACATGTATTGTGGTTTTCTTTGATTTTATTAGTTTCTTAGCAGCAACCAACACAAAGAACCCAACTGTATTCACTACTTTCTTCAAAACAGAGGTAGGTAATAGGAAAAGGAAATCATAATAGATATTTGAAATTAATTATTGATATAAGGTAATCATTTTCATCTACATAAGATTATTATCTTTTATTTAATAACTTGAGACTCAAATGGTAATAGTTAATCTGGGATCCAAGATAATATTTAGTAAGGTAACGCCCTAAGACTCAAAAGGTAAAGGTTGACATCTGTCAATGAGTCTACAAGGAAGTTGATGGTACATAGCTTATCA
This sequence comes from Capsicum pubescens, assembly GCA_030864215.1. Lineage (NCBI taxonomy): Eukaryota > Viridiplantae > Streptophyta > Magnoliopsida > Solanales > Solanaceae > Capsicum > Capsicum pubescens. The sequence goes on along the minus strand of CM061540.1, from coordinate 131,705,844 downwards.
GATTCTACAAGCAAGCTAGCAAAATAGTTCAATAGTGCATGATAAATATAAGAATTAGAAGCCAGGGGGAACACAAGTGTAGTATTTGTCTTAGATTGGTTATAATAGAAAATATCCAATTCTTGTCACTTTTTACCATTCCAGCAAATCCCCCATTTAATTTTTGGCACAGCCCAGTTATTTTCGCAAGTTCAAGAGATATATCTGGCCTATTCTAAGTGGGATTGACCCCAACCTAATTTGGTTACTATATTTTGACATCAGTCGTTTTATCCTTCTAAGGAAGTGTAGTTTGAGTATCATAAAATTTTTGGCACAATTGCTGGGGAATACAATTTTGGATTTATTTATTTGATTTGTTGAAGTTTTTGAGTTTTATTTATTCTATTATTTATTTTACTACTCTTTTGGATATGTAATATTTACAAAAGGAAGGGTGGAGTGATGATGACTTCTTAAATATTGATCCTTATCCTTTTGATATAGTGTATTATTGTAGGAGTTTGATAGATATATTATTGGAGAACAAAGAGAGCAAACTAGAAACATTGGCACTCCTCATAAAATAAAGATAAGAATTCTTTCAAAAGGTTAATAGGTTTGGCTTGGATATTCAAAACTTACAAGTAGTATTGAATACTAAGGTTGATACGTGTAACACTCAACAATCTAGTTATGAGTTGTGAAAGGATGAAAAAATTCTGATAAGCCAACTTGAGGAGCTTAAATTGGAGAAGTCAACACTTGATCAGAAGTTTGTGGATGTTGTCTTTATTTAGAAGAGCACACCAGAATTATGTGAGGAAGTAAAAGATAATGCAATTCATGACTTGCGATGTATTAAACCTTATTTGAATCACTTTTCCATATTATGTTTGGATAGTAGGATGTTAGTCGATCAATCTGAGCCCATAAAAGAGTGAAAGAAAAAGGAAAAAGATGTCTATATTCTTGAATTTGTTGAGCCAGAATCATGGAATTACATTCCTCACTTAAGGTCCAAGAGTTGCAACTTGCAATATTAATTACTTGGTTTCCTTTATTTTTATACCATCACCCCTAGAGCATAGTAGAAAATTAGAAAAAAAATTAGGGGTGAAATTTATAAGCTCAAAATAGAAAGATAAAATTGAAGGCTAACTATTGGGCTACCTTGATGAAGTTTTAGTAATCAAGGTACCAATGGTCTTGTTTGTAAAGTCTGAGCAACCAAAATAGCCATGTCATGCCATGTTGTTAAAATAGGCACTGCTGGGAGGAAAGGAATGATGTTGTGTTATTTGTACAATCATTCGTGTTTGTGTTATTGATGTTGGATTTGCGCACCTATGGTGCCACATGTATATTTCCAATCTTCTTGTTTTGTAGTGGCCCAATGCATTTGGGATAATGCATGTCTTAATTCGAGGGTGGGGCTACTTGTGGGCCTTGATGTCCTCTTGGTGTTTTTGTTTTCATGTCTTTTTTCCCTGGAGTCCTTCTACTAGTACATCCAACATGTTTGGGCATATTGTATTTTGTTTTGTATTATGTTGTATTTTTCTTCTCTAGGAGTAAATTGAGTATCTAAGGCAGTTGATGTATTTTGACTATGCTTAATTGTTTTCAACAAAAATGATACCCCTTCCAAAAATTATATTTTGAATTGTGTGATACGTATACATATATGGTCATTGTGAATCTCGCTATGGAATTAGAATTAGGGACATATTAATTATAGATAACTTAGGCATTGACCAAATATGTAGTAGTCTATGATGCAACTATGTGTCATGTGTATATGAGATGCCACTTTGTTTGTTTTATGTATTGAATCTGGAACTTATGGTTAGCATTGCCTAGGATGTAGGATTGTTAGTTAGGAAAGGATCATAGGTTGTTATTGAAATAAGTCCACTTTTATCCTAAATGTCCTTCCATGTGTGAATAAGTATCCCTTGATTTCTATTTTGAGCCTGTATAGACTATTTTTCTTGTTACAACTTTAACCTTCCTATTTTGGCCCTAGTCCTCCTTGACATTGTGCACCTTAACTTAGGAAAATTGCTTAAGTTGAGGATGGCTATCATTGAGGTGCGTAATGTGAAGTGGGTTTGAAGAAGGGGAAATAAGAGAAAAGAAAGTAGGGCTAGGTGTGGTACAAAAAGAAAAAGAAAATAAAAGAAAAGAAAATTATGAAAACGAGAAAAAGAATGAATAAAAGAAATCACACCTAACCTAAATATGCAATAAAAGGTTAAAAAGTGAGAAATAAGGGCGGAATAAAAATAGAATTGGTTGTTAAGTGAACCCCAAAGTAAGTGTAGTTCCAAGGTTGCTTAATGATGTTGGGCGTATTTACACGCCTAAGCACCATAATTTACCCATGTTTCAGCTAAATTTTGAGGATAAAATATATAATTCTTGCACTTTTAGTCCATTTTCCTTTAAGTAAGCTGACCTATGTGATTAGCATGTTTTCAGGTACTAATGATGAAGATTTCAGCACATTGTGGACCTGTGGGCAGCAAAGGAAAACTTCACATAAGAGGGAAGGCAGCTTTTGGACTGAAAGTGATGCATGGGAACTTTTTCCCTAGCAAACCCAGTATTTTTAAATACTTAAGGATGCAGTAGAAACTTATTAGACAAGGATGCTATTAAAAACCTTATTGCTGAATTTTTTCAGCATCATTATCATTATCATTCGACATTATTCGTAATTCACGTAGAGGATTTTGTACGAGTTTGGAGAACAGAAAACGGCTCACTTGAGCAACGGAGAAAGAAAACACGTTTCATCTCCATAGCCGAGATTTATCTAAGTTTTAGTATGATGATGATGTCTACTTTGATTTCCGTTGTATTCATGAGTAGCTAAACTTATCTGTTAGGGTTATGAAAACCTTGTAAGATACTATCTATTACTATGAGTTTGTGAATTCTTGATGTGTTATGCTACTTATATCATTACTCTCTTCGTTTTGATTGAATTCTTATGGTTGCAAACATAGAAAATACGCCATTATAGCATTAACTTGTTCGAGAGAAAAGTTACATGTTTGGAAAAGAGAGTGTGACAAGGAAATAGGGTTTCCAACCTCTATTTACACGTTAATGCCTTAACCGGATTAACTTCTTGGAGAATTTGTACCATTTGTTATACACTTTAGGCTCGAGAGAGCTAAAGCGAAATAAATCCTTGATGGTTGAGAAACACTTGGATTTAGAATTAGAATACGATTCTCTATAAGTGCATACATGTCTAAATTCCGCATTACTCATAGTTAATAGAGAAGTAGAACTTATAAGGTGGACATAACCCTAACTTATCAATCTCTGTGATTAAATCTTACTACGCAAATCATTCCATTGTTACTTTGATAATATTAGTTCACGCCTAAACCAAACCTCCCTTTTTCCTTGGAATTTTCGACCAACAGTCTACTAATAATTGCAACACTTAGTGACCAGAGTATTCCCTGTGGGATTCGACACCCAACCCAGTTGGGTTCTATATTTGACAGCGACCGCTTACGCTTTCTAACGACAGTTGTAATTTGGGCGTATCAAATTTTGGCGTCGTTGCCGGGGAATACGGTTGTCAACTAAGTTTGTGATAGTTAATAGACCCTTTGGTCAAAGATTCTCGATTTTTACTTTTTGTTTGTTGTTTTTGTTTTGTTCAGGTTTATTGGAGTGCATGCCAAATACACGAATTTTTGGTCAACCGTTATTACCTATAAATCCTGAACCACATCTTATTGGCAGAATGGATGTGCAACGAAACCTTGAACGAATGGTTGCTCAACAGGAGCAGGAAAGATTAGCTGCATTGGCAGCTGCTCAAGTGCATCAACAGAATATTGATAACCCAGGTCGGGAAACAAATCTTGATGAAGAGGACCTGGGTGATAATGAGTTATTAAATCCAAGGCGTGCTGGTGAGGTGGAAGCACCTGTGAACAGGAGAGATCGTCAAGCTAGAATGAGACCTGAACGCCGAGCAGTGCAGGCCCATTTCGATGATGGTGATGACGATTTGGATGCGGCTGGTGCCACAGGGGCTATTATTCCTCCACTCTTGGCACCCGGAGCCAAGTTCAATAGCACCAGCACCATGATCCAGCTATTACAACTCAGAGGGTTATTTGGTGGACTTGCAGGCGATGATCCGAATATGCATCTGATCAACTTTATCTCAACATGCAAGTCGTTTGACAATCCAGGAGTTGGACATAATGTAATTCGACTGCGCTTATTTCTATTGTCTCTATCTAGAGTGGCAGCTCTATGGTTGAACGGGCTGACTCCTGACTCTATTACTAATTGGAGGCAACTAAAAGATGCTTTCCTAGAAAGATTCTTTCCGTCATCCAAGAGAGCACAGTTACGAGATGAGATCAGCAATTTTCGACATCTTCTAACTGAAGCTCTCCACGAAACATGGTAGAGGTTCAAGAAGAAGCTCATGCAGTGCCCAAATCATCAGATGACCAACATCCACTTGATGGAAATATTATACAGGGCGTTGAACTCGGTGACTAAGCCAGTGGTTGATAATGCTGCAGGTGGGTCATTCATGGACCTTACTTTTATTGAAGCTGGTGATATGCTGGATCGTATGACAAAGAAGAGTAGAGCTTGGCATACCAGGGATTCTGAGGTAGCAAGCTCTACTGTATCTACTGGCATGACAGCAGAACAGAGGTGAAGAGAAGAGGAACGTGACCAAGATATGGCTCACATGAAAATGCATATGGACCTTTTTACCAAGCATTTATTATCAGGGAAGACAGAAAAGGTCAAGCCTGTTGTATCACAGGGTAGAGATGAATCCGATTCTGAGAAGAAAGCAAATTATTTGAATAATCAGGGGGGTTTCCGAGGCAATGCCCAAGGAAACCAAGGTTTGAACTATTATGAAAAATCCGGATTCAAGAATAAGACTGATAGGAGTTGTTTGTATGTCCCTCCTGGAAATCGTGAAGCTATTGCAACTAGTTCTGGAAAGATGTCCATGGAGGACATGATGGCCAAGCTTTTGAAAGGAGTGGAGGCAACCAACACGGGACTAGATGAGGTAAAAAATGATTTTTCCTCAATAAATCAATTGGTTGACTCGCATTCCACTGCAATAAAATAGCTGGAACAACAAATGAGTTAACTATCAGCGGCATTCAATCAAAGAAAAGCTGGCACTTTACCTAGTGACACTGTGCAAAATCCACGAAATGATGGATCATGTATGGCTATTACTACCAGGAATAGTAAGATGTTGGAAAATCCATCCAAAGGCAAGCAGGTGGTTGATAATACAGAAGAGAATATTATTGAAGCAGATTGTGATAATTCTGTAGAAGCTGAAAATCAGAATGAGAACGTTCATGACACTATACCTAGATGTCACCAGACTGAAAAGATTGATAATCGGAAGAAAAAACAAAAGGAAGTGGTGGAAAAGACTCTTCCAAATCCACCACCACCTTTTCCTCAGAGACTGAAGAAGAAGGCTGTTGACACCAGGTTTAGTAAATTCATGACCATACTGAAACAGCTGACTATTAATGTACCTTTGGTGGAGGCACTGGAGAAAATGCCAAGGTACGCCAAATTCATGAAGGACCTTTTGACAAAGAAAAGGGCAGCGAGCTATGAACTGGCAGATAATTTTCATCATTGCAGTGCAATTTCCACGAGGTCTTTAGTACAAAAAAGGTAGATCCGGGTACTTTCACTATTCCTTGCACGGTTGGATCTTTAGATTTTGCTAAGGCATTGTGCGATTTGGGGGCTAGCATTAATTTGATGCCACTAGCCATTTATAGAAAGTTGGGGTTGGGGGATCCTACACCAACCAACATGCGGCTGGTAATGGCAGATAGGTCGGTAAAACGACCTGTTGGTATCTTACATAATGTATTAGTGAAGGTTTCTACCTTCATTTTTCCTGCAAACTTTGTTATTTTGGATTGTGAGGTGGATTTTGAGGTGCCCATAATCTTGGGTCGACCTTTCCTCGCAACAAGAAGTGTGCTTATTGATTTACGATCAATGAAGCAGCCCAAAGATATGAATGTGTTCTCTATAGCTGATGTTTATTATGAGGATGAGAAAGAATTAACTTTAGAGAAGCAGCTTACTGTTGAGCCATTGGCTGCTGTGCTTTTGAACTTTGAGCGTGAGGATGTTGAAGAGAACGAAGAAACTATCCATGCTTTGACAGGAATGGGGTCGTATTCATATGACCCCAAGAAGCTGGATGACCTTGACCTTAAGAATCGACCCTCACCACTGGCGAAGCCACCAGATATCTTGATTAAGTTTGAGTAATCGAGATAACTATGTCGTGCCGCGATAATAAATCAAGTGCTACATGGGAGGCAACCCATCATTAGGAGTTTGTTTCGTTAGGATTTTGTTTTTGATAAATAAAAGTTCAAAAAGAAGAGCCGAGCCACGACCAAAACTAAGGCACTCGGTGGGAGGCAACCCATCCTGCTAATCATTTTTGTTGTTTTTTATTAAGTGTAGGTGCAAGATATACAAAAGAGGAGATTAGTCCTAAATTTTGATTTGAAAGTGAGCCATGCTAAAGGTGGTAAGTGAGGAATGATGGAGAAAAGGCTATAGGCTAGTCATTGCCTATGCCAATCTAGGCAACGAACAAGGAAATGCCTATGCAAATCTAGGAAACGGACAAGTCAATGCCTATGCCATTGCCTATGCTCACTGCCTCACATAGGCAATGGACAAGGCAAGGCCTATACCAATGTAGAAAATGCTATAGGCTCCGCCTATGCCATTGCCTATGCTCACTGCCTCACATAGGCAATGGACAAGGCAAGGCCTATACCAATGTAGAAAATGCTATAGGCTCCGCCTATGCCATTGTCTATGCTCACTGCCTCACATAGGCAACACCATAGGCGCCGCCTATTCTAATCTAGGCGATAGGAAAGGCGCCGCCTATGCCAATCTAGGCGATAGGCAAGGCGCCGCCTATGCCTATCTAGGCATTGCTAAAGGCGCCGCCTATGCTAAGCATAGGCAAAGCAATAGGTGCCGCCTACTTATCCTTTTTTGCCTCCTAACCCGATTGTACATGGATCAAACCCGACCCATGGCTTAGCCTTTAAATAGATCCTCAACCTTAGAACACAATTCCATTGTTTTCTCAAGATAGGCGCCGCCCAAGCTCCCTTATTCTCTCAAAGTTTTTCTTCTTTCTCATCTAATCTTGCAAGTTCATCTTCCGGATCCATCAGCACGTAAGTTACTCTTTTATATTCCGTAGTTGTTGCACTACTCCGCTTATAATGGTTTATTAGATTGTGAAGTGGTGTTTGGTGATGAGAATATGGTTGGTTTATTATGATGCATCTAGTTGAGTGAAAGAATTTGTGTGGGTGTTCTTGACTTTACTCCGACTTGTATTTGATTGGTATTCACTGTCGTATTTTTATGAAGTCAAAATTGTGAAGTTAATGCATAATCTTGAAAGTTGTAAGCTTGAATGTTTGAATGACTCGTTCATCGAAGGTATTGATCATGATTGACCACAAGTATAACATGGTTTGGTTATTTCGATGCAAAAACCTGATTAGATTGCTATGTGGTAGCCTTGTTCAAACATTGCCTTAATCCAATGAAATAAAGTCGGAAAGGATAGTCAAGATTACATGATTATTAACATTGTGCAAACGGATTAAGTGTGGGGTGGTACCATCACGATTTTCTTTTTCGAATATAGTAAATCTTCCATGACTTTATTGTGATCTCAGGTAGAATGGCCCCAAAAGGATGACAAGGAAAAGAAAAAGTGTCCACCTCCCAAAAAGGTCAGAAAAGGGCAAGAAAAGATCAGGCTGAGTCCTCCTCTTTGAAAGTACCTCGACGCACTTTTGCGATAAAGTGGGTCCTAGAGGAGGAAGGGAAGGAGTGGTACAAGAACAACAAAGTAAAAAAATATGTTCACATGGATTTGATGCAGAAGGAAAGTCTAGCAAAGAGAGACCCCCGCATTTTGGCTAAAATCATGGCACTAAATCTTGATTTCATTTTCCGAGATATGCGGGAATGCAATCTTGATCTAACGTGAGAGTTTTATGACAATTGGTCCCCAAAGACTACAGGAAGTGAAGTCAAGATTCGGGGCCAAGTCTTGCAACTGAATGCGGAGTTCTTCAACTCTTTTCTGGGCCTTCCATCTGTGGATCCATCACCGCTCAAGGAGCTTTATCACATACCTCCCTAAAGGTCCATCAGACATACACTGTGCGGATCAAGGTCAATGACACGGTGGATTCTGCACAAGGATAATGGTCGCCACAACACCTACCCGTATGCCTCTTTGAACAGGGAAGCTCACATATGGTTAAGGATAGTCAACTCTTGCTTGATTCCTGGGACACAATATACTAAGATCACACGTGATCGAGTCTGCTTGGTGTACGCTTTGATGACGAATATTCCCATCAACATTGGTGCGGTTATATGATCGTTAATGCGCAAGGCTAGGCTGTACAAAAAGTCCCATTTCAGTTTCGGCAACTTGTTGACTGCGATCTTAAGGAAAGAACACATTGAAAAGGAACCCACGGATCATAAGCTACCACACAACCCGAAGAAGGTTGATCTCACTAAGGTTAAAGAGCCAGAAACTGGTCAAGCCATCAACCTCACCACTGCAGAGAGGCATGCTCGAGATGAAAGCTTTTTCCGCCATCCGTATGGCATGACTAGATTTACACTGATAAATGGGGGTCGTGTTCCGACTGATGCAGACAGTTGGACTATGATTACCCGCTTAATGAGAATGCGCGGTCCATGTGTGGAGTGGGGGTACATTTTGAGGAACCTCTCGATGATGACGTGCCGACTGGCGATGATCACTGACTGCTAGACTCAGACGTGGAGGACAACTCTGATGACGACGACTCTGATGATGATTTCGACGCAAGGGGTATGACCCCAAACATAGAAGAGGAGTCCGACTAATCAGGTTTTCCTTATTTATTTCCACTCAGGACAGTGTGTCCCGTCTAAGTGTGGGGTGCGGGTATATATCTGTTGTATTGTATTTCTTTGCCTACATTTATTCTTGTTTGTTTGAATTAGTCGTAGTGAATTAGTCGTAATTAGTTAGTTAGATTTTAGATTTTGCATGAAATTGTTCTGATAGACGGCATGGTATATTATAACAAGAGTTTGTGTTAAATCATTACTATTGAGACGCTTAGGCTCTAAGTTGTGACTCACTGTGTGATAAATTGTTGTGGTTTAATTCATTCATCTGTTGGGTCAAGAATCTATAATGCTACTAATGAAGTTGACCATGTGCCTTGTGTGTGTGAGGATATTGTATATTCTTTGTTGTGACTGATGCTAGAACTTTCCTGGTGTGTGTGTGAAGCGAAATAAAGATTGTGAGTGTAGGAGAAGATTTAGGCATTTCTTTGACAGCCCTGAAATTATTTACCTTCTTTTTACCTACCTTTGTACATTGTCCTAGTGAACGCCCTTTGAGCCTTTAGCTATTTTCTTTGGCAGCCTCATATGTAGCCTAATCCATTTTTTTTCAAGACCATAATTTGATCCAAACTCCTAAGTTCTTTAAAATTGTAGAATCATGTGGAAAAATAAAAGGAGAATGGTGAAAGTGATGCCTCAGGGTGTATTGGTACGTGAAATTGTTGTGAAAAAGAGTGGCTATTATAGGGATGCTTGCTTAATATAAAAAAAGAGAATAAAATAAAATAAAATAAAATAAAAAATTTAGAAAAACAAAAAGATAGTTGTGTTTATGATTGAATAACAAAATGGGTGAAAAGGGGTTGGTAGATTAAAGAGAGGTAGAGTGGTTGTTAAAAGATAGTGTAAATGGCATATTGTAGTGTATTAAAGCGCTTAGGGAACATAGTCACTATTTCTGGCCAAAATAGTCCTACCTGTCCCTTAGCCTACATTACAACCTGTAAAGACCTATTTGATCCTAAATTTAGCAGTCTGATATTAGTAGAGCATTACACTAAGGGCAAGCCTATGGTCATCAGTTGCAATATAAGAATTCTTTGTGAGAGCGAGAGCAAGGAGAGTCTTATACCCATGTTTCGAAAAATGCAAAACTATGAGTGATTATGGGTGATATCTTGTGTGAGCACACATGGTTGATGGTTGTTGGATAGTTTTATATGATTCATTGTGGCTTAACTTGTGGATACGAATTAACCATCCTAATGAGTCTATGTTGGAGGTTGAGTTGTTTCTAGTAGTGATCGAGAAACCTACTCTTTGTTAATGATTGTTGTGCATGTCTTGTTGAAAATTTCATGTTGCTATTGTGAAATTCTAGTTAGGTGTTTGCATGGATGTAATATTTAGTTCAAGGACAAACAAAGCTTTAAGTGTGGGGTGGTGATGTTGGGCGTATTTACACGCCTAAGCACCATAATTTACCCATGTTTCATCTAAGTTTTGAGGATAAAATATATAATTCTTGCACTTTTAGTCCATTTTCCTTTAAGTGAGCTGACCTATGTGATTAGCATGTTTTCAGGTACTAATGATGAAGATTTCAGCACTTTGTGGACCTGTGGGCAGCAAAGGAAAACTTCACATAAGAGGGAAGGCAGCATTTGGACTGAAAGTGATGCATGGGAACTTTTTCCCGGGCAAACCCAGTATTTTTAAATACTTAAGGATGCAGTAGCAACTTATTAGACAAGGATGCTATTAAAAACCTTATTGCTGAATTTTTTTCAGCATCATTATCATTATCATTCGACATTATTCATAATTCACGTAGAGGATTTTGTACGAGTTTGGAGAACAGAAAATGGCTCACTTGAGCAACGGAGAAAGAAAACACGTTTCATCTCCATAGCCGAGATTTCTCTAAGTTTTAGTATGATGATGATGTCTACTTTGATTTCCGTTGTATTCATGAGTATCTAAACTTATCTGTTAGGGTTATGAAAACCTTGTAAGATACTATCTATTACTATGAGTTTGTGAATTCTTGATGTGTTATGCTACTTATATCATTACTCTCTTCGTTTTGATTGAATTCTTATGGTTGCAAACATAGAGAATACACCATTATAGCATTAACTTGTTCAAGAGAAAAGTTACATGTTTGGAAAAGAGAGTGTGACAAGGAAATAGGGTTTCCAACCTCTATTTACACGTTAATGCCTTAACCGGATTAACTTCTTGGAGAATTTGTACCATTTGTTATACACTTTAGGCTCGAGAGAGCTAAAGAGAAATAAATCCTTGATAGTTGAGAAACACTTGGATTTAGAATTAGAATACGATTCTCTATAAGTGCATGCATGTCTAAATTCTGCATTACTCATAGTTAATAGAGAAGTATAACTTATAAGGTGGACATAACCCTAACTTATCAATCTCTATGATTAAATCTTACTACGCAAATCGTTCCATTGTTACTTTGATAATATTAGTTCACGCCTAAACCAAACCCCCTTTTTTCCTTGGAATTTTCGACCAACAGTCTACTAATAATTGCAACACTTAGTGACCAGAGTATTCCCTGTGGGATTCGACATCAAACCCAGTTGGGTTCTATAGTTGACAGCAACCGCTTACACTTTCTAACGAGAGCTGTAATTTGGGCGAATCACTTAATCATTAAAGTTTCCATATATACAATACTACCCGCTAAATCTACATTACAAGCTGAGTAAATTCCTGTAGTTATTGTAACTCGATTGTTTGAAATCTAAGGTAAAGAAAATAAGGGCAAGCCTATGGTATTTGATGCATATTGTTGGAACTTCTCTTGTGAGTGTTAGTGTGAGTGTTTCATGATACATCTCTGCAATAACAAGCATATTTTTATTTGAGTGATTGGGACTTCATTATTGTGAGGGATCATGGGTTGCATTTCTAGCTACTTACTTAATTGAGTATTGTAACTTGTACATATGCATGGTTGATTGTTTTGAATGTAATGCCATATCTTGATTTCGTCGTGTCACATTACTTCACTTCATATCTATATATAGTTGGTTTCAAAGTGTTAAACCTAGAGAGGGTAATGGTTTTAAGCTAAATTTGATGACTGACTGCCATAGGTATCTTAGGTTTCTCCTAGTTATGCATTGTTGTGTTTTATTATTATGTTTTTGTTTCCCGAGGACATACAACATTCTAAGTTAAGGATGTTGATGTGCCTTGATTTCATAGCACTTACAATGCTTAAACTTGGAGAATATGCATGTACCTAAGGCTATTTTGTTGGATTTGATGCATTTTTTGGAGTGATTTTGCAGAAAAATATGTGTTGCAAGCTAACTAGAAAAAAACAAAATGTAAAGCTGAAAAATAACCATTACCTTGGCACCTACGCCACATAGGTACCACCTAAGGGGAATAGGTGGGTCCGTATGTGTTAGAAAGTGAAAACTAGAGAGTGAAATATTGGGTACCACCGATGGCCCCCACCTATTGGGTGTAACTACCACCTATGGCCCATAGGTGATCACCGACGAACTTTTCCCAAATCAATTCCAATTTATTTCCTAGTGTTTCTATGTAACCTAAATATACTCCTATGATGTCTTTAGTCATTATTATGAAGCTTTAATCAAGTTTTCCTCTTTTATTTAGGATTTGATTTCTAGGGTTTACATGTAATCTCTAAATACCATTTTCACATTGTTTAGTTAGTTTATGCCAAGGTAGGGCCTTTGAGGCTAAGTTTACATCATATATACTATTCACAAACTTTTTTTGATTTCCAAATTTCCTTGTGATCTTGGGATCCTATTTTTCTTGTTGTGTTTTTGGTTTTTTATTCAATTTGAGACTTTGGTTTTTATTCTTTCATTATTGTAAGATTGATTCTATGATTATGTCTATGAAATCCATGAATTGTTTTGCAACTATGATTGGTAATTTCCTTAGCTAGGGTTGTGGGAACCCTATCAGACTAACGAAGTAGAGTAAGTGCAAAGTCATTTCAGAATTATTTTTTTGCATTTTAATGATAATGCAGATCATTCCCTTGATTTATGTGCATTTCTAACATTTTGAGCCATCCCACAACGGATACAAGTCATTTATGACTTGCAGAAACTATTGGTTTGGTGATTGAATAATACATTTTACTTTTAGGCTCATTTTTCTATTTAGAGCCTTTACTATTTAAGAGAGAGTCTCAGACGAAAAAAATTAGTAGATGACCTCGCATGCAAATTTTTTCTATGTCAGCAGCTTCAAAATATGTATTTTAGGTTAGCTAGACTCTTGGATGGTCCCGAGGCACCCAAGCTCATTTTAAGCTATTGGTCGAAAAAGAAAACAGAATAAAATATGGGTGTGGGACCAATATTTGGTTGAAACAACCTCGAAAGGAAAATATGATTGGTACATTTAGTCTAGAATGTTGAATTTAGTGTGTTTACATAGTTCATTTATGTATACGAGATTTTGGATGAATCCCGAGGGCTTGGCGAAGACCTGGAAGATTTTCTAAGTCTTAGTTGTCAATTGGTGCAATTGCTATAGCAAGACAAGGGTCGCGATCACAGTACCCTTGACAGGAAAATAGTGCAATCATGGGAAGAGGTGTTGTGATTGGAACATCTTATGTAGTCATTAAGTGGTGCAATCGCGAGTCATAGGGTGCGATCGTGACTCGCATGTTCAGCGTTAAAAAGCCACAATCACAGGTCTCGGGTAGTGATATCGAGACTTGAGCACCTGTTATGGATATAAATAGACTCCTAAGTCACGAAATTGGACATTATCTACCCATTTATTAAGATCTTAAACCCTAAAGAGTGATATTAAGTTTGATTGAAACTTTTAGATGATTTAGGGAGCTTGGTTATTAATTATTTTGTGATTTCCCTTTGAATTCAAGGTAAGATTCCTTTGATTTATTGATTAGTTCTTACAAATTAGGTATTTAAACTTGTAACTTTAAGGGTTGATTTGCTTATTTTGTGCTCAAATTTTTATTAACAGCTTCCTTATCCTTCAGGGGACCTCGTGATGGGTTCAATTTTAGATTCTATTAGGGGGCTCCACAGACTCTTTCTTAACCTAAAATTTGACCCGACCCTTAATATATCAATATGGGTCTTGTTTTACTCCTAATGACACGTAGATTATAGTTTTAATAGCATGAAGGCATTTTGATATCATAGAGTGAAATGGACATTTTGTGGATCAGTCAAGAATTTATGGTTTGATTTTGAGGAAGCCTTCTGTCTTTCTCCTATAGATGATTAGTGTTATATATTACATTTGAATGGGAATACTAAGATTTATTATGGGTAGAACTCTATGTCACAGTCTTCATTATTTAAGTTTGTAGATTAGATGAGGGATTTGGCCCATAAAGTGAAGTACTTGTCATATTTATTGGATCCTATTGTCCTCTTCATAGATTGAGATAATTCAAAGAATTGTTATGATATAATTCTAAGTTAGGATGTTATTTAAGTTATTGAAAGTGTGGTTAGAATGATTAACCTTATTTGGGCTAGTTTAGTGATCTTGAAATTGTAATTTAGGTGGAGTTGACTTAATTGGTCATGTTCTAGGTGGGATTACAATCGTAGGGTTAATTATGGCTTATGTTCCATCTAGAAATCAATTTCGATAACTTATCCTAGTCCAGGTATAAATTTCCTAAATATAGATTTGAAGATTAGAAGTGGGTTCCTTCAGCCCACCTTAGGCCAAGACTTGTGTTAGCCTTATGGACTTATTTATGCATGTTAGACATAGTTGTGTCTACAGAGCCTTTAGTGTAAGGTGACTTCATGACTTTGTGAATAATGATGGGTTTTTCTGTATTATAATTAATGGCTTGTAGCTATGATATGGCTTTCAGACTTGATTTCTAATATGTTCCATCGACATGCTTTATAATATAGGCATAAACATAGTTATGATATATGACCTATAGATATGAGATGCCTTATAGATATGATATACCTCATAGATATGCTATGGATGATAAAAATGAGATGACTTACAAATATGATTATTGATATGGGTTACGGATATGTATTTGGACCCAAGGCCATGATATAATATTGATTGGACATCCAAGAAGAGTTCATACTTGTAAAGGATGTGGTTAAAGTTTACAGATATATTGATGTTTTTGGTTCTATTGTTTGAATATTATGATGGCATGCATATACTCGGTACATTCATGAGCATTTAATTAGTAAATGATGTGATGCCAACAAAAATATGATTCTATTGCTAATTTTCCCAAATATGGGTTAAAGCCCACTTTTCACCTTAAAAATGGGATTCTTCATAAGAATAATTGCACCGTATTAATGAATAACCTATGTGAAAAGAGATTTGGAAATGATGTTTTAAAGATTTAATCGAGATAGGTTCTAGCCTATGATTCTGACTCTACTATTTACTTTGGACGTAAGAGATTCTAACCATTTCTACACTTTTGTAATGACTTAGTCCTGAAGTTACCCCGGGCAATGGATTTACAGAGTTACACTTCTTTTAGCCATGACTTAAGTCTGTGCACCTATTATATATCTATATAAACATCTCACTGATAGGGGATGAAAGAGGATGATGGTATTAATGATATAATTTTTGGGTAAAGCCCGATGATTAATGATATTGATGATTCAATGATATTGAGGATATTGATTATTTATTTACCATTTTATGTATAGATATTGATTATATATATACCTATTTGAGTTTTTCTATTAATTATAAACTTATCGGTTCAAGTTTGAATATTGATTACGATACTGATGATGTGAGGTTATACACTTGGTTACTATAACGCACTGGGTTTTTGGTCCTTGAAAGTTTTCTAAAAATTTATCTTCATATTCTTGATGATGACTCACCTTATGAGTCATAAGGAGTCTTGAAGAGTCAGGTGAACCTAGTTGTAATATTTTCATAAATGGTGCGTGAGTAATTTTCCTGAGTATGACTTGGGGACATGACTCATAGTGAGTCTTGACAGGTCCTAGGGACCCAATCGTAACCATATCAAGTAAGTATGTGGAAAAGTTTTACTCTGAGTATGAGTGGCACTCTATGAGCCTTAAGTACTTGTTACGAGTCGATGGTTGCAAATCATAAGGTATCCAGTGTTTACCCAATTAGGTTCTATGTTGACTATGACTGGACCCTACGAGTCGTAAGGTCCCATTATAAGTGGTACCCATTGAGTTGTATGGTCAACAATGTGTGGGTGTAATGGGAAATATCTTAACAACAGCTCAGGGTGAGGAGTCGTGAAGAGTCTATACGAGTTGTATGGTTACCCATAGTCACTGATGACTAAATTTCATCTTTTAATTTGAGGGTACTTTTGACAAATCTCTCCATACCCAATTAAAACCACATGTCCATAAAGGACTTAAGGGGTTGTATTTCATACTTAACGTACTAAAACACTTCTAAAGATCTCTCAAAATCTCTTATGCAGCCATACTAGGGTTTCAAAGAAGTAGTCATCCAAGGGCTTAAGGGTTGAAATCCTTTTATGAAACTTGGTATTTTAAGCATGTCACTCTTCCCTAATTATTAATTTGTTAAACTTATAAGTTTTAAAGTGTTGTTCATATGGCATTGAGGTTGGTTTTGTAAACATAGGTTAGGGTTTTGTATAACTATTATTTATGTAATGTTTCATCTTTGTCCTTTCATAGGATATGTTTAAATGGTGGTTTTAGTCAATTTGATGCATGGGAATGGTTAATGAACTACAGATTGTGATTTCCCAAACTTGTGACTTTTAAAGTGGTTATGACCCAAACCTCATATTGTGAAATTGGTATTAATTATAAGAAGTATGGGAATTGAACTATTCTTAAACTATTGCATTATGATATGAATTGAACCTTATGGGGTTGTGTAATTTCCTAAGATAATATAAAATTGAACCAAGGGGTTTAGGAATTCCACCAAGTGAAGATAATTGGTTTGGCATGTTGATGTTACCTTACAAGTGTAGTTTGTATGACGATATCGATAATGTATGTCTAAATGTCTATTGTTGTTCAATGAATGGTAGTGGGTGATAATTGCTTTAATTGGGTTTTAATAAGGGTTGTGTAGTTGAGTTGTAAAAGTGGAGGTCTGAGAGACCAATTTTGGAAACCGCAATTACTGACCCAAGGGTCTATATGACTGAGTAATTTGAGTCATCGTTATTATTATTACCATATTAACGGAAGGTTCGAGTCCCCCACATTTTATTACATGATTTGTTACTCGTGTCACCTTGATATGCCAGGAGGTTTGTGTCTCCCATAGTGTATAAGCTTACCTTCTGGTCCGTGCAAACACACGTACTGGGGCCCTACAAGCTGTAGAAGAGATGGGCTCGTATAAACCGTGGGTTCTTTCTTATTTTATGATGGTTGAGCTACACAATCAAGGCTAAAGTTTTAAAGAACATGTTAAGCCTTGTTCCCTTTCTTGACATGTGACATATATAAATATATATTTATTTGATTATGTGTATTTTTTGAATGATTTTGAACTGTTGATCATGGAATTATGTTATCCTTATCCTTGAGTTACATGCTAGTGTTCACCACACTAATTGTCTTTCGATGTTGTATCCTCATGCAATGCGGGCACCAAAGCTACTTGTACTTTTCCTGCACATAGTTAGGTCGATCAGCTTGGTTCATCAGTTTGTTGTGTTATGGTGAAGTGGTGAGCTTCCATTCTCTGGAAGGCTTAGGTATTTTACTAGATTTTACTCTTAGATTTGAGTTGAAAGTAACATTTATTATTATTAACATTATAATTTTTATTGTCCTTGTCATCTGTCAGAGTTGGGGACTTGTCCCGACCCAAATTGGTTTTGGTTTTTTTGTTTAAAAGGCTTTATTTGGATTACTATAGATATTGTTTAATGTTGGTTGGTTGTTTGGTCAGTTATCAGTTGTTAGTTATTGACATGTTTTGAATTTTCTTAAGCTTGTTGCATGCTATCTTGTTATATGTTTGGAATTCATCCAACCTTGGGGAATGTTGTGTCTGGTTTGGTTGGGTGCAGGGGGTGATCTCCAGTCCTCCTGGGACTTGAGATACATATCATGGCTAAGACCTAATTTTTGTCATCACAAAGATAGTATCAAATCCTAGGTTTTATGTCATTGGGTGTCCAACAAAGTTGTTTCATGTAGAGTCTCATTTATAGGTCTGTAGCATGCCATATTTAGAAGGGAGAGGCTATGAAGCTTTTAGAAATATTTCCCTTTCTTGTTGTTTAATTTTTGAGCCATAGAGTCTAAGGTCTTTAATCTCCTCTAATTTTTGTATGTTCGCTTTTCAGATCATGCCTCCCAAAAGATTTGATTCTTGTGGAAAACCCTATATCCCATCTAAAGAGAATATGGTCGGAGCTCGTCCAACTCCACAAGTTCTAACCCGATCTAGGGTCGCCACTTTTGATTGCCCTAATGGAACTCCATCAGTTCACCCTATCCCTCCTCAGGCACCCCAGAATAGAGTGTCTAATACTGAGTTTCGCCAGTCGATTCATTTACCTACTAAGTTGTTGGCCTCCTAAACTGAGTGTGTAACTTTTGTTTCTCCATCATCTGAGGCTACTGGAGTTGGCCAATTTATGAGATTGAGTCTGTCTACTTTTACTATTTCAAAATTTGAGGAGGATTCTCACAATTTTATTGATAAGATAGAAAAGTTCTTTCGAGTAATGCATTCTACTGATGTGGAGGGTGTAGAGTTCACTGCTTATCAGTTGAAGGATACAGTATACCAGTGGTATGAAAAGTAGGCAAATTCCGAGGAGTTCGTGAATTGTAAGCAAGGCAGGATATCGGTGAAGGAGTATGCCTTGAAGTTTCATCAGTTATCGTTTTATACTCCAGAATCGGTGTCTAGCATGAGGGATAGAATAAGGGAGTTTTCCTCTGGGTTGTCTGTGTGTTGATCTTTGAGAGCAAAGCTTCTTTGTTGAACATGGATATGGACATCTCTAGAGTTGTGGGGTATATAAAACAAGAAGAAGAAGAAGAAAAGAAGAAGCAAGTAGGGATGAGTGAAAGGTAGAATAAGAAGTTTTACTACTCGAATCAGGGTGGAGGTCAGCAACGGAGTTGTAGAGATGGTAGAAAGTTGTTTAAGAAGAAATGCAAAAGTTCTGGTTCCTACTTTACGGATAGTGCTCCTTATCCAAAGCCATTGGGTGATCGATATTCTAAGCATAATAGTGAGTTTAAAGAACCGGCCAAGCCTCAGGTTAGTGAGGCTCAGTCAGATCTATCATATCCTCCTTGTAGATTTTGTGGTTAGGGGTATTGTGGTGTTTGTGAAGAGGGGCGGAACACGTGCTTTAAATATGGTCAAATTGGTTAAATACAGGGGGATTATCCTTATAAGGTTTCTTATGGGAAAATAAGATTCTTGTTGCTACTTCATCAGCTCCCACGCCAAATGGTTCTACTTCTTTTTCTAGCTCTGGCACTGGTCAGAACCGTCTGTACACTCTCGCCACTCGTCAGGATTCTGAGGTGTTCCCTAATGTTGTCACCTGTACACTTAAATTATTCTATCATGATGTATGTTGTCTACTTGATCTTGGGTCTACTCTCTCTTATGTGACCCTTTATATGGCTATCTATTTTGGCTTTGATCCTAAATATATTTTGGACCTCTTTTCTCCATCCACCCTAATAGGCGACCCTATTGTGGCTAGAAGAGTCTATAGAGGTTTTGTGATATAGGTTTATTATAGAGAAACATTAGTAGATCTGATAGAGTTTGACATATTAGACTTTGATGTGATTTTGGGGAAGGATTGGATGCATTCATGCTATGTGTCTCTTGATTGTCAGACCCAAGGGGTCAATTTTCATTTCCCCAATGAGCCAATGATTGAATTGGAAGGTATCTCCCTAGTATCTAAGGGAAGGTTTATTTTATATTTTTTAGCCCAAAAATTGGTTTCCAAAGGGTGCCTATATCACTTAGTACATGTTAAAGATTCTAGATCCGAAGTTCCTTCCTTGAAGACTGTCCCCGTGGTCTGAAAATTTCCTGAGGTGTTTCCTGAAAATCTTCCTGATATTCCTCCCAATAGGGAAATCGATATTGACATTGATCTTCTTCTGTACACTCATCATATTTCTATCCCTCCTTATACAATGGCTTCAGCCGAGTTGAAAGTACTCAAGGAGCACTTGAAAGATCTTTTGGATAAGGGTTTTATATGACCTAGTGTGTCTCTATGGGGTACTCTCATGCTCTTTATGTGCAAAAAGGATTGTTCCTTTCGATTATGTAATGATTAGCGCCAATTAAATAAGCTAACCGTGAAGAATAAGTATCCACTTTCGAGGATTGATGATCTGTTCGATCAACTTCAGGGTGGTAAGTTCTTTTTGAAGATTAATCTTTGGTTGGGTTACCATCAGTTGAAGATTAGGGAGGTTTGGATGTCCCTAATACGTCCTTCCAAACCCGATATGGTCATTTTGAGTTCTTGCTGATGTCCTTTGGTTTGACCAATGCCCCGATAGCATTTATGGACCTTATTAATTTTGGTTTTTTGTCAGTTTTTGGATTTGTTAGTGATTGTCTTTATCAGTGATATTTTGGTATACTCTAAGAGCAATGCAAATTATGTTGTTCACCTCTGCTTTGTGTTGCAGACCCTTCAAGTACAGTAGTTGTATGCAAAATTTTCTAAGTATGAGTTTTGGCTAAATAATGTGACTTATTTGGGACATGTTGTATCTAGTGAAGGGATCATGGTAGATCCACAAAAGGTTGCGATGGTTAAGAAGTGTCCTAGACCTATGACTCCAACTGACATTCAGATCTTCTTGGGTTTAGCCAGTTATTATAGAAGGTTTGTAAAGAGTTTCTCTTCTATTACTGCCCCATTGACTAAGTTGACTAAGAAGAAGGTAAAATTCTTGTGGTCTGATGAATGTGAGGGTAGTTTAAAAAAGTTGTAGGATAAGTTGACTTCAACTCCGGTCTTGACTCTGCTTGAGCGCACTAATAGTTTTGTTGTCTACTGCGATGCTTCTCGGGTAGGGCTAGGTTATGTGTTGATGTAGCATGTCAAGGTAGTTGCATATGCTTCTAGACAGTTTAAAGTTCATGAGAAGAATTATCCAACCCATGATTTGGAATTTCTAGTCGTGGTGTTTGCATTAAAAATCTTGCGACATTATTTGTGTGGGGGCCATATTGATATTTATTCTGATCATAAGAGCCTGCAATATATGTTCACTCAGAAGGAGCTAAATCTAAGCAAAAGAGATGGCTTGAGTTGCTCAAAGACTATTACATGAGTCCTCACTATCATCTAGGTAAAGCTAGTGTGGTTGCTGATGCTCTTAGCAGTTTGTCCATGGTAAGCTTATCTCATATGGACAAAGAAAAGCTAGATTTGGTGAAGTATATTCACTGTTTGGATAATCTAGGAGTTCGTCTCTTATATTTTGAGAATGGTGGTCTGATTAATCAAGAGGTGGCAAGGTCATCTCTTGGTGTTGAGGTGAATGAGAAACAAATGTTAGATCCTATTTTGATGAAAATTACTAAGGATGTAGGTAAGCAAAAGGTGATGACTTTTGAGATTTGTGGTGATGGTATCTTGAGATACCAAGACAGATTATGTGTTCCCAATGTTGATGGGTTTCGAAGTAGAATCTTGGCCAAATCTCATGAGTTGCGTTATACTATTCTTCAACGTTAGACAAAATGTTTCATTATCTTAAGGAGATTTATTGGTGGAATAACATAAAGTGGCATATGGCAAATTTTGTGGCTAAGTGCATGGTGTGTCAATAAGTGAAAGTGAGAACTTGAGGCCGGGTGGGTTGACTCAAGAGATTGAGCTACCGGTGTGGAAGTGGGTTATAATTAATATGGATTTTTTACCAGTCTTCCATGATCTCTCCAGCAATTTAATTTGATTTGGGTCATCGTAGATAGTATGACTGAGCCTTCTCACTTCTTGCTATTGATATTTTGGATCGGCAAGTCCGTCAGTTGCGGACTAAGAATGTGGCTTCGGTAAAGGTTATTTGGAGGAACCTAAAGGATGAGGAAGCCACGTGGGAAGCCGAGGAGGAAATAAAGTCCAAGTATCCGTTCTTGTTCCCTATTTTAGATAATCATACTTGAGGCATGCATATTCATCACTTATTTGTTTTGTCTTTATTAAAGGTAATTGTGATTGTGTGTGAAGTCAAATCCTTCTAATAAATGCCTTGACATATCATTCAAGAACGAATGATCTTAAAGGGGAGTATGTAATGCCCTAGGTTTTTTGTCCTTGAAAGTTTTATGAAATTTTATCCACACGGTCTTGACTATGACTCACCCACCCTATGAGTCGTAGGGAATCTTAATGTGTTAGGTGACTCTAGTTGTAAAATGTCCTGTGAATGGTGGTTGAGTTACTGTTCTAAGTGTGACTTGGGGACACGAGTTGTAGGGAATCTTGATGGGTCATAGGTACCCAATTGTAACCAAATCAAGTAAGTGTGTGGCAAAGTTCTGCTCTGAGTTGGAGTGGCTTACTATAAGTCGTAAGGACTTGTTATTAGTTGTTAGGTACAAATTGTTGGGTGTCTAGTGCTTACCTAATTGGGTTTTGTGTTGACTACGACTTGACCCTACAAGTTGTAAAGTCCCATTATGAGAGGTACCAATTGAGTCATAAGGTCAATCGTGTGTGGGTGTCCTGGGAACTGTCTTGGCTAAGAGTTAGGGTGATGAGTCATGATAAGTCTTTACGAGTCATATGGTGACCTGTTGTCATTGACGACTAAATTTTAACTTTTAATTTATGGGTAGTTTGGATAATTCTCTCCTTACCCAATTAAAACCGCACATCCATAATGCACTTAAGGGGGTTATATTTCATCCTTAATGTACTAAAGCGCTTCAAAAACTCTACCAAATTCTCTCAAGCATACATACTTAGGGTTTCCAAGAAGTAGGTCATCCAAGGACTCAAGTGTTGCAATCTTTTTGTGTAACTTGATATTTTAGGCATGTTACTCTTCCCAAATTATTAATTTTCTAAAAGCATAAGTTTTAAAGTATTGTTCATATGGTATTGAGGTTTGTTTTGAAAACATGGGTAAAGGGTATTGTATAACTATTATTTATGTGATGTTTTATGTTTGTCCATGCATAGGCTATGTTTAAATAGTGGTTTTAAAGTCAATTTGATGCATGGGAATGGTGAATGAACTAGGGATTGTAATTTTCCAAACTTGTGACTTTTAAAGTGGTTATGACCCAATCACATATTGTGAAATTGGCTTTAATTATGAGAAATGTGGGAATTGAACTATTCTTAAACTATTGCATTATGATTTTGAATTGAACCTTATGGGGTTTTGTAATTCCCCAAGATAATGTAAAATTGAACCTTATGGGGTTGTGAATTCCCCCAGGTGAAGATAATCGGTGTTTCATATTGATGTTACATTGCAAGTGTAGTTGGTATGACGACACCAACAATTTATGCCTAAATGTGTATTGTGGTTCAAAAAAAGGGATTATATGATAATTTCTTTAATTGATCTTTAATGAGGGTTGTGTGATAGTTTCCGACGTGTGGGTCTATATGACTGGGTGGTTCAAGTCCTCCTTAGTATTGTTACCATATGATTGGGACATTCGAGTCCCCCTTATTATTTACATGATTTGGTGCTCATGCACCTTGATATGTCAGAAGGTTTGAGTCCACCATAGTGCATATGTTTACCCTCTATTTCATGTGGCCACACGCATTGGGTCCCTACTAACGGGGGGAGAGCTGATCCTATATAGCCCATGGGTTCCTTCGTATGTAATGACGGTTGAGCTACACAATCAAGGATAATGTTTTAAAGTGCATGTTAAGCCTTGATCCTTATTCTGACATGAGACATATATATATATATATATATGAATTTTATTATGTGCATTCATTTTGAATGGTTTTCAACTATTGATCATTGAATTATGTTCTCCTTATCCCTGATTTAAATGCTAGTGCTCACCCCACTAACTATCTCAGGACGGTGTATCCCTATGCGATGCAGGCACCCGAGCTACTTCTACTTTCCTGCGCAGAGTTAGGTCAGCCGGCTTGGCTTAGTTATTTGTTGTGTTTTGGTAAAGTGGTGAGCATCCATTCCTCGGATGTCTTAGGCATTTCAATAGCTTTCAATCATAGAGTTGTGTGTATAGTTACTTTCATTATCATTTTCATTGTCATTGTCATTTTTCAGAGTCGGGGACTTATCTCGACCAAGACTGGTTTTGATTCATTATTTAGATGGCTTTGTTTGGTTTTCTATGGATATTGGGTGATGTTGGTCGGTTATTTGGCTGGTCATCGATTGTCGGTTATAGGCATGTTTAGAATTTCCTTAAGCTTGTTGCATGCTATCTTGTTATATGTTCAGAATTCATCCAACCTTAGGGTATGTTGTGTTTGGTTTGTTTAGGTGGATGGGGTAATCTCTTGTCCACGTGATACTTGATATACCCCTCAAGACCAGGCCTTAGTTCGGCTTGCGACAATTACTTATAGAATTTTGATTTTATGGTATTATGGATTATATCTGCTAATTCATTCTTGCATATACATAGCCTATCACCAGTATGTACATCTATATATTAGGCTTATGCGGGGTTGCATATATATGGGTAATGTGTATGGCTTGTGGTGTATTATATGTTGATTGAACCTTTTAAGCCTGGGGAATGGGGGTTCGTGAAAGGCTTGGTTAGGTATTATTTTTCTGGAGCTGCCAGTTACTTGCATTGTCCTTGCTATTGTTATTATTATTATTATTAAGATCATTGATATTGCTGGTGTGCAACAAATTGGTTGATGATTCAGTATCAAGATTTGTGGTATGATTCTGGCTTTTCTATCTTATAATTTCATTATCATGCATTATTAATTCATGATTTGGCGTGTGAATTAGAAACCCTGAGTATACGAGCACTATTTATTGCTATGATTATGAAGTCTTAAGATGCTAGCCTCATGATTTAGGTTGTACTTTGAGTCGACCATTTATATATATATATATATGTATATATATGTATGTATGTATGTATATCTAGCTCTATGTAACTATGGTATTACCATGTATCCCTTCTTTTCTTTATTTATTCGGATTGTACTTTCATTACTTGGGCTTGTATACTGTTATATATATATATATATATATCTTTCTTTCGCTCTTTATTCATATATTGGCCTATGATATATGGTATAGTGTTGAGATTCCTATGTTTGGCTAGAATAGGATAGTTTATACTTAATACTTCCTTAGCTTTTTTATGTTTGTTTCTTGGACATGAATATGATAGTTTATCTTTATTATCTCATTGGCTTTCTTATGTGGTTGCTAGACATTTAGGTGTAGTTATCCATTCTGCTTATATGTCACATATATCTGCATTATCTTTGGAGCTTAGTTTGTAGTTCCCTTTTAAGTATCACGTGTTTGGTACTCATACTACCGCTCTGTTGTATGTAGATCATAGTACGGGTTATCTCCATTGATGTGTGCATCGTGCAGAGCAGCTATGGTTCGGAGACATAAGGTGAGCTCCTAATGTTCTAAGTAATATTTTCCTCCTTATTCCCTAGACTAGTCTCTATGTTGTGTTCAGAGATGGTTTTATCTGTATATTCATTTAGTACTTCATTTGTACCCTTATTATGCTAGAAGCTTTAGCATTAATTTCACCAGGTTTTGGGATTATCTTTTGTATGTTAGTCTTTTATTACATCTATTCTACATTCTTTCCTTCATTCTTTTGGTAGTTCGTTACTAGCAGTTTCAGACTACGGGTTTGGCTTGCCTACTGGCAGGTTATAGTAGGCACCATCATGACTCGAGAAATTAGTTCATACATGCATGTATTGTGGTTTTCTTCTATTGGTTTGATTTTTAGTGTCCAATGTTAAGAACTCGCCTATATTCACTACTTACTTCAAAAGAGAGGTAGAGATTGGGAAAAGGAGATCACAATAAAGATTTGAAGATAATTGTCGATATAAGCAAACTATCTTCATCTACTTAAGATAGTTACCTTTCATCTATTAACTAGAGACTCAAAAGGTAATAGTTAATTTAGGATCCAAGATAAGGGTTAGTAAGGTGACACCCTGAGACTCAAAAGGTAAAGGGTGACTCCTGTAAATGAGTCCACAAGACAATTGACGGTACATAGCTTATCAGATTCTATAGGCAAGATATTGGAATGGTTTGATAAAGCACGATAATCTACAGAGTTAGAAGCTAGGGGAACACAAGCCTAGTGTTATTTTTAGATTTGTTATAACCTAAAGCATCCAATTCTTGTTACCTTTTACCATTCCAGCAAATCCCCCATTTACTTTTCTGCACAGCCCAGTGATTTTAGCAAGTTCGAGAGATATATCAAGCTTATTCCATGTGGGATCGACCACAACCTAGTTGGGTTATTATATTTTGACATTGACCACTTTATGATTCTAAGGAGGTGTTGTTATAGCGACATCGGAGACTCTATCAGAAACCCTATTCTTACACTGATAAGACCAATGAACCTGGCTCTGATACCAGTTTGTCACAACCCAAAAACTATGGGTCATGATGACACTTATTGTGGCTAAGAACTGACAAGTAAGACAATTACCGAAACGGACATATAAATGAAGATTTCAGCATAAACCCTAGATAAGATTCCTAGAATGAAGTCAATGCATACATGTATAAAGATAGAAGAAATCCAAATCACAATAATGCCATAAACCTTCCCCAAAATCTGATGTCACTGTGTAAGAATGTTCTAAATTCATCTCAGAGTCTAAAAATTACAACTAATAATCCAAAATTATAAAAATCTATATCTGAATACAAATACAGATATAAAACTAGATAGGATAGGGTAGGAGGTCGACTCTGGAAGTATAGAGCAGCCACTACCTCAGATATGATATGTACCCACCAGAACTCAGTTGTTGTGTGGCGCACTCGTACCTGGATCTGCACTAAAATGTCATAATAAGGATGAGTATGGTCTACTTATACTCAGTAGGTATTATAGGCTGACCGAGCAAAGTAGAATTAAAATAAATAAAATTGTCATGACCCAATTTACAAGTCATGATAGCACCTACTTTATCCAACCAGTAGGTAAGAAATACAATAGTACAGAGCTACACATAATAGGCTAACTTTGTGGAAAATAGCCTAAGAGTCGGAAATTAACATTTAAAGAGTTAAATAGGCAATAAAGAAGTTATACCAATCTGATAGATAGATAAAGGGTCAACAACCATCCCAAGACTCAATAATTTCTGCACAAGAGCTACTACAAATGCACCATAAGTACTAAATAGTCAAATATAATCTGTCTCAAAAATAAAAGACTAGACTAGATAAGTAGAAGAAAAAGGGGTCTCCGACTCCTAGAGCTCACCTAATCTCTGAAATCAATCTTGCATGAGTGTCACAACAATAGCAACAACTAGTACTCAGATATACACCAAATATGTACAAAGTATTGTATGATTACCGAAACCACGAGTACTCAGTAGGAATTATCAACTGACTGAGCTAAGTCATGATATAAATATGATAAAATAAAAGATAAAATAAGCTAAGTCAAGGTAAAAGGAACAAACCTGGAAATAAGGTCCAACATTGTGGTACATAAATAAATAATGAAAGACAGAAAAGTAATGTAAATAGCACACAACTAAAACTATAAAATTTCCCTTCATAAGCCAATAAGAGTGAAAAAATAAATAACCCAACGTAGGCCCCTATACGCCTGGAGGGTACAACCAAAGGAGAGTGAATAATCGAATAACCATAAATTACAAACTATTATGCCCTAACCAAGAATCTATTCAAACCATATCATATCATAATTAACTCCCAATACCTTACTCGAACCGAAACTCATATCATCATTATCAACATCATATCATCCCCAATAGTATCATTACTTCATTTGCAGGACTTGAAATGGAACTCGTAGTATCAATATCATAATATTTTGCCATAATTTAACCGCAACTCATATATCACTATCATCAACAGTTTCTAGACTTTAACCAAAATTCATATAAATAGTCCACAACTATATGTCATACCGATAAACATTATAACTAAACTATACCAATAGACCACCAAATTTTACCCAATACTAGCATCAATTTCCAATACCAAACTAGCATAATCATTAGGTATTCGATCTCCTCAAGTCCCAAAAGAGTCACTAATAAGGCTACAACATGCATTAATAAGTCTACAAAAGCTAACACAAGTCTTGGCCCAAGGTGGGACGGAGGGGCCCACTTCTAACCCTCGAATCTATTTTAGGGAAATCCTACCCCAAACTAGGATAAGGTATCTAAATTAATTTCTAGATGTTAACTAAGCCATAATTAGCCGTAAGATAGCAATTTATCCTAAAATATAAGCAACTAAGCCAATTACACCTAAATTACTATTTCAAGATAGCCTAAGCAGTCCAACTAACCCAAATATTATCAATATACCTCCAACACCTTAATACTTTCCCATATCTTGCATATTATCATTATCATATGTCAAAATAGCTCAATCTATGAAGAGAGTAAACCTAGCCTACCTGGATGCCAAACAAAAGCCTGAATAATCTGCCAAACCATCAATTTCCCTTTCTAAGAGCTTCCGCAAGGTGCCACACTATCAAAATTACAATCTACACATCAAGAGAACAATGATACCCATACTGAACTTGTGTTGTTTGGTCCAAAATTACGTAAAAAATCCTATGTGTGGCCTATTTGCAGAATTGTACTTACGAAACTAACTCAACGTCCCTCTATAGTCGAGGAATATTTACCCTAAAAATGGGTGAATTATGAGGTCTAATGGTGCTACAATCAAGCCAACAAGATTCTAGGGATTTTAGAAATAAATTGAGGAATTAACAAAGAAATTAACGGAAGCTTACCACAAATTTGAAGAAGAAACAGATAAATTAATTTTATCCAAGCTCCAAAATAACCTACAAATGATTCTCCCAAGTTTTCCCGTTTCTTAGGGTTTAATAATCTAGAAAATGGAGGAGAAATGGTGAAAATCGGGCTAAATAAGGTTTTATACCCTTCCTTGGTCCATATGTGTCTCTTAGGCGGACATCGGGTCGCTTAAGAGAATATCGCTTAAGAGACCAAGTATTACTTAAGCAACACATACTGCCTCAGCATATGTCGCATAACCGATCCTAGTGTCTCTTAGGCGACATTATCTTACACGAAACATGACTAACTTACATGATGACGGTGGAATAAGATAGGTCTCTTAAGCGGCCGACTGGTTGTGTACGTGATGCACCAGCACCAGATGAGACTTTGAATATTTCTAGGTCTCTGCCAACCCATCAAGATTTATTCAAAATCCCGCATACACAAACAAACTATGCTACCTTATCAAATTTGATGTTTCAGACTCAATGGCATAGTCAAAATTTCAATCCAAGGTTGTTTTGACAAAATGTGGGTCCCAAACACATGTGTAATTTTTCTTAACTTCTGATCAATATCCCGAAATGAGTATGGAATCCTCGGGACCCTTACCACGGGTCAACTTAGCCTAAAATCAATGTTTCGGAGCTGTTGGAATAATCAACATTGGCGTATAAGGTCATTGACTAAATTTTTTACCCAAAGGACAATTTGAACCAATGAAGACTTCAAAATAGAGAATCGACTCTAAAAAACAAATGATCTACTCGATAATCAAACTTTTAATTCCAGCAAGTCATAAATGACTTGGGGAAGCTATTTAAAATCTCTGAATGGTTAATGTGAGCGAAAATATAGAAAATGATTTCACAACCCAAAAACCAAGGGTCAGGATGGCACTTGTCGGGGCAAGACTTGACAAGTAAGCCTATCACCCAAATAAATTTAACAAGGGAATTCAATACCAACACCCAAGACAAGGCTTCTAGGGCAAAGGCGAGCCACATAAACCTGATAACAACAGAAATATAATCAAAGATACCAAACCAAATTCCAAAACCTAGTTTTACGATGTAAGAAACACTAATTTCACTCAAAGTCAAAATATACACAGGATATCAAAAAAAGAACAAACTACATCTCTGAATATAATAAAACATAGTCTAGATAAGAAAAGGTATTGACCATCTTTGGATTCATAGATTAACTACTACCTTAAATAGACTCCATATTTTGCCTAAATCAGTTATTCGTATGGCGTACTCGTACCTGGATCTGTAATGAAAGGGATGAAGGGGGATGGGTATGATCCACTTGTACTCAGTAGGTATCATAGGCTGACTAAGTAAAGTACAAAATATAGCATATAAACACAAACTATGGGCATGTCACCTGCAATCAAAAAATGTCCAAAATGGTATCCTACACAATCTCCACTAATATTTCTACTATAAGCACATAATACAAATACAGGTAGGGGAAAGTAGAGAAAATATACACATATACCAAATACAAGTATAAGAAGATAGAACAAATGGACATATACCAAGTCAAGAACAATAATAAAATCACAGAATAGGAACAATATATGGAATGCAATGAAAAAGATGTTGATGATGATGCATACGGTCATCGCACAACCTCCGTATACACCTACTGAACTCTACTCCCAGCTAGTACTCATGGGAGGTTTATCAACACATACTTACCGAGATCTACTCCTAGGTAGGACCAATTGGGGGTTCATCAACACATATAGAACCAATAAACCAATATCCATAAGTCCACTCCGATACATACATCGATAGAGGGGTTTTAAAGATATCATACTTTTTTTAAGAAAAAACTAGCATTTCAAGTATTTCCACGATGGTACAAATATTTCATGAATGAGTATGATATGATGACGTTAACTAAAATTAGAGTTTCTAATATCTAACCAATGTATCAACCACGTGAGCCAAAAATGTGCTCAAGTCAACCCAACCATCTATGATTCAATATAGTTTACAAACCATCAAGAGAAGTATTTAAGGAAAAAGGCCACTAATACCACATAAATCCCAAAATATAGACTTTTTCCACCAAAAAGAGTACAATCAAACATACATATATCAATATCAAGCCAAAAAATCAAACAAGATCCCACACAATAGCACATAGCAAATAATGTCTCAAAACAACCAAATATTATCCTTATAGGCCCCCACAGGGGCACATGAATAGCCTAAACACATTTCCCATGATACAACCCCATACTTGTAGCATGCTTTTACATTATTATTAACTACCCAACCCAGCCTGAAGAATGTTAAGCCATAACCTTTCTTGAATGCCAAAACTGAAATAAATAAGCCTTTATCACCGATCTTACACCTTACACACAAACCCAAAATTAAGCTAAAAACACAAATATAGAATCTAGCGTCAGAACAAAGCCAATGATAACCTATTATCCACTTCAAAAACTGAATCTAATTAGACCCCTAAAAGGTTTTTTAAAAAACAAGGATAAAATTAAATGTTTTGTCCAAAATCAACATTTCCAAGATTAAAGGTACTCATAGGAGAAAACCCAACTTAAAATGGGAAAAAATTAGGGTTAGAATTGAATAAATGCTAATTCAGGCCTTTCGGGCCAAAATCCCAAAATTCCACCTTTATATCCAAGTTTAAACAAGATTTAAATGATGTGATTGAAGAAAAATAGTTGAAATAGGAGTTTGGAGCTTACCCAAGCTTAGGAATGATAGAAAATACCCAAAAATTTGATCCCTAAGCTCTAAGTCTAAAAAATGGTTAAGAAAATAGAGAAAGGATTATTTATACACTCAGGTGCCGCTAAAGCAGTCATGTGGCCGAATTAGCAGTCACCGCATTAGTGGTCAAGTACTTCTTTAGCGGTACCCGCTAGCATACCAGTCTGCAAAAGCAGACAAAAGTTAGTTTAGTGCCCTCTACTAAAGTGGACGAGGGCTACTAAAGCGCCCTTGCTTAGCTGGTAGCCGATATTAAAGCGGCCATGTGGCGCTTCAGCGCCTATAGCTAAAATGACCAAAGTAGCACTTTAGCAGCTGCACCAGCTGAGTGGTGCGCCAACTGAGTAGTGCACTAGTTGTGGAGATTTGGAAAATTTGAAGTGTCTGCGGAACCCTCGGGATTCATCTAGAATTTCGGGAATACAACTAAATTATGCTACCCTATCTAATTCGATGCTCCAGACTCAATGCTACTATCAAAATTTGAAAAAAAATGATGTTTTCATAGAATTGACTCCCAAGACCTATTTTTACAACTTTCCAAAAAGAAAATCAAAATGATATATAAAAGTCGTAAGACCACACAAATCATGTTACCAACCTAAAATCAACGTTCCAAATTTGTTGGCGCAGTCTATTTTTGCATCCATCACACAGATCAAAGATGTAAACCAAAGTCAACTAGTAAGCCTTTACGACCATAAAAAACAACAGTCTCACACAAATCACACCAAAATACATTTGTATCAAAGCAAAACATTTCCACGCCACAAAAACACCACAATGCAACCATGAGGAGGTGTAAAATAGTTAAATCCCATTGATATAGATATTTCACATAAATCACCAAAAATCAGGTCAATACATCATCCACCACTAAAAATCTAGTTCGCCCTTGAATTAAGGGCAATAGAAATACCTGAATTAGGGAAAAGCTGGGGATAACCACTACACATAATAGACTAAACATCCTAAGTAGAATCATCTAAAAGTCAATTTCTCTATTAGAGCTTAACCACATGAATAATTCTAGAATGCTACCATCTAATATCTCTGGCTAGAATGAAAACAGGCTCCTCGAAAAAGGCAACCACTCATCTATTTGGATTAAATCCTACTGAATGAGATGAAACTCGTTTGGAATGTAAAATCAAAGAATAGAAAGATGAAAAACTAGATGAACAACTGATAAATTTGGAGGTAATGCTAACTCATATCCATATCCCTAATAGTCAAAAGAATCTAAAAAGTCCCAATATACCTGGGGCTAAGCTTGCCCATTTTCCCAAACCTCATCACGCTCTTCATGAGTAACACAAAAAGGAAGACATGATCACAAACACTAAATGTTAAGGCACAAAGGCTATGATCTACATAGCATTTTTGCCTACTCTGAGCTGCTCAAAGTCTATCATGAATGACCCAAACTCTATCTAAAGACTCATGAAAAAATCCCATACCTCGAGGTCAAATCTCCAAAGCATCAAATAAACCAACTGGAGAGCGACAATAACTGCCATACAAAGCCTCGAATGGATCCATCTTAATATAGGAATGGAAGCTATTATTATATTCAAACCCATTATTGCTAGATACTTCTCTCATTGACCACCAAAGTCTATCACTCAAGCGCGGAGCATATCCTTCAAAACCTAAATTATTCTCTCCAATTGACCATCAATCTCGGGGTGAAATGTTATACTAAATCAACGTTTATGCCCAACTCCACCTAAATGTTCTTCCAAAAGTGAGATATAAAGACTGAACCTCAGTCTGAGATGATAGAAACTAGCACACCATGAAGATAAACTATCTTACAACTATAGATACGAGGCAACCTATCAACACTAAAAGAGACGTGAACTGGAATAAAATGTTTAGATTTGGTCAATCGATCTACAATGAGCCAAACACTATCAAAACCACAAAAAGTACAAGGAAACCTAATCACAAAGTTCATAGTGATGCATTCCCATTTCTACACGGGAATGGGTAACCATTGAAGCAAACACCAGGTCTCAAATGCTCAGCCTTCACCTGCAGGCAACATAGGAAATTACTAAAAACTTTGTTATATCCTTTCTCATACCACCCCAACAGTAATGTTGTCTTAAATCATGATACATCATAGTCACTCTTGGACGAATGGAATACTTGGAACAATGAGCCTCCTCTAGAATTATCTAATCTGATCACCCACTCTCAATACACAAAATCATCTATTAATCCTTAAGTCACCATCTAGATCAAGCGAGCCTTTATTATCCTCAGCACTCAACACCTTATCTCAAATCACTATCAACCAAACATCATCAAACTGATGAGCCCAAATTAGATCCATCAAAGAAGTCCTAGCCTCCATAAATGCCTAAACATACCCCAGGTGTTGAAACATCAAGCCTAACCATCTTTTTAGCCAAAGATTGGACATCCAAGGCTAAAGGCCTCTCCTTAGTCAAAAGATGTGCCAAGCTACCCATGCTAGTTTAATTATGGCTTAATGCATCCTTAACCATATTAACCTTACCCAGATGGTAGAGAATAGTTAAGTAATAATCCTTAAGCAACTCAAGCTAACAACGCTGACCCATATTAAGATCTTGCTGGTTGAAGAAATAATAAAGGCTATGATGATTTGAGAAAATCTCACAACAAACTTTATACAAGAAGTGCCTCCATAACCTTAAAGCAAAAACAACTGTCCACAACTCTAAATCATGGCTAGGGTAATTCCTCTCATGGGGATTTAACTGATGAGAAGCATAAGCAATCACCTTACTCTATTGAATTAACATAACACTAAACAAACACTATAAGAATCA
Organism: Capsicum pubescens; assembly: GCA_030864215.1. Lineage (NCBI taxonomy): Eukaryota > Viridiplantae > Streptophyta > Magnoliopsida > Solanales > Solanaceae > Capsicum > Capsicum pubescens. The sequence continues at coordinate 131,671,276 of CM061540.1, read as the reverse complement.
TAAAAGATGGTAAAACTCACGCCCTCCTTGGGAAAAATCAAGATAGATGCTGAAGTCAACAAATTCTTGATCTTTTGAAAGCTTGCCTCAGAAGCATCAGACCACTAGAAAGAAATCTTCTTCTGAATCAACTTAGTCAATGGAGTTGCAATAGATGAAAAACCCTCATCAAAACACAGATATTAGCATACTAAACCAATAAAACTTTGAATCTTGGGAGGAGAAGTAGGCCTAGCCTAATCACAAACCACATAATCCTGGTTGAATGACCATAATACCATTCTTGGTCACCAAATAATCCAAGAAAGAGATAGACTCCAACCAAAGCTCACACTTATAGAACTAAGCATACAACTTTTAATCCCTTAATCTCTGAAGCATAATCCATAAATTCGCCTCATGATCCATCTCACTCATGGAATAAAACAAGATATCATCTATAAATATAATAATAAAAGAGTCGGGATACGATCAAAATACCTATATCATCAATTTCATAAATGCAGCTGGGGCATTGGTCAACCCAAAAGACATGAAAAAGAACTCATAATGATTGAACTGACTTTAGAAAACTATCTTCAGAATATCAAAAGCTCTAATCCTCAATTTATGATATCCAAATATCATATTAATCTTTGAAAACACTGAAGCACCCTAAAGTTGATTGAACAAATCATCAATATGATAAAAAAAAACACTTATTCATAACCATCCCCTTATTCATCTAACAGTAATCAATACAAATATGTATAGACCCATTCTTTTTATTTATAAACAATATAGGCACAGCCTAAGGTGATATACTAGGTTAGATAAATCACTTTTCCAACAACTCCTACAATTAATCTTTCACTTTCTTCAACTCTACTGGGGCTATCATATAAGAAGGAATAGAAATGGGCTTGGTGCCTAGCTCAACTTTAATAGAAATCACGATCTGGAGGCATACGAGGCAAATACATAGAGAAATCATCCACGGACTTATGAACCACACAAACATAAACAAAAGAAGAAGGTAAAGCAGCAATATCATGAATATGAGCCAAATAAGATAAGCATCCCCTCTAAATTAAACGATGAGCCTAAAGGAAAGATACAACTTTCTTTGAACCCAAATGAAGCACACCCTTCCAATTTATCCTTGGAACACCCAACAAAGCTAAAGTCACAGTCTTCGCATAATAATCTTGGCCAATATGATAAGGATCTAACTAATCCATACCTAAAAGGTCAATAAAAATCTACCTTAGCCAATATAATCAAATCTACCAAAGTCTAACACCCATAAAAATCACAACACAAGATCAATATACCCGAACCACCTTAAAAGAGTCTCCTACAGGGGTACATACACGAATAGGCATGGAAAGAGATCCACAAGTATAATCTAATACCAATGAAAAATAAATAGACATATTGTAAAAAATCCTGGATCAAAAACCACAATGCAGATTTGAAAAAAAAGGGGGCGATACCTATAATGACAACATCAGAGGCCTCTTCCTCTAGCCAAGTAGGTATGGAATAAAACTAACCATATCCACAACCTGATTGGGTATTCCCATGACCACCACCAGAGCTACCACAACCTCTGCCTATCTCACTCCAAATAGAATTTTTAGATCTCATAGACAATATATGAGTAGATCTAAGAACTCAGTGAGGATAGTCCTTGGCCACATAGATAGTCTTATCACATATAAAGCAAACCATATATCCTGACTCAATAAAATGAGGTACGACTAAGCAAGGATGACCACCCAATGTTGTTGAACTAGAAGATACACTACATGAACTCTGCAAGGATACCTACACTAGTCTATCATGACACCCATAAAAGCCTCTAAAATCTCTATCTTGAGAAAAGTGACTTCTGAACTAGCCCTGATGCTGCACTATCTTGGTGACTCCCTAAGATGCTAAAAAATAGACCTATTCATCTTAGCATTATCTATAATACTTTGCAAAGATGCCTCATATACTACCATATACGTCATAGCAAGCTGAATAGAGCATCCAACCACTTCACAAATTTCTAAATCTTCTTAGACTCGGTGCTAATACTAGCATAAAAATATATTGACAAGGCATAGAAATAAGCCTCATATTCTGTGATAGTTATAGAGCCATGCTTTAAGCGATCAAACTTATCTCTCCTCTTATCCCTTAAATAAAAAGGTAAAACCTATCCAAAAATGCCACTGTAAATTGATCCTAAGTCATCTCTAGCAAACCAAAAAGTCAACAACTAATAAGTGACCTCCACCAATATCTAGCTATATCTCTTAACTAAAAAATAGTACAAGCAACCCCATGCAACTAAAGTGAACCAAGGTTATACAACTTCTCATGACAATCCATTAAGAACTCATATGCATCCTCACCTACATTAGGACTGAACCTAGGAGAACCCAAATGAGTAAATCACTAAACCTTTTTTAATCCTCATAAGACAAAACTATACTCATAATAATAGAAGTCATAGTAAATCTTGCTTGTTGAGAATCCATCTGAGGAATCATAATTAAAGAAGGTTTAACTTCAAATCTCAAAATATAATACTTAGATATAGACATTGAAGGTTGAATCGCACTCAAAGTATATGGAGTACAATAAGAAGATATCAATACAATAGAAGGATCTATTCTCAGAATTAAAGGAACACTATAAGAACATGCTAGCACAGACAGAGGTATAATACACAGAACTGGAGGAACACTAGGTGCACTTATAGAAGTAACCTTTAAATGGGCCAATATCTTGATCAACAACCCTTCAAGACTGGGGCAGAATAATTCTGTGGGACTAGAGTAGGCCCCACAACTCCAACATGCTCAACCTGAGGCTCGATGAAGAGTTACCTAGTGTTATCTCTAGATAGTGTAGATCCTTGTGCCCGACCTCTACCTTGAGCTTAATCACGACTCACAACTCTCCATCTAGATAGGCCTTTTTCTCAGATAATGGATTTGCATCTCTATACTTACTGTATCAAGTCCTTACCATCCAAACAAAAAGAGTGAATTATGACTTAGAAAACAAGGTATGAAAGATCCGCATGATGAGGAAACAAATATGGAAGGTTTCCTAAAGACATCTTATAGCCTCTCGAAGATAGATTCATACATCTATGTACCAATCTATGAGACTCTATTAGACACTTCATTCTTGCACTATTGAGACCAATCAACCTGGCTACTCTGATAAAAATTTGTCATGACCCAAGAACTAAGGGTCGTGATGGCACTTATCGCAGAAAGTCTTGACAAGAAAGCCTATCACCCAAAATGATATAATAAGAAAAATCAATATGAATACCCAAGACAAAGTTTCTAAAGAAGAGTCAAGATACACAAATAAGATAATAGCAAAAATATAATCAAAGATACCAAACAAAATATCAAAAGATAATGCCACGATGTAAGAACCACTTATACAACTCAATCTCAGAATACCCATAGTATATAAAAATAAAAGAACAAACTCTATCTCTAAATACTATAAAATATAGTATAGATTAAAAAGAGGTAGTAGCCAGCTCCGGATGCAAAGATCAACACTACCTCAAATAAAATCCTCATGCCACCTGAATTAGTTATTCATGCAATAGTATTTGGATCTAATTTTAAAGGGAATAGTAGGGATGAGTATGATCCATTGGTATTTAGTAAGTATCGTAGGCCCACTAAGTAAAGCCAAAAATAAAGCATATAAACAAAAACTATGGTCACGTCACCTATAATTAGAAACTATTCCAAATGGTATCTCATACCATCTCCACTAATAATTCTACTATAAGCATATAATACCAGTACATGTATGGGAAAGAAGAGAAAATATACACAAATACCAAATACAAGTATAAGAAGATAGAACAAATTGACTTATATCAAGTCAAGAATAATAATATAGTCACAAAATAAGAACAATATATTAAATGCTATAATGATGATGATAATGATGATGCATGTGGTTTTCACACAAACTCTATATATACCTACCGAGTTCTTCTCCTAGGTACCACCCATGGGAGGTTTGTCAACCCACACCTATCGAGTTGGTCATAAGTAGCAATTTACCACTTATTTATATCTTATTTTGTACATACTATAGTGATTAAATTTATGATATGAGGCTAATTCTTGAATGAAATACACTAATTTATGGTGTTTTTGGTTTATTAGGGAAATTTAGGAAAGATGAACAAAGTATAAGTTGGAAAAAACAAAAGGCGAGCGAAGCAGGATAAAAAGGCTGAAGAGGTGTTCTAGCACATGACCCTCAGAGAGTGCTATCATGATATGATGGTCGCATTCGTGACTAGTCCATATAGGAAAAAAAGATACGATCATGAGTTGATGCCTCACGATTGTGAGATTCCCTGAAGAAAAGATGTCGTGATCGCGAACGTTAGGCTAAATTATAGAGGTAGTAAAGGAATTTAACAAGGCTTAATCTCAAGACACAAAAGGGATACTCTGTGACATCCCATCATCAAAATTTTAGTTTCTAAGAGTGAAGTACACTATTTTTGAGTGAAAGACAATTTTGTGAGTGATTTCCAAGGGAGATTTTAACTACTTGGTTTGATTTAAAGCTTAGGGAATACATTTATTTTGCCTTCCATAGATAAATTGAATGCTAATTTTGGTATATCTTTTTTTATTTACATGAGTAACTAAATTTAATTCATAGGGTTATGCTTAATTAGGTGGTGATTAATGCATAGGTGTTGATAATTTGTTATTTAATTAGTTGTTTATGATTGGTTTTACTTTTGTTCCATGTTTAATTGAGAATTGGGGGTTGCAAACCTCAATTACCTTAGAACCCATATTATCCTTGAAAGAGGGGATATGGGTGAGAAACAATTATGAATAATAACTTTGCTTAGCTCATTTAATAACATCTCTTAGAAATAAGGATGGTAATTGAGGCTATAGATTGGTGAATTTTCTACATTCATGGAGTTTGCAAAAGAATCCACTTGTAATATTTGGTGTTTTATTGAAAGATTATCACCAATACCCATTAATCTAGCCTACCCAATACTCTTAACTAAACTTGGATGATGTTAGTGACCCATGCATGACTCCTACTTATGATTGCATAACCCTAAGGCTTCTCTCTATTTTAATTTGTTCTTTGATATTACAATCTCATACTAGTGTTCAAACATTGTTATTAAAAAATTACTTAAATCAAAACCCCTATTTATATTAATTTCTTGTTTTTTTTCACACTACGAGTTAACATCTAGTTTAATATCAACACTTGTAGGTCTTAAACTCTACATATTCACTCCTCGTGGATTCGACCTCAACTCTCTGTTGGGTAAATATATTGACGACAATTGATTTACACCCAATTTTGAGAGTATGTTTGAGCGTCATAATAAATGGCATTGTTTTCGTAGAGTGAAACATAGTTTTCACTATTATAGTATTGTTAGTGACCTTGGGTTAGACGTAGTGTTTTATTTTACATTATTTGTAATTTTTTTCATTCTCAGGTAAATATAATAGCATACATGATGCCATGAGTTAACACAGTAGTAAAGCCGACTCTTTTGATGGACTTGAGAATACATATCATCTTGCAGATGCGGACTGAACTAGTGCTATTCTTATTCTACCAGTGAAAGGAAATGTAGTGTTTCATATTACTAGTGTGATGCTTTATTTTCTTCAAATGAAAGGGTTATTTGGACACAACATGCATGAGGATACAAATCTACACTTGAAGATTTTTATTAATGTGTGCTTTCCATTTGAGATAGCCCACATTTCTCAGGAATTAATTTGTCTATGTCTTTTCCTATTCTCCTTAATAGGAGAAGAGGTATTATGGTCGCGGTCTTTACTCGCGGGATCTATCACTTCATGGGTTAAACTCATGAAAGCATTCTTAGATAGGTATTTTTCTTCTTCTCGGATGTTGCAACTAAAGGACAAAATCACCAACTTTCACCAACGTAATGGTGAATCATTGTATGAAGTTTGGAAATATTTGAATTATAAGTTAATTCAATTACAAAATCATGAGGTTTCGAAGAAAATGCTTTTTTAAATTTTCTATAGGGCATTGGATTATTTGAACAAAATGGTGGTTGATATATTGTCGGGGTTTCTCTTTTCAAGTTATCTTATGGTGTTACGGTGACTTTGTTTGGTCAAGTGAAAAAATAAAATAGAGGATGACATATGAGGGATATATAAGTGGTTGTGGGGTCCTCTGTGGCATCTTTTGTAAGCAAAGAGAAAAAGAAAAAAGGATGCAGAAAGCGATAAGAATATGGCCAACATGATGACCCAACTTGACCTTCTTACCAAACATGTTATTGGGTATCCTCATAAGTTGGTCAATTCCCTTGATTCAAAGAGCACTAGGGCTTATGATAAGGAAAAATCATAGAAACTTTATGAGCACATTAGGTTCTTATCAAACTATTTTAGCGGTTCCTGCCCTACCTATCTAACGTAACATAGGAATTAAGATTGGAAAGATCAAGATCGAGACATAGATTAAAAGGATAGAAAGTGTGATAGAGACTAGAATTGGAGATATAAGTATAGAGACTATGAAAAAAACATACCTCCTCATGATAGGTCCACTGATAATGTTAAGATCCATTGATCCAGAAAAATTAAAGAATGAAGATATCTTAGCCCAACTTCTCATATGTGTAGAAGGGATTGACAAAATGGTGAGGTTGATGAAAAGTGACTTATATCAATGAAACAAAATAATGACAGCCTATTCATCCTCCATCAAGTAATTATTAATGCAATTGGTCAAAATATCAACTCAATGCTAGGCCAAAAAGGGGTTTACCTAGTGACACGATGGTTAATCCCAAGAATGATGCTCATGTTATGGCCTTCATCTCTAAAAGTGGTTGAACTCTTGGTGAATATATGGTTGAGATTGATTAAAATTCTAGTGAAAAGATGCATGATTAAAAAACAAATGCAAAAAGAAAGCGATAAAAAATCCAAATGATGATGCTCCAAAGAACAACGAATCAATTATTGGGAAACTGATGAAAGTTGAAAAAAAGGGTGGGAATAAGGAAATTCCTAAAGAGATCAGTGGTGATTCTCCAAAAGTGAATAAACCTCCACTTGTTCCATTGCCACCAATCAAAATTCCTCTACCTTTTCCATAAACGCTTAAGAATAAAGAAGACAATACCAAGTTCATAAAGTTTCTTGCCAAATTTAGCAACCTATTAATAAACATTCCATTATTAGAAGATCTACAAGAGATACTGAGGTATGCTAAATTCATGAAGAACATAGTCTCAAAGAAGAAATTTTTGTACTGTGAAACTATTAAGGTAACTCATAATATAGAGCTATAATGTCAAACACAATGGTGGTGAAGGAAGAAGACTCGAGTGCATTCACCATTCCTTGTACTATTAGGGTTATAAATTTGGAATAGCATTGTGCGATCTTGGAGTAAGCATTATGCCGTATGTTGTGTTTCAGATGTTCACCTTGGGTGCTCCCACGGCCACCCCCATGAGGTTTTTAATGGACGACCATTCAACTAAAAAACCCATTGGCAAGTTGTATGATGTATTGGTGAAAGTTGACCGGCTTATTCTTATGGGAAGTTTTATTATTCTTGATTGTAAAGTTGATCATGAGATCCCAGTCATTTTTGGTAGGTTATTCCGAGCCACTTGAAGAGCCCTAGTTTATATGGAATATGGCAAAATAAAATTTTGGGTAAATAATGAAGAGGTCTCTTTCAGCATGTGAAAGACTAAGAAGCAATTGATGGACTTACATGGTGTCGGTGATTGATATGATGGATGGTGAAGTGACCAACACTATAGAAGTTGATCTTGAGAGTGACCCCTTGGTCGGTGAGTTAAAGAACTCGAGAAGTAAGCTGAGTGAAAATAAGGACAAAGTTCTTAGTTTAAAAATCAGATGTGGTTCTTATGATAAAAACATTCATAAGAAGTCTAAGGTTAAAATGCTCATTGGTGATATTGGGTACGCCAGGAGTTTTTCAACTATATCAAAAAGGAAAAATCCACATGAATCTAAGTTGAAGTACTCTATAGAAAATATCAAGTGGTCAGGCCCATTCAAGTGGTTGAGGTTTGATTACTATGTGGGGGAGAATGAATGTACGTCATGCAATGACATCAAATCAAGCGCTAGATGGGATACAACCCATTATTTCCATAATTTTGGCACGTATCCTTTGAATTTAGATTGTTAGCTTAATTTTTGTTTTGTTTTTGATTAATCCGTAAAATTTGGGAACTTTGAAGGTAATTTGAGCAACTTGGGAGATAATAAGTGGAGTGAAATTAAGTTTGGAGATGCACCAGTGAAAAAAATAGAATTGAGTGGTCTGAGTTATCGCGATTGTGACATATAAATTATGATCATAATCTAGAAACTCATGGATTCCTCAAGTAAGCTTCAGATATTGCAATCACCTATAGTGGCTACGATCAAGATACCTCATTCCAGGGGAATATTATAATTACAGGACCCTATCGTGATCGCGGTCCTAGCAACTATTAAAAGGTCAAAACATCTCCAAAATGGTTACAACTCCCTCTCCCTTCAAATACCCAAAATTAATCAAGTTTTATCATGTTAAAATGGTGTTTAGAGTGACATTCATCTACAATTTCACACAAACACCAGGTATGTCTCTTAAATCTCATCTTTAATTTTGTAAATTGATCCTTAGAAGCATTCTCAGGGCAAAGAGTTGGGTTTTAGATTTCTATGCTTAATTCGTGTTTGAAGTTGCTTATTCTTGTGTGCTTGGTGTTCTCTTGGTGTTTACATTATTGGGGAAGTATTGAGTACTCAAATTTTTTCAAAATAAGTTAGAATTTGAGGCACACACCAAGTGATTTATAAATTGCCCAAACAAATTCTTTCAGTGTTTTACTGAAATTTAGAGGGCATTTCTAGTTAATTATGAGTTAGGGATCATATTATTTGATTTGTATATCATGTGTTAACAAAATTGTTGAACAAATTACATAATTTAAGTTTGTGAAACCTGGGGATAGTGAATCCTCAGTTGTCATCGTCGTGACTCAGAAGAGTACAATTGCAACACTAGAGGCTTGTTGATACGCCCTTTAGGTGTTGCGATTGGAACTTTGTAAAGTGTGATCACAACACTTGAGACCTGTCTGATAGGACCTTCACGTGGAATGATGACGATAGAGCAGAGTGCAATCACAACACCTGAGGCCTGTCTATAAGTCTACCCAAAATTGTAAACTTCCATTTTAAGCCCTAGTTTGATATTTGAGCCATTTCATTAGCTTCACTAATTCACTTAACATTGTTTTCACTTAAAAATCTCGTATGTTCATGTTTGTGTGTTATTTTTAGGTTTCAAATTCTAAGAATGGCCGAGTTTGACCAAAATAGATTTCTCTCTCCTTACTGTTAGGCCATATATTATGGGGATTTTGCTAGAAAAAATCTACTCCCTGAGCGAGGCATCTCATTAGACCAAGTTCCCAAGAAGATACTAGCCTTCTATTAGAGATTGAAGGCAACAGAAAGGAGAGGCTTTGCCTTAGAGCCATGCCTAGCCAATGAACAATGGGTGTGGGAGTTTTACAAGAACCTGACGGGTGTAAAACTATCCAAACAAGTATAAGGATTAGGGGCAAGATTGTCAACTTTGGATCCGAGGTGATCAATGAGCTATATGGGTTTTCGGATGCCTACCAATGAGATTTTGATGCAAAGGATTATGCCCTAGGGAGTTTGTTAGATTCACAACTATTCCCGGGTTGAGATGTACCATAGGCAACCATAAAAATAGGGATCACCTTGAATGAGTTCATGATAGAAGCATGGTTAGTTTTCAATTATCTATAGTCATGTATCCTCAAGAACCAATATGATAACATCCCTATGATGCGAGCCCAGATAGTATCTTTCATTCTAGATAACATTCTATTGAATGTTGGTCTCTCTGTAATCTCAAAGTTCATGAATTACAAATCTCTAGATGGGCCATTGCTACTATTGCCATTTTAAATCACTGAGTTATACAAGTGGGCCAGAGTTGAACAATATTCGAGGGACAATGGCATTACCCCAAATACACCTATTTACACATTGAAGATGTGTGGTGAATGTACATCTTCTAAGAGAAGTAAGAGAAAGATTTATTTGGGTAAGTTTCGTGAAGAAGATATCGACTCTTATATGTAATCATCAGTAGGGCTCTTTGAGGAGTTGTCAAGTCAGATGCGGATCATCTAGGATTTGGTGTCCAAATTACCTACAAGAAAGGGTGAGTGTTCTACAAGTCATACCTCCTATGCCTCCCAAAGTAAATATGATAAGCTCTTGGAGGATTAGAAGAAGAAAGGGGCCAAAATCTCCATCTTTGATAAAACCTTCACTTCTTTTGCAAAGTCACATCAAGAGTTAAGTGACTCATATACAAAGATAAAAAGGAGGGAGAAGAGTCAAGGGAAGTTCTTCTCCTGGATGTGGAAAAGGGTAAAAGTTTCATGGAAGGTTATAAAACAAAAAGAGCAACTTCCCACTATGAGGACAAAGATGATGATGACATTCCGACACAGTAGTCTGATAATAATGGGACAGATACTGAGGATGATGTGGAGGAGGTTATTAAAAGTGATGCTACCTTTGATACGTGTTTGGGGATCCCTTTTAACTCTTTTAATCTTTCATGATAGGTAGTGAGGACACTGCAACTTTTTAGTTGGGGGTTCCCTCCCTCCATATATTATATTTGGTATGTAATATTTAGATGATTTTATTCATGGTTGTGATGGATATTCGTATTATTCGGATGTTTTTGAATTATGTTATTTGGATGATTTGATCATTTGGTCTATAATATTTGTTAGCCTTGTCAAGCTTATGTTTTATAGGGATTTTTTGGATTAGTCAATTTTCTTTCATTTTTAATTATATATTTTTATTTTCATTTTTTATAGTGATGTTTGATGAGCCTTTCCATATGATAGATCAGAGGGACGACGTTCTTAAGGAAAAATCGTCATGGTTAGGTGTGGAGTCATATATGCAGGGAAAGTATGAGTACCCATGGTTATGAATTGGGATTGACATGGTAACTATGGTGATGGCTTAGTAGCCATGAGTATTGCCTTTGTTAGATCCCAAATGTGAAATAGTGCCTTGCTTGGTGCTAACGAAAGATAATATTGTGTGGTAAAATTTGAAACAATCAACCCCCTCCATCTATTTTTTTTGTGAAAATCAAGGGCATGGACGTGAATGATTATTTAACAAAGCTTTGCCTCTTTTTATGACTCCTCATTCTTTGGTGGTGATAGTCTGATAAATGACACCTTTTGTTCTTAAAGAAGAAATGCAATCAATCCTTCTAAAATAGTTTGCATTCCATGTTGGTGAGCATTAGTTGAACGATTCTTGTGCTTACTTGTTTCATCTAGAACGTGCCCAGTTGGTCTTTCAAAGTTAATCTTGATTATATGTTGTTAGAGAAATGATCTTAGGCCGTCTTTGTGATTATTGAAATCTACTTTAACCTAAAAGGCCTACCCGTGTATGAATGGTACCGATAATCACCCTTTTTAAACCTATTAACCTTTCTTTGGCAGCCATATTACAAGCCTCGAACCATTAACCCTCTCTTGAACCCTACCCTCCTTGAATTTAAAATTGCCAACTTGAGGCTAAAAGCCTATGTTGGGGGTGTGATGGAACTATGAAGAGGTGATAATGTCCATGTCCTTGTAAATATGTTCCTAAAAGCAAATCCATGATGAAAAATTAAAGAGAAAAAGAAAGAAAACAACAAATGAAAGAAAAACATGAAATTGCAAAAAGGAAAGAAATGAAAAAAGAATGATTTCAAAAGATGGGTGAACTAATGTTAAAAAGGTAGGCACGTGTGTGGTTAAAAAGGAATTAAGTGGCCAATGATCCAAGTTTGATATAATTAGTGTTATGCGGAGTTCCAGGAGGGTGTAGTAACATTTATCCCAAATGCTTATCCTACCCTTCCCCGTGTCTACATTACAAACTTGAATAAGTCCTTCGAGATCTCGAACCAAGTGTTTTTGAGTTAGTAACGATCGAAAATAAAGACAAGTATATGGCATGATACTTGTTCGCATTTAGAAATACTTTTTGAGTGTGAGTGATTGCACATTCAACCGTTGTTGCTTGTTTAAAATGTGGTGTATTGGGACTTTCTTTCGTAAGGAGGTATGTAGACTAAGATTGATTGGTGAAATTGACATCTTCCAAAAATAAGGCGAAGGAGCATATTTTATTTATTATTGATGAAGCATCACTTCTTCAGAATTGGTTGTTGTTACTTGATTATTCTTAAAATTTCTTTTCATTCATGAAAATGTGATTGAATTTGAGGGGGATGTATAATTAGTGCTTCACATGCTTGCTGCCTTATTGATAGTACAAATAAAAGTCGCAATCATGGTGGTTGTGTGAGGGATAGTGTTGGTTTAAAAGTTAGGTAGTCTCATTGAGGCAATAGATTGGTGAATTTGCTACATTCATGAGGTGTTCGAAAGAACCCACTTGCAATATTTGGTGATTTTTTTAAAGATTAGTACTAATGCCCTTTAATATAGCCTACCTAATACTCTTAACAAAACTTGGATGAATTGTTAATGACCCATACATGAATCCTACCTCTGATTTCATAACCCGAAGGCTTCTCCCCATTTGAATTTATTCCTTGATATTACAACCTCATAATAGTGTTCAAACATTGTTATTACAAAACTATTCAAATCAAACCCCTTATTTACATTTATTTGTTATTTTATTTTGTGCTACGGGTTAACATCTAGTTAACTACCAACACTCATAGGTATTGAAATCTACATCTTCACTCCTCGTGGATTCGACCCATATTCTTCATTGGGTAAATATATTTATGACGATAGCTTTACACCCAATTTCGAGTGTAAGTTTGAGCATTATCACTCTGCTGCTCCCTGGTAGGACCCATGGGGGGTTCATCAACCCATATACAACTAATATCCAATGCCAATATCCATAACTCTTCTCCAACCCATACATAGGTAGTGGGTTTTTCAAGATGTCATATTTTCTGACAAAAAAAACTAGTATTTCCATTATTTCCATAGTGTTACCAATATTTAATGAATGCAAATGATATGAGGATGTAATGGTCACAACCAACCAAAATGAGAATTTCCAGCATCGTAAGAATATATCAATCATGTGAGCCAAAAATCCACTCAAGTCAACCCAACCATCCATGTTTCAATATATTTTAAAAACTATCAAGAGAAACATTCAAGGAAAAGGTCATTAATACCACATATGTCCCAAAATATAGGCCTTTTCCAACAAAAAAAGTACAACAAAACATACATATATCAATATCATACCAACAAAATATTACATGACAACTCATAGTAGAACATAGCAAATAATGTCTCAAAACCACCAAATATTATCCACATAGGCCCAGACACTGGCATAGGAATCACCTAAACACATTTTCCATAATACAACCCCATATCAATAACATTTATTTTACATTATTATTAACTACCCAACCCAGTCTGAAGAAAATTAAGACATAACTTGGCTCAAATTTCATAACTTGTCATGACCCGAATAGGGGCGTGGCCGTGATAGGCATCTTAAGTCCATCGTGGATCGAAGACCACCCCCTTTTTATCTATCCAAACAAGCGTACATATTATCGGTGACCAAACCCAAGACATATAACAATATAATAAGAGTAAACTCAAGACATGGATAATATGTCCATAAAACATCAACCAATACCTATAACAAAACCCAAGTCCACAACTATCCACAAAGCCATTAACAAAACCGAATAACAATAAAGTGTCGGGTCATGCCCCAGACCATGTCAAAAAATAAGTTTGAAGCAAAGTCTAAGAAATAAGAAACCAAAACATGAAAAGAAGTCTTCTGCAGGATGGAAGCTTAAAAATTCAAGTCAACTAACAAACTATCCATGAACACCCGATCACTGCATCGGAAAGGTAGAAGAATTTTTGGCTCCTGTATCACGTAGGGATACAACGTCTAGAGACGGTTAGTGATTCAAGCGCTAGCATGTAACTAAGGGATAAAGGATAAAATAATGCAATGATCCATGATATATAAACCATTAAAACTAGTGCACAATATCATATGCAGTACAACATATATATATATCACATTTTGGGAAAGAGAATAAGGCTTAGCATGAGTGTTTAAACCGTTAGCCTGGATTATCAGCATAACCGTCATAATCAAGGAACCCAAGGGCTATGTGAGCCCGGATCTCCCCCAACTGAAAGGTCCCCAATGTATGTAGCCACACGAACTAGAGGATAATGATACGTCATATGCATAATGGGTGACTCGAATCTCCCTTCATAAATAAAAGGTGACTTAAACACCAATTTATATTTCATTGAGGATTCAAACCTCCCAATCATATAATTATAATAAGGGGGACTCGAACCTCCTGGACATTTATACCCCCACATCAGTTAGTGCAGTTTCCTGTGTTGGTCCCTCGAGACCTCCACTTTCATGGCCCAACTAAACAACTCACTTTTAAGCCTAATTTAAATGTTTAACACATATTTCCAATTTATTGAACCGATTATACATTAAAGAATCCTATTGGTATCATCATACCAACCCTACTTGCAAGTTTATTATCATGCCACAATCCATTAACCATCACACGAGGGAAATTCATGACCCCTTAGGTATAATTAATATTTACACAAAGAATCCACATACACCAAAGTTCAATAAAATCATACCAATGTTCATTAACCTTTTATGCCAATGCATTAGTATAAATGAGCAAGAAAAAACATATGACAAAACCATATTTATCATCAATTTCACAATTTGGGTTGAGGGAACACAATTTCTAAACCATATATCAAGGCAAAATCATCAAATTGGGGATAACCATGACCCCTTAGTTTATTTACCATTCTTATACAACCCAATGAGTGTAAATTAACCGTGTAAAGCATAATAGTTTGATAGTAATCATGAGAAAACATCCAAACAATTTATATCCAAAATGGAAAACCCATGGATCGAAACACAACATCAAAACCATGAATAATAAACCAACTCTAGTGCCATTAAGAAAATACAAGTATTGGGAAAGAGGTACATGCCTTAGATAAATGAGAATTAGAAAGTACTTAGGCTCTTCTAGAGTTTTGAGTTTATGAGTGGAATTGGAGATTTTTAATCTCTTAAAACTAAAAGGACTAGGATATATAATACTTAAGAGTCGTACGTAGGTGAAAAGACCCCAATACCCCTAATCCCAAGTAAACAAAATAAAACTGTACGAATTTTTACACAGCGGAGTGGCATGGACCTTATCGCGGAGGCTAACCTCTGGTCACGCTGCTAAACACGCAAATAATCCCTTATGTCATGCTGGCTATCGCGGAGTGTAGCCTCTGTGACACAGTGATATCATAGAGGCTCACTACCTCCATGGTCTAAAACCTCCCCAAACCCCGTCCAAAAATTTTAAAACTCTCCTGGGACACCCCATCCATATACCTAAACATAATCTAAGTCAAAAATTGACATTTTGAACATAGGCGGGTAAAAAATAAAATGCTCAAAATTTGGAGTATGTTACATTATCCCCCCTTTGGATCATTCATCCCCGAATGATGAATTAGGATACTTTTCGCATGAGAATCATAAATACACAAGATTAAAATAATAAACCCCGGTAGTAAAAAGGGGAAAATGGAACTCATACCTTAAGCACGTTCGTCTGACACATGTACCAAGAATGGGTACTTAGCCTTTATATCTTCTTTAGCTTCCGAAGTGGCTTCTTCTGCCTTTTGGTTTTGCCAAAAGACTTCTACTTACGATATATCTTTAGTCCTAGATCTTCGAACTTGTCTATCCAAGATCTCCACCAGGACCTCCTTGTATGTCAGGTCATCTGAAGTACCAACACTCTAAATAGGGACCGACAAGGAAGGATTACCCAAGTATTTCTTCAATATAGACACATAAAACACAGGTGAATAGAATCCAAGCTTGCATGCAATTCTAGCTCATAGGCAATATTCCCTACTATCTTCAAAATCTAATTGGGGCCAACATAATGGGGACTGAGCTTTCCCTTATTTCCAAATTGCATTACCCCTTCATGGGATACACCTTCAAGAAAATCCAATCACCTACATTGAACTCTAACTCTCTTACCCTTATGTTTGTATTGGATTTTTGGTAACTTTGGGTAGTCTTAAGCCTATCTTGAATCTCTTCACCTTCTCTATAGCTTGATAAACTAAATTAGGATCAAACAGTCGTGGCTCACCAATTTCAAACCACCAAATAAAATATCTACACCTCCTATAACACAATGCCTAAAATGGAGCCATACCAATGCTAAAGTGATAGCTATTATTATACACAAAATCTATAAGAGGCAAATGGTCAACCCAACTACCACCAAAGTCTGTAATACAAGCTCGAAGTATATATTCCAAAGTTTGAATGGTCCTTTCTGCTTGTCCATCCATTTGCAAGTGGAAAGCAGTGGTAAGGTTCACCTTTGTCCTCACCATCAAGAAATGAGCCAACTTAGTTATCCTATCTATGATGAACCAGAAAGAATCAAACTAGTTCCAAGTCCTCGAAATACCGATAACAAAATCTATATTAATAACTTCGTATTTCCACACAAGAAACTCAATTTCTTAAGACAACCTACTAGGTCTCAAGTGATCCACTCTCACTTGTTGACACACCATACACTTAGCAAAAACTTAGACATATCCCTCTTCATGTTATTCCACCAATATATCTCCTTAAGGTCATTATACATCTTCGTAGAACTAGGATGATCTGAATAATGTGACTCATGATCTTGGGCCAAAATTCTACCTCGCAGCCCATCCACATCGAGAACACACAAACTACTTTTGTACATCAAGATACAATCATTACCAATCTCAAAATCCATCACCTTTTTCCTACCTACATCATCCTTAATTTGCATTAAGATAGGATCCAACACATGTTTCTCCTTTACCTTCGCACCAAGAGATGACTTCACCACCTCTTACACAAACACACCACCATCCTCAGAATCTAAGAGAAGAATTCTAAGATTAGCCAAATCGTGAAAATGCTTCACAAAATTCCGTTTCTCTTCATCCATGTGAGATGATTTCCCCATAGATAACCTATTAAGAGAATCAACAACCATGTTAGCTTTACCTGGGTGATAATGCAGAGTCATGTCATAGTCCTTAAGTAACTCAAGTCATCTGTTTTGCCTGAGGTTCTACTCTTTCTTGGTGAATACATATTTTAGGCTCTTATGATCTAAATGAATGCCAACATGGACCCCATAAAGATAGTTTTTTCAAATCTTCAATGCGAACACTACAACCAACAACTCCAAATCATGAGGCAGATAATTCCTCTCATGAATTTTCAACTGCTTAGAAGTATAAACTACCACCTCACCATGTTGTATCAATACACAACTAAGTCCCACACGGGACGTATCATAATAAACCACAAAACCATCAATACCATCGGGCAGGGTCAAAATCAGAGCAGAAGTCAATTTATCTTTTAGCTTCTTAAATTTCCCCTCACAAGTATCGGACAACAGAAATTTCACCTTTTTCTGAGTTAACTAAGTCAAAGATGTGACAATGGATGAGAAATTCACCACAAACCTCCTATAATAATTGGCTAAGCCCAAGAAGCTCCAAATATTTGTTGGAGTCGTGGGTTTGGGACGCTTCTTAATCACCCAAACTTTCTGTGAATCTACCATTATCCTTTCACTAGAAACAACTAACCCATAAAAGTAACAAAGTTCAACCAAAATTCATACTTCAAAAACTTAGCATAGAAATGATGATCCTTAAGGGTCTGTAACACAATGTGGAGGTGATCGGCATGATCCACCCTACTCTTCGAATATACCAGAATATCATCTATAAACACAATGATGAACAAATCTAAAACTAATGGAATACCCTATTCATCAAGTACATTAATGTCATTGGTGCATTGGTCAACCCAAAATAAAAGACCAATAACTTAAAATGACCATACCGAGTATGAAAGGCAGTCTTAGGGGTATTCTCCTCCCTAATCTTCAACTGATGATAGCCCAAACATAGATTAATCTTGGAGAAATACTTAGCACCCTACAGTTGGTCAAAGAGGGTGCTTATTCTTTAGTGTCGCCTTATTTAACTGGTAGTAATTTATTCACATTCATGGGGAACCATCCTCCTTACGTACAAAAAGAATGGGAGAACCTCATGGAGACAAACTAGGGCGAATAAAACCCTAGTCAAGAAGATATTTCAACTGCTCTTTAAGCTCCTTTAACTCAGCTGGAGCCTTTCTATAATGAGGGATAATGATAGGACGAGTATCTGAAAGAAGATCAATCACAAACACAATTTCCCTATAGGGAGAGACGCTTATAAATTCCTCACGAAAAACCTCTGGAAATTCACTACGCACATGAATAGATTGTAAAGAAGGGCTCTATAAGTTAGAATCTTTAACCCAGACCAAATGATAGAGACACCCCTTGGAAATCAATTTTTGAGCTGTTAGATATGATTTAAACATCCCGTAGGCACTAGGGAACTCCCTTCCCACTCTATAATTAGCTTATTAGGGAATTTTAAAATGACCTTACGACTCTGATAGTCGAAATAGGCATACCATGAATGCAAGTAATCCATCCCCAAGATGACATAAAAATCTAGCATGTCTAATTGAATCAAATCCACCAAATTTTCCCTATGACCAACAGATACCACACAACCCTTATAGACTCTACTAGGAACTACTAAATCACCCATTGGGGTAGATATAAAAAAGGGGTCAAAAATACACTCGAAACTGAAACCCAAGTGGGCATCCATAAATTGGGTAACATAAGAAAGGGTAGACCCCAACTCAAGCAAAAAATACACATCATGATAGAATAGTTTTAACATACCAATGATGACATCAGGAGATACCTCACACTCCTGACAGGTAGTACAAGTGTACAGGTAATTCGAACCAGTACCAATACTAGAAGGGGAACCTTTTGGTGAAGGAGCTGATAAAGTAGCAACAGGAACCTCGTTGGACCTAGAAGAAACTCTAAAAGGATAATCCATTGTATATGACCAATATGACCACAACTAAAACACATATTCCTCCCTTTATCATACCAAATAGGATGCAACAAGCAATAAAATCTACAACAAGGATAGGATGGAGCTGACTGGGATCAATTGGCCTGAGATTGGGCACCCTGTGCCCTAAAACCATCACCACTCTGAAATCGACAATCTCCGAACGTCTTTGTATAAGGTGCACTTGCAGTCTAGTAGGAACTAGAGTTTCCCCTCTTCTTCTTAGACCATTTTCAACAATGCCTACCTTTATACTGATGTCCTCCTCCCAAATTTGAATTCTAAAACTTCTTACTCTACCTCTCCCCTATCTCTATTGCTTTTTCTTTTCTTCTTCCACTTGTTACATATACACCACCAGTTGAGAGATATCAATTTCCTTATTTAACAAGTTAGAGTTCTTCTCTAAAATCAATTCATAATACAAACTAGAATCAAATTTCCTCATTATAGCCCTTATTTTAGACACTAACTCAGGAGCATATCAAGAAAACTGGTATAACTTTAAGGCATATTCTTTCACCTTCATCCTGCCTTGCTTTAAGTTCACAAACTCATCAGCTTTTGCCTCCCTCAATTCCTTAGAAGAAGCAATCAAGAAAAGTACTAGAGAAGTCATCCCATAAAGCAGACTCAACATCATCACCCCTAAGTTGCTCCCACTCTTCATACCATTGGTATGTTACATCCCTCAACTAATAAGTAGTGAATTCTGCACCCTATACATCAGTAGCAAGCATAACCTAGAGGATTATCTCTATCTCATCTATAAAACCATGAGGATTCTTCTCAACTTTATCACCAGGGAAAGCTGAAGGGATCAACCTCATAAACTGGACAACTCTAGTGGACTCAGATAAACTCCTATCAATACTAGCAGAACCTATCTAATGTCGACGAGACGTCAATAACTGGGTCAATAGATAAATGGGTTGGTGTAACTCAACATTAGTAATATCTCTCTTAGGTGACTGAGTATGAGTGTCACCAACTGGAGGCTGATCAGTGGAGATAGGTGGAACTCCATAAGGATAATTAGAAATAGTGAAACTTGACTAGGTTTGTACCACATATGTTAGATGAGATCCACCCACATTATCCTCAGGCAGGAAATATGAGTTTTCATGAGCTTCAGATCGTCTGGGAGGTATGATTTGAAAGGCAAATAAATAGGAGTTAGAGGAATTCAAGAACTTAGACTCTATAAACTAAAAGTAAGATGACAAGAAAGGGAAAAATTCCTAATGCCTCATAGCCTATCCTTTATAAGTGCGGTGCTCTACATACCCATAAAAGAGACTCTATTTGATGCGGCTTTGTGGACACCTAACTGTCCATGAACCTAGGCTCTAATACCAACTTTGTCACGCCCCAAACTAGGGCCTGTCCATGAAGAGTATCTCTATTACATCGTGGACTAGAGACCACCTCTTTTTTACCTAAACAAACAAGCTTACACGCTACCAGTGAACGAATACTGACATATTACAAGATAATAAGGGTAAACTTAAGACATGGATAATATGTCCTTAAGACATCAACCAATACCAATACCAATACCAATAACCAATATCCAAGTCCACAGTTATCCACAAAGCCTTTAACAAAACCTAATAACAATAACATGTCGGGACATGCCCTCGACCATAGCCAAAATCAAGTCTTAAACAAATTCTAAGACATAGAAAACCAAAATATAAAATGAAGTCTTCTGTGGGATGGAAGATCACCACTTCAAGTCAACTCATGAACTATCCATAAACACCTGATCATTGCGTAGGAAAGGTAGATGAATTTCCAATACCTACATCACGCGGGAATACAAAGTCTAAAGAATATTAGCGATTGGAGCGCTAGCATGTACCTCCGAGATAAAGGATAAAATAATGACATGATCCATAATGAATAATCCATTAAAACCAGTGCATAACGTCATATGCAACATATACATGCATATATATATATATATTTCACATGTCGGGAAACTAAACAAGGCTTAGCATGAACGTTTAAAACCTTATCTTAGATTCTGTAGCATAACCATCATAATCAAGGTAGCCACGGGCTAGATTAGCCCAGCTTTCCCCTAGTAGGAAGGGCCTAATTCATATAGCCGCACGAACTATAGGATAAACATATGTCATATGCCTGATGGGGGAATCGAACCTCCCGGCATAAATCAAAGGTGACTTAAGCACCAATTTATTTAACATGGGGAACTCGAACCTCCCAATAATATAATACTAATAATAAGAGGGACTCAACCTCCCAGTTATTTAGTCGCTCACGCAGGCTAACACTGTTTTCATTGTTGGTCATTTGGGACCTCTACTTTCACGGCCCGTCTATACAACCCAATTTTAAGCCCAATTAAAATATTTAACATATATTTCTAATTTATTGAATCGATTATACATTTAAGCATCCCATTGGTATAATCACACCAACCCCACATGCAAATTCATTATCTTGCCACAATCAATTAACCATCACACGGGGGAAATTCATGACCCCTTAGGTTCAATCAACATTATTCACATAGGGAATCCACATACCTCAAAGCTCAATAATATCATACCATGGTTCATTAACCTTTTAGGACAATGCATTATTATAAATAAGAAAGTCAAACCATATGACAAAACCATATTCATCATCAATTTCACAATTTGGGTTAAGGGAATAGAATTTCCAAAACCATATATCAAGGAAAAATCATTAAATTGGGGATAACCATGACCCCTTAGTTTATTTTCCATTCCCATGCACCCCAATGAGTGTATAAGTCAACCATGTATAGCATAATATTTCTATAGTAATAATGATAACACATCCAAATAATTTATATCCAAAACCCTCAACCCATAATTTATAACCCAACATCAAAACCATGAATAATAAATAAATTTTCATTCCATTAAGAAAATATAAGTATATGGAAGGAGGTACAATCCTTAGACACACGAGAATTGGAAAGTAATTTGTATCTTGAAAACTGAAAGATGGACGTACAATGACATCCTTAGGCTCTCTTGGGGGTTTAAGTTTAAGAGTGGATTGGGGATTTTTAATCTCTTAAAATTGAATGACTAGGCTATATAATGATTAAGGTTCGTACATATGTGAAAAGACCCCAATACCTCTCATCCCAAGTAAACAAAACAAAACTGCATAGATTTTTACATTGAGTCGTGGCATGGACCTTATCATAGAGGCTAACCTCCGTGCCACACTGCTAAATATGGAGATTATCCTTTGTGTCATGTTGGCTATCACAGAGTGTAGTCTCCGTGACACAGCGATATCATGGAGGCTCACTACCTTCGTGGTCAAAAACCACCCCGAACCCCATATAAAAATTCAAAAACTCTCCCCAGACACCCTATTCAAATGCCTAAACACAATTTAAGTCAAAAATTGACATTTTGAACATGGGAAGGCCAAAAATAAAATTCTTGAAATTTGGAGGGTGTTACAAAATTAGAATAAATAAGCATTTATAACCGAGCTTTCACCTCATGCACAGACTCAAAATTAGCCTAGAACACACAAATATAGAATTCACGCATCAAAAAAAGACAATAATACAAAAATTGTTCACTTCCAAATCGGGGTTAAAACGGACCGCCGAAATGAGTTTTCAAAAACGAAGGGTAAAAAAAAAAAAAATTCCAAAAATATTTTTTTCCTAGATTAAAGGAACTCATAGTAGAAAATCGAAGTGAAAATAGGGTGAAATTTGGGTTTGAAACAAAGAAATGCTAATTTGGGCCTTTCAGCCCAATATCCCCAAATTCAACCTTTAAATCTGAGTTTAAACAAGATTTAAATGATACAATCGAAGAAAAGTAGTTGAAATAGGAGTTTGGAGCTTACCCAACCTTTGGAATGGAAAAAAATACCCAAAAAACTTGATCCCCAAGCTCCAAGTCTAAAAAATAGTGAAGCAAACCGAGAAAGGATTACTTGTATGCCCACATGCTAGGTGTTGGCAAAGTGTTCAGGTGGCCACTTTAATGGTCACTGCTATAGCAGTCAAGTACCCCTTTAGCAGTACCTATTGCCTTGCCAGCCCGTTAAAGCAAAAAAGGGATACTCTGGTGCCCTCCACTAAAGCGGAAGACAGCCGCTAATGTGCCCTTCCCAACTGGTTGCCAACTACTAAATCATCCAAAGTGGTGCTTTAGCGACTACACCAACTGAGTGGTGAACCAAACGTGGAGACTTGGAAAATTCCAAGTCTTCACGGACACCTCGAGATTCATACGAAATCCCAAAAACACAAATGAACTATGCTACCCTATAAAATTCAATGCTTCGGACTCAATGGAGATATCATAATTTCAAAGAAATGTTATTTTTACATAATTGACCCCCGAGACCTATTTTCACAACTTTCCAAATAGAGGGTCAAAATGAGATATAAAAGTCATAAAAATTAACCATTCAAGTTACCAACATAAAATCATAATTCTAAATGTGCTGGCACCATCCATTTTGCCATCCGATGCACAGATCAAAAGATGTTGACAAAAGTCTACATGTAAGCTTTATTTACTATCAAAAACCATAATCTCTCACACTTCATAGTAAAATTCATTAGGAACTATGCCAAACATCCCCACATGCTAGAAACATCACATCTGAACACAAGGTGGAGAAAAATGGAAAAATTACACAGAACTAAATATTTCACAAAAATCAGGTCATTACTAATGAACTGGATGGTCATTACAATATCCACTACTAAAAGAACTTTTGTTTGCAAAAGTATAGGATTAGTATGTACCTAAACCCTCGAACATGTAAGGATATTAGGTCTGAATCTCTCTCCCGATCTTTCAGGTAGCCTCAACTCAACAGTTCCTTCACTGAACCTTAACTACTAGAATTTTACTCGTGCATAACTGCCTGACATCACTAGTCAAAATGAGCATAGCACCCTCCACAAAGGTCAACCGCTCATCCATCTTACCTAAGTCCAATCTAAGAACATGAATAGCATCAGGAATGTATTGCCACAATGTAGAAACATAGAAAACTAGATGTACATCAGTAAAATTTGGGGGGTGAGGCAAACTTATAAGCCACCTCACTAACTGTGCAAAGAATCACAAAGGGTCCAATATATCTAGGGATAAGCTTACCTTTCATCCCAAACCTCATCACACCTTTCATAGGTGATACTTGAAGGAATACTCAGTCACCAACTCCAAACCTCAAGGGACGAAGTCTACGATCTGCATAAGCCTTCTGCCTACTCTGAGCTTCCCTCAACCTAGACTGAACCACCCTAAATTTATCTAATAACTCTTCAAGCATGTTGGTACTAGGGGGTCTAATTTTTAAAGTCTCAAACCACCGTACCTCAGAACAAAATTGTCTACTATACAAATCCTCAAATGGCACTATCTTAATACTCGAATGGGTATTATTATATTTGAACTCCACCAAAGATAAGTGTTTTTCCCACTTACCTCCAAAATCCATAACACAAGCTCAGAGCATATCCTCGAGAACATGTATAGTCTGCTTCAACTATTTGTTAGATTGGGGATGGAAGGTTGTACTAAGATCTACCTTAGTACATAACTCCTTTTAAAAAGCTCTCCAAAAGATAGAATTGAACACTAAACCCCAGTCTGAAATGATAAATATAGGCACACCATGCAACCAGACTATCTCACTAATATAGATATGAGCCAACCTTTCAACACTAAAAGACATCTAAATGGGAATAAAATATGCCAACTTTGTTAATTGATCCACAATGGCCCAAATACTATCAATACCACGAGAAGTACGCGGCAAACCACTAAAAAAATCCAGGGTAATCTACTCCCACTTCTACTTGGGAATGGGAAACCTCTAAATCAATCCACCAAGTTTCTAATGCTCAGCCTTAACCTAATAACAACATAGGGAATGGGCTACAAGTTTTTCCAGATAACTCTTTATAATGACCCAATTTGCTGAACCGGAATGCTACACGGTGTTCATGACCCCGAAGGACAACAAGCTAACCCCTGACTGATATCTGCACCTATATACTGCATAAGATAACATAATAATATGGAAACAAGCTCTGAAGGTCCATACGGTTCGATCATGAACATAACTGAATAACGTAACATCTGTGTGGGGTAATAGAATACCCAAAACAAAACTAAAGTCTAAAACATGATAGTCTGCATCTAGTTTGAAAGCCTCTACTATCTGAAGAATTTGAATAAGGAATTGATGGGATATGTCCCCAACTAACTCCAACTAATAAGCCAATCAATGAGATACTAGAAAATAATTATGTCCTCAAAGGATGAGGACTCACTTCTACTTTGACTACTGAATCAGGACTCTACTGCTGATCTGGAACTCGTGTCTCTAAACCTATGGTGTAACATAAAAAAAACACCATAGTGCGAATATGTCAGTACATATGTACCGAGTATACATGTGAGGTAGGCTATATACAATGGTTCACATTCATGAATAATGATAACTGACTTTCTAACATGAACGTGAGAATACATGCATAAATACGTAGATGTAACTGAAAATATTATTTCATGATTTCTGAGTCTGTATACTGATAACGTGAGATACTAGTAACTGATATGACTGATAACATGAAGGACTATATCTGAATAATGATGATAACATGGGTGACTGTATCTGAGTGTAACTGATAATGTGGGTGACTATTGCTGACAGTAATGAATCTGATGGAACTTTCTGAGTTGACTGTATCTGACAGTCCTGAAATCTGAAGAACTATCTAAGTTCTATTACTGAGACTAATTGACTGTATCTGACAGTCCTGATTCTGTAACATGAAACTGTGGAAAGTAGTATCTAACCGATATGCCCCAAAGGTGCTATGATAGCTAAGCTGGGGTCCAATCTATTCCCTAATTAGAAGGGTGTCAATACCGCACCACTGGTAAGGATAATATGTGAGTAACCCTCATATAACAGGTAACTCTAGCGAGAATGGTGGAAACCCTCACATAACAGGTTAAGACACCTCATCTACCCTCATATAACAGGCTACTATGTCTCAACCTATGCTAGATACATAGTTCTGGAATGCAAGGATTGTTTCTAGGAATCACACCCTCATATAACAGGTGAGTCCCCATCCTTGGATTCACTCAGTGCTAATTTCTACTCCTATCTGAATGGACACTGAACATGATTTAGCGAACTGAACTGAGCATGGACTGAGTTATTAAATTTCTGTGGCTGACGGAATACTACTGATATCTGACAACTGACTGATTCATGATATCATAGAGATTTTTTCCTGAGTCATAAGATAATCTGAAGTCTAAGAGTTCATAGCATGACTGAGAGTATCATGAAAACATGACATGGGTCTAGGCACACAGCTAATATTTCAGGTACAAGTACCCCCAGGACTCGATGGAAAGAAACTGACATGACTTGATATTCTTGAATACATGATAATCACCACAATATGTTTATTGAAGCATTTCATCAAACGTCTAATAGGAATAAGCTTGTACATTTATGGGGATTTTCATGATATCATGGTAGTTAGGCAAATTTCCTTCATCTAGGCATTTTATCAAACATATGGCAGGTATAGTACATGTAAACATCATGTTTCACTTCTAATTTCATCATACAAGGTTTTAGTCATGAGATTTCATAAATCTTTATCTATACTAATCAACCCACAGGGAATTTATTATCAAATCATGGAATAGAAATCAATTCCAAGAGAACATACAAAGCATGAACACATGAAGAAAATCCATAACTTGTAGTTGAAAAGGAATTCTTGGACTTCATGGATGAAAGGAGCTCATTAATGAACACTATGCATACCTTAGATCGTTATTTCATGAATATTGATGGTGAGACCTTCTTGAAATTAGACCTTCTATGAAAACCCTAGCTTTAGTTCTTGAGAGTATTTAAGAAAAACATTAATATTTTGGATGAATAAGGGCTGAATCCCGTGTTTGGAAGCTTATATAGGGGGGAAATTGACCCTTTTAACCTTGGACACTTAATTTAATTTTCAATAAAATTTCCCAAATTGGGCCCTTGGCGCAACGCGGCGTTATCGCACTGTGTCACTGAAAATTGACAATCGAGAAACTGCACGGTGGCGCGATGCGAAGCTATCACGTTGCCACCTGTCTACGACCTGGAAGTTTGGCGCGATACGCCAGAATCACGGAGAAACATTGGAAATTGACAATTGCCATTTGAGCTATTTTTGCGATGCACTGAAGGCTCAGGTCAAACACTATCTCACTAAAAAGGATCTAACTCTTCGCCCAGATGTCGGATTTGGGTGAATTATATATCGATAGAAATCTTATTCAATTACCCATGTGATAGGAAGTGAAAATTATGGAAGTACCATATGTATAAGAATGTATTCTTATTTCAAATCAAGTTCTAACATCCTTGAGATGATTTTCAAGCTAAGGAAAAGCACGGGTATTACAATATCTCTCCCTTGAGAACATTCATCCTCGAATGAGACTGACTGGGAGGGGAAATAATAAACTAAACATGAATAACTGGATCATGATCTCATGACGGACGTGACTGACAATCTGAATATAACATACTGAACATGCATATCTAATGCATGCATAACTGATTTATAAATGCATAACTGGAAGTTCTAACAAACTAAGTTTTCTCACAATGAGAATGCATGTCTGATGTATAACTATATAACTGATCTGATACATGAATGCATGACTGAATATGTGGTGGTACTTGATACCAAGCTTATTATGGGAACATGAGAATGAGACTGAATACTAAGTTAGTGATGCACACTAATCATGAAACTGAGTAAACTTAAGGAGAACTGTTACCTAGAGCTTGATTTCAGTTGGCGGGGAAAAGGTGAGGATACTTGGTACATATATCTGCTTCTTCTTCCTAAGTATCTCCCTCGACGGACTGATTTCACCAAAGAACTTTAACTAAAGGGACTTTTTTGTTCCTCAATCTACGAGTCTGATAGTCTAAGATTTCAACTGGAATCTCTTCATAAGAGAGGCTGTTCTGAATATCAATGCTCTAAATAGGGACTACGACTGATGGGTCACCTATACACTTCTTTAGCAAAGATCCATGAAAGACTGCATGAACTGAGGCTAGATCTGAAGGCAATTTGAGCTCAAAAGCTACCTTGCCGAATCGACTGAGAATCTTTAAGGGACCGACATATCGGGGACTGAGCTTTCCCTTCTAGTCGAATCTCTTCACTACCTTCATAGGAGAGATCTTGAGGTAGACATGATCACCAATCTCAAAGTCGAGATCCTTTCTACTAATATCTGCATAATACTGGAATGATAACTATTATTGTTTACAAATTCACTCAAAAACAAGTGGTCATCCCAACTACCCTTGAAATCAATTACACATGCCCTTAGCATATCTTACAAATTCTAAATGGTCCTTTCTACTTGACCATCTGTCTGAGGATAAAAGGATGTACTGAGATGAATTTGGGTACCAAGACCCTTTTGGAATGCTTTCCAAAAATAAGAGATGAACTGGGTATCTCTGTCTGAGATAATAGTCAACGGAATACCATGCAATCTGACCATCTTCTTAATGTAGAGCTTGGCGTAATCCTTGGTTGAATAAGAGGTATGAACTGGAAGGAAAAAATCTGATTTGGTCATTCTATCTACAATGACCCAGACTGAATTATGCTGACGACGAGTTCGAGGCAAACTCACCACGAAGTCTATGTTCACAACTTTCCACTTCCAAGTAGGACTAATGAACTCCTGCATAGGACCACTAGGCTTATGATGCTCTATATTAACTTGCTGACAAATAGAGCACTTAGCCACAAATTCTGTAATATCTCTTTTCATCCCACTCTACTAATAGATTTCCCGTAAATCACAGTACATCTTAGTAGCCCCTAGATGAATAGAGTAACGCTCACCATGTGCTTTTTAAAGAACTCACTGCCTTAAGTCATCTATGTATGGAACACAGAGACGACTCTTACAACGAAGAACACCATCTCCCCTTTGGGAGAAAACCTCTATTTTCTGATTCTGAACTGACTTTTTTAGCTTGACAAGGCTAGGATCCTTATCTTGCTTTTCTTTCACCTCGAAAACTAGAGATGATTCTGAAGTAATCTGAATATATACACCGCCCTCTGAAAAATCGACTAAGCAAATGCCTAGTCTGGAAAGATGGTGGACTTCCTAGACTAACTTCTTCTTACTATCATCAACATGAGAATACTACCCATGGACAGTCTATTGAGAGCGTTGGACACTACATTGGCCTTTCCCGAATGATAAAGGACACTCACGTCATAATATTTTAACAGCTCTAACCACCTTCTCTAATGAAGATTGAGATTTTTTAAGAAAAGACATACTGAAGACTCTTATGATCTATGAAGACATCCACGTGAACTCCGTAGAGATAATGCCTCCAAATCTTTAAGGAAAATACTACGGCTGCTAACTCATGGTCATGAGTATGATAATCCCTATCATGGGGTTTAAGATGTCTAGAGGGTAGGCTATGACCTTACCATGCTGCATGAGAACATAACCTAAATCCACTCTAGATGCATCACAATATTCTACAAAACCGTCTGAACTATCTGGTAATGCTAGAACTGGACCTGAGGTGAGTCAAGTCTTTAATTCTTGAAAACTCTTCTCGTATGGATCTGACCACTGAAACTTGACTTTTTTCTAGGTCAATCTGAATATAGGGGATGAAATAGAAGAAAATCCCTCAACAAACCATCTGTAATATCCAGCCAGACCCAAAAACTCCTGATATCTGATGGAGAGACAAGGTGAGGCCAGTTTCTTAATACTTCAGTCTTTTGAGGATCTACTCTAATGCCATCAATGGAAATAATATGGCCAAGGAATGCTACTGATCTTAGCCAAAATTTGCACTTACTGAATTTGGCGAATAACTAATGATTTCTGAGAGTCTGGAGTACTATTTTGAGACGGTCTGCATGATCGCGCTCAATGCAGGAATATACCAGAATATCATCTATGAAGACTATGATGAACATGTCCAAGTACTGATTGAACACACAGTTCCACAAGTCCATAAAAGTGGCTGGGGCATTGGTAAGACCAAATGACATGACTAAAAATTCGAAGTGACCATACCACATACGGAAAGCTATCTTTGGGATGTCACATTCTCTAACTCTGAGCTGATGATAGACGGATCTAAGGTCTATCTTAGAGAAATAACTGGCACCCTAATGTTCATCAAACAAGTCATTAATTCTGGGAAGCAGATACTTGTTCTTGACCGTAACCTTATTGAGTTGACGGTAATCTATACACATTTTAAGTGAACCTTCCTTCTTGCGCACGAATAAAACTGGTGCACCCCATGGGGAAATGTTGGGTCTGATGAATCCCTTATCTATAAGATCCTTTAATTGTTTTTTTAGTTCCTTGAGTTCTACTGGTGCCATTCTGTATGGCGGAATAGATATAGGTTGAGTGTCTAAAAGAAGATCAATACTGAAGTTTATTTCCCTCTGCTTAATTTTTTTCTCTTCTATCTACTGAGCATAGACCATAAGTCTAGGTAAGTTCATGTCACTGTTCAGCATGGCAGATCAACACTCATTAAACACGCTATCGTTCACCCCTGAAGCGAACTTACTCATCTTGGATCTACTGTCTATAACCATATGAAGGGCATACCTGGCTAATTGAGTAAAACTTAAAAGAATACTCTTTCACTGTCATATTTCCATGCCTGAGGTTGATGAACTCTAGCACCTTGGCTTCTCTAAGCTCTTGGGGAAAGAATCAGTCTAAGAATGCAGTGACAAACTCCTCTCACTCTATAAGACCTGCATCATTTGATCTTTTGGACTTTCACTAGTTGAACCAAGCATGAGCCACATCCTGCAACTGGTATGCAGCAAGCTCATCACTCTCAACAGTAGCTGCCCCCATGGATTCTGTCACTTTCTGAACTTTATCTAAGAATTATTAAGGGTCTTCATCTACCTTAGACCCAAGGAAGGTTGGAGGATTCATTCGGGTAAAGTCCCGAATCCTCGTAACAGCTGAGTTGGCCACTGGGTTGACCGAAACAACTGTTGGCCGTTCATTATGAGCAGAAACTTATTGAGAAAGAGTGGTAAATGCGGTCCTGAACTCCGCATGATAAACATGATCGCCCAAAGGTTCTTCGGGCTGAGGGGCTGACTGATTTCTTCTCTTAGGAGGCATTTCTGAAATAAAGAGAAGAAGCGGCTTAGACTGAGAGACTAACTTGTTATTATGCTCACAGGCACGGCATGAATATTGAAAGAGGGAAAACTATTCTTAAAACATCTCATAGCCTCTTGCACATAAATATGGTGCGCAACACACCCATGTACAAGACTCTACTAGATGCGGTTTTCAAACTTCCTAGGATTCTATTAAAACTTAGGCTCTGATACCAAGTTTGTAACGACCCGATTTGCTGAACTGGAATGCTACATGGTTCTCATAACCCCGAAGGACCACAATCTAACCCATGACTGATATCTATACCAGTATACTTCATAAGATAACATAATAATGCAGAAACATGCACTCAAAGGCCATAAGGTTCTATCATGAATATAACTGAATAATGTAACATCTGTGTGGGGTAATAGAATACCCAAAACAAAATTGAAGTCTAAAATATGATAGTCTATATCTAGTTTGCATGTAGTTTGAAAGCCTCTACTGTCAGAAGAATCGGAATAAAGAGTTGATGGGACATGCCCCAAACTAACTCCAACTAATAAGATAATCAGTGAGATACTAGAAAATCATTATGTCCTTGAAGGATGAGGACTCACCTCTACTCTGACTACTGAATCTGGAATCTACTGCTGATCTAGAACTCGTGTCTCTGAACCAATGGTGTAACATAATAAGAAACCACCATAGTGCGAATGCGTCAGTACATATGTACCGAGTAAACATGTGAGGTAGGATATATGCAATGGTTCACATTCATGAATAATGCCAACTTACTATCTAACATAAACGTGATAATACATGCATAAATATGTAACTATAACTGACAACGTGATTTCATGATTTCTGAGTCTGTATACTGATAATGTGACATACTAGTAACTGATATGACTTATAATAGGAAGGACTATATCTGAATAATGCTGATAACATGGGTGACTGTATCTGAGTATAACTGATAACATGGGTAACTATTTTTGACAGTCCTGAATCTAATGGAATTATCTGTGTTCCATACTATATCTGAGTTGACTGTATCTGACAGTCCTAAAATTTGAAGAACTATCTGAGTTCTATTACTGAGACTGATTCACTATATCTGACAGTCCTGATTTTGTAACATAAAATAATGAGAAGTAGTATCTAACCGACATGCCCCAAAGGTATTATGATAGCTGAGCTTGGGTCCAATCTATGCCCTGATTAGAAGGGTGTCAATACTGCACCACTGGTAAGGACAACATGTGAGTAATCCTTATATAAAAGGTAACTCTAGTAAGAACGGTGGAAACCCTTACATAATGGGTTAAGACACCTTATCTACCCTCATATAGCAGGCTACCATATCTCAACCTATGTTGGCTACATAGTTCTGAAATGCAAGGATTGCTTCTAGGAATCACACCCTCGTATAAAAGGTGAGTCCCTATCCTTGGGTTCACTCAGTGCTAATTTCTACTCCCATATGAATAGACATTGAACATGATTTATTGAACTTAACTAAGCATGGACTGAGTTACTGAATTTCCATGGCTGACGGAATACTACTGATATCTTACAACTGACTGAGTCATGAGATCATGGAGATTTTTTCCTGAGTCATAAGACTATCTGAAGTCTAAGAGTTCATAGCTTAACTGAGAGTATCGTGAAAACATGACATGGGTCTAGGCACACAACTAATATTTTGGGTACAAGTATCCCCAAGACTCGATGGAAGTAAACAGACATGACTTGATATTCTTCCATACATGATAATCACCACAATACGTTTATTGAAGCATTTTATCAAATGTCTAATAGGCATAAGCTTGTACATTTTTGGGGATTTTCATGATATCATGGTAGTTAGGCAAATTTCCTTCATCTAGGCATTTTATCAAATATATGGCAGTCATAGTACGTGTAAACATCATGGTATAGTAATTAAACATCATGTTTCACTTCCAATTTCATCATACAAGGTTTTAGTCATGAGATTTCATAAATCTTTATCTATACTAATCAACCCACATGGAATTTATTATCAAATCATCTAATAGAAATCAATTCCTCATTTATCAACATGAAAGAGAACATAAATAGCATGAACACATGAAGAAAATCCATAACTTATAGTTGAAAAGGAATTCTTGGAATTCATGGAAGAAAGGAGCCCATGAATAAACACTATGCATACCTTAGATCATGATTTTGTGAAGATTAATGGTGAGACCTTCTTGAAATTGGACCTTCTATGAAAACCCTAGCTTGAGTTCTTGAGAGTATTTGAGAAAAATATCAATATTTTTGATGAATAAGGGCTGAATCTCGTGTTTGGAAGATTATATAGGGGGAAAATTGACCCTCTTAACCCTGGACACGTAATTTAATTTTCAGTAAAATTTCCCAAATTGGGACCTTTGCGCGACACGGCATTATCGCACCTTGTCATTGAAAATTGACAATTGAGAAACCGCACGGTGGTGCGATGTGGAGCTATCGCGTTGCCACCTTGTATATGACCTGGAAGTTTGGCGTGATGCGCCAGTATCGCAGAGTAACACTGGAAATTGACAATTTCTATTTGAGCTATCTTCGCGATGCGCTGAAGGCTCAGGTCAAAAACTGTCTCACTATAAAGGCTCTAACTCTTCGCCCGGGTGTCAGATTTGGGCGAATTATATATTGATGGAAAGCTTATTCAATTTCCCACATGATATGAAGTGAAAATTATGGTAGTACCATGTGTATAAGAATGAATTCTTATTTCAAAGAAAGTTCTAACATCCATGAAACGATTTTCAAGCTAAGAAAAAGCACGGGTATTACACTCTTCATACCACTCTACCAATAATGCACCCTCAAACCTCTATACATCTTAGTTGTACCCTGGTGAATCGAATATCTGGAGCTTTGAGCCGTATGAAAAATGGACTGAATTAATTCATCAGCCCTCAAAACACAAATGTAGTTATCAAATCTCAAGACACCCTCAGAATCTATGGTAAGCTTCTTAGACTCACCACTTAACACCTTATCATGGATGATGCAAAGCCTCTTATCCTCAAACTAATGACTT
This sequence comes from Capsicum pubescens, assembly GCA_030864215.1. Taxonomy (NCBI): domain Eukaryota; kingdom Viridiplantae; phylum Streptophyta; class Magnoliopsida; order Solanales; family Solanaceae; genus Capsicum; species Capsicum pubescens. The sequence continues at coordinate 131,636,721 of CM061540.1, read as the reverse complement.
CTAATCTACTCAAATAGAGTAGACCTTACCTAAACACAAGCAAGAATCCTCCTAGGGTTTGAAATATCAAGTCGCACTATCAAGTTGGTTAAGCACTGAATATCTCATGCCAATAGCCTCATCGAAATTGAAATGTAAATCAAGCTACCCTTAGTCACTATTTTTCGACTAAAGGCATCTGCTTCCACGTTTGACTTGCTCAGATGATAAAAGATAGATATGTCATAAACCTTAAGCAACTCTAACCAGCTACGCTTCCTAGAATTAAGCTCTCTATGGGTCATAAGATGATGAAAATTATTATGATCCATGAAGATCTCATAATGTACACGATAAAGATAATGCCTCCAAATCTTAAGGGAAAAAACTACCGACGCCAATTTTAAATCATGAGTGGGTTAGTCGCGCTCATGGTCCTTCAACTTCCTCAAAGCATAAGAAATTACTCAACCCTACTGTATCAACACACAACCCAAACCAACACTAGAAGCGACATAATACATGGTGAATTCCTCAGCCTTAACAAGAAGAGCCAAAATAGGAACTAAAGTGAGAAATCCTTTGAGCTTTCCAAAGCTCGACTCACACCCGTCAAACTATTAAAAATGAACCTACTTCCAAGTAAATCAAGTCATCAGCATTGCAATAGTAGCAAAATACTCAACGAACCATCTATAGTAACCAACCAAACCAATGATACTACAAACCTTAGATGGAGATGTAGGTCTAACCCACTAACAAATAGACTCAGTCTTTGCCAAGTGTACCATAATCCAATCCTTAGATACCATATACCTAAGGAATGTCACCGACCCAAGACAAAACTCACACTTATAGAATTGGGCAAAAAATATATTATCTCTCAAAGTCTGGAGCATAATCCCCAATGTTTTATATTCTCCTCTCTACTACTCAAATACACAAGGTTGTTGTCAATTAACATGAACGCAAATAATCCAAATAAGTCCTGAACACACGAATCATCAAATACATTAATGAGGCTGGGGAATTAGTTAACCCAAAAGACATCACTAGGACTCATAATTACCATAATGGGTCCTTTATACTATCGTTGGGGTATCCTCATCCCTTATCCCCAACTAATGGTAATTAGACCTCAGATCAATCCTAGAGAACACCACTGCTTCCAAAAATGGTCTAATAAATTATTAATGCGAGGTATAGGATAATAGTTCTTCACCGTCACCTTATTAAGCTTCTTATATTTAATACACATATCCATGGAACCATCTTTCTTCTTTACCAACAACATAGGAGCTCGACAAGGAGGCACACTCGATTTAATAAAATCCTTACAAAGCACATCCGAAAGCTGAGATTTAGCTCTCTAAGCTCGTCAGAAGCCATACAGTAAGATTTCAATGAAATAGATTAGGTGCCTAACTCGACATCAATAACAAACTCATTATTATACTATTCAGGAAGACTAGGTAGATCAGTAGGGAAAATATCAGGAAACTCACGAACTATAGGAATAGAGTCAAGCAACAAACTCTCCACGCCAAGATCATGAATATATATAAGATAAGACTCGCAACCCCTCGAAATAACCCTCTTAGAAAGAATATAAGAAATAATCCCCATCTAATCGAGGCTAGCTACTCCATACCATATGACTAGGGGTATGCTGGGCATGGCGAAGGCAACGATTTTCAAAAAACAATCAAGGACCATATGATTGTAGGATAACTAGTCCATGCCCAGAATCACATCAAAATCCACCATGTCTAATATAATAGGATCAACATAATTATCTATCTCTCAAACTCACTACACATAATCTAGAAACCTAATCCACAACTAAAAAATCACCCATGGGAGTATATACACATAATGGTATTGTTAATGAATCCCATGATAACTCTAATTGTGGTGCATAATAAGCAAAAACATAAGAATAATGTAATACCCCGAGTTTTTATGTCATAAACCTCTCATTCTTTCCTCATGAAATCAGATCCAGCCTAAGTTAATGGTTAGTCATAAGTTGGCACCCTTGTTTCAATCTCAGCCATATAGCTATTCTCATGAAAGTTAATGCACCCATAGATCAGTTCAGTAGCCTACTATGTTAGGATTCAGTCATACAGTTTATTTCAGTTGTGCATGATAGCTTATAGCCTCAGATTCCTTAGTGATTTCAGCCTAATTAGCCACAATCAAGGATGAATATTCCCAAGGGGGAGATATTGTAATACCCCCAACTTTTCTAGCTTAAATTCATTCCTAGAATGTTAAGAGATAGCTTCAAAAATAAATAATATTTATTTCATGTGGAATTTTCAATATTTTGACTTTTCATTGTGTGTGAAATTGAATAAGATTTCCATTAATACCAAATTCGCCCAAATCTGACACTCGGTGAAGGAGTTATGGTATTTTTAAGTTGACAGTATGCCACCTGGGCAGTTCGTGCATCGCGAAGAAGGCAAAATCCACAATTGTCAAATTCCAGTGGCCCTCCGCGATATCCCCGCATTACGGAGAAGCCCATTTTTCCAATTTTTCCATTCTAGTGAGACTCTGTAATGTTGGCGCATCACGCCAGTGGCCAAGATGGCAATCCAAGAGGCATCGAGATTGTGGCGTGTTGTGGTGAAAGACCCACTTCCCGTTTGTACTTTTTCTAGTGAGCCACTGCGATAGTGGAACGTACCGGTGGCCCAGTAAATTAGGAATTTTGGTCATTTTTCCAGTTTTATTTAGAAGTTTAAAAGGGTACTTTCGACAATTCCCAAGTCCCTAAATCTATCCAAACACAAGATTTAATCCTATTACAAGCATTCTATACTTATGTTCATCAAAATTTCTCTCAACAAAAACCCTAAGCTTTATCATTTAACTTCAAGAATCCCAAAGATTCCACCATTATTTTACCAAATCAGTTCAAGATTCAAAGTTCCCAATTCAAGAACACCAAGAATCATCATTCAAGAGCACAAATAAAATCCCAAAAGCAGACTTATTCATCTAGTTCATCATCCAAAGTATGTGGAATTTGAACAAGGATAATTCTTTCATCCTTGTGCCCAAAACTTTATTTTAATTACAAATTTACTGAAATTTATGAAATTTCCCATGAAATTAAAGTTAGGGTTTATGCCCATTATCATTATTTACAAGATTTTGAGATTTTCCTTGATTTAGAAGTTGAATTACATGACTATATTTATATTTATATGCATTATGCAGTAATTTCTAGATTTTATGATGAATTATGAGTGTTTATATTATAAATCATGAATTATAAGATGTTTTAACACGAGATTGATGCATGGGTTGTTAAGCCCTATTTTAAGATTGTAATTTCAAGATTATTTGTGCCATGAGCACCCTCAGATAAAATTATTCATAAATTTTGACAAAGATCTAACATTTTAGTCCTAACCTAAGATAAGAATCCACTTTGTTCAGATAACTTGAGATTTAGAGAAAGAAAAGCATAATTGGTTTTCTTGTAAACCCTTGTACTAATTTTGAAGTGGATTTCTTAAGATTTTGAGCATAAGAATGGGAGTAGTATTTAGCAATAAGTTAGGTATGATTCCAAGGTTTTATACCCCAGAACTACGTGCCACCGTAGGATTAAGATTATTCCTACTTCTATGTGGCTGACTCAAATAGAAGTTCTATTCCAATGGAAAGGGTAGAACAGCCCTACCTAATTGGGGCAAGACATGGGACTCCATGGATACTCACATGGTGTATGTCAGTTAGAAGAACCTCCCAATAGATACCTCCACACTTCAATAGTCTATTTATTTAAAGCTTTAAGATAAAATCATATGTTTTTGAAGGTATGGCTTTAAGATTCTTAAGTTCTAAGATAAGGTATATCCCAGATTTTTAAAAAACTAAGTTTAAAGGATCACCATTTTACTCAGATTATGCTTTACTAAAAGATAAGAGTTACGAATTCCAGCTTTCAGATTTCAGACTTAGAAGTGAGTCCTTTCTACACTTAGACAGTATGATTTAAAGATAGAATAATAGCACAACTTTTAGAACTAAATGTTATGGCACACTAGATTTACAAGTATGGTTTGTTTCTCATGATATTATTTTTAGTATTTCAGATATTCCAACTTATGTGAGCCATTTACATTTAGCATGCATTGTTTTACAAGTTTTGATGATGAGATGATGTTTTACTGATGCATTTCACCCCATATACCCAGTACATCCTCAAAGTACTGATCCACATATATGTCTATGTGCTACATTGTCTTATAATGTAGGTATGAGTTCTAGAACGCATACAATATTTAGACAATTACAGATTCCAGTTAGTAGTTGATGAGTCATCTTGATTCAAGGGATCGAGTCAGGTATATAGTTTGAGTAATATTTTTTTTCTTTATTCAGTCGTATTGATTTGGGATAGTTAGGGGTCATGTCCCGGCTACCTATAGTCAATATAAGTAGAGGCTTCATAGACAGTCAGTAGAGTAAGGTATTTGATTCTAATTTTATTTGTAAAAGCAGAGTTGTAATTATTTAAATCTAGTTTTGTATTGATCATATTTAGAAAAGAGTTATCTTCTGCTTATTTTGTTCAAATTTATGTATTTTATTCAGTTGCTTATGAGTTATGTCAGTAGAAGGGCTAGATTAGGATCACTTATGGTCCTAAGCACCGTGTGACGTCTCAGGACCCATTTTTAGGGCATTATAAATAAGTGGATCTCAGATCAAATAATGCAAAAGTAGACTGACGGCACACCAAAATCATACTTGTGATAACATTATTCAAAGACTCGCCCTTGAGTCTAGAAGGTAGTACATACAAATGACCATACCCGCCACATGGATGGGCTCCTAACTAATCACTTTTACTACCTTTCTAAGAACCTCCACGAGCACCTTAGGGAGGACGACCTCAAAACCATGCATACCATCTATAGCTGGGGGCAAAACTACCCGAATCAATGGAATACTTTAAACTGAAGGAACCATCGCTCCGCGACTGGGGCAATCTTTTAAGAAATGACCAAAAGCTTCACAAAAATAAAATGCCCTAGGTGAAGTATTAAACCTAGAAGATCCAGCTGACCCAGAGTAATCATGATGACTAAAATAACCAGAAGATGAACCGTTCCAAGACTGACCACTACCATGGCTAGGAAAATCACTAAAACTATATTGTCCTCCATTAGTAATCTAAAGTATAGCCTGAATGGGCCTACTAGACTGACCCTAATATTGATACAGCTACCGTAGAGGGTAACTACCTAGAGAATCACTACCTCTGAACTGTGAACCACTACTTCTCCTACTGAAAATAGCTTGATATTACGGCCTCTTATAATTTTCCCATTAGGCATCATGATTCAGATCCTCCATAACCTAAGAATTATCAGAATCCTCAACAAAGGACCTACCCAAAACAACTAAACTCTATGTAGAAATACGAATAGAAAGTTTGAATCCCTAAACAAAGTAATGAACACTCTTATACTCAGCAGTCATAACAGAAGTAGCATGCCTATCCAACTCATAAAATTAAGCCCCATACTCCACATCAGTCATGGAGCCCTACTCTAAGTTTAAGAAGTGATCCCTAATACTGCGAGACATATACCTCTCCAAATAGATTTCGAAGAACTGAGTCCATATAAATGGTAGGGATCCAATTGAACTAGAATCAAGATAACCTCTCCACTAAGGTCAAGTTGCCAAGTCCAACTGAAAATTAGCGTAATACACACTGTGAGTCTCAACTAGGCCCAAATTATAGAGCTTATCCTCACAAGAAATTAATAACTCATACGTATCCTCACATGGTGCACCAGAAAACCAAAGGAGAGACAGTATTAAAAACCTACCCAACATTTTCTCCTCCTTAAAATGAACAGTAGGCTGGGAAACCACCGGTTGAGAAACTATTAGCTAGGTAACTACTGACTAGGAAACTACCGGTATACAATAGACCTTAACTATAAGAGTCATAGCAATAGGCTACATCTCTTCCGCAGTACCTGTATTATCCTTAGATAATACAAGACTAACTAATCCCAAAAGTTAACAATGTATCACTGAGCACTAAATAATAAATATACCTTGATGCAACCTAGGCTGGTCCTTTGCCTACCAGTGGTTGGGGCAGAAGAATCTCTATCTCGGGGGAAGGTATTGGATTTAGTATAGGTTCTCTGTCCTATCCCCTTGGTGAGGATACATCCCTGGGCTATCCATGCCTCTGGGTTATCAACAAACAGTGACAACATCCCAAGTCTCTATCTCTGACCAATATCTTATGTAGCAGTGGCATGTTTCCTGGCCATGTGTAAAAGAGTGAAACAAAATGAATGCTTTAGAAACCAACTCAGACACTTAGATCAAAATAAGTGAAATAAGTGAAGAAATCCTAAGAATTTTATATAGCCTCCCAAAGTTAAGAAATGGACGCCATCATTCTTAACTGTAAGACCCTATTAGATACTTTCTCTTGTACTAACAATACTAGTAAAATCTTGACCCTGATACCAATTCGTCATGACTTGATTTAAAAGTCATGATGGAAGGTATTTATCTCGCTAGTAGGTATGCCAAATCATAGTCTTGAGCTACACGCAATGGGCTAACTTGGTGGAAAATGGCCTAAAATCAAGAAATAAACATTTAAAGAGTAAAAAAAAAAAGTATAGTCATAACTATTTAATAGATAGATAAAGGTTTAACAACTATCCTAAGACTCATTAATATTGGTACATGAGCTACTACAAATGAACCATAAGTATTGAATAATCAAATATAATCTATCTCAAAAATGAAAACTAGACATATATAAGTGTAAGACCCCACAAAATCCTAAGCTTAATTCAGTCCTTTAGGCTTGTCAAGGGGTCCCAGACTTAGAATATTTTAGATAAGTACTCATACTTAGTGTCATTTTAACCTATGAAGATTGGAAATCTTATTTCATGACCTTTACGTTCATTAAATATTGATATTTAGGTTGATTCATGATCAGGAATGTCCGTAGGTATTTTCGGACAAGTTTCAAATTTTTTAGACTTCGTTAGAAGCCCCTTAGGAACCATAAAAAAGTGGATCAATGTGATGTTGGCACGTATAGTTGACTATCACATTGATTAATATTTTCCCAACTACCAGCGTCTAATTCTAGTGAATTAATGCGAATATGGCGCGATGCATTGGCTATCACTCGATGGCATCGATGCCCCACGTCGACCTGTGCGTCGGTAACCCAGTTTTCAGTCATTAAATGACCGTGTTATTGGGGATATTTAGGTCTTTTCCCTCAACTCTCATCCCTCAATACACAAAATTAAACTCCCTATAGAGAAAATATAGCCATTCATTCTCCAATTAGCTCAAGAACAAAACCCTAGGTGCTTAAGTTTCAAATCAAGAACTCAAGATTCAACCATAAACTTTCAGAAAATCTTCAACACAGGTATGTGAAGTGTTCATCCAAGGGTTCCTTCCACCCTTGTAGTCCAATATTCTCTTTTAAACTTCAAGTAATTTATTTTATGATTTCCATGGTTAGAATTAAAGTATATCCATGGTTGTTATTTTGATTAAGTTCCTAATTTATGAATATATATATATATATATATCATGTGAAATTGATCATTATATGTGCAGATTCATGTGAATCCATGATAAAACCTTGAATTGTGAAATTAGAGATAAATTATGATGATCACGTGTTGTTCAATACTATGTGCATATACTATGCTCACCAAGTGCTTGATAAATTATCCATGTGAACTATTAAGAGAATGAAATCATGTCAAGTTAGCTTATGCACAAGATATATCATGCAATTGTTTGTCAAAATGCCCCAATATATGAATGATGATCAAATTCATAGTTTACATGTTTCATGATTTGCCATGTCTCTTAATTTAAGCTATCAAGTCCTGGGGGTACTTGTACTAGACAATTTAGTTGATTACCTAGAGCCATGGTCAGTCATAGAACAGTATCAGTCATGTTACAATCAGTAGTACTCTCAATCAATTACAAAACTAGAGAAACTCCATAGATTGAGTAGTAGTTTAGTCTAACTCAGTATTCAGTTCAGACCTTAGTAAACTCTATCAGTTAATAGAATCCAGTAGTATTCTGTCAGTCAACAGAACTTAGTGAACTCATTCTAGTTTAACCAAATAGTAATCTCAGTAACCATTTAGTCCATCCTAGTACAAACTAGAAATTAGTTCAGTATCTATTGAGTTAGGATTAGGATTCAGCACCGAGTTAACCCAGGAATGGGGGTATTCCTATCAGTAGAAGGTTTAACCCTAAGTAGAAATCCATGAATTACAGAACTACACAGCCAGCGTAGGTTGAGGTATCTTCCTGCCAAACATATTGAGGGTTGATACTTCTCATCCAAGTTATTTTGTTAGCGAGGGTTGACTAAAGAGCTTCCTGTAAGAGAGGGTTAACTCAAAGCTTATCCTTACCCGTGGCACGGTATTGACACCCTTCCAATTGGGGTTACTAGTTGGACCCCAAATCTATTAGAGAAGGGGAATTTTGGTTAGATGATTACTTCCCACAGTCTCAGTTCCAGTTTTAGTCTCAGTATAGAACTCAGTTCAGTTCTACAGATCCAGAACTATTAGACATGGTCACTCAGCTTAGTACGGAACTCAGTATGGTTCCACAATACTCAGAATTGTAAGATAAAGTCATTCAAATAATTAGTTATATAGTATTCGTAAACCCAGATATTGGTTATCAGTATTCCAATTCAGTACTCAATTTTAGCACGATCTCAATTACAGTCTATAGGTTCATGCATGTACTTTTTCTTAGTCATACTCATGTTATTCTATTATTATTGTTCATGCATATGAACCCATGCATTTTAGCCTACCTCTCTGAGCATACCAGTATATTTAAAGTACTGACGCATGCTTTTCTTTGTGCTATGATGTCTTATATCATAGTTTCAAATGCACGGGCCCCAGAGAATCCTTAGTAGTTCATATTCTCAGCTTTTAGTGTAGTGGTGAGTCCTCATAGTTCGAGGACATGCCTATCATTTATAGTACTTCATTTTTAATTCAGTAGATGGAGTTAGTTGGGGGATTATCCCATCTACTTAATAGTTCAGACTATTAGAGACATTTTCAGACTAGAGTATTTTCAGACTATTATTTAGTTTTTCAGTATTGATGTTCAATTTTGGTATTGTGATACCATATTCAATAGTATTTATAGTATTGAACCTTATGTCATGTTTTCACCTATTTTCACATAATTACAGTATATATTACTTAGTTATTGTAGCAGGTACCAGTCATGGGTTAGCTTGTCGTCCTTCAGGACTATGAGCACCGTGTAGCGTCCGAGATACATAATCGTGGCATTAAAAACTTGGTATTAGAGCCTAAGGTTCAATAGAGTCCTAGAAATTTTGAAAGCCACATCTAGTAGAGTCTTTTGTATAGGTGTGTTGAACGCTACACTTATGGACAGGAGGCTACGAGATATTTTAGGAATAGTTTCCCTTCTTTCAGTATTCATGTCGTATGAGTGAGCACAAGTTCAAGTTAAACTCTTAGTCTAATTCCTCACTTCCTTATTCTTCCAGAACATGCCTTCCAGAGAAGCTAACGAGACAAGTAATGAAAATTAATCAGCCCCTCTGCCCGTTCAGGCAAATCCCCTGTATAAGAATGTCTCCAACTCTAAATTTAGATCTACTTTCACCACCTTAGATTTTCTAGTAGCTGCCCTGAACAACCAGCTGGCCATTATCCTATTAAGGCTTATGGATCATGCTCCGCAGAATGGGGATAAGAGGCGTACGAAAGAAGGGAGAAAGAATAAGGATGTCAAAATGTCTAGGCCAAAAAGTGGCTGAACAAATTCTCTCTACAAGAAGTATGGAAGAAACCACCAGGGTATTGGCAGAGCTGGCAGCGATGTGTGTTTCGGATATGGCAAGCCAGTCCATAAGGTCAGACAGTGTCCTCAGGTTGGGTTGTAAAGTCAGCATAACCATTCCCCACCTCACTCTGGTTACCCAAATCAGCAATGTTCTTCTTCCAGTGCCACCAATGGATAGAGTCCAAATAGACTTTATGTTCTTCAGTCCCAACAAGATCAGGAAAGATCTCCTAATGTTGTCACTGGTGCATTACAATTTTTTCATTTTCATGTTTATGCTTTGCTAGATATAGGAGTTTCCTCGTCCTTTATAACTCCATATATAGTAGTTGATTTCAAAGTAAGTCCTAAAATTCTAGCAGAGCCCTTCTTAGTTTCTACCCCAGTGGGTAAGTCTATCATAGCCCGATGGGTATACACGAACTATCTGAGTATAATATCTCAGAAAGTCACTTCAGCAGACTTAGTTAAATTAGAGATAATTGATTTTGATGTCATTCTAAGCATAGATTTGCTTCATTCCCATTATGCATCAGTCGACTGCAGAAACAAAGTTGTCCAGTTTCAGTTTCCGAATGAACCCATCTTAGAGTGGAAGGGTAATATTCAGCACTTAGGGGTTAACTTATTTTTTACCTTTAGGATATAAAAATGATATCTAAGGGATATGTATACCATATTGAGTCCAGGACTCTAGTTCAAAAATCCCTACTCTTGAATCAGTGTCAGTAGCATGTGAATTCCTAGATGTATTTCCAGAAGATCTTCTCGCAGTTACTCCCGAAAGGGAAATTAATTTTGGAATTGATCTTTTCCCAGATACTCATCCCATCTCTATCCTGCTATACAGAATGGCTCCAACAGAACTCAAAGAATTAAAGAAATAGTTAAAGGATCTCTTAGATAAGGGATTCATCAAACTAGTGTGTCCCCATGGGGCGCACTAGTGTTATTCGTGCATAAGAAAGATGGTTCTCTCATAATATGCATAAATTACCATCAGTTAAACAAAGTTACAGTCAAGAAAAAGTATCCACTTTCCAGAATCGATGAATTGCTTGATCAACTTCAGGGTGCCAGTTATTTCTCTAAGATAGACCTTAGATCAGGCTATCATCAGCTCAGAGTCAAAAAAAGTGACATCTCAAAAATAGCTTTCCGAACTCAGTACAATTACTTTGAATTCTTAGTCATGTCCTTTGGTCTTACCAATGCCCTAAAAAATTTCATGGACTTGATGAACCGCGTGTTCAAGCAGTACTTGGACATGTTTGTCATAGTCTATATCAATGACTTTCTTATCTATTCTCGTAGTGAAAAGGATCACACAGGTCATCTTAGAATCATACTTCAGACTCTCAAAGCCTATCAGTTATCATGGTATCTATCCATGTCTTACATGTCATCCCTATGATAATAGCTCATGTCAGCTCTATGCTTACAGTTCCCAGTATAGGAGTTCCAGTTTACTCAGTGTTACGAATCATGTTCCATGAACATAGAAACTCCAGAATCAGGTCATGCAGCTCATGATTCATGTACTCATGCTATGTTTTACAATAAACTCAGTTCCCATGCCTCATGCTACCCTTTTAATGATTTGGCTAAAATCCGATCATGACATTTATATCCTTAACCGAGATCTTTTGGTGGATCCACCCAAGATGTCGATATTTTATTCCTCATTCCTCAGTTAAATGTAAAGTCTGATATAGTATTGAGTACTCAGTAATCAGTATTCAACCTCAGAATTTAGTAAAGAACTCAAATTGTTCTACAGAACCACGGCTATCAGTTATCAGTTTCTTAGCCATCAGAATCCAGTACTTCAGTATTAGTCTAAACCTCTATTACCAGAATCCAGTTATCAGAACTCAGTATTCCATTCTAGTATGAGTCCCCGTTGTAGTCTCAATTACAGTATCTTCTACCGTCTTAGTTACGATCCCAATCCCATTCTAGTAATCAAATCAGTAACTCAGTCTAGTTTTAGGTTTGCTTGACCATAGCATACAGTTATCAGTTATTCAGATATCAGTATTTCAGCACCTCAATTTACTGACTATTTCAGAACAATGTTTTACATTTTGTCTTGCACTTTCAAATAATATAGTCCTCTACAAATTCATGCTTGGTTGTCTTATGTTACTCAGTCAGTCCTTACCTCATATTCTTAATACTCTATAGTTACATCCCAGTTATTCAACCTAAAAATAGTTTGATCTTGAATGACCAGTATTCAGCTATCAGCTATTCAGTTAATCAGATAAGATAATATGTTCATGCATTCGTGCTAAGCGCCCATATGAATATTTTCAGTAGTCTTAGGTAGAGCGTCGTGCTAAGGTGGAAAGTATATTTGAGAGAGTATCCAAGGGATATGTCTAAGTTTGAAATTTAGTCACTCTATCTTAGATGAGGTTTCATAGGCCTCACTATATATTATAGAAATTTAGCTAGAATACGACTTCTTATTCGGATGCTTCATTCAGCCTAGGCAAAGATTCTTTACTCCCTAAACTCACTAAAAACTCTATAGAAAGAGTGTCAAGGAAATTCTCCAGTCGATCATGAGTTTTCAGCACAAGTAAGTTCGTAAAGTCAAAAATTTGGTTTAGCAGTCAGGTGGAAAAATTTGTATGGCTTGGTATCTAAACTTTACCCACTAGTCGCACTATCCGAAGTCTCATAAATGTAACTATTTTGAGATGGGGAAACCAGGTAGTGCATGATCCGCTTAGTTCACGTACCATGTCTCAGTTTTGGATCCCAAATACTCAGCCATGACTCAGTTTATAAGTTCCTGATGCATCGTCCCAGATTTTCCTCAGTATCTCAGCCAAGTCAGTATTCTTCGAGGGACATAATGTCCCAAGGGAGAGATGCACTATAACCCCTAAGCTTTTATACCCTAAACCTCCCAGTTTCTCCACATATAACGAATTCAATTGGTATAGTGGGTACTCATAGATTGACCCTAAAGTTCCAATCTCATCCATAAGCTATGTATTCAAGGGGATCTGTTCAGTTCATGACATTCAGTTTATTTCACGATATTCAGTTAATGTATCCCATCCCAGGATCAGTTATATTCTCATGTTCTCGTACACGCGTGTCCTGTAAAGGGTCTTGAGTTAGAGATCGGTAATTTTATATTCTTGAAAGTCTCTCCCATGAAGGGGGTGAAGAGGTTTGTCAAGGAGGGGAAGTTTAGTCCCCGATATGTCGACCCTCACAAGTTTTCCAGTCATTTTGGAAAGGTAGCTTACAATCTTGAGTTTCCTTCAAATTTATCTTTAGTTCATCCAGTGTTCCATGTCTCCTTGATAATAAAGTGCATAGTTGACCCAGCAGTCGAATTCCCTATAGAGGGCATAGGTATTCATAAAAACCTCTCTTATGAAGAGATCCAAGTCAAAATCCTTGACTATCAGATTCGCGGATTGAGGAACAAAGAATTTCCTCTAGTCAAAGTTCTTTAGCGGAATCAGTCCGTTGAGCGAGCTACTTGGGAAGTAAAAGCAGAAATGCAAACCAAGTATCCTCATCTATTTTCCACTAATCCAGACTCAGCTCAAGGTAATAGTTTTCTTAATCTCAATCAGTTTCATGTTCAGATTTCAGTTACAAATATGGTATTAGTTCTCATTGCATGTTCGGTATATAGATTCATTTTATTAGTAATCCCAGTCATGCATTCTTGAATCATGTTTAGATATATCCATGCATCAGATATGCATGTTCAGTATGATAATTCAGAATACCAGTAATATCAGTCATGTAGTCATGTTCCAGATGTTCATATCCAGTAAGTAAGTCAGTCTCTTAGTATTCTTAGTATCAGCAGTCTCATTTGAGGATGAATGTTCCCAAGGGGGAGATAATGTAAGACCCCACAAAATCCAAAGCTTAATTCTGTCTTTTACTCTTCTCAAGGGGTCCCAGACTCAGAATATTTTAGCTAAGTACTCAGACTTAGTGTCATTTTAACCTATGAAGGTTGGAAATATTATTTCATAACCTTTATATTCATTAAATGTGGATTTTTAGGTTGATTCATGATCATGAATGTCTGTAGGTATTTTCGGACAAGTTTTGGATTTTTTGGACTTCGTTTGAAGCCTCTTAGGAACCCTAAAATAGTGTCTCAACGTGATCTTGGTGCGCCACATTGACTATCATGTTGATTAATATTTTCATAGCTACCAACGTCTAATTCCAGTGAATCGATGTGAACAATGCGTGATGCATTGGCTATCACGTTGATGCCATCGATGCATCACGTCAACCTACGCCTCGATAACCTAGTTTTCAGTCATTAAAAGACCGCATACTTGGGAGTATTTAGGGATTTTTCCCTAGCCTCTCATCGCCCAAAACACAAAATTAAACTCCCTATAGAGCAAATATAGTCATTCATCCTCCAATTAGCTCAAGAACCAAACCCTAGGTGTTTATGTTTAAAATCAAGAACTCAAGATTCAACAATAAAATTTCAAAAAATCTTCAACAAAGGTATGTGAAGTGTTCACCCGAGGATTCCTTCCACTCTTAGAGTCCAAGAATCTCTTTTAAACTTCAAGTAATTAATTATATAATTTCCATGGTTAGAATTAAAGTGTAACCATGGTTGCTATTTAGATTAAGTTCATAATTCATGAATATATATATATATATCTCATTTCAAATTGATCATTATATGTGCAGATTTATGTGAATCCATGATAAACCCTTGATTTGTGAAATTAGAGATGAATGTGTATCATGATTCAATGAATGGGAATGTATAATAATTGATTTAATTAAGATTTAATGAGGGTTGTGTTGATAAGTCATGAAAGTGGAGGTCTCGAGGGATCTCTACTGGAAACCGCAGTTGTCGATGCGGGGGTATAGATAATCGGGAGGCTCTATTCCCCCTTATTATTATTATATGATTGAGAGTTTCGAGTCTCCCAAATTATATTATAAGATTGGGTGCTTAAGTAACCTTGATATGCTAGGAGATTTATGTCTCCCATAGTGCGTATGTATTCCCTTTGGTTCATGTGGCCATACACATTGGCGCCCTACCAGCTGAGGGAGATCTGGGCCTATATAGAATGTGGGTGCCTTCTTATGTTATGAAGATTGAGCTACACAATCTAGGATAATGTTTTAAAGGTTCATGATAAGCCTTGTTCCTTACCCCGACACATGATATTATAAATATATATGTATTTACATATGATTATGTGCATTGGATTTTTGGACTGGTTTCAAATTATTATTCATAAAACTATTATATCCCCTGTCCCTGAGTTACATGCTAGAACTCTAACCACTAACCGTATTTTGACACTGTATCTCTATACAATACAGGCACTGGAGATACCTCTACTTTTCCAACATAGATATAGGTGGATTAGCTTGGTTCATTGGTTCATTGTGGTGAAGTGATGAGATTTTATTAGTTGGAAGACTTGGATATTTCATCAATTGCTTTAACACATTAGAATTTAGAGTTTATATTATCATTAATAATATTAGTGTCATTGTGATCTATCAGAGTCGGGGACATGTCCCAACTAAGATTAGTTTTTGTTTTCTTTGCATACTTGGGTGATATTACTTCGTTGTTTTTGGTCGGTTGCCAGCTAACGATTATATACATGTCTTAAATTTCTTTGGTCTTATCATATACTATCTTGTTAAATATTCATAATTAATGTGATATGGTAGTATTATATTTTTTGGATAGGTGCAAGGGGTGGTCTCTGATCCATGGTGGACTTGAGATACACATCACGACCAGGTCCTAGTTTGAGTTATGATAAAATTGGTATCACAGCCTAGGTCTGGTGTCATTGGGTGTCAATAAAGCCGTGTCAAGTTGAGTCTCTTTTATGGGTATGTAGCATGCCACACATATAATGGAGAGGCTACGAGGTATTTAGGAATGTTTCCTTCTCTTGATGTTCAATGTTGAGCTATATAGTCTATGGTCTTGAATATACCCTAATCCCCGTATGTTTTATTTTCAGATCATACCTCCTAAAAGATTTGATGTTCATGGAAATTCTTCTGTCCTGGATGGGGATAATGTGGATAGAGTTCATCCTACTCAAGAAGTTCAGACCCGGTCTAGGGTCGCTACTTCTGAATGCCCTAGTGGATTTCTACCACTTCTCCCATCCCTCCTCAAGCACCTCAAGATGACGTGTCTAATGATGAGTTCTGCCAGTTGATTTATTTACTTACCCCTTTGGTGGCCTTATAGACTGAGCATTTTTCTTTTGACGATCTATCATCTGAGGCCACTAGAGTGGGCCAATTTATAAGATCGAGTCCTCCTACTTTCACTAGTTGAAAACTTAAGAAAGATCTTAAAAATTACATTGATGGGATGGAAATAATTTTCCATGTGATGCATACTACTAATGTGGAGGGTGTAGAGTTGCCACTTACCAATTGAAGGATGTGGCATATTAATGGTACAAGGAATGGGATCAGTCTAGAGGTAATGTTGTTTAGTCCTCTTTGTGGGATGACTACTATAGTGCTTATCGTGATTGCTTTATTTCTTAGGAGTTGAGGGAGGCAAAGGCTGAGGAATTCTTGAATTTGAAGCAAGGCAAGTAACAATAAAGTAGTATGCCTTGAAGTTTCACTAGTTGTCTTATTATACTCCGGAATTGGTTTCTAGCATGAGAGATAGGATGAGGAAACTTTCCCCTAGGTTGTTATGTGAATTGATCTTGGAGAGCAAGGCTTCCCTGTTTAATAAGGGTAAGGAAATCTCTCAACATGTGTTGTATATGAAACAAGTGGAAGAGGAAAAGAAGAAGTAGTTGAGATGAGTTAAAGTCAAAGTAAGAAGTTTTACTACTTGGATCAAGGTGGAGTTCAGCAGCAGAGTGGTAGAGATGGTGGAAAATGGTCTAAGAAGAAGTGGGGCAATTCTTGTTCTTACTCTACGGCTAGTGTTTCATATCCTAATTCATTGGGTGATTATCATTTTTAGAATAAGGTGGGTCCCAGGGTACAGGCTGTACAGCCTCAGGCTAGTGGGGCTCAGTAAGCTCTATCGTATCCCCTTATAGATTTTGTGGTTAGGTGCACTGTGATATTTGTGAAGAGGGGAAAAACAAGTTTCGTAAATATGGTCATATTGGTCATATGTAGATGGATTATCCTTATAAGGTTTCATCTATGCAAATAAAATTTCTATTGCTACTTCATCAGCTTCTTCACCAAAAGGTACTATTTCTACTTCTGGCTTCGGTACTCGTCAGAACCATTTGTACGCTTTTTCCCCTAGCTAGGATTTTAGGGAATCCCCTAATACTGTTACTCGTATGCTTAAACTTTTCTCTCTTAATGTATATTGTCTGCTTGATCCAGGGTCTACCCTCTGTTACGTGACCCCTCATGTGGCTATCTATTTTGGTTTTAGACTTGAGTGTATTTTTGATCCCTTCTCTGTATCCACCCTAGTTGGTGACTCCATAGTTTCTAGAAAGGTCTATAGAGGTTGTATGATGTCTATCTATGGTAGGGAGACCTTGGTAGATCTGATAAACTTGGACATGTTAGACTTGACATGATTTTAGGGACAGATTAGTTGCATTCATGCTATGCGTCTCTTGATTATCGAACCCAAAAGGCCAGTTTCAATTTCCTTAATAAGCCAGAGATCTAGTGGGAAGGTAGTTCCCTAGTACCTAAGCAAAGGTTCATTTCGTATCTTAGATCTCTGAAATTGGTTTCAAAAGAGTGCCTCTATCACTTAGTACATGTTAAAGATTCTAGATCCGAAGGTCCTTCTTTGCCTACTATACCGATGGTTTGTGAATTTCTCAAGGTATTCCCTGATGATCTTCCTGGTATCCCTCCCGATAGGGAAATTGATTTTGGGATTGATCTTCCTTTAGACACTCATCCTATTTCTATCCCTTCTTACTGAATGGCTCCAACTAAGTTGAAGGAACTCAAGGAGAATTTCAAAGATCTTCTTGATAAGAGTTTTATCCGCCCTAGTATGTCTATGTGGGGTGCTTCTGTTCTTTCATAAGTAAGAAGGATGGGTTCCTTCGGATATGTATTGGTTACCATATATTGAACAAGGTGACCATGCAGAATAAGTATCCCCTTTCGAGGATTGATGATCTACATGATCAGCTTTAGTGTACTAAGTACTTTCTTAAGATTGATCTTTGGTTTGGGTACCATCAGTTGAAGATTAGAGAGGTGGATGTCCCTAAGGCTTATTTCCGAATCCGATATGGTCATTTTGAGTTTTGGGTGATGTTCTTTGGTTTCACTAATGACCCAACAACATTTATGGATCTTATGAATCATTTTTTTTTCAGTTTCTGTACATATTGTTCATTGTCTTTATTAATGATATTTTGGTATATTTAAAGAGTGAGGTGGATCATTACGATCACCTCCGCCTTGTGTTGCAAACCCTTAAAGACCAGTGGTTGAATGCAATGTTTTCAAAGTGTGAGTTCTTGTTGAATGCTTTGACTTGTCTTGGTCATGTTGTTTCTCATAAAGGGATCATGGTGGATCCATTGAAAATTGTGGTGGTTAAGATGTGGCCTAGACCTACGACTCCAATTGACATTCGGAGCTTCATGGGTTTAGACGGTTATTATAGAAGGTTTGTGAAAAGTTTCACTTCTATTTCTTCCCCATTGACTAAGTTGACTCAGAAGAAGATAAAGTTCATGTGGTCTGATGCTTGTGAGGGTAGTTTTGAGAAGTTGAAGATTAAGTTGACTCCTACTCCGGTATTCACTCTACCTGAGGGTACTGATGGATTTGTGGTATATTATGATGCGTATACTGTATGGGACTTGGCTTTTGATTAATGTAGAAAGGCAAGATGGTTGCGTATGCTTCTAGGAAGCTGAAAGTTCATGAGAAAAAATTATCCAACTCATTATTTGGAATTGTTAGTTGTGGTGTTTGCATTAAAGATCTGGAGACATTTTTATGGGGTCCATGTAGACATTTATTTTGATCATAAAAGCCTGCAATAAGTTTTCACTCAGAAAGAGATAAATCTTAGGAAAACGAGGTGGTATGAGTTGCTAAAAGACTATGACATGAGTCTCCACTACCACCCATGTAAAGCTAATATTGTTGTTGATGCTCTTAGCAGGTTATCTGCGAGGAGCTTATCTCATGTAGATGAGGAGAAGCGTGGTTTGGTGAAGGATATTCATCGTTTATGTCACAACCCAAATTTCTCAGGTCATGATGGCTCCTACCATAACCAACTAATAGGAAGGTCAACCTGTAGTCCAGAATGGCTAGTAATGGACTACTCAATCATTTAATGAAAATAATGGGGAATAAATGAAATAAATATCAATACATAATAAAATCCTAAAACCCTGGTGGTATCAGTAAAAGAGTTTCTAATATAATAAGAGTACAAAAGTGAAATATCAAGAGAAATACACTGATACGACTTATCTCATAATACAACATAGAGACTAGTCTAATAGATAAAAAAGATATAAGTAATACTCCGAATGTCAAGAGCTCACTCTATGTCTCTGAACTATGGATACTCCACACGACACACACATCAACGAGGATAACCCATACTATGATCTGTAGGATGCAGAAGTGTAGTAGGAGTACAAACGAATGGTACTTAGTAGGCAACTTCCAACTGAGCTCCAAAGATAAAACAGATATATACAACATATAAAATAGAAAGGAAACTACACCCAAGATTATAGAAATCATATAAATAACAATGAGATATTAAGGAACAACTATCCTATTCATGTCTAATAGATCCACTTAATAAGGATAAGTAAGTTATAAGTGTGCACTA
Organism: Capsicum pubescens; assembly: GCA_030864215.1. Classification (NCBI taxonomy): domain Eukaryota; kingdom Viridiplantae; phylum Streptophyta; class Magnoliopsida; order Solanales; family Solanaceae; genus Capsicum; species Capsicum pubescens. The sequence goes on along the minus strand of CM061540.1, from coordinate 131,616,986 downwards.
TCTTATTCCAGCCATACTTAGGAATCTAAAAACTATACCATACATCACTGTCCAATATACTAATAAAGAGTGAAAGAATAATATATAATAATATACAAGGATGGGGAATGAATATACCATATGAACAATTAAAGGGACATAAGGTTGTAACATAGCTACATATACGTAAATATATATATATATATATATATATATATAAATATAAAAAGGAGGTGACCTCAAAGAATAACCAAGATCATCATAACCTCATTCCAAGACCTCATTATAATCCTGCTAAGCTTCAATGCTATCACCATCAGGGCTCCTAATCCACTTGACTAGACATGAAACAATTGTGCATAATAATGACCAATCTGCATAAGCTATCCATAATAATGATCATAACTATGATAATAACAATATCAATAACAATGGAAATAACCCGCAACTCTAGACAATCAAATACCTAGACGATCTCTTGCGTACCCCCACTTCCCCAGGTTCAGAAGATTCAATCAACATAGAACAACACAAGGCTTATTCATCACCCATATATATGCAACCATCCCATATCGACTGATAGACATAGGCACATACTGATGATAGGTGATGTGCATGCAAGAATGAATGAAAGGTACACAATTAATGTCAAAATAATCCTCCAGACTTTAAACAGGGATATATATCATCATCACAATATCCTCAGGCCTTGCCAAGTATCAATATCATCATCACAGTATTTTCTGTCCTTGACGGGTATTAATAACATCATAAGAGTGTCATCCGACCTTGTCGAGTATCAATAGATCATCATTGTAGCATCCTCTGTCCTTATTGGGTATCAATATATCATCACAACCATTAATACATATTTATAGATGTAATAGGTGCACGAACCCAAGTTGTGCCTTAAATGACTATAAATACATACGTCTTTTGCCTGTAGTAATCTTTGGGGTTAAATAATTATGACAATGCATAAAGGATCAGAATATCTCATGACCAAAGAAAATAATGGTGTCAAGTAATGGAGCAAAATTTATCTCGGCCAAATCTTTAAAATATCATTATTAACCTCTTTCATATATTTAAGTAATCCATTAAGTCAGTAAATTATTATTGTGAATAAATCCATTTTTAAAGATGGCGAGTGGGTTTCAACCATTATTTACCAAGAACAGTCATAAGATCATATTTTTTCTAAAATCACATCAATTATCGATATAATAATCATGAGTGTACTAAACTATGCATGCCCTAACTAGTCTCTAAATAAATAAAGTCGTAAGCAATATACCGCATCTTTCTCCATCCCATAATGGAGAGATGTGTGTATAAACATATATATTTATATTCATAAGTTGTAACTGTATCCGTTACAAGGATAATTACTTCTCGGATGTCCATTCAATAATATAACATGGACCTTGGATCAATAATAGGTATGGAATAATTACAACATCATAATCACGGACTTAGACCCTTATATATATCCAGAGCTTATATTGACAACCTTATTTATAAGATGTAGAATATCTATAATCATCTCACGTATAGGAGGCATCTCACATCTATAAGACATCTCATATCCTTAAGTCATATTTCATGACTATGAAGAATATCACCTCGCTAGGCCAATTATCATATCTAAGAGGAATATCATCTCTATAGGCCCGATAATCATAACTAAGAGGAAAATCATCTATATAGGCCCAATAATCATAACTAAGACGAATATCATCTCTATAGGAAAATAATCATATCTAAAAGGAAAGTCACCTCTATAGGCCGAATAATCACAACTAAGAGAAAAATCATCTCTATAGGCCCATCAATCATAACTAAGAGGAATATCATATCTAAGGGTTGGACATCATGTTTAAGAGGAAATAGAACCTCTATGGGCCAAGTATCAAGTCTAGGAGGAAATAGAGTCTCTATGGTCCAAATATCAAGTCTAAGAGGAAACAACGTCTCTAAAGGTCCAATATAACGTATATGAGGGAATAGTATCTCGAAAGTCCTATTATCATTTCTATAAGGAATAACATAGCCATAACTCATAAGTCTCAAACCGAGAAACATCATTACAATTTACCAAGTTACCAAGTAACCTTATACTAAGATTTACTATTCTCGATTAAGCCTAACATCCGCAACTAGGTCCATAAGGCTAACATAAGTCTTGGCCTAAGTGAGATAGACAATCCCACTTCTAATCCTCAATTTCCATATTTAGGAAAACTATACCCTTACTACACTAAGTTAACTAGTTAAACTTCTAGATGACAAGTAAGCCATAATCAATTCTAAGATAGGAACTTTGTCTAGAAACATGGGCATTTATGTCAATTCAACCTAAATTACTATTTCAAGATCACTATAATAGCCCAACAAAGGTTAATCATACTAACCATGATCCAATACTTAAACCACATCCCAAAAAGAATGTCATTCCATATTCATGCAATAAATTAACCCAAACTAGGGATAAATCCATTAGGTCCAAAAAGGGTATAAAGCAATTTAACTTATGGGTCAAAACCCCCATCAAATCCTCACACTTCAATATTCAATGCTAATTCATTCTATCCATAATTAGTCTTAACATTCACATTCATATGCAATATATATCACACATTATCTATGAAAAAGAGTAGACATAAGCCTACCTCAAAGCCAAATCTCTCTCACCATTCACCAAAATCTCATCTTAATTTCGCAATACCAAAATATGAACACACAATTAAAATAGTAATCTACTCATCAATATGAGTCTACCGATTCCCATATTGCACCATGGTGCTTCGGATCCAAAAAAACACCAAAAACTCCAAGTGAATTCCATGTACGGAAAATGCATTTCTAAGGTTAACCCAACATGATATCAAGCACATACATCATCAAGGAACCATAAACCTCAAGAAATGGGTGAAAATAAAGATAATTTTGGACTAAAATTAAGCCCTAGGTGAATTTGGGGTTTTGGGTCATAAACAAAGACATTGATAAATAAAGTGGTTAGATATTACCATAATATGAGTTAAAATTATGATAATAGATGTTTATAAAGATCTTAAGTCACCCAAAATGATCAATTTTGAGTTATTACACTCATTTAGGGGTTCTACGTCTCAAAGATGGGTTAAAATAGCCAAAACATGGCCTATAGGGTCCTTATACACCTATATCAGGTATGAAAACACCGCTATCATGGTCCTAGGGGCCTCTATCATGCTAGTGCATTCACCATAAAATTTTCTCTGATCACGATCTCTCCCTTGGGCACCAGATGACAACAAAATCAAAATCTTGATTTTAACCCTTGGAACTTATTCAAAATCTACAGAACATGATCCAATGGTGAATTTTGAGTGTAAACCACATTTCAATTCCATCAGAATCATCAAAACTTTCATTCGAGATTATTTTGGTATAAATTGGGTCCCACACCTATAATTCTAATTTTTTCATAAAATTCGCTCAATAGCCCAGAAAAAAGTTTGGGACTTGAACTAAGGGTCCCCCTAGCCTAAAATTGACATTTAGGATGTGATGAAAAAGTCATATTTTTTATCCAAGGTCCTTTGAAAAAATACTGGTCCCACACCCATATTCTGATTTTCAAACTTTATAACCAATATGTCGAAATGAGCTCGGATTCATTGGGACCCAAACCAAGGGTCTACCTAGCGTAAAATAGATATTTTGGATTTTCTAGTGTAGTCAGAATTTGAATTCAAGATTATTTCATTGATGTTTTTTCCTGGTGGCCATCTTGAATAAGCAAAGACTTTAACATGGAAATGACTCTAAAAAACAAACGAACTGCTGGTAACAAAACCTCATAAATGACTTGGGGCAGTGATGAGTTGTGATTTTACCACTAATTTGCACTCATCATTTGTGCACGTTACCTTGTTTTGAAGGAATAAGTGAGACATAATTGTTATTGAATGCAGTAATATCCATATTTTGCAGGCACAAAGGTGATGAGATGAAAAGATATGGATTGGAACTACAAAAAGGAACAAAAGGAAGTAAAGAAGTATCATTGAAGACCTGGAGCAGAACATGGCCTCAGTTATCGCAATTCCAAGCGTCAGCTCGTGATTGCACCGAGTCAAACAGGTTAAAGTGTTGTGATTTCATGGAATTACCTACAGTCATAGTACCACGGTCACGTTAATGACACCGTGACTGCATTAATGAAACCACGATCATAGCCTAGCGGGATTTCAGCCCTAGGGCAAAATTTTAAATGCACGTGGCTGATCTAACTTTGCCTAACAAAAGAAGACTCAAGCCTTAATTAAATTCATCAAACCACAACCCTACTTCCCATACTTAGTCTTAGGGTTTTTATAATTTGTTGGATCTTGGAGCTAAACTTGTACTAATCTTGAGCTAAGAAGACATAAGAGTGACTTAAGTGTAGATTTGGCATCACCCATTGAAGGTTCATTGGATTTTAAAGTGTTTTTTGCCATCTCTTTATTTTCTTATGGATAATTTTGATGGAAATATTTTTTTATTTGTGTTTATTATCATTATGATTTGCTTGATCTCCCTTTTGGGGTTATGCTTGATTAGGGTACAAATATTTGTGGGTTGTGATGTATTTACGTAGATTCTAGTTTGTGATGTTTGGTTGTTTTATTGCTTGATTAAATTGGTGTCTTGAGTTAGTTTGAAAGTTTAGCTTACTTGATTTGATTCAAACTTGTAAATATTTGTTTGTTATTTTATTTTGTTTCTTGTCTTAGTTAGATTTTTATTTCTGATTACTTATCACTATGGCATCTTGGAATGAACGTGATCGATGGTTGGAAATAGTATCATGACAATCCATGTCCATATTTTCATAGACCCCACCTTTGTCAAGATTGTAGATATGCTGAAAGGAGAGAGATGTGTGCACCATCTACATCTTATGGGGAGTATAGGTATTGTCTATATGGTAGTCAAAATGGACATTTGAGCAGTTGATCCAACATCTTCTACTCTTGTTATGGTAACCCGATTTCTAGTTCTTCTTATTATTTTGATTGGTCTTATGAGAAAGAAAGGGAAGAATAATGTGCGAGAAATATTAATGTTGAAGCAATGCTTCAATGTATCTTGTAATGGGTGATATCAATGGAGTATGACTTACGACATTGGAGTGCTTATCCAAATAGCCCCTCCCCTTGTTAGGATAATCTAAATGATAGCTTTTCTTATGGATTTAATAGGTCTTATGATAAAGAAGGTGATGAACAAAGCATGGAAAATTGTGGCATTGAATCAATGCTTCAACGTATCATGGAGTTGACAGCAACGTTGGAGGAGAAAGTAACTCTTATACTCCAGTCCATTGGGGAATGTAACAAGGAAAAAAAGAAGATAGAAGACATGGGCATGGAGGTCAATAATTCTAATACAATGATCATGTCCACAATTCTAAAAGAGCTTGACATTGAAGAATCCTTGGTGATTTCCCAACCAACCAAGGTCAATATGGTTGAAAATGCCGGAATAAAGAAAATGGTGCTAGAGTCGATAGAAGAAATCAAGAAAATTCCTTATGAAGACTCTAGCCCATTTCAGGGTGAAGATGACCAATGGAATGCAACACAGAAATTAAAGGAAAAGCCCATTCTATCCACTTTTCAATGTTATGTTTGGTGGATTTGATGAAAGTCAATTCACTTAAGCACGTGGATAATACTGGAGACAAAAAACAATTTCCTTTTATTTTGGAGTTTGACCTTCCAAATGGGCATGCTAAGGCCCTAATATTAAAGTAGAAGGAGCTTAAAGACCGATGTCTAAGTAGAGGCCTTCCAATGCTCTCACCATTGCCCAATGAATCCATACGTAAGTTTCAAGCAATATTAGACAAATGATTTAAGTCTTTGAAGTGGCGTGATAGAACATGCATCGTCATGCCCCTACTTTTTCCCATAGATCCTTGGAGATGGAATGATTAAAAGTTGGGCAAAAGGTTCAAATCCTCTAAGTGGAGGCACAAATAAGGATTATAAAAGATGTTGTGCCGCGACAAAAAATAAGGCACTTGATAGAAGGCAACCCATCGTTTTCATATTTTTATTTATATGTTTGGAGAATAATTCATATAATTTTCATGTTTTTTAGGTTCTTTGGACAGGTTGGAAGCCAAAAATAAGGGATAACCAAGTTTAGAAGTGTGGCAGTCCTACAGAAAATTAGGGAAAAACAAAGGAGCAGATGGCCTTAGTTACCGTGATCGCAGGTTGTGGCCCGTGATCTCGGTAATGCGATCGCATTTATAAGTCCGTGATTTCACCTATTATGCCGCGATCACGCCTCTGTGTCCAGCCTTCCACATGGCTATCAGTGCGGTTTTAGGGAGCCCTCTTACCCTATTTATGATTTTGGGTTAAGTAGTGAGGTCACTACAATTCTCTTTAGTTAGGGGTGTGGACCTACCCTTGTGTGTACTCATTTATTTGAAATACTTGGACTTAGTATAAGCGAAGCATGGAAATTTTGTGAGTTTCTTATTTTTATTTTTGGTTTTCTATTTCTTTTAGTAATGGTGTGGGCGAGCTTTTCTCAATGATAGATTGAGTGATGACATTCTTAAGGGGAAAGTGTCGTGTTTGGGTTTTGAGACATAGATGCAGGGGAATTTTGAGTACTCGTAGCATAAGTCACATGGATATAGGGGAATTCTGAGTACCCATGGCATTATTGATTTGGGATCACATTATACACCATTGGCGAAGTCTGAATATCCATATGGGTGGTTTTCCTATTTTGAGCAAAAATGTGAGGATAAGTCATTGGTTGTTTCCATATTTTAGAAAATTCTATGTGGTGCTAATGTAAAATGAAAAACAAAACTCTGTCCAAAATTTTTCAAAAATCCAGGGCATGAATGTGAGCAATTTTGTAACAAAACTTTTTCTTTTTTCGTGGCCCCATAAATTTTTTACTTGTAAATATTGATAGATACTCCAATTTTATCTCTCACGGGAGGGACAATTGAGCTCCCTTAGGGAATTTAGCATGCCATGTATGGTGAACTATTAGTATTAATCTATTGTATACTTGTGTTATCTAGAACTTGCCCTGTTAGTCTTTCAAAGCTAATTTTGATGGTAGTTGGTTGAAGAAATTATCTTAGGCCATCCTTGTGACAGTGGAAACCTACTCTAGACTGTAAAGAATACCCATGCATAAATGAAATCACTAGTTACCCAATTTGAGCCTTTGGACCTTTCTTCAGCAAACATATTAATTCTTTTTATCCCTCTTTTGAACCATACCCTCCTTGAACTAGAAAATGCAACTTTAGGCTAAAAACCTAAGTTAGGGGTGCGAAGATTGATGGAAGTAAGTATGGGGCAAAAAAGTTGTTAGTGAAATGCCTAAGTGCTTAATCATTGAAAACAAATGACTATAAAAAGCAAGGATTCAACAAAGGAAAGAATTGCAAGAAAAATGCAAGAGAAAGAAATAGAAGAAAATGGGCGAACAATGGAAGCAAAAGGTAGGCATATGGAAAGAGAGAAAACAAAGAGGAGTGGCCCATAGTTAAAAAGGAAGATTGAAAAGTTTGATGTAGATGTTCAAGGAAGGGTGTAGCCATGTTGTTCCCAAATGATATCCTACCGTAAACTGAACCTACGTTAAAAGCTTAGAAAGTCCTTCGAGATCTCCGTCCATGTACTTTCTTAATAGTGGTGATTGAAAATAGGGGCAAGCCTATGGTATGCCTCTTGTCTCATAAAGATTTTTTGAGAGGGAGAGAGTTTTTGCATTTCAAATTCCTTATTGCATATTTGGTAGTTTGGTGTGTGGAATTATCTTTCTTTTGAGGTTGTCATGTGAACAAGTTGAGGTGGGTGATTTTTTTCACCTCTCAAGTAATGAGGCAAGTGAAGTATAGCTTAGTTATGGTTAAAAGGGATTCCCTTCTATACTATTAATTATTGTTGCTTGGTTGCTCTTTAAAGGCTTGTGCATGCTTGGATATTACATTTTATGATTTGGGGTGTAATTGAAAATATCTTAGCCCATGTGCAATGAGCTTCATGAGATAGCGACTAACGTTGAAGTCATTGTGATCTTTAAGGCATGAAGATTAGGCATAGATTATTGTGTCTCATGGTAAGAGGTAGTGTTGCTTGAGGACAAGCAAAAGCTTTAAGTTGGGGGTGTTGATAAGTGGTGATTATACCACTTATTTGCACTCATCGTTTGTGCACCTTACCTTTTTTTGAATTAATAAGTAAGACATAATTATAATTGAATGCAGTAATATCCATATTTTGCAGGCGCAAAGGTGATGAGATGAAAACATGTGGATAGGATCTATAAAAAGGAACAAAAGAAAGCAAAGAAGTGCAGTTGAAGACTTGGAGCAGAACATGGCCTCAGTTATTGCGATGGTGGGTGTTAGCCCGAGATTGCATTGAATTAAGCAGGTCAAAGTGTCGTGATTCCGTCGAATTGTCTGCGGTCGCTATACCGTGGTTACGTTAAAGACACCGCGATCGAAGCCTAGCAGGATTTTAGCTATTGGGAAAAATTATAAATGCACGTGGCTGATCCAACTTTTCCCAACAAAAGAAGACTCAAACCCTAATCTAATCCATCAATCCACAACCCTACTTCCCATCCTTAGTTTTAGGGTTTTTGAAATGTCTTGGAGCTTGGAGTTAAACTTGTACTAATCTTGAGCTAAGAAAACATTAGAGTGACTTTTAACTGTAGATTTGGCATCACCCAATGAAGGTTCATTGGATTTTAAAGTTTTTTTTTCCATCTCTTTATTTTCTTATGGATAATTTTGAAGGAAATATTGGTTTATTTGTGTTTATTATCATTATGATTTGCTAGATCTCCATCTTGGCGTTATGCTTTATTAGGGTGAAAATGTGTGTGGGTTGTGATCTATTTGTCTAGATTCTAGTTTGTGGTGATTGGTTCTTCTATTGCTTGATTAAATTGGTTGGGATTTGTGAGTGAAAGACCGAAATACCGACACGGGTTTGATAGGTGAAAACTCCAAACTCTAGAAAGCTCTTAGCCATTTTCGAAAGAAGGTTTTTGGGTGAACTTTAGTAACCCATATCATCCTTGAAAGAGGGATGTGCGAACCAAGAAAATTGTAGACAAATTATGGGCATCATTTAATAATTTTCACTATCTTAGAAATAAGGGTAAATATGAGGTTGACTATCCCTTAGGTACCATCCTAGAAATAGGGGTGCCTAATTGAGGTAATGGGTAGTTTTGATTGACACTCTTGTTAGCTGCTCGAAAGAGCCAATGGGTGACATCTTTGTGGTTTGTTGAAAAACTAGCCTCAAGGACTTTAGACCAAGCCTACCACATCATCAATTATTAGAATTTGTATCGAATTATCATATTCCCATGCACAGCTTGTCCTTAGGAAAGCATAGTCCCAAGATCAATTTTAATTGATTACACTCTAATTATTCTTAGTGTCGAATTAGTCCCCTATAAACCAAGAGTTGCATTCATATTCAACATGATTGAAAAACCCCCAAAACATCTTGTATCATAGGTTTCAACTTAGCGAGCAACTATAATTTTGAACTTACCCAATCGCCACTCACATTGTTCCTTGGGGATTCGACCCCGACTCTTTGTTGGGTAAATATATTGACAACAACAACCTTGCACTAAATTAGATGTGTAAGTTTAGCATTATCAGGAAGTTATGGAGAAGCTCAAATGGTGAAGATAGGCAAAAATATGAACAGTGGCTGGAATGGTCATTACAATATCCACTACTAAATGGACTTTCATCCCCAAAAGTCAACGGATAAAAAGAATCTCAAAAGGTCGAAAGGATAAGATATTGGGCCCGCATGCTCCTAACATGATTCCCAGGTAACCTCAACAAAGAGAGAACACTTGCAAGGGATTTTTCCACAGGTATCCCTTTTTCAACCAGCACTCTCATTATACTCCCAAATAAACAAATCTCAACTTAACTGTTAACTGGCCTCAAACTGAACCAAGAAGGCTGATACACGCACATCTTAACCACAACACACTAATACCATCTCTATATCAGCATAAATAAACAAATGCTTATTCGAGCCAAATCCAACCCAAGTCATGAGTCATGCAAACAAATCCAAATCCCAATATACACTCCTTTTACCATTTTTCACCTGTTATCCATTCCAAGCCAAGAGGAAAATCACCTGAGTCTCGCCACACAGTCTCTTCACTGAGAACTCAAAAAACTGAAGTTGATTCGCTGAAAGTCCATATGGAAAACATGAGAGTAAGCTCCTTAGGCACAATCTGGGCACACAAATAGAGATAATCGAGGAACGTAATCCATGAAAATGCTACAACTAGTCTAGATAAAAAACAAACTGAAATCTCAATATCCAAGGTATAACTACTCATCACTTAATATTCCACTCTAGGAGGTCTCATCCATTGAGAATGAAGTCATATTGAATCAAACTCGGTCATATTTCTCCCATTGAGTAAATCATGCAAAATTCCCAAAGAAAACTAAAAACTCAGGGTCAAAGCTGAAAGAACAAATACCAAGTCCATGGGCTATTATCTGAATACTTATCAACTATATTCCATCCGAAGTCAAGGAAACCAAATAATCAATCTACAGAGTAGGTTCAACCAACCAATAGATAAAATCTGAGCTGAGACAAGTCTAAAAGGAAAACGACATGCAAGCTCTACAACACCAAGCTGAAATTTCAGCACAAAGGCTGAATTGCCTGGTCTCCATCACCGAAACCTAACCTGAAGACGGGTAGGCATTCATATTCAAAATTTATCATACTTCCAAATCACCATTCAAAGGCATCAAATCAAAAAATGAGCCAATAAGGCTATATCAATGTCAAATATCTCAAATCGACTTTAGTATCAAAAATCTAACATATCTAAGATAAATTATGCCAAGACATAGTCGAGACATATCTGAAAAATAAAAATCACCATAGGGATAACCACCGATTGAAAATGCAAGGAAAAAACTCCATCTCAACTAGAGGGTACGAACTATAGCCACAAAATAGAAAAGATTATAAAGGATGAATCATTGGCTGAAAATGCAAATAACCCACTCCATATCCACTAGAGGTCATGAATTATCCAAACATACTCAAAAACTTCCCAAGGCTGAAAACCACACCAGTATTAGCAGAAGCTCTAGCGACTCAGAGAAATACAGCTTTAGCTGAAAACTAATCAATCTAACACTCCATCTCACCAAAGAATAGACATAGACATTAAGGAGAAACAATCCACCAAGCCTCATTAGGCCGTACAAAATCTGAAATAGGGATTTCCCAAATCCACCCAAGTAGGACAATCACCACGCGATCCACCAAAGAAGAAATATACCAATCTCAAAACCAAGGTCAAATTCAAGATCACCACCAGAAAATCAACAACATAAGATAAAGAATTTCCAATTTGCCAACTTAAGGAGCAATCACAAAAAAAGCCACCTGCCTCTAACTCTCTAACTCCACTTAAGGCAAAATCATATCACAGGAAAGGAGCATCCAATCTCCACACTATTAATAAGGGCAAACCATCACAAGGGAACAAACACAACAAATCTAGGAGATAAATCCATGACATCTTAGTATCAAACCACTATCAGGCGATGAAATAGCCACACACAAAGAACAAACCCAAAATTGGTCAAGCTCAAAATGGGCTATATCCAAAAGTATAGCCAAAGTGAAAACCTTCACAACCAAGAAGTCAAGTCTAAGGATCCCAAACGTAAAAATAGGTGATACAACCAAATCTCTGACCTTAGAATCATATTAGCACTACAGAAGGTCAACTTTCCTTTGATATCACAATACATCCTCGGTGCAATCTAATATAGCTAACCTAGAGGGAACACAGTCAACCTCACCGTGCTAGGAGAAAGAAATCAGCAAATCAGGCTATATCTACTCAAGCCACCAAATAATATCACAAGAAAACTAAAGTCTAACTAGATAACACTAGTCTATACTACTACCTAGCGAGGATTAAATTCATCAAGTAACAACATCAAGTAATAATATCAAGTAATATAAATAATCTCAGAAAGTGGTAGCAATAACAACAACAATGTCATTATTAACATACTAAACAGGCAGTACCAAAATAAACATCAGTATCATGTACAACTCAAGGCCCATAATAAGGCCGATGTACCAAGATAAAAGGGACTCGAACATAAAAAGTACACCAATAGGGTAAAATATCAATGTTGATTTACTCTATCCAATACTAAAAGAAATAAACCATGGAGAAGTAACATTATCATGAATTCAAGAATAAGGCACATAATGACGGATATCGATTCATCAAGGAATATAATCATCAATGGGTATGAAAACCCCAATACACATAATAAGAGATAAATATAGGAAATAAAAGCACACTAATCGTGGTGACATCCGCAACCACATACCTGATGGGCATAGGGAAAATTAAATAAGAATAAGTACAACTTGGACTGACCGACTGAATTATCAACTGAGGTGCCACAACTATCTCTAACTAAACATACCACAACATTATGAGGCAGATCTAAATAAGCTGAATAACTAGAAATTCCATATTTGGGACATTCCCTAGTCTAGTAGTCCATCTCTTTGTGGTTGTAGACACTCCTGAAGCATCAATATGGAGAGAACACAAACTGAGTCCAAATGGCTGGCCAACTGACACTGAGAGAAATTTGTTAAATTATGTCCATACTTCTAAAATCATAGCCTATCTCTTGAACTCTTGTCTGACAAGGAATACATACTAACTCTAGCAGATTATCTATCTCATACTTGGGCATTCTTTGAACCAGTGTCTTATCATGACACAACTTAACCAAAATCCTAGAATACTTTGAGATACTACCTTTATAATCTAGAATGGTCCCCATGGCCCAAAAAACCACACCACAATCCACAAGTCTAATGGGGACTCATCTCACTATGATCATCACAACTAATTTAAGAACTACTCATACTATGGAATACTGTCTGCCTAGAGTTGATGGGCTGCAGGTAAAGATAAACTTTACCTGATAGATCCTCACTCCTGAAAATAATACTAATAAAACTACACTGATGGTATGCCTCTTGCCTCCATTTCTATAAATCTCCATACATGTTTTCTATGGTCCTCTCATAATCAATAACCTGAGGAAAGGAAGATTCGAATGTTATCCTATGCTTCGATGCCAAACGGGGTGACAATACTAACCCACTAATACATCTATGCGCCAATGTCCAACTCAGAAGGATGTAGCATAGGAAAATTCCTGGACCATACGAAAAATCCAATCTCGTACTAAAAATTGGTAAAAAACCCTGATGAACACCAATAGACCTAACTCTTTTATGAGAACTGCTCAATGAATTAAACGTCATCCATGGATGAGAGGGATTGACAGCATGACTCGAATACCTAATGCTGAACCACAAAGGCCGAAGTATTAATGAGTTTTACTAAAGCCTAAGTTGGCCCAAATCCTTTTTGGCTACCATTGACGATCTTCGATATCTATCTCGAACTCTCTTGTTTGATGTTGCACTAAAACTCTAAAAAAGTGTGTTGAAGTCTTATTTGCATTTGTCGACAATGTTGTATCATCCTTTGGGGATATAATAGAGTCAAAGACTATGTTCGAGGTTCATACGAATTCAAACACACGATAAGGAGTCAAGAAGTAAATTTTCTAAAATCTCACAGTAGCCTCTCGAACATAGGTTACGGACGTCTCCGCATCGATCCGAAAGACTCTACTAAACACTTAGCTCTTGTACTAATACACCAATGAAACTTAGGCTGTGATACCAATTTGTCACAACCCAAATTTCTTAGGTCATGATGGCGCCTACCATAACACACCAGCAGGCTTGCTAGCTTGTAGTCTGGAACGACTAGTAAAGGACTACTCAATAATATGAGGAAAGAATGTGGAATAAATGAAATAAAGATCAATACATAATAAAATCCCAAAACCTCATGGTATCAGTACAATAACTTATAATATAATAAAAGTACAAAAGTGAAATCTCAAGAGAAATACACTGATACAAATTATATATAAATACAACATAGAGACTAGTCTAATACATAAGAGAGAGATAAGTAATAATCCAAATGCCAGGAGCTTACTAAAAGTCTCCAAACTTTGGATGCTCTATACGATGAATATATCAACGATGATAAACCATACTATTAGCTGCAGTCTACAGAAGTCTTGTATGAATACCAAATAAATGGTACTCAGTAAAAAATAGCCAACTGAGCTCCAAAGATAGAGCAGATATATACAAAATATAAATAGAATTGAAACTACCCCCAAGATATGAGAAATCATATAACATTCATTGAGATAACAAGGATCAACTATCCTATTCATGTCCAATAGATCGACATAATAAGGCTAAGTTTGTAATAAGGGTGCACAATCTTATTCTAGAAAAGCCTAGCCTTGCTTTACCCAAAAGCCTTAAAGAGGATTAGAGAGTGTTTTCTAAGTGTTAATGAATAGAATAATTGGGCAAATAGCCTCTTAAGTAGTTTAGAAGCTATGGGGCCTTAATAGATTAAGTGCGGAAATTTCCAAATCGCCTCCACTTAAACTGCACACAAATCCCGTCCTAGGATATGACAATACCAGACCAGTCGTACCCTCCAATACGAGTGGTACCCACCACTCGTACCTTAGGCAACCTCCTTGGACCAAATACTATCCAACTTACTATTTACCCAAATCAAGTCATACCCCATCATACGACTAATACCCTTGACCCGTTACCCCTGGCAGAATACAGTCACAAGATGATTGAACACTGTCTACTATATGAGTCCATGGTATGACTCACACCCTGGATTAAATCTCATGGTGAGACACTCGTACTCAGATCCAAGTTATCTTACTAACTTTTATATCAAGTGAAGGAATAACCCAAACACAATGACCCATATCCTACTATAAGACTTTTACCAACCCTAGTCATACTCATTCCAAAAACCAATCTAACCTACCAACCAACACTTGTTAGCATACGACCAAGGCATACCACTCATACCATATTATACAACTAGTACCCACCAATCGTATGTTGTCCAGAACCTAGAAATATAGGAAATTTTCTAAGTATCCCAAACCCCAGGTGCTTTACTTTCCCCCACTAGGATCATTCATCCTAGACAGATGGACAAGGTAGATCAATCACAAGCACGGTTCATTTTCATTATCAAATATAAATCAACTTTAACAAAGTTAGAAAATAAAGATGCAAGGACTATTCTAACCCTTAACTAAGTTAGAAAATAGAGTTGTGATCAAGAACACATACATTCTATATGAATATCCAGAGTAGAAAACAAATGAGTATAATTTTACTTCATGCCTACTTCTACTTCCTATATAGCCTCTTTCACCATGTGGTTCTGCCCTAGAACCTTAACCGAGGCTATATCCTTGGTCCGTAACTAATGAACTTGCCAATCCAATATCTTAATCGAGATCTCTTCATAAGATAGAGAGTCTAAGATATCCAATCCTTCCAAAAAAACCACCGAAAAAGGATCACCAAGACATTTTCTTAGTAAAAGGATATGAAATACCAAATGAATGGAGCTTAAACTAAAAAGCAACTCCATTTCATACGCCACGTTACAAACCCTCCACAAAATTGTATAAGGACCAACATACCGGGTACTGAGGTTCTCCTTTTTAACAAACAACATTACTCTTTCATGGGAGATAACTTTAGGAATACTTTATCCGCAACCTCAAACTCCAAGTGTTTACGCCTTATATTCGGATAGGACTTTTGGCAACATTGGGAAGCTTTAAGCCTATCCCGAATCACCTTTACCTTTTCTATAGATTGGTAAACTAAATCTAGAAAGAACATATCCACTTTACCAAGCTCAAACCACCCAACTGGGGATCTATACCTCCTAACATACAATGCCTTAAAAGAGGCCATTCCAATACTAAAATGATAGTTATTATTGTAAGCAAACTTTACCAAAGGTAGTCACTAAACCCAATTTCCACCATAATCAATCACAGATGCCCGAAACATATCCTTCAATGTCTGAATAGTCCTTTCTTTTTGTCCATCCATCTGTGGATGAAAAGCAATACTCAGACTAACCTTAGTACCCAACCCCTTCTGAAAAAACCACCAAAATTGAGATGAAAATTCCTTAATACAATCAGAGATAATCGAAAGAGGTACCCTATGCACTTTTTCAATGTCTTAAAGGTACAACCTCGCATATTCCTCAGCTGAAAAGTTAGCCCTCACTAGCAAGAAGTGAGCAGACTTTTTCATCCTATGCATAATGACCTAAATCAAATCAAATTAATTTCAAGACTGAGGAAGACTAATAACGAAATCCATATTGATTAGCTCCCATTTCTATTTCGGCAAACCAATCTCTTGAAATAACCCACTAGGCCTCACGTGCTCAACCTTGACTCATTGGTACACCATGCATTTGGCCACAAAATCAATCATATCCCTCTTCATACCATTCCACCAATACATCTCCTTGAGATTATGATACATTTTTGTCTAACCAAGATTAACAACATAGTGTGATTTATTTGCTTCATCCAAAACCCTTTGTCTAGCCCATCGATGTCAGTAACACATAACTTCCCTTGGTACCTTAAGGTTCCATCACCACTGATCTTAAAAACTATCACTTTTTTTTCCCACTAATATCACTCTAGATTTTCATCAAGATAGGATCTGACATTTGTTTCTCCTTGATCTCAGCACCAAAATACGACCGAACCACTTCTTGTACCATCACACCACCATTATTAGATTCTAAGAGATAAACTCAATGATTAGCCACATGAACCAAACTCCCCATAGATAACTTCCTAAAAGTATCAGTAACCACATTAGCTTTACCTAAGTTGTAATGAAGACTCATATCGTAGTCCTTGAGAAGCTCCAACCATCTTCTCTGCCTGAGATTTATCTCCTTCTGAGTGAACACATACTGTAGACTCTTATGATCAGAAAAAATCTCCACATGCCCTCCAAACAAATAATGCAGCAAACTTTTAAAAGCAAAGACCACTGCTAAAATCTCTAAATAATGAGTAGGATAATTCCTTTCATGCACCTTCAACTTTCTGGAAGCATAGGCTATCACCTTCCTATGCTACGTCAAGACACAACCAAGTCCCACCCGGGACGTATCAAAATAAACCACAAACCTCTCATTACCTTTACGCACTGTTAAAACTGGAGTCGAAGTTGGCTTATTCTTCAACTTCTCAAAACTCCCGTCATAAATATCTGACCAAGAAAACTTTTCCTTCTTCTGAGTCAACTTAGTCAATGAGGAAGCTATCATTGAGAAACTTTTCATGGGCCACCTATAATACCTAGAAAAACCCAAGAAGCTCCAAATATTGGTTGGAGTCGTGGGTCTAGGCCACATTTAACTACAACAACCTTTTATAGATCCACTATGATCCTCTCACTAGAAATAATATGACCACAAAAAGTTACAATATTTAAATAAAACTCACACTTGGAGAACATGGCATACAACTATTGCTCTTTCAAGGTCAACACCACACAGAGGTGATTAGTATGATCCATATTACTCTTAGAATAAATCAGAATGTCATCAATGAACACAATGAAAAAAATCCAAAAACTGCCTGAAATCCATGTTCATTTAATCCATAAATGTCGTTGGGGCATTAGACATACTGAATGAGATCACCAAGAACTCAAAGTGCCCATACCGAGTACGAAAAGCCATCTTAGGTATATCCTCCTCCCAAATCTTAATATGATGATACCCAAATCGAAAATATATCTTAGAAAAGAATTTGGCACTTTGCAACTGATCAAACAATTCATCAGTTCTTAGTAGAGGATACTTTTTCTTAACAATTACCTTAGTCAACTACCGATAGTCAATGCACATCCAAAGGGAACCATTCTTCTTACGCACGAATAATACCGGTGCACCCCACGATGATATACTAGGATGAATAAACTTCTTATCCAAAAGGTCCTTAAGTTGCTCCTTGAGTTTCCTCAACTCAGTCGGAGCCATTCAATAATAAGGAATAGATATTGGATGAGTGTCCGAAACCAAATCAATACAAAACTCAATCTCCCTATCTAGAGAGACACCAGGAAGATCTTCCATAAAAACCTCAGGATCTCATTCACCACCGGAACTGAATGACACCATCGGAACTGAATGACAAAAAAGGACCTTCTGAGTTAGAATCTTTAACCCAGACCAGATGATAGAGACACCTTATAAAGATTAATATCTGAGCTCCAACATAAGAAATAAACCTTTCCCTAGGATCTGTGTAACCACCCTCCCACTCTATAATTGGTTAACCAGGGAAAATAAAGACAACTTAACGAGTCTGACAATCTAAGGATGCGTATAAAGATTGTAACCAATCCATCCTTAGAATAACGTCAAAATCCACCATATCTAGTTCAAACAAGTACACCAAAGTCTACCTACTACGAATAAAGATGACACCCCCTATAGACTCTCTTAGAAATAACCAAGTCACCTACCGACATAGAAATAGAAAAAGGATCCGAAATAAACTCAAGATCAAAACCAAAATACACAGCCATAAATAGGGTCACATAAGAAAAAGTGGACATCGGATCAGGAAAACAATGCACGTCACGAGAAGAGAGTTGTAACATAATAGTAATGATATTAGGCAATGCCTTAAATTTTTGTTGAGTAGCAAGAGTATGCAACCTATTTCAACCTGTGTCGGTACCAGAAGTAGAAAAATATGTAAAATCAACACCCTTCAGTACATAAGCATAAGATGAAGCAACTAGAGATTTGATCTCTCCCAAAGAACCCTTACGAACTGGATAATTCCTAAGAATATGGCTTGGCTGGCCAAATTTAAACATATATCCCTCTCTTCATCAAAACATCCTTAATACGGACAAATATAGAACAGGAAAAAAGGGTATAAAGAAATTGACTGAGCCATACTAACCTGAGATTTGGTAGGCTATGCTGGGAAATTATCTCTACCCTGCTGACGCCTATGACCCGACTATTTCAAGTAAGGAGCACTAGCAGTAGAGAAGGAACCAAAACTCCCCCACTTTTTTTTATTTACCACCTTACCGACCATCCTGATGTTGAGCACTACCTTGCTCATGGAACCTTTTCGTTTTACCCTACCTTTCCCCAAATGCCACCTATTTCCTTTTATTCCTCCTCCACCTGCTACATATGATAAAAAACCTTAAAATATCCTTATCATTGATCATCCATGCAGTCTTTCTTTCAAGGATCAAATCTCAAGATAGCCTAATAGTGAACTTTTTTATCCTCGCCCTTATATCAAACACCAAGTCTAAAGTATACCTTGACAGATAATGAAATTTAAAGAAATATTCCTTGACAAACATTTTCCCTTGCTTAAGATTCACAAATTCCTCCATATTTACTTCACTCAGCTCTTGAAGAAAGAAACAATCCATAAAAGTATTAAAGAAAGTCTCTCATAAGGACAACTCCTCAACATCACCTCTATACTTACCCCACTACTTATACCACTGGTATGTGACATCCTTGAGCTGATAAGCTATAAATTTACCCCTTCCTCATTTGTGAACTATATTACCCTGCATATTTTCTCTATTTGATCAAAGAAACACTGAGAAACCTCCTCTACCTTCACAATATTAAAAGTAGAAGGGTTTATCTTCATAAACTAGCCAACCCTTGCAGCCTCAGAAGATGGAACACTAGATGCATATCACTCAGCCTGAGAGTAACAAATTGAGCAATAAAATGAATCAATTTCAAAATTTTGCATCAGTCACCTCATCCTGAGGAGTACTAGTAGCAATAAGTGGAACTCTATAAATATCAGGGACGGAATCCCTATACTGAGTATGGATCCCCTGAGTATTACGTGTCCTTTCAACATTGTCCCCATCTCGGATAGAAAAGTTACCTTGCCTCTAAGATCATCGAGGCATGATCTGAAAAAGCAAACAAACTAGGATTAGAAAGAACCTTAGACCTTGCTGCTTGAAAATAGAACACCAAGAAAGTGAAACATTCCTAAATGCCTTGTAGCCTCTCTCTTATGAGTGTGGTGCGCTACACACCCTTAAAAAAGGCTATGCTCGACACGGCTTTATGGACTCCGAATTAACCATGAACCTAAAACTATGATACCAACTTGACATGACCTAAACTAGGGCCTTATTGTAGTGAGCATCCTAAGTCCAACTAGGACTGGGGACCACCTTCCTTACCCAACCCAACAAACATATGCATATCCTGAGTCGGATGAATTCTGAACATATAATAAGATAGTGTTATTAAGAAATCAAAGACTCTGGGATAGGTCTATGACAATGATCGCCCAAATGATTCCAATCGACTTTACCAACCGATAACCAATACAAAACCAAACCATAATAAAAAATCATAACAATAACAAAACCAAGTTCCATTACATAATATAAAAGGATGGAATAGTAAAGAATTTAGTCCACCGGTATCAGCCCCAAACCAATGCCAATACTAAGGATGACACCGATACTAATCCTGCCTATGCCAACCTATAGTAGTTCCACAAAAGCGTTTAACCAAAAGAAAATCAATATCCAATTGGGACATACCCCTAAACATATCAAAAACCAATATTCATAAATAATCTAAATTGTGTAAAAACATCTATAAACAAAAAATTAGAGCCTTTGAAATATGGAAGCTTACCTCTTTAATCAAGTAGCTGATCCCGAATCCGAGCACTAAGCAGGAGGGGTGGAATAGCCAGTTCCTACATCGCATAGAGATACAACCACTTGAGGATAGGTTAGAGAGTGAGTGCTAGAAAGTACTCAGGATAAGGATAAAATAATGTCATCTAATTAAAGCACGTAAACTAGCCACATGCATTTAAACCGTACATATAATATATGTAACCATAAAGGGAAAGGGAACCAGGTTTAACATGCATTTAAAACCTTCAACCTGGTTAAGTGTAGCTTAACCCTCTTAGAACCACCCACGGGCTCTATGGGTGCAGTGTAACCCCCTGAACTAGCCTCGATGTGTGTAGCCACACAAACTGAAGATACCAAAAGAGTAGGGGATTCCCTAGTATCTTTCACTCTCCATGATACATATGTACAATGTACTTAGAGGATTCCCATATACCTAATAATATCATATATGGTTGCTATGACCAACCCCTCATGTTGGCAAACATAAGTTTCTAGTGTTTATCCATTGGACTCGTACCTTAATGGTTAGCTATCATACCCCACCATTATTGCCTAATTAAAACCATTTCCATAAAACTAAACCTTTATTCCATTATTATTAGCCAATGCATTAAGTAGAGGTATCATTATGCCAGTTATAGCTTGCAATCAATGTCCTTAGCCTACCTTTTTATGTAAATCCCATGTACCCATAGATTACATTATTAAGTTAACTTGGGGGAATCCCGTGTACCCCACAAGTGTTCCATCTATAAATTTGTTTGGGGGAATCCCATGTACCCCGCATGTTGTTTGTATGATACAACAAAATTGAAAGCTCATGAACACTACACTAAAACGTACAAGCCTCAAGAATTGACTCACCTAGTTGGCAAACTCATGTTTATCGTTCAATCAAGGACATCATAAAAATCACCCACATTCATCAAACATGTGCCCCTCACAATATGAGAGTTACCCATAATCACTCACAATAATGTAATTTATCACAATAGGTACAAAAATCAAATTACGCTCACTCTCACAAGAAATTCAGTTGTTACACACAATGAAGCATAGGCTTTCCCTTAGTGTAGTACTCCACTAATATTAAAATGATGAACTTAGGATCAATTAGGTCTTTTTGGGGTTGTTATGTAGGCTATGGGATGGGTAGGAACTATTTTAATTACGAATAGTGACAATCTTTCCTAAGAGATTTAATATACTATATTATACAATTGAGACCATTCTCTAACAACCCAATTACACCACTTTTGTCTACCCTTTTTTTCACCCCATCCTTTTTGGTTTATTCTCAACACTAAGGTGGGAGTATTTTATGCAAAACTTATTCAATTTGAACAAATTTTTATTCTTTTACATTTCTAAACTCCCCACCTCAACTCATAACAATTCTTTTGAACACTAATAACTATCACTTTAGGGGCTTCAATGTCACCTTATTCCCTTCAATTTCATACTCCCAACTCAATTGATTTTTTATTAAAGCGCCAAGGAGCTTTGTATCAAATTAAGGTCTATCAATGAAGGGATTAGGCTACTCATGAGGTTGCCAAATAAAAATCTATAGTCTCAATGGGGTTGACTAAGATTAAGTACAAAGATAGGTCAAATAGAGGATATGAAATAAGGCTATCAAAGAAATGCCTGGGGTTGACTAAGATTAAGCACAAAGGTCGGTCAAATAGAGGTTATAAAAAAAGGCTATCAAAGAAATACCTATATCATCTCCTAAACCCACACTCTTTATTTTGTTTTGCACATACACCGGACAAGTTCTAGACATCACATGCAACAAGGAATATACAAATACCTCACAAGCACATGGTACATGCTCAACTAAAATAGGACTATCATAAACTATTAACAAGACAATAGCATGAATTCAAAATTAAGCCAACGAGTACAAGAGTCACAACCATGAGCCTAAGAGTCTTAAAAGTAGTAATTCACACAATTCAACATGCTTTTACTACTAAAAAACTTGCACCATGTAATCAAAAATAGAACCAACAAGAATATCTCACTTATTCCTAACCTAAATTTTTTTTTAAATTGAGCCCAAAATTGGGAATTTCTCCTCCCCACACTTAAAAATCTACTTTGTCCCAAAAGTAAAAGATAGAAATACTCTCTTAGGCCTCTAGGCCTAGTTAGTAGCATCTTTACACATAAAGGTGGATCGTGGGATCCCACACTCAGTCGTTTCTATGCTACTTATCTCAGGTTTTTTGGTACTCAGCTTTCCCATCAACCTACGACTCAACAAAATAAAAACTACGTGAAGTAAAAACTAAAAATTAAAAAGAAACATACCTAAGAATGGGTTGCCTCGCAAGAAAAGCCTAATTTAATATCGCGACATGACCCAATCAACTTTTTCCTCCACCATGAGGATTTAAATTTCACCCCCAACTTTGCATCCATCTTTTGCCTTGCTTATACGGTGGTGGTATTAAGATTAAAGAACCGAGTAATGTATGGTGCATTGTAAACCACTCGTCCTTGAGGTGAGGTGTGTTTTTATGTTGCTTATCTGGTGCAAAATTAAGAATATAGGATTCTTGTTTTTCATCTTCACACTCTTCCACTGTTTCAGATGATTCCATAGACAAGACATCATCTAAACATAATATAGAAAAGTGCTTTGAATGAGACCCAATACTACTTCAAACTTTACACAATCAACAACACCCTCACTCATATTAACCTTCTCAATTGTAGTATCAAAAGAAAGATGACAGTTGGGTAGCTTCAATTCTTGTACTTGTTCCACAGATTGACTAGTATCATCTTCATATTTTTGTTTTCTCAGCATTTATGGACATGGTGGTGGTGGTATCTCCTCAAACTGTTCATCAACTTTATTTTCCGAGTACTCTAACTTTCTCAAATTATCAGCATCTTTATCTACCACCAGTTGGGGGTCAACTCTGTATCTACCTCCTTAGTTGTCTGTTGAGCATTGCCCACAAACATGACCGAATATTGATTAAAAGCACACATATCTACAGAGTGATGCATATTGCCATAAACAACACACTAACTTGTGGCCTGTTGGACAGGTCGGTAATAATCAAGTCCCCTCCAAACGCTTGCATCAAAATCTTGAAAAAAAGCCTCATGATGGGGTCCTCCACATAAGAGACAAGAATCATCATCTCTCGAAAACCATCTATCTAAGACTGATCTATCAAGAAGTAAGATAAAAAGAGAAATAATAGCAACTAAAAAGAAACAAAAATCTAAAATATTTAAAACTCAATTTAGCTAAACCAAAAATAAGATAGTTGTCAATTTCAAGTCCCGATAACGACGCGAAAAACTTGACAACGCCCAAGCGCACACACAATTGTATGTGGTCTACCAAGTAATACAGTAGCCTTAAATAAAGTCGAATATCAATCCCACGGGGACTTGTGATCATCAACTATCCAATTCTAGTTTAACGATTGAGAATAATAACCAATAAAGTTTTAGAATTGTAAACTTAACGTAAACCAAATTAATGCGGAAAAGTAATGACTTTGGACAATTAATGGATAGAAGCCCAGGGTTAAGGCTTATGAACAATCATACTATATTATTGAATTAGAATTGCTTATTTTGGTTATTGATTCATAGGGTTAATCGCATTATCAAGGTCTCTCGACCTCTAATCGTTTACCTAATTTGGACATTACAACTACATCGTTGAGCGGGGATGTTATAATCCAAACTAATAATTTAAAGCTATCATCCTACATGTAAATCAAGTAAGTCTTCTAAGTACATACCTATCCTAGACGATAATTCGAAATCCTTATTTTATAAAAGACTATGAACCTTACATTGCTTATCTCCATGTTCTATCTTTCTATTCCCCCTCCCGAGATCTCAAGGTCGACAATGAATATATTCTAAGGGTTGCTAATCCCTAAAATTATTTAAAAAAAAAAAAATAAACAAACAACCATAGTGATAATAAAATAAACAAACTTAATTCAAAACGAAAGTATTCATGATCTTGGCCTTAACCCTGGATAGGATGTTTAGCCCTTAATAGAAATATGCATCATCCAATTGCTTGGATTGATGATACAAACCATGTAAAAAACTAAAGTAAAATATTACGAACCCTAATTACGTGTATAGCAGCCTCCACAAGTATCCAAGGACGTCCAAAAGTAGTTTAAAAACGTGTACAATGATGTATTTATAGCCCAAGAGTATGCCAAAGCTCTGTAGTACAAGAATCCAGCAATTTGTGAGCAAGGAAGTAGAGGGGGTGCCGCCCAGGGTTGAACCCTGATCCAGCAAAGGCTCTGCCCTAGGTAAAGTGCTGATCCATCCAAGGCTCCTCCCTAGATAGAGCAACACTCCATCCAATGTTGCACGGGCTTATCTACGTTCCTTCTCTAGAATTTGCTATCCAATTTTAGCTTAAGTCTCTATCGTCTAATCTTTCATCCCTGAACTTGTGGTGCATTTCCAATGGATATCCAGCTTATTCAACATCAAAATATCATTATATTCATATCATGAAGCTTCCTACATAATGACACACCACGAATTAGAGACAATCACAACACAAATTCCATGATGATAAATCAAAAAAAGAGCAAAGACTAGGCTAATTCGCATTGATCTTTAACTTTATGTTACAACTTTTAACTTAATCAAATTGAACCTTAAATGTTACCAACAAGGTATTACACTCATATCTACACATTTAAACCATTTGGAACACATTAAACACTATAGAACCCAATGTGATCGAGTAGACAAGAACCTAGCTCAAGCTAGTAACGCTAGTTTCCACGATTGAACTCTAAATGACTCGTTCAAGTACAAACTTGTTTGGAATTCACTTTGAACATTGTAATCATGTCTTTTAATACTTAGATGCAGATTTGTCTTATTATCAACCCATATAGAACATGAATCATCCTCGTAAAAAGTCTAAAAAGACTAGAATAGCGACACTAGAATGCATAAATACGCTCAATATAACCACCCACACTTAAAGCCTTGTTCGTCCTCGAACAACTCTTGACTATAAACATCATCAACTAAGGAGACTCTACACTTCTAATAAATGCAAGACACTTAAGCTAGTACTATAATGACTACAAAGAATGAAAGTTTCTAAACTAAGCATATTATAACAAAATTGAAAGCTCATGAACACTACACTAAAACGTCCAACCCAAAAGAATTGACTCGCCTAGTTGGCAAATTCATGCTTATCGTTTAATCAAGGATATCATACAAATCACCCACATTCATCAAATATGTGCCCCTCACAACATGAGAGTTATCCATAATCACTCACAATAATGCAATTTATCACAATGGGTACAAGAATCAAATTACACTCACTCTCACATGAAATTCACTTGTTATACACAATGAACCACAGGTTTTCCCTTAGTGTAGTACTCCACAATATCAGAATGATGAATTTAGGAACAATTAGGTCTTTTTCGGGTTGTAATGTAGGCTATGGGATGGGTATTAACTATTTTGATCAGAAATAATGACTATCTTCCTTAAGAGCTTTAATATACAATATTATACAATTGAGACCATTCTCCAACAACCGAATTACACCACTTTTGTCTCCTTTTTTCACTCCATATTATTTGGATTATTCTCAATACAATGGTGGGAGTATTTTATGCAAAACTTAATCAATTTGAACAAAGTTTTATTCATTTCATTTCTTAACTCCCCACCTCAACTCATAATAATTCTTTTGAACACCAATAACTGCCACTTTAGGATCTTCAATGTCACTTTATTCCCTTTAATTTCATACTCCTAACTCAATTGATTTTCATTAAAGCGCCTAGGAGCTTTGTATCAAATTAAGGTCTATCAATGAAGGGATTAGGCTTCTCATGAGGCTGCCAAAGAAAAATCTAAAGTCTCAATGAGGTTGACTAAGATTAAGCACAAAGGTAGGTCAAATAGAGGGTATAAAACAAGGCTATCAAAGAAATAACTGGGGTTGACTAAGATTAAGCACAAAGGTAGGTCAAATAGATGGTATAAAAAAGGCTATCAAAGAAATGCCTATATCATCTCCTCAACCCACACTCTTTATTTTGCTTTGCACACAAACCAGACAGGTTCTAGACATCACATGCAATAAGGAATGTACAAATACCTCACACGAACATGGAACATGCTCAACTAAATTAGTATTATCATAGACTATTAACAAGACAATAACATGAATTCAAATTTAAGCCAACAAGTAGAAGAGTCACAACCATGAGCCTAAGAGTCTTAAAAGTAATAATTCACACAATTCAACATGCTTTTACTACTAAAACACTTGCACCATGTAATCAAAAATAGCACCAACAAGAATATCTCACTTATTCCTAACCTAAATTTTTTTAAATTGAGCATAAAATTGGGAATGTCCCCACCCCACACTTAAAAATCTACTTTTTCCTAAAAGTGAACTTAAAAGTAAGAGATAAAAATACTCTCTGAGGCCTCTAGGCCTTGCTAGTAGCATCTTTACACATAAAAGAGGTTCGTGGGACCCCACACTCAGTCTTTTCTATGCAATTTAGCTCAGGTTTTTTGGTACTCAGCCTTCCCATCAATCAACGACTCAACAAAACAAAAACTACGTGAAGTAAAAACTAAAAACTAAGAAGAAACATACCGTAGCTTGGGTTGCCTCCCAAGAAGCGCCTAATTTAATATCGTGACACAACCCTATAAACTTATTTCTCCACCTTGAGGATATAAATTTCACCCCCATCTTTGCATCCATCTTTTTGCCTTGCTTATAGGGTGGTGGTAAAAAGATTAAAGAACTGAGTAATGAATGGTGTATTGTAAACCACTCGGCCTTGTTCATCATCTTTACACTCTTCTAATATTTAAGATGATTCCACAGACAAGACATCATCTAAACATAATGAAGAAATGTTCTTTGAATGAGGCCCAATACTACTTCAAACTTTACACAATTAACAACACCCTCACTCATATTAACCTTCTCAATAGTAGTATTAAAAGAAATATGACATTTGGTTAGCTGCAATTCTTGTATTTGTCCCACAGATTGACTAGTATCATCTTCATAATTTTTTTTTCTTAGCATTTGTGGACATGATGGCTATAGTATCTCCTCAAACTGTTCATCAACTATAGTTTCCGAGTACTCGGACTGCTCAAATTATCAGCATCTTTATCTTCCACCTGTCGGGGGTCAACTTGTATCTACCTCCTTAGTTATCTGTTGAGCATTGCCCACAAACATGACTGAATATGGATTAAAAGCACACATATCTACAGAGTGATACATATTGCCACAAACCACACACCAACTTGTGGCCTGTTGCACAGGTCAGCATTAATAAAGTCCCATCCAAACGCTTGCATCAAAATCTGGAAAAAAAGCCTCATGATGGGGTCCTCCACAAAAATGACAAGAATCATCATCACTCAAAAACCATCTATCCAAGACTGGTATATCAAGAACTACGATAAAAAGAGAAATAATAGAAACTAAAGAGAACCAAAAATTTAAATTATTTAAAACTCAATATAGCTAAACCAAAAATTAGATAGTAGCCAATTTACAAGTCCCCGGTGACGACACCAAAAACTTGACTGCGCCCAAGCACACACACAAGTGTATATGGTCTTCCAAGTAATATAGTGGCCTTAAAGAAAGCCAAATATCGATCCCACAGGGACTTGTGATCACCAACTATCCAATTCTAGTTTAACGATTGAGAAAAATAACCAATAGAGTTTTAGAATTGTAAACTAAAAGTAAACGAAACTAATGCGGAAAAGTAAAGACTTTGGACAATATATGGATAGAAGCCCGGGGTTAAGGCTTACGAACAATCATACTACTTTATATAATTTCATTCATTAGACTTCTTATCTTGGTTATTGACTCGTAGGGTAAATCACATGATCATGGTCTATCGATCTCTAATCGTTTACCTAATTTGGACATTAAAACTACATCAATGAGAGGGGATGTAATAATCCAAACAAGTGATTGAAAGCTATCATCCTATATTTAAATAAATTAAGGCTTCTCAGTACATTCCTTTCCTAGATACTAATTCGAAAACCTTATTTTATAAAAGACTACGAACCTTACTTTGTTTATTCCCATGTTCTATCTTCCTATCCCCCTTTCGAGATCACAAGGTCGACAATGAATATATTCGAAGGGTAGCTAATCCCTAAAATAGCTAAAATAAGGATAAATAAACAACCATATTGATAAGTAAATCAACAAACTTAATTCAAAACGAAAGTATTCATGATCTTGGCCTTAATCCTGGAAAGAGAGTTTAGCCCTTATTAGAAATATTCATCATTCAGTTACTTGGATTGATGATACAAACTATGAAAGAAACTAAAATAAAATATTATGAACCCTAGTTACATGTATATAAGTCTCCACAAGTATCCAAGGATGTCTAATAACTATTTAAAACGTGCACAATTATGTATTTATAGCACAAGTGTAAGCCAAAGCCGTGTAGGACAAGAATTCCCATAATTTGTGTACAAGGGAGTTGAGGGGGCGCTTCCCTGTGTTAAGCCCCACTCCAGCCAAGGCTCCGCCCTAGGTAGAGCACCACTTCATCCAAGGCTGCGCGGGCTTATCTACATGTCTTCTCTGGAATTTGCCATCCAATTTTAAGTTAAGTCTTTTTCATTCAATCATTCATCCCTTGACTTGTGTTGCATTTCCAATGGATTTCCAGCTTATTCAACATCAAAATATCATCATATTCAGCGTATGAAGCTTCCTACATAATCACACACCACGAATTAGAGACATCCATAACACAATATCCATGACGATGAATCAAAACAAGAGCTAAGACTATGCTAATTTGTATTGATCTTTAACTTTATCGTCTGACTCTTAACTTAATCAAATTGAACCTTGCATATTACCAACAAGTTATTCCACTCATAATTACACATTTAAACCATTAGGAACACATTAAACAGAATAGAACCCAACAGGATCGACTAGACAAGCACCTAGCTCAAGCTAGTAACGCTAGTTTCCATGATTGAACTCTAAATGACTCGTTCAAGTACAAACTTGTTTGGAATTAACTTTGAACATTGTAATCACGTCATTTAACACTTAGATACACATTTATCTCATTATCAACCCATATATCACACGAATCATCCTCAAAACAAGGCTAAAAAAACTAGAATGGAAACACTAGAATGCATAAATACACCCAACATCACCACCCCATACTTAAAGCCATGTTAATCCTCAAACAACTCTTAACCATAAGAATCATCAACTAAGGAGACTCTACGCTACTACTAAATTCAAGATATATAAGCTAGTACTATAATGAATACTCAGAATGCAAGTTTCTATACTATGCATGTTATAATAAAATTGAAAGCTCATGAACACTAATCTGAAATGTCCAAGCCTCAACAATTGACTCACCTTATTGGCAAACGCATGCTTAATGTTCAATCAAGGACATTATAAAAAACACCCACATTCATCAAACATGTGCCCCTCACAACAAGAGAGTTACCCATAATCACTCACAATAATGCAATTTATCACACTGGGTACAAGAATCAAATTACGCTCACTCTCACAAGAAATTCAAATGTTACACACAATGAACCATAGGCTTTCCCTTAGTGTAGTACTCCACTAATATCAGAATGATGAACTTAGGATAAATTAGGCATTTTTCGAGTTGTAATGTAGGGTAAGGGATGGGTAAGAACTATTTTGATCAGGAATAGTGACTATCTTCCCTAAGCGCCTTAATAAACTATATTATACAATTGATACCATTCTCCAACAACCCAATTACACCACTTTTGTCTACCCCTTTTTTTCACCCCATCTTATTAGGCTCATTCACAACACTATGATGGGAGTATTTTATGCACAACTTATTCAATTTGAACAAATTTTTATTCTTTTCATTACTCAACTCCCCACCATAACTCATAACAATTCTTTTGAACACCAATAACTATCACTTTAGGGGGTTCAATGTCACCTTATTGTCCTTCAATTTCATACTCCTAACTCAATTGATTTTTTATTAAAGCACCTAGGAGCTTTGGAGAAAATTAAGGTCTATCAAAGAAGGAATTAGGCTACTCATGAGGCTGCCAAAGAAAAAGCTAAAGGTTCAATGGGATTGACTAAGATTAAGCACAAAGGTAGGTCAAATAGAGGGTATAAAACAAGGCTATCAAAGAAATGCCTATATCATCTCCTAAACCCACACTCTTTATTTCGCTTTGCACACACACTGAAAAAGTTCTAGACATCACATGCAACAAGGAATATACAAATACATCACATGCGCATGGCACATGCTCAACTCAAAAAGGACCATCATAGACACTTAACAAGACAATAGCATGAATTCAAATTTAAGCCAACAAGTACATGAGTCACAACCATGAGCCTAAGTGTCTTATAAGTAGTAATTCACACAATTCAACATGCTTTTACTACTAAAACACATGCATCATGTAATAAAAAATAGCACCAACAAAAATTTCTCACTTATTCCTAACCTAAATTTTTTTAAAATTGAGTAACAAATTGGGAATTCCCCCCTCCCCCACTTAAAAATAAACTTTGTACCCAAAGTGAACTTAAAAGTAAGAGATATAAATACTCTCTAAGGCCTCTATTCCTAGCTAGTAGAATCTTTACACATAAAGGTGGTTCGTGGGACCCCACACTCAGTCTTTGCCATGATCCTTATCTCAGGTTTGTTGGTACTCAGACTTCCCATCAACCTATAACTCAACAAATTTATAAACTACGTGAAGTAAAAACTAAAAATTAAAAAGAAACATACCTTAGATTGGGTTGCCTCCTAAGAAGCGCCTAATTTAGTGTCGCGACATGACCCAATGAACTTTTTCCTCTACCATGAGGATATAAATTTCACCCAAACTTTGCATTCATCTTTTTTGCTCGCTCCAAGGGTGGTGGTACAAAGATTAAAGAACCGAGTAATGTATGGTGCATTATAAACCACTCATCCTTGAGGTGAGGTGTATTTTTATGTTGCTTATCTAGTGCAAAATTAAGAATATAAGATTCTTGTTCTTCCTCTTCACACTCTTCCATTGTTTCAGATGATTCCATAGACAAGACACCATCTAAAAATATAGAAAATTTCTATGAGTGAGGCCCAACTAATTCTACTTCAAACTTTACACAAACAACAACACCCTCACTCATATTAACCTTCTCAATTGTAGTATCAAAAGAAAGATGACAGTTGGGTAGCTATGATTCTTGTGTTTATTCCACAGATTGACTAGTATCATCTTCATATTTTACTTTTCTTAGCATCTGTGGACATAGTGGTGGTGGTATATCCTTAAACTGTTGATCAACTTTAGTTTCTAAGTACTCAGACTTCCTCAAATTATCAGCATCTTTATCTACCACCAGTTGGGGAGTCAACTCTGTATCTACCTCCTTAGTTGTCTGTTGAGCATTGCCCACAAATATATGACTGGATAAGGATTAAAAGCACACATATCTGTAGAGTGATACATATTGCCACAAACCACACACCAACTTGTGGTTTGTTGCACAGGTCGGCAATAAGAAGGTCCTCCCCAAATGCTTACATTAAAATCTAGACAAAAAGCCTCATGATGGGGTCCTCCACAAAAATAACAAGAATCATCATCCCTTGAAAACCATCTATCCAAGACTGACATATAAAGAAGTAAGATAAAAATAGAAATAATAGCAACTAAAAAGAAACAAAAATCTAAACTATTTACAACTTAATTTAGCTAAACTAAAAATAAGATAGTTGCTAATTTACAAGTCCCCGACAACGGCGCCATAAACTTTGCAGCGCACATGCAAGTGTACGTGTTCGCCAACTATCAAATTCTAGTTTAACAATTGAGAAAAATAACCAATAAAGTTTTAGAATTGTAAACTAAAAGTAAACCAAACTAATGCGGAAAAGTAATGACTTTGGAAAATCATTGGATAGAAGCCCAGGGTTAAGGCTTACGAACAATCATACTTCGTTATTGAATTTCATTTGTTAGACTACTTATCTTGGTTATTTATTAGTAGGGCTAATCGTATGATCATGGTCTCTCGACCTCTAATCATTTACCTAATGGGGACATTACAACTAAATCATTGAATGGGGATGTAATAATCCAAACAAGTGATTTACATCTATCATCTTACATGTAAATCAAGTAAGGCTTCTAAGTACATCTCTGTCCTAGACACTAATTCGAAATCCTTATTTTATAAAGACTACGAACCTTACTTAGCTTATTCCTATGTTCTATCTTCCTATTCCCCCTCCCGAGATCACAAGGTCAACTATGAATGTATTCTAAGGGTAGATAATCCCTAAAATAGTTAAAACAAGAATAAACAAACAACCATATTGATAAACAAATCAACAAACTTAATTCAAAACAAAAGTATTCATTATCATGGCCTTAACCCTACAAAGAGAGTTTAGCCATTAATGGAAATATTTATCATCCAATTACTTAGATTGATGATACAAACCATGAAAGAAACTAAAGTAAAATATTATGAACCCTAATTACGTTTATAGAAGCCACCACAAGTATCCAAGGACATCCAAAAGTTGTTTAAAAATGTGCACAATGATGTATTTATGGCACTAGAGTAAGCCAAAGACGTGTAGAACAAGAATTCCAACAATTTGTGAGCAAGGGAGTAGAGGGGGCGCCGCCCTGGGCTGAGCCCCGCTCCATCCAAGGATCCGCCCTAGGTAGAGCACTGCTCCATCCAAGGGTACACGAGCTTTTCTACGTGCCTTCTCTGGAATTTGCCATCCAATTTTTGGTTAAGTCTTTATCGTCCAATCTTTCATCCCTTGACTTGTGATGTATTTCCAATGGATTTCTAGCTTATTCAACATCAAAATATCATCATATTCATCTCATGAAGTTTCCTATATAATCACACACCACGAATTAGAGACAATCAAAACACAATATCCATGACGATGAATCAAAATAAGAGCTAAGACTAGGTTAATTTGCATTGTTCCTTAACTTTATGTTCTGACTCTTAACTTAATCAAATTGAACCTTGCATATTACCAATAAGTTATATCACTCATAATTATAAGTTTAAACTATTTGGAATGCATTAAAGACAATAGAACCCAACGGTACCGAATAGAAAAGCTCCTAGCTCAAGCTAGTAACGCTAGTTTCCACGATTGAACTCTAATAGACTTGTTCAAGTACAAACTTATTTGGAATTAACTTTGAACATTATAATCATGTCTTTTAACACTTAGATGCACATTTATCTCATTATCAACCCATATAGCACACGAATCATCCTCAAAACAATGCTAAAAAGACTAGAATAGCGACACTAGAATGCATAAATACACCCAACATCAATAAGATACAAGATAAATAAGCTAGGTCAATGTATAAAGGGAAAATCTAGAAATAAGCTCCAACACTGTTGTACATAATAAATAAATATATGTAAAATAGTAACACAAAGATCATGCATCTATAATTACAATATTGGCCCCAATAAGCCAATAAGTGTGAAAAAGTAAATAACCCAACGCAGGCCTCCATTAGCCTGGATGGTACAATATATGAAACTAACTAACCGAATGGTCATAGATTACCAATTATCAAGCCATAACTAAGAATCCATCCGAACTGTATCATACCATAATTAACTCCCAATGCCGAACTTGAACTGAAAATCAATAGCATTATCAACATTATCATCATTTGTTGGACTTGGTCTGAAACTCCATAGCATCATCAACTTTATCATTATTTGCTAGACTTGAACCAGAACTCATATCATCAATATCATCATCATTATCATCAATTTTTTGGACTTGAACCTTAACTCATATTTATAAACCATACCAAATAAACCATACCAATAAGACATATTGATGAACTACCTTAATAAATTGTACCAACTAACCATCCCTTAATCAAAGCTATACATCAGACCAAGAATCATATTTGTAGGTCATATCAATACCCACACCTATAAAGTATAATGATACCATACTTTTTAAATCATGCCAAATAACCATGTCTATAGGCCATATAGATAGTCATATCCATAAGCCATATCAATGATCATATTGTAAGTCATATCATTAATCATATCTATAAATCATATTTTTAATTATGCCTGTTCATACCCAAAATTAGCAATAACTCTCAAACTACCAAACTAGTATAACCAATACACATTCAATCTCCTCAAAGTCCCAAAATAAGAAATAAATAAGTTATTTCAAGCGCGAATAAATCTACACAAGTTAACATAAGTCTTGGCCTAAAGTGGGCCAGAGGGCCCCAGTTCTAATCCCTGAAATTCAATTTAGGTAAATTCTACTCCGGACTAGGCTAAGGTATCTAAATTCATTTTAAATGTTAAGCAAACCATAATTATTCCTAAGATAGCAATTCTCCTTAAAACATGAGAAACTAAGTCTTTTACGCCTAATATATGTTTTCAAGATAGCCTAAACGGTCCAACTAACCCAAATATTTTTAATTATACATCCAATACCTTAATCTCACCCCATATCTAGAATAACATCATAATCATACTATGAAATAGCTCAATTATGAGGTTGGTAAACCTAGCCTACCTAGAGGCTGAAGAAAAGCCTGAAGAATCCGCTAAACCACTAATTTTTGTTTTGGGAAGCTTTTGTAAGGTGTCACATTATCAAAATCACAATCTACTCATCAAAATGAGAACAATGATACCCATATTTCACTATTGTGCTTCGAATCCAACATTACACTAAAATCCTATATAGGGCCCATTTATGGAATTACACTTTCAAACCAACACAACGTCCCCCTACACTCACGAATATTTAATCTCAAAGATAGGTGAATTTCGCGATCTAATGATGCTATAATCATGCTACCAAACTTTTAGGGATCTTAGAGAATTATGAAGAAATTAACCATGAAAATAATGGAAGCTTACCACAAATTCGAAGGAGTAACGTGTAATTTAATTATTGTTTAATTTAGCTTATATTATTATATAATAATTTCAATAGTATATTATTTTTTTGATCAATCGATCGTATGATATTTATGTATTCAATATATAATTGAATACATTTAATTTTTTAAAATATAAATAATTATTTATTAAATAGTAAATTAAAAATATCAAATATCGACGGACAATGTCATTTTCATAAAGTTAATTTTTATTTAGTTTTAGCAAAAGCGACGCAGTCTGTCGCTTTTTATAAAAATAAAGAAAGTTGAAAATATTTACAAATTGCGACAGATAACGTCGCTTTTCTAGAATTAATATTTTAAAAAATAAAAATTATAACAACGTTTTTCGTCGCTTTTAATAAAACAAGATTTTTCCAAGTGGCCACGGGAGATCTGAATAATAGAACTTGTGTGCAGAAGTTCCATCAGAACCCACCCAAAGTTCATAAATGATGGCATCTGCAAGCCATGAATCAACCATAGCCTTTGCTGATATCCATTCTGGTATACCACGAACTTGAGAATCCAAATCCACGAAAGTCGAAACCATCTTCGATTAAACTGCATATAACTCCACCCTTCTCATTGTTGTAGGCTACGTATATACCGTATTCAACATAAGGTATTTGATCAGAATCAGGGTTAATGAGATTGAAATCCAAATCAAATAGAGTGTTGGAGAATTCGAGATAAGCGTAAGCGGGCAAACAGTTGGGGCAAGAAGTGGGTAATCCGAGACAGGATTTTCGAGTCACCAGCGTCAGTTTCTCTCTTTCCTTTGCTTCTTCCATTATCTTATGGAAAAATCTCTGAATCAAGAATGAGATGGAATTTGAAATTGGTGAAAAATATGTTATCCAGTCTAATGTATAATTAACAACACATTCTACAAAGAAAACTAATTAATGAAGAAAAACAACAACACCAATTAAAATTAATGTTACCTTCTATTTTCAACCCCAAAAAATAATGATCATGATCTCAATTCTAATTGTACTGCTAATATTCTTCCACCATATCTGATTATGTAGTTGATTGTGTGTGAAAGAAGTTTGAGAAATGTGGGAAAAGTAAAATGGAAAAGTTAGGGAAAAGTTGGGTGAGTTAATTTTTTTAATCCTTTAGTTAAGATAAAGATGAAAAGTTATAACCACCTTGCAATTATCCAATTAAATTTTAATCTTTTATATATTGAATTTCTTTAATCACAAAGTTTAATGTTTGACTAAGGTAATTAGCACTTTTTAAAAAGGCATTTTTGAATTTTAAAACTCCTACAATAATTATAATTTGGGATTAACCATCTTCAAAATATAAGAATTAAATTCAACTTTAAATATTTATCTTTTAATTATTTTTATAATATAATTTCAAAATAAAACTTTTGTTTGTCAAGCTTTTTAATATGATTTTATTCTAAAAGTTTTGTTTGTCCAAGTAAATATAATTTAAACGTCTGTTGTTTAATATGTTATATTTAAGGTCTAAGTTGATTTGATTTAAAGTATCAAATATAAAAATTTAATATTAAAAATAATTATGGGTAAACTTAAATTTTAAAGGAAAAACAATCAGACAAAGGAAAATGAAGCATGTTTAAAGAAAAGGTTTATCTTTTGAAAGCAAACGAATACACTGAATTTAATTTCCACTAAAAAAATTCAGTTTTCAATGCAAAAATATGTTATTTTCTGTTTGTTAAAAAATTTAAAATTAAAGCTAGTATTTTTTAAAAAGAAATTACTCAGCTAGTTTTGACATTTTGTTGTATTAAAATTCAAATATTCAAAAAAAAGTTATTTGTTTTCTTTTTTAGTTTTATATATTTCGATTTTGATTTTTTAAATTGACATTTTTAAATAATAACTAATAACTAAGTTAACTAACTTTTGTCCAAAACTACCAAGTGGCTTATACATATGTTGTCACTTAGCTTAATGTGGAGGTTTTGTCCTCTCCTTTTAATAATATATAGATAAAAAAAATTAAAAATTAAATTTAAAAAGCGACGGATAACGTCGCTTTTTAAAAAAATAATTTTTATTTAGATTTTAAAAAAGCGACGATGTTCGTCGCTTTTTGTATAAATAAAGAAAAAATAAAAATAGTTACAAATTGCGAGGGACAGCGTCACTTTTCTAAAATTAATATTTTTAAAAATAAAAATTATAGCGACGTTGTCCGTCGCTTTTAATAAAAATTAAATTTAAAAAGCAACGGACAATGTCGCTCTTGAAAAAATTAATTTTTATTTAGTTTTAACAAAAGCGACGTTGTCCGTCACTTTTTGTAAAAAATAAAAAAAATTAAAAACAATTACGAATTGCGACGGACAGCGTCTCTTTTCTAGAATTAATATTTTAAAAAATAAAAATTATAGCGACGTTGTTTGTCGCTTTTAATAAAAATAAACAAAAATAAAAATCAAATCTAAAAATTGAGGACTACGTCGCTTTTTAAAAAATAATAATTATTATTTTTTAATAAATTCGACGTTGTCCGTCGCTTTTATTAAAAAATTATAAATTATTTCTTATTTTCTTGGCACAAAAATCCACAAAACAAAGCGACGTATATTAAGACATTGGCCGTCGCCTTTAATAAAAAATAAATAAAAATAAAAATTAAACTAAAAAAGCGACGGCCAACGTCGTTTTTCTCGTTGCTTATAAAACCGGCACAATCCGTCGCTTTTTGGCCATTTTTTTAGAAGTGATCTGTGACAGCTCGTGCGACGGTCCGTCGCTGGCTTGACGGTTCGTCGTTCTGACCATCGCACGTGGACCAGAATAGGGACTTACTGCCTTAGTAGCGACGGCTTGGGCGGCGGTCCGTCAACCTGTCCGTCGTACCTTAGCCAGAAGATTGACTTACTATCTTAGCTGCGACGGTGCGTCGGTAGATCGACAGTCCATCAACCTGCCCATCGCACTTGGGTGGTTCTGACATCTCTTAGTAAAACGTCCATAACGTTTTACTTCGATACCGAATTTGGACGAAATTGATATTGTTGGAAAGCTAATTCAATTTTTCACATGATGAAAAGTCAAAATTGGGAAAATTCTATCCGATTTAAATAATAATCATTTAGGAAGTCATCACTAACTCTTCTGGAGACTAGATTTGACTTAAAGAAATTTTGGGGTATTACATTACTTCTCCCTATTCGCTCAATTTCACTTTCGAATTACGTCTTATAAAGAGAAGGAAAGAAAAAGTCGTTGGAGGAGGAGTCAAAGATGGAAAAAAGTGATTTGTGGGAAGAGTAATGTTTTCTTCTCAAAGGAAATAAATTTTTGTTTTGATCATGAGGATATTAATGTGAGGGAGTTAAAAAGGAAAAAATTGATTTGGTAGAGTAATATTGGAAGAAAATATATTGTTCCATCTAAAGGAAATATTTAAGGGGATTTTATGGATATGGTAAGATTTGAATAAATTTGAATTTGAAATTTTGTAATTTGAACATTTTTAGGAACAAATAAATTTCTTTCAAAATAATAATAATAATTATAATATATAAAATGGGTAACTACTAAATTACTAAGTGAAAGAAAATAATACTAAATTATTAATCAACCATTATATTTTATAGTAAAAAATAATAATAACAATAATAATAATAATAATAATAATAATAATAAATAATGCGTTTGTAAATTATGAGTGTGCATATTTGTAAAAATGATTTAATAAATTTTAATAAAATTATATAAAATATTATTTTAAACTATATAAAATATAAACTTACTTGATAAAATAAATTGCAGATTTAGAAATCATGAATGTGACACGTCAAAACTTTATTTGATACTAAAATAATCTGTAAAATATATTAAGACTCGAAATTAATAAATTTGATAAAATACAGCTAAAGGAAGTATCGGACGGTCAAATTGAGTGTCAACAGTTATAAGACAAGAACAATTGGCATTGACATTACTAGACCTAGATTGAGAATAATCAACCTTCTTGAAAAAATTCTCCATCTCAATTCATAAAATTAGAACACTTTCTCCTAAATCAAGATAATGATTTTGAATTTAAATTTCTAGGCTCAAGAAAGAGAAACAAAATAGTCTTTCAAAATAACTGACAGACCTGTGGGTGTTGACTGTTGAGATAAGAAATTAGTTAGTAACAGATGCGGAGAGTAGTGAGACTAAGGTTGTGAGCCTTTTACAGGCGACGATAAAGAATCGGCCGGCGGCAACAAGCAGCAGTGGGCAACGAACCTCAACTACAAAGAAAAAGGTCGATGTTTGATAATTTGGATATATAATTTTTAATTTTGCTGAAAGATATTAGATTATAACCTTTTTAACAATTAAATTAAAAAAAAGTAAAAAAATAATGTTAATTATACATTTAAGTCAATTGGTATAATATATAAGTATAATTATCAACTGGTACATTTACGCCTGTTGCCCTATTTTAATCAACAATGCTTAACAACTTTTTTTAAAAAAAAAATCACAGGCTACAGACCGAGATCAAATCCACGACCTATGAGCCACAAAAGTGGCGCTTTGCCACTTGCACTAGATAGTGCTTTGGTATTGTGGGTGACAGATTTAATATTTGACTATATCAGCATATATATAGCTATATAGAGAGAGTTTTCGTCGAAGTTTGCGGGTGTCGTGCCACCTCCACGGGTCTTAATAGAATTGTGCATGACAAGGATAAAATAAATACAAAATGATAAATTAAAAATAATTAGATGAAGAACTTTGCAATAGTTATATGCGTGTCAAAATGAAAGTATGGGAGTAGTACACTTATTGAGATCTAAATGATTGGATTCAAATAAAAAAATTAATACATAATTACGAGCTACGATCTGATTGATCAAAATTTTAATTTTTAGTCGGTATAAATAAAGGAAAAATGCTCTGTTTTCACCCTGAACTATACATGAAATTGTTGAGACACACCCGAACTTTAAGAGGGTTCTATTACCCCCCTGGACTAAATAAAACTGTATTTTTGGCAACCTTAATGTTTACGTGGCACATCAGTGAATCAACATACTGAAGGTCCATGTAGGCACAAGTATGTGCCACGTAGGCACTAAGGTTGTTAAAAATACAGTTTAAATTAGTCTAGGGGTAATAGGACCCTCCTAAAGTTCGGGTGTGTCGCAGCAATTCCGTATATAGTTTAGGGTAGAAACAGTGAATTTCTCATTAATAAATGAAGCATAAAATATGTAAATAAGAAAAGTTAATTTTAATATTTTTTTTTACTACTTTTTCGTTTCAATTCATGTGACACCATCTAATTAAGCATGAGTAGAAAAAATGAAATGCTATTTTGAAATTTGTGGTATAAATAAACCTTATATTATTTTGTGTGATTATAAAATATTTCATTAAAAAATAAAATAAAAATTGAAAAAATAAATTATTTCTAAAAATAAAAAAGTACATTCTTTTATGACTATATTAAAAAGCAAAAATTGTCATATAAATTAAAACAAAAAAAATATAAATATTGGCCCCACTAGTATATGAAGAAGGTCCACATTTATCCCTGCAATCTGCAAATTGTTCAAGTTTATCTTCATAAATAGTTTGAAGTTAGATATATCGTTGTTATTATAAAAGTGAGCTAAATTTATCTATACACTTTTCAACACGTGGACCAATTTTTAAGGGAGACGGCGGAAAAAATAATAGTCGATTTAAATTACTTTACTAATTATGTGGAAAACAAAACTATAAAAAAAAAACAATAAAAAAATGGTTGGAATTTGAGTTATTAAATGTACCATAATGTTTGTGTGGAATTATATTTGCATATAAAAATGAAACTGATCAAAAGGAAAGAGTACTTTGTGATGTTAAGACGTACTAGTAACTATATTGTGTTTTGCAAAATGTAGATTCATGGTTTCAAGTGGGGCTTGTTGTCACGACTAGTGTCAGCTGTGCCTATGCACTAGGATATGCTAGCACACTCATGGTTCCTTTGGGTTGGATTGGTGGTGTGACTGATCTAATTTTATCCGCAGTTATATCATTATATGCCAGTACCCTTATGGCCAAGATCCATCAATATGGGGAAAAGAGACATTAGATTTAGAGATCTTGCGAGATTTATGTATGGTAAGGAAAAATATTGAAGAGTCGCATCCCCTTTTAACTTCTCAAGGTTCAGAGTTTTATAGTTCAAAGTTTTATTGGTTGATGTAGGTTGGAAAGCTTATGCAATTGTCTGGGGATTACAGTATGCAAATCTTTTCTTGATAAATATTGGATATCATTTTGGGTAGACATGCCTTAAAGGTATGATAATTGCCTACTAATTATGAAATAACATTTATGTTTTTATAGTATCAATAAATTTTAACTTATAAAAGTAGGTCAATTACCAATAATGAACGGGTTATTAATTACTGTATTTCATAAAAAAATTGCATATTTTTATATTATAAGTAATCCAAATATCCTTACTATGTATCATTTTCTACTTTCTAGCTTTATGCCCCCTTTAGATATCTCAATGATATTGTTTCAGTAACTCCTTCAATAGAGAGCTTCATGGTCAGTTACATATCAGATCGTAAAATATGTAGTAAATTGTGATATAATTATCAAACTATTTTCTTATCAATTTTTTTTTCATTTTCAAGACATTTTACATAAGATTGATAATTTTATCGCAATTATGTTACAATTTTAGAGACTTTTAATGTAGGTAATCTCCGTCTTTCATTTAGAAATGTTAGGTGATGCTAAAGCTAGAAATGAAAATGCGTGAGGAGAAGAAAATTGATCTTAAACGTAGACTGCTGGATTATTTATCGACTATGAGAGGAAATTGATCAATCTTGAGGAGTACATTAATTCATTTAATCTTTTTTTTATATAGTATA
The DNA here is from genome assembly GCA_030864215.1 of Capsicum pubescens. Classification (NCBI taxonomy): domain Eukaryota; kingdom Viridiplantae; phylum Streptophyta; class Magnoliopsida; order Solanales; family Solanaceae; genus Capsicum; species Capsicum pubescens. The sequence continues at coordinate 131,574,257 of CM061540.1, read as the reverse complement.
AATAAATCTGACATAGTTATTATGATTCACAGGCGTTCTATCTTCTCTTTAAGGAGGATCATGAGATGAAATAACCGTACTTCATCATAATCTCTGGATTGGCGTGTGTGTTTTTTGCCGTTTCAGTGCCTCATTTATCTTCTCTAAGAGTTAGGCTGACAGTTTCTACATTGCTCACTATAGTGTATTTCACAATAGCCTTAGTTTTGTCTCTAAAAGATGGTATGCATAATTGATTTATTCCCTTTCTTCCAAAAATTTAATTTGATAGAGATAGAAGTATATTTATATTTAGTTGATTACATATAGGTCTTTCTCTGAGGGATAATCGATTTATCAGATTATTACCTCCTCCTCTTTCTCAGAGAATTATCCATCTTGGCCTCTATATCCATGATGAAAAACAGTCATTCCTCAATAAATTATGACACAAAATTTCTCTAGGAAGCATTGTATATTTTTAGTGTGCAAATGTACATATTTTTTTTAGTCATCATTTTTTTTCTTTTTGCAAGCTATCTCTTGCATTTATTTTAACCTTAGTATTATTATGGTTGACAACATGTTGAAAGCTCTATATTTTCAATTTACAGTAGGAGTACTGCCAATGCATGCTGTTACTTACGTGGGATATTGGGCGTATGGATCCAAATCATCATCTTATTTTCTCTAAAATATCAGTGGCCCTGTTTGGCTAAGGGGATTAGCCAACCTTGCTGCTTTCTTCCAATCCATCATTACTTTGCATGTAATTGACACACCACTTTTATCTTTTAATATTTTTTAGTAATTTTATACTTTTTAGCCCTCTTTTCTGAATCAACATAGTAGTTTATGAGCCTCAGAAATTACCACAATTGGGTCAAAAAAATACTTATTGCACACACCTTGCTCTAATCCACCTTGATTTAGCTTACGACATGCCCCAAGTAGTGTACCATCCATAAGACCCAAAAAAGTGTGCCCCTTTCTTAGTGAATGAGCACATATATTTCTTTATGTACCAAGGACACAAAGTTGATAGTTTGGTACTGCATTACTCTAAATTAAAGAATGCTTTCTCATATAGAATCATGTGTAATCTTTTCACAAATTCTAAACCTTGTCTTATTTTCTCTGCAGATATTTGCAAGTCCAACATATGAGTATTTTGATACTAAATATAGAATTAGAGAAAGTGCAGTGGATTTTCGGAACTTAGCATTCAGAACAATAGTTAGAGGTGGTTACCTAGCGATTACCGTTTTCCTGTCTGCTCTATTACCTTTTCTTGGAGATTTTATGAGCTTCACCGGTGCTATCAGTACAATTCCACTCACATTTATTCTTCTAAATCACATGTACATTGTTGCTATGACAAAGAAAATTTTGTCATTACAAAAGAGCTGGCATTGGTTCAACATTATCTTTTTTAGTTGCATAGCTATTTTTGCATTAGTAGCTTCTATAAGACTTACTGCCACTGACTCAAAAACCTACCATGCATTTGCAGATTTATAATCCATTCAATGAGAATGTCACTCATGTTCATTATTTTAATTGTATTCAAACATTATAGTTTCTCTATTAGAATAAAAGTGTCATGATTTTCCCCTCCTTAAAGAGATAAATATTGGTCCAAGTAGTTGGATGAATGAAGTTCTAATTAATTTTCAGATTGATAGGGTGAAAAGTGAGGAATTTTGAGAACATATTATATTGACTTATGAACCAAACTCCATGTTGTAAGCTTTTAGAATAGAGGGATGGTGCCACTTGTTTTAGTAGCATATCAGAATTCTAATCGAGATGATAGTTAAAAATGAATGACAAATCCAGAACCAACAGCATAACATATGCAAATATACAAGATGAATCGCAGTAATTCCTAATACATTTCTTAAGTAGCTCCATCTTGAAATTTACTACATTTTATAACTTATAACTATGAATAAACAAACTGTCATATTTATGCAAATGCTCTACATAATTACAACTATGTCCGAAAGTTAAAATTACTACTAGTTGAGATAAAAGAGTTTAACTCCCCAATATACAAAACTAGATTTATTAAACAATATTCTCCCTAAAATTATTCTATCCAAAATTCTATGTCATTGTCGTGTACATTGGCCATGATGTAATGACCCTCCAGGTCATTTTATGCGTTTCTACCTTTTTAACATTTTATACTTTCTCACAGTGGCTATATGCCAGTTATGACTTGACAGGACTATTGATTTGGTTTTGCGATAGTTCGTTTAGGTTTTAAGTCCATTTTCTATTTTAGAGATTTTGAAGTTAAGAAATTAGTTTTGGACTAAAACTTCTAGTAAATGTCATTGGATGGAAATTCCAACCATGCTGTTAGCTCTAGAAAGTGGATTTTAGCCTAAGAGGATCCTTCGTCCAAGTCTCGAGGCTTTTGGACTCGTTTTGAGCTATTGGTCGGAAGTTGGTTAAAATGACACATTGAGTTTGGGGCCTTTATTTTGTTGAAACAACTTTTGACGGAAATTTTGCCGATTAAATTGATTATGGAATGTCATTTTTGATTGGGCATATTTGCATCCACGGGGTTTCGAATAGGCCCGGAGCACCCAAACAAAGTTTGAGTATTTCTGGTTTTCTAGTGCAATCACCATAGCATCACTTGCCACCTATCAGGTCTGTAAAGATAGTGATAACGCTCAACTTACACCTCAAATTAGTGTAAGGCAGTCGTCATCAATATATTTACCCAACTTTGGAGTCGGGGTCGAATCCACAGGGAACAATATGAGTGGCGATTAAGCTAATTTGAAGCTATAGCTACAAATTCAATTCAAACAAATGGTACGAAAATATCAAATTAAGATGGGGTTTTGAAAGTATCAAGTAATGTTGTCACTTCAATATTAATGTTTCTAATCAATATAAATGGGAAACCAGAGCTATGTTCACCAAGGGTTTAGGTAATGCCAGAGATTCTCGGAATGATTAGAACAGTAGAATATCCCTGACATTATACTATCTGACTTATCTCTCAACCTCACTAGACAATTTATTATCTAATTCTCTCGAACTTAGATAACTTATCTATTTCCAATAGGATGTTATCTCAGGTAGATTAATCCAGTTACGACATTAATCATTAAACAGAATTCCGAGTCCCTGTTGATAATTCATGTCCTCTAGTCTATTTCTCCATTAGAAGAAAATAAAACCTAAGGCATAACCTAATGTTTGCAACCACTAGATTTCAGTTAAAACCACAGAATTTCAAGATGTTCTACTACTTCTAGAATCCGTTAAACACCTAGTATCATATCAAAACCTAATCCTTGGATCCCATAACCCCGACTAATGGAATTAGCCGCTCATGATTTGATGAAAGAAATCACAAGTTGAATTCATGATGATAAGGATAAATTACGATTAGATGGAAAATAATAAGTAGTTTCTTCGATTGAATCACAAGGTAGAAACTCAAAAATAGTTGATAAAAACAAGAAGAATAATTGATGTAAGAGAGCAATGTTACGTGCCTCTCTTCCCTAGGTTAATTGTCTGATAGATGAATTATTAATTAATCAAAACCCCTAAAAGATGCTATTTATACTAAAGTCTAATTAAGGTAATAAAATAACAAAATCACAGCTGGGCTCGGATTTAGGTGACGACATATTGGTGTTGATCGTCAGGCTTCTGACGCCGTCTCAGATATGTCGTCAGAAGTCATGCCTTCTTAACCTGTTCTTCCTCACTCTAACGATGTCCTCCGAAGGCTTACCAAAGGAGTGACGGCGTGTAGAAAATATCGTCAGACCTTTAGCTTATTTCACCATATTCTGTCCCACTTGACGACATCTTCTGACGGCTTACCACAGTTGTGACAACATATTGAGAATATCGTCACCTTCATCCAACAACTCTTCTTCACTATTCTTCCTGGCACCTTTTTCTGGTAGCTTACCACATCTCTGATGGTTTGCAAGAAATGTCGTCAGACTTATATCAGCTCACTTGTACCAGATTTTACTCTTTTGCTCCATTATTATTTATTTCCATGCATCTTGAATTTCCTACAAAATCTTAAGAAATAACATAAAAAATACCAATAATTACTTGAGAACTTATAATTATTTCAAGTTAAGAAGTCTTAAATGTGCTACAAAAATCTAGCACATCAAGTAGCACCTCGGAGTATAGGTGGATCTCAGATAGGTCATAAAAGATAGAGTTCTGGTAAGATATTATGGACATTCTATCAAGGTCTTTAGGTAGTGACAACCATCCTGGGTTAGCATGTACAATGCATCAGAGATTTCCAGGGGCATGTTTCAACTGTGGAAAGATTGGTCATTTGTCTAGGGAGTGACCCAAGAATGAGTTGGTCAGCCAGTTGGGTTCAACTCACATTTATCGCTAGGTTAGTGCTTCAGGGATTTGTTACGATTGTAGAGAGATAGGTTATTAGTCTAGAGAGTATCCCCAACGTTGGACTATTGGGTAGTCAATGTAGCCCGATTAGTCTCTTAAGGACGTGACACCTTTTCTTAAAGTTAGAACACTAGGTATTTTAGTTGGTTTTTCAGAGTCTTAGTCCAGGGTTGGACATGTTCAGATTTGTACAAGGGCCATGAATTCAGATTCTATTATTGTAGGTGCAATCTTATTTTTCTATCTTCTATTGTTAATTAAATTGAGTTGGGGTTTTCATACCCATCGGTGTTCTTATGTCTTGCTATTATTATATTGATTGTTGTAATCCTTTGTGTAAGATTTATACATATTCGACTAACCCTATAAATATTTTCTTTTAGTAGTGGATTGAGTGGATCAGTGTAGTAATTTCATTGGGGTGTAGCAGTTGGGAAAAAAATTCCTTTCCTTTGGCATATTGGCTTTGATGTGATCCTAGAGTATTAATGATTTTTTTTATTTGTGTTCCACCTGTACTTTATACTGATGTTACTATTGTTACTTTTATTACTTTGGTTGTTATTGATTCTTACATAATAGACAGTTAGCCTAGTGTTATCTAGTAAGTATCTTTTTGTGATTTTTTTTCGTTTGGCTTAGATGGCTGCCTTAGTTGGCTCGTTCTTGTTAGTAAGGTAAGGTCGGCTGTTGAGTGATTTGTGAATGTAAAGGTATGTTTGGCCTTTCCTGGTTTTGTTATTACTCTAGCTTTGGCGATCCCTTTTTTAAAGACGCTCCTAGTGTTAAGAAGTTTGAAATTTGTTATTCTAATTTATTTGGTTTATTTCTTGATAGTAGTCTTTACCTTGGTGTTAGTGTTGAGTTGGATACTCCATTATTTCTGTGATGTGATTTGTCACAACTCAATTTCTTTGGTCATGATGGCGCCTACTATAACCCACTAGTAGGCAATCCAAACTCGTAGTCCGAAATGGCTAGTAATGGACTACCCAAATATATATAAAGAAAGAATGCAAAATAGATGAAATAGAAGATCAAATATATAATGAAGTCTCAAAACCTGGTGGTATCAGTACAAACGCTTCTAATATAATATAAGAGTACAAAAGTGAAATATCAAAGAAATTATACTGATACAACTTATCTTATTTGATTTTCTTATTAACCAACTCAAGCTTGCTTAGTACTTCTATCAAACACTTCACCTACAATCTCAACTCATTCCTACCATTCACCTTTCAACCCCCCAAAAATCTAAATATGTAAAATTAAATTGGTGGGCAAATGAAAATCAACAGAATCTATAGTCCTAAACTAGGATAAGGTATTTAGTTCAACTTCTAGATGTCAAATAAGCCATAATCAAGTCTATGATAGGAACTTCAACTAGAAATATCAGCATTAAAGTCAACTCTACCTAAATTACTGTTTCAAGATCACCACAATAGCCCAATAAGATTAAATATACTAATCATGCTTTCAACGCTAAGACCACATCCCAAACCTAGCATTATATCATATTCATGCTACAAATTAATCCAATCTAGGGAGAAAGCAATCGGGTTCAAAAAGGGAATTAAGCAATTTAACTTACGGGTCAAAACCCCATCTAATCTCCAAAATTCAATATTCTATACTAAGTCATTCTATCTATAATCAATCTTATCATTCATATCTACACGTAATATAAATCACACATCATCTACGAAGAAAATTAGATAGAAGCCTACCTCAAAGCCGAACCGCAAAACCTCAAACCATTTACCAAAGGCTCGTCCATCTTCACTCCACAATCCCAAAATACTATCACACTATCAAAATCATAGTCTACTCATCAATACGAGTCTAATGATACCCATATTGCACCATTGTGCTTCAGATTCAAAAATTACACCAAAACCCTCAAATGGGTCCCACGTACGAAAACACATTTTTGAGGTCAATTCAATGTTTATACATGAATAAGGAACCATAACCCTCAAGAAATGGGTGAAAACAAGGCTAATTTAGGGCCAAAATCAAGCCCTAAGCCAAATTGGGGTTTTGGGTCTAAACTAAGAAAATTCACTAAGAAATTGATGAACCTTAATTCGGATGATAATTGTGATAAAAGATGTTTAGCAATCTCCGAAGTCACCCACAAGACTAACTTTGAGTTACCATACCCATTTAGGGCCTTTGTCTCTCAAGAATGAAGAGCAAATGACCAAAATCGCAACTTGGGGGTTTATTTATAGCCCTTTCAGGTATGGAGATGTGGCTATAGCCATAACTTGGATCATGACCGCCATACGGCGATCGCCACAACCTTTTTTGTGATCGCGGTATCCCCCCTGTGCACCAGATGACAACAAAGTTAAAAACTTATTTTGACCCTCAAAACTTATTCGGAACCCTATGAACATGACCCAATAGTTAAATTTGAGTGTAAACCACCTTTCAAATCCATTGAATCATCAAATCTTTCATCCGAGATCATTTTGGTAAAAAGTGGAGCCCACACCTATAGTTTCATTTTTCATAAAATCCGCTCATAGCCCAAAATAAATCCGAACGCCTTGGGACTTGAACCGAGGGTCATTCTAGCAAAAAATTAACGTTCTGGATTCAATGGCGAAGTTGATTTTTTCATCTGAGGTCATTTTAACCAAATTTGGTTCCCATACTTATTTACCAATTTTTCAACTTTCCTGTAAATATGTCGAAATGAGCTTTAGTGCATCGGGACACAAACCAAAGGTCTACCTAGCCTAAAATCGATATTTCAGATCTATTATGCAGTCAAAATTTGCATCTAAGATTATTTTACTGAAGTTTTTGCTTGGGGGTCATTTTAGAACCAGCAAAGACTTATAAACAGGGGATTAGTTCTAAAAACCAAGCGAACTACCTAGTAACCGAATGGTCAGTCCCAACAAGTCATAAATTACTTGGGGGCAGCTATGTAGGGGCTCAAACGGCAAAAATAAATGGAATTATGAAAAATGACTGGAAGGGTCATTATAATACCACTACTAAAAGGACTTTCGTCCTCAAAAGTCAATGGATAGAAAGAATCTCAAAAGCTCGGAAGGACCTGGTACTGGGCCCGCATGCTCCAAGTATGACTTCCCAGATAACCTCCGCAAAGAGAGAACATTTGTAAAGGATTTCACCACAAGTATCCCTTTTTCAACCAATAACCTCAATTCACTATAGCCGAAACTGAACTTCAATCACTAACTGGCCTCAAGCTGAACTGAAGAGGTTGATGCATGCAAATCTGAACCACAACACACTGATACGATCTCAATATCCACACAAGATCAATAAAGACTTATTCAAGTCAAAAGAAAACCCATTATATGAGTCCTACAATCGACTTCAAATCCAAATATCCTTTACTATTTTACACTTGCTATCCACTCCAAACTAGGAGAAAAATCACCCGAGTCCTGTCCGTGCAATCTCATCACAGACAACTCAAAGAAATGAGGCTGATCTACTGAAAGTCTATATGGGTAACATGAGAATAAGCTCATAAGGCTCTGTCTGGGCACACAAATAGAGATAATAGAGGGATGCAATCTATACCTATGCTACAACTAGTCTGGATGGCAACCAAGACTTAACTCTAGAAGGTCAAGGCATAACTACCAATCACTGAACGATCCGCACCACGATATCACATTAATCGAGAATAAAACCATACTAAATCCAACTCGAGTATATTAGTCCAATTGAGTATATCATCCAAAATCACAAGAGAAAACTGAAACTCGACGTCAAAGGTAAAATAACCAATATCGAGTCCATGGGCTATCAACTGAACACTTATCAACTGAATTTCATTCAAAGTTAAGAAGACTAAATAAGTAATGGTAGAGTAGGCTCAACCAGCCTATAAAGAAAATTCAAACTAAGACAAGCCTAAAACAAAGGCTGCACCTAAGCTCTATAATCCTAAGTAGAAATCTCAATACAGAGGCTGAATTGCTCAATCTCAACTACCCAAACCAAACCTGAAGATAGGTAGGCATTAATACTCCAAATCCATCATAACTTTCAGATCGCCATTTAAGGCGTCAAGTCAAAATTGAACCAACAAGCCCATATTATTGCCAACCATTCAAATAGATTTTAGTATCCAAATCTGACATATCTGAGATAAATCATACCAAGCCACAGTCGAGACATATCTAAAGAACAAAAATCACCACAGGGATAATCATCGACTGAAAACACAAGAAACCAACTCTATATCAGCTAGAGGGTATGAAATGTAGCCATAAAACAAAAATCATGCCAAATGGTGAATCACCATCTAAAAATGCAATTAACCCACTTCATAACCGCTAGAGGGTACGAACTATCCAAATATACTCAAATACTCCCCAAGGCTGCAAACCACACAAGTAAAGGCAAAAACTCTATCAATTTGGAGAATTCAACTTAAGCCCAAACTAATCAATAAACACTCTATCTCGGCAAAAAATAGCCATAAACACATATCATTGAGGAGAAACACTCCATCAAGCCTCACTAGGCCGAACGAACTCTAAAATGAGGGTCTCCTAAATCCACCCAAGAATCACATCATCAAAGAAGAACAACCAATCTTGAACCCAAGGACAAAGTCAAGACCACCACCAAAAAATCAATAGCTCAATATAAAGAATTTCCAATTTGCCAACTCAAGATGCGATCAAAATAAAGGCCAACTATTTATAACTCTCCAACTCCGCTAGACAAAACCATTCATAACAAGAAATAAGTATCTAATCTCCACCCCAATAATAAGGACAACCCATCACAAGGGAACGAACTCAACAGACCAAAGAGATGAATGAATGATATCTCAATCTTAATATTAAAACCGCTATTGTGGGATGAAATATCTACAAATAAAGAACGAAACCAAAATCGGTCAAGCTAAAAAAATAGGCTATATAGAAAAGAATAGCTAATGCAATTGCCTTCGCAACCTAGAAAGCAAGTCTAATAATCTCAAACTCAAGGACAAACAGTATAACTAAATTGCCAACTTAAGAACCATATGAAACCATGAAAGGTCAACTTACCTTCGATACCACAATACATTCCCAAATCTATCTAAGATAGTTAATCAAGAGGGAAAATAATCAACCCCACTGCGCTATGGGAAAAAAATCAGACTATATCTAGTCAAGCAACCGAAAAAGATCACCAAGAATAAAATTCTAACTAGATAACACTAGTCTAAACAACTACCCAACGAGGATCAATTACATCAAGTAATAACATCAAATAATATCAATAACCTCAAGCAATGATAGCAATAGTAACAAAAATATTGATCATCAATATAATGAATAAGCTATACCAAAATAAACATAAATATCATGTACCACTCAAAGGCCATTATAAGGCTAATATTCCAAAAAAAATAGGACTCAAACCCAAATGCTACACCTATAGGAAGAAAATTTCAATACAGATCTACTCTATCCACTAATAAAAAATACACCACGGAGTAGTCACATAATCACGAATTTAATAGAAGGCACAAAATAATGAATATGAACTTATCAAGGCATATAATAATCATTGAGTATGAAAGATCCTAATATACAAAATAAAAGATAAATGTGGGAAATAAAAGAATACCTAACATAACGAGATCCACAGTTACATGCCTGATGGACATAGAGAGAATAAATCAGAATAGGTCCAAACTCAGACTGACTAAATTATCAACTGAGGCACCAAGTGCACTATCCCTAACCGAAGACACCATAATATCTTGCGGATGATCTGAATAAGTTGAAAGACTATCAATTCCATATTAGGGACACTTTCCAGATTGATAGTTGATCTACTTGAAGTCATAGAAAAATCTTGAAGCACCAACATGGTGAGAACATAAATAGAGCCTAAATGGCTGGCGGGGAATATATGTTAACTCCATTTGATTACAAACTTATATCTATGCACTCTCTGAACCAGTGTCTTATCTCACCACAGCCAAAAGAAGTTCAAGGATGAAATACCAATAGCATTATACAGATGGCATGACCTCTTGTTGCCACCTCTATATGTCTTAATACACACTCTCTCTATGACCCTCGCATAATCAACAATCTGAAAAAAAGAAAAAACCAACTCCTATAAAGTGCTTCGATGCCAAACGGAGTGATAATACTAGTCCTTTAACACATCCATGCACCTATGTCCAACTCAAAAGGATATAACTTCAGAATAAGTCTGGCCTGCTCGAGATACCTAATATTGTACTCAGAATCTGGCAAAGAACCCTGATGAACACTAATAGACCCAACTTTGGTCTAAGATCTACTCAATAAATCAAATGCCATCCACGACTAAGAGAGATCAGTAATCATGATGCGAATCCCCAATCCTAAATCTCGAAGGGTTGAAGTAGTCATGAGCTCAACTAGGGCCTAAGATGGCCCAAAATACTTTTGGATATCACTTAATATCCTTGATATCTATCTCCGACTCTTTAGTTTGACGTTGTACTGAAACTCTAGAAAGGCGTATTGAAGCCTCATTCACATCTTTCGATAACGTCCTGTCATACTTTGGGGATAAAATAGAATAAAAAAATATGTTCAAGGTTCATAGCAATGTGGACACACGATAATCAGTCAAGAAGTGAGTGTTCTAAAATATTCCCATAGTCTCCCGAAGATAGATTATGGACATCTCCGCACCAACCGCAGGGCTCTACTAAAAACTTATCTTTTGTACTAACACATAGGTGAAGCCTAAGCTCTGATACTAATTTGTCATGACCTAATTTCTTAGGTCATGATGACGCCTACTATAACCCACCAGGAGGCAATCCAAACTCGTAGTTCGGAATGACTGGTAATGGACTACCAAAATATATATAATTAAAGAATGTAGAATGAATTAAATAGAAGATCAAATAAATAATGATGTCCCAAAACCTGGTGGTATTAGTACATGAGCTTCTAATATAATATAATATAAGAGTACAAAAGTGAAATATCAAAGGAATTACATTGATACAACTTATCTTTAATTATAACATAGAGACCAGTCTAATACATAAGAGAGAGAAGTAATATCCGAACGTTAAGAGCTCTCTCTAAGTCTCCAAACCATGGCTGCTCTACACGCCATGCACATTAATGGCGATTACCCGTACTATGATCTGCAGGCTACAGAAGCATAGTGTGAGTACCAAATGAATGGGACTTAGTAGGCAATTTCCAACTAAGCTCCAAAGATAAAACAGATAGTTATAACATATAAATAGAATAGAAACTACACGTAATGTTCAACAACACGTAACGTAATGAATTGTCCCATTCTACCCATACTCAGAAATCTCAACAATATATCGTATATCCCTAGCCAATATACGAATAAAGGACGAAGAAAGATTATATATATATATATATATCAATATACAAGGAAAAGAAATGAATATACAATATGAACAATTGAAGAAAGGGATATACGGTAGTATCATAGCTACATATATCTATATATAAATATATATAGATATAAGGTTAACTCGAAGTGTAACCTAGATCATCATATCTTTATTTTAAGGCCTCATTATAATCCTACAAGGATTTAGTACTAACTTACTCAGGGTTTCTAATCCATATTTCTCATCATAAATTTATCATTTATAATAATGAAATTATAAGATAGAAGAGGCCAGAATCATACCTCAAGTATCGATACCCAATCAATGACCAATCTTTCATAAGCTAGACATAATAATGATCATAACAATGATAATAACAACATCAATAACAATACGGGTAACCTGCTTTTACGGACAACGAAATACCTATGAGCCTATGTATTACCTTACCTCTCTAGGCTCAAAAGATTCAATATGCATACAAAAGAAAAAGGCTTGGTCATCACCTATATTTAAGCAACCATCCTATAACGGCTGATAGACATAAGTGCATACTAGTGATAGGCAATGTGTATGCAATAATGAATGTAAGGTACACAATTAATATAACCATCCTCCGGCCTTATAGGTATCAATATCATCATCATAATATCCTTCATCCTTTCCATGCACCATCATATCATCATAATATTGTAAAACTCTGAAAAATCCAAACCAATATTAGAGCCATGTACCAAGCTCATGCATAGTACATCATGGTAATTTTATAGTTTTATGAGTAGGTTAGATGTATATTAAGGCTTCAAATAACTCCCAGCTATCAGACGAATCAAAACATTCCTTGCCGATTGAATTCTTGAGAAGGATATTAGTATAGTCAACTTCAAATGAGAATATATCTCATTATACCTTGAATTTTTGAGATCATGACCTATCAACAGATAGAAAATTGAATGATATTTCTAACGATACCAATTTTGCCTAAATCCGATATCGGATCAAAGAGTTATTCCTATTTTACTCCAGCATGTCAGGCTGGAAACAGTGTGACGACATTCGTGATAGCTTACCATATTTGTGACGCCCTATCACGAAGGTCGTCATCCTTAGGCAGAAAATAGATCCTAAGTGATGACATTTGTGACATCTTACCACATTTGTGATTCTCTATCATGAAGGTCGTCAGCCTTGGACAGAAACCAACTCCTAAGTGATGACATTCGTGGCAGCTTACCACATTTGTGATACCCTATCATGAAGGTCGTCAGCCTTAGGCAGAAACTAGCTCCTAAGTGACAAAATTCATGATAGCTTACCAAATTTACGACATTCTATCACGAAGCTCGTCAGCCTTAGGCAGAAATTAGCTCCTAAGTGACGACATTCGTGATAGCTTACCACATTTGTGATGCCCTATCACGAAGTTCGTCAGCCTTAGGAAGAAACCAGCTCCTAAGTGACGAAATTCGTGACAACTTACCATATTTGTGACGCCCTATCACGAAGGTCGTCAGCCTTAGGCAGAAACCAGCTCCTAAGTGACGACATTCGTGATAGCTTACCACATTTGTGACGCCCTATCACGAAGGTCGTCAGCCTTAGGCAGAAACCAACTCCTAAGTGACGACATTCGTGATAGCTTATCACATTTGTGACGCCCTATCACAAAGGTCGTCAGCTATGATTTTTCAGCAACTGGGAATTTATTTTATAAGGGTATTTAGGTCATTTCCTTCACCTTCCATGACTTATAACCCTAAATAGGCATAATTTTTCCCATTTTTTTCTTCAGTTAAGCATCTCAAAAACCCTATCTTACGCTCTCAATCATAAGATTAGGGTTTCCATCAAACTCATCTTTCAAAATCAAGATTCAAGCCTTTTTCCAAGATAATTGAGAATTAAGTTTCCCAATCCAAGAACTCTCCAGCAAATCATCAAGGTTTCCTTTCTAAGGTATGTGTAGTGTTCATCTATGGATCCAATCCATTCATAGAGCTCAAGAACCATGTTTTAAATATTATTTTGTAAACTTTTTGTGGTGATATGAGTATATACATGTTAACGATTGTTCTTTAAGTTTCAATGTGATGTCTAAAGGTGTTTTCATGGAATATATATGTTTGTTAATTGAAAACCATGAACTTTAGGTGGTTTAATATGGTGCAAGTATGAAACTCACATATGCCTTAAAGAATGCATACAAGATGTTTGATAAAATGCTTAGGATGCTAGAAATTCATGTTTGTATGGTTCTATGATGTCTAGATGACAAGTCAATGTTAGTTATATACTTCAATATGAATCCCATGCTTTTCATGTATTAATATTGTGGTGGTATAAAGCATGTAAGATAATGAAGATATACAATATGTACACGAAATATATCCATGCATTCCCTGCAATGTTTAAGATGTTGAATAACTATATGAAAAATGATATCCCCTACGTGTGATATTTTGAATTATGGACTCAAATCTTGTGATCAAGTCATGTCATGTGTGTCAGTTTCCTTCTATCGAGTCCTGGGGGTATTCGTACCCGAAAAACATAGTTGTGTTCCTAGAGCCATGTCATGTTGTCACAATAATCTCAGTCAAGCTATAATCTATAGAAATCAGTCAATTATGTGACTCAGGAAACCTCAGAAATCTCATGATCTCAGTTAACTCTCAGATAATAGTACTACTCCGTCAGTCAATAGAAGTCAGTTAATCTGTCCATGTATAGTCAGTTGAATCATGTTTAGTCTCTTCAGATGGGATTAAAAGTTATCACCGAGTGAACCCAAGGATGGGGACTCACCTACTAGTTTAGGGTGTGATTTTTAGCAGCCACCCTTGTGTTCCAGAACTACGTAGCCAGCGTAGGTTGAGATATATTATCCTGTTAGATTAGGGTTGATGAGGTGGCTTAACCTGCCATTTTAGGGTTTCCACCATTCTTTTTTTGAATACCTACCAGCTAAGGGTCACCCATAACTGTCCTTACCAGTGGCGCGGTATTGATACCTCTCCATTTGGGGTAGTGGTTGGACCCCAACTTATCTATATGCGTTATTGGGGCATGTCGGTTAAACAACTAGCTCCCACAGTTTCAGAATCTGTCTTAGTAAAAAAACTCAGATAGATCTTCAGATTTCAGTATATCAGGACTGTCAGATACAATCAGACTCAGTTACAGTACGGAACTCAGATAGTTCCATCAGATTCAGGATTGTCAGATACAGTCGCCCATGTTATCAGAATTTCAGTAGCAGTCATGTTAGCCATTAGTAAACCATGTATTAGCATACAGGACTAGCTATCATGCACCCATGCTTTCAGTTACTACGTATGCATGTTTGTACTCTTACGTTTATGTCAGTCAGATAGTTAGCATTGTTCATGCATGTAAACCCTATTTATATTTAGCCTACCTCACTCATATACTTAGTACATTTCCTCGTACTAACGCA